>OX352763.1:88070177-88670177 GCA_947095585.1 Nephrocerus scutellatus | reverse complement strand
GAAATCCTCTGCTGCTGAATTGTGCCCCGTTGTCTGTAATTAGGATCTTTGGGACACCATACCGAGCCAGTATACGTTCGCGGAACGCCTTTTGGACCCCTTCCGTCGTTGCCCTTCGCATGGGGATTAGTTCGACCCACTTCGAAAACCGGTCGAAGAAAACTAAAAGCATAGTATTCCCGTATTTGGATCTAGGAAGTGGTCCAATGAAGTCGCTGCACAACGTGGCCCATGGTTCGTCGGCTACTTGTGTAAGCATTTTCCCTGCTGCCTGCCGTTGACTGGGCTTGTAACACTGGCAACTTTTGCACCTTTTCACGTGCTGACGAATGTCGCGAAACATGCCCGGCCAGTAATACCGACCACATATTCGCGCTGTGGTCTTTCGAATTCCCAGGTGTCCTGCTGATGCGCTGTCGTGGTTCTCCTGTAGCACTCGACTTCGAAGCGTACTTGGTACGCACAGCTTCCACGGTGCTGTGTCCTCGTCTCCCGCGTGCTGACCTATATGTCGGTATAACTGCTGGCCTTCAATCACGTAATCCGGGAATTTAGCTGGGTTCTCTTTGACTTGATGAATCTTGTTTTGCAGCCAGTGACAGTTTGGTTGTTCCGCGTGTTCCTCGCAGGCTGTCATCAGCGTTTCGTGTGGCTGTCGTGACAGCGCGTCTGCGACGACGTTGAGTTTGCCTCGCCTATACTGTATATCGAACGTATATTGCTGCAGTTCTAGTGCCCATCGTGCGATCCGTCCCGAAGGGCTGGATATGGAGTTAAGCCACTTGAGGGAGAGGTGGTCTGTTACCACCGTAAACCGATAACCTTCGACATACGCACGCATATTCCTAATTCCCCATATGATGGCCAGACACTCCTTTTCGGTCGGAGAGTAGTTTTTCTCTGCGGGGTTCAGGTGCCGGCTGGCATACGCTATGACCCGTTCGTGGAGAGAAAATTTCTGGGAAAAGTCGGGGCACGCCAGGATCGGAGCCTAGGTGAGTTTTTCCTTGAGAGTTTCGAATGCCTTCTGTTGTTCTTCTCCCCACTGCCAGTGCTTCCCTTTCTTTAGCAAATTTGTCATTGGTCGTACGGTCTCGGCGAAGTCTGGGACAAAACGTCGGTACCACGAAGCGATGCCCAAATACCGACGCACTTCTCGAACACTTCGGGGCGGTTGGAGCTCCTTGATAGCCGCTACTTTGTCTGGATCAGTGTGTATACCTTTGCTGCTGACTACATGTCCCAGGTATCGTATCTCCGTTTTGCAGAACTCGCATTTGTCGGGATTGATCGTTAAGTTGGCCATCTGCAGCCGTCTGAATACCTTTCGCAGGTTCTCCATGTGCTCTTCGAATGTCCTCCCGATAACGACTATGTCGTCGAGGTATGCAAACGCGTGAGGCTCCATTTCCGGTCCGATGACTCGATCGAGCGCTCGCTGGAATGTCGCGGGGGCCGAGTGCAGTCCGAACGGCATTACGCGCCACTGGAACAGGCCACGACCGGGCACTGTGAAGGCAGTGTACTGTTTGCTCCTCTTCTCCATGGGTATCTGTCAGTATCCATTTCGTAGATCTAGGCTGCTGATGAACTTGGCACCGCGAAGCTTTTCCAAAATGTGTTGTATCCGTGGCAGAGGGTATGCATCTGGCACCGACCTTGCATTGAGCTCCCGATAGTTAATACAGACCCTCCACTTGCCTGTCTTTTTCCGTACGAGAACTATGGGCGCGCTGTGGGGGCTATGTGAGGGTTCGATGCACCCCTTTTCCAATAACTCGTCAATTTCTTTGTTGATTATTTCCTGCATCGCTGGGTTTCGGGGGAAGTAACGTTGCTTTATTGGGCGTTCGTCCTGCATGATAATTCGGTGTTCGGTGATATTGGAAACTGCGGGTAGCTGGTCGAACCTTTTGAACTCCTGGTGTAGGAAAGCTGCAAGCTTTTCCTCGTCTGTCCGTGGTGTTGTCTGAGTGATGGTGCATTGGCGGATGTGTTCTTCGGGCTCTGCTCCGTGTTGCAGTTGTACTGTCTGACCGCCACATCTTAGACGGGCCTCCGCCTGTGACAAAAAGTCCAAGCCCAGGATCACATCGTCCATTGCATCTGGGAGGATCAGGAACGGAAACTGGATCTCTCTATTCCCTATCCTGACATCTAGCTGTAGGGCCTCTCGAATCAGTTTGGGTGTTCCTTCGGCCATTCGAACGGTTACATCAACGGGTAAACTTTTGGTTGTGCCACTTTTGGTTCGCTCCTCCGCAAAACGTTCGCTTACAAAACTCTTGGTGGCCCCGGTGTCGATTGTGGCTTTTACAAGCGTTCCGCCTAGGGTGATGGTAGCGAATATCCGATTGGAATCGAATGCGAGAAAATTTACTGGGTATGAGGTGTCGGTCTTGGGGGTTCCGTGGCACCTCGGTTCCGGCGGTCCCCTTGTCCGTTTCCCGACCGTTCGACACGTTTTCGGCAGCAGTCTACAGTCCGAATGTTTCGCAGGCCGCAGTCCCAGCAGAAGAGGATTTCGGGGTTGCGACAGTCCCGTCTCATGTGTCCGTCCTGGCCACATCGCAGGCAGGCCGTCCTGACGTTTATCCGTGCTTCCGCGTTCTGCGCCACCATGAAGTTCCTTTCGGGTTGTCTGGGTCGAGGTGGAGGTCTAATGGGTTCCGTTGTTCCGGCGATGCCTTCGAAGTCTTCTGCCAGGCCGATGAGCTCGTGTAGGTCTCTGAAGTCCTTCCTCCGGATGTAATACTGGTATTCTTGTCGACATTTCCGAAAAATCCTCTCGACCTGCTGTGCACTAGTGTAATGCGCGTGCCTCATTAGGTTTTGCATCACGATTACGAAGTCTTTAAAACGTTCATTCGGTTTTTGCTGGCGCTGGCGAATTTCGTCGTCCAAGTGTTCCCAGAACCTGGTGGGCAGGAAGAACTGTAGAAAGTCCGCTGTAAATGCTTTCCAATTATCCCATTTTTGGTTATTGTTGCGGAACCACAACAACGCACGGTCGCGGAGTAGTTCAGGCATAGTTCTGGGCAGGAGGTCCTTGTTTACGCAGTAGGCGTCGGCGAGTTCTTCCAGCCTTTCAATGAACTGAAGAGGTTCCTTCCCTCCATCGTACCTTACCGACCATTTCCTTACTTGGTCCATTATCTGGGCGTATGATATAGTCGCCGTCTCGGTCCTGTTTCGTGTCAGAGCTACTTCAGATAGTATCGGCGATGCTGCTCTGATGGCTGCCTTTGGATCGTCGCTCCCTCTAGCTTCCGATGGGTCCAAAGTTAGTAGGGGAAATGACGATGGGCTGCGTCTGTGTTTCTCTTCTCAGACGTGACGTCTCGTCCTGAGACGTAGTTGGAAAATCTCTTCCTCAACTCTTCTAGTGTGCCGCTGTTGTCTAGTCTGAACTCGCTCATGTAGTTCTTCAGCTCCTCTTTCGATAACGTATATATCCAACTGGTCTTAACCATCTTGGTTTTATACTGGTATTATTAGATTTTTGACTTTATTAGTGTATTCTTACTTAATTCCAGGGTCCCTGCTCGGGCGCCAATTGTAACGAGGTTTTCCAGCCGGGGTAAAACTCAGTGTGACCTGGGTTCTTTGTTTATAGGGTCGTTACAATAAAAAGAATTTATTTGTTTGGGGAATGGAATTCGATCTTTTATTCTCTTCCTTCAGTTAACAATTATTTATTTGTGTAAATTCAAGTGTAATGTTTATGATATCCGGTCGTATCCTCGGCGGCGGTGTATATATGCTGGCGAAGCGTAGTACCGGGGGCGTTGGTGTTGACTATGTGGATGGCGAGCGCGGTGTCGTTGTACTAGCGGTGGGGCCCTAGTACCCCTTTGGCTGTAGTATCAATGTTTGCTTAGGTTTGGCGTTAAGCGTGGGCGCAATGGTAAGGATATCCCCCTCGAACCATTAATGCGACGAATTTCTAGCGTTAAGCGTGTGGACGTAATGGTAAGGATATCTCTCTTGAACCATTAATGCGACGAATTTCTAGCGTTAAGCGTGTGGACGTAACGGTAAGGATATCTCTCTTGAACAATTAATGCGACGAATTTCTAGCGTTAAGCGTGTGGACGTAATGGTAAGGATATCTCTCTTGAACCATAAATGCGACGAATTTCTAGCGTTAAGCGTGTGGATGTAATGGTAAGGATATCTCTCTTGAACCATTAATGCGACGAATTTCTAGCGTTCAGCGTGTGGACGTAATGGTAAGGATATCTCTCTTGAACCATTAATGCGACGAATTTCTAGCGTTAAGCGTGTGGACGTAATGGTAAGGATATCTCTCTTGAACCATTAATTCGAGGAATTACTGAGTCTAGCGTGAAGCGTTTGGACGTAATGGTAAGGATATCTCTCTTGAACCATTAATGCGAGGAATTACTGAGTCTAGCGTGAAGCGTTTGGACGTAATGGTAAGGATATCTCTCTTGAACCATTAATGCGAGGAACTACTGAGTCTAGCGTGAAGCGTTTGGACGTAATGGTAAGGATATCTCTCTTGAACCATTAATGCGAGGAATTACTAAGCGAGTTGCTAGTACTAGGAATCACAGGGAAGGAAAGAAGACTGGTTGTCGGAATTTCTTGCCTTTTATATGTTTTTGAATCGGTTGGAAAGGTCCTGTTATCTCTGAACCGTGGGACGATCGATGTTGTTTGGTTCCCACGGTCAGTCCGAGATCCCGTTGTTGCTATGCTCATTGTGTTTTGTTGTTCCGTTAAATCATTCGATTTTTGTGTTGTTTTGTCCAGCTCTGTACCTGTTGTTGTTGTATTCCTGCGTTGCATAAATCAAAGCATAATTTGGGTTTTGCTTTGTTTGTCAGTGTATTGTTGTTCTGCTCATCGTGTTGTTTGTTGTTGTTGTGTCTTGGTGCGAAAATTTGTTTGCAATATGTAAATTCATTTGGGTTGCGTTGCTTGGCTCAGCTCTGTGTGTGGGTTTTGTTGTTGTTCGTGGCTCAGTTCTGTCCGTGGGTTTTGTTGTTGTTCGTGGCTCAGTTCTGTGCGTGGGTTTTGTTGTTGTTCGGTAGCGTTTTCGGGTTGTTGTTGCTGTGTTGTTCGGTATATCGCTCTTCTGTTGTTGGTACTTTTCTGGTGTTGCAATAGGTAATCTCGTTCGGTTGGTGTTGCTCGGCTTCTATGATCTTGGTGTTGTTTGGCTGCATATTTCGGGTTGTTGTGGGTATGTTGCAATAGGCATGCTCGTTTGGTTGGTGTTGCTCGGCTCGTCTACTATTGTGCTGTTCGGTATGTCACTCTTTTGTTGTTGGTGTTTTTTTTATCAGCGTTCGATCCTGATAGATTGATTTTCGGTGAACCCTGTCGGCTGTGTGTGTGGTGATCTGCTCGTTCTCACACTGGGGTGGTGGTGGTTGTTTGCATTTGCCACCATCTCTATGGTTTGCCGATTTCTGTGACTTAGTCATGACTCCTTCTCAGTATTCTGCTCTCCCATGCGAGTGCAGCGTCGGTGGTTCTCCGTCTCTTCCACCCCCTTCTTAATATAAGTTTCGTACATATTATAAATAAATGTAACTCCCAGTCGTGTGGGAAAATTTTGTGTGACAGAATTTTTCCTCACAACACCAACTGTTGCGGTTGCTTTGCCGAGTATCTGTACGCGATTTTATTGAACGTCCCTCCTTGCGATTTATGTATAGTTATCGCACACGCAGGTACTAATGGAAATCGTTTTTGCTTGCATTTTACTCTTTTGCTCAGAGTAATGTTGACGATACGCTGACGAAGTGGAACCCAAAACAATGAGAGTTCGCATGGCTGAGCAAATGTGGGCGACTTTTTATTTTTGCTTGTGTGCCAATGGATTGTTGCGCGAACTCGAACCAAAAGGTCAGTTGTGTTTCCGAGCTGAAAGCAGAACCTTCTGCGGCATCTATATGTGAAGGACCCGGTACGGCCATGTTTTCGTTTTCGCCATTATCGCCTGATCGTATTCGCTCTATGTGGCGCAGAGTGCCGATTGTCCCGTTCACCAAGCCGTCGGTGATATCCATATTTGCAGTTATCATGTAGGGATAACCGACTGCGAGAAGAATTGTGTAAGGGACTCCATCGCTTTCTGCCACTCTTAGTCTGTGAAGCTTGCCACGGCATTCGTTTTCCTCAGCGGGTGTGGTGTAACCTATAAGAATATCTCGGGCAGTGCAATGAAGGGCGTTGCTTATGGCGTTTCGATTGTAACCATCCACTTCATGGTTGCTGTAGAAGAGGCGGACAGCATTGGGAACGTTCGTCTTGCACCAAGATAACGTCTTTTGCCTAGACTCAATCAATTTCAATTCATCTTCGGTAAGTTTCTCTCCATTTCCTACTTTTGTGAGGATAGCAGAAAACCTTTCGGACTGCCTGACTACTCTCTTTAAAGGAAAGTAATCGAGACTCTGCCAAAGCACAGGTCCTCCAACTTTATTCACCGGTGTAGAGTAGCATGGAGATGCCCGCACTGGTGGCAGTTGTCTGAAATCTCCACAGAGATAAATGTGAAAGCCACCAAACGGTGGCTTGTATGTTGAAGCCTCTCATCGGTTTTCTGCAACACTGTATCACTAAGCATGCTAATTTCGTCGATTACAATACACTTCACTCCGACAAACATGTTCCGGTAGCCGTGCAGAACTTCGGTTCGAAGCGAAGACGTCTGTCTGGACAAACTCAAACGAAATGCCAAGTGAACTGTAGTTCCATTAATCGCCACTGCCGCTTTCCCAGTGCTCGCACAAGCCACATATGCATTACGAAGTGAGTTGTGTTGTTGGGAGAATCTATTATATGTTTCCATTAAGGCTTTTAGCGTGTACGTTTTCCCACATCCCGCCGGCCCA
Source organism: Nephrocerus scutellatus (assembly GCA_947095585.1). Lineage (NCBI taxonomy): Eukaryota > Metazoa > Arthropoda > Insecta > Diptera > Pipunculidae > Nephrocerus > Nephrocerus scutellatus. The sequence goes on along the minus strand of OX352763.1, from coordinate 88,663,305 downwards.
GTGAAGAAAATTTGCAGCGGTTCTGAGTCGGAATCGTGCATCCGATGAATGGCTTCAAGAATAAGTTCGCGCTGTTCTGGAATCGTGCTGCGCAACATTTCGCAGTAACTCTGTTTTGACATCACATTTGAGCGTGTACGCTCGGCTGATATACCGGTACGAGATTCAATGAATTCTAAGTCATCGTCGTTTTCGGCGCCGACTTCTCGAAGCAGTTGTTCTACTAATTCGTTGCGTGTTTTGCGTTCCTATGGTCTTACGGTGTGCTTGTCATTTTCACCGGGAACGCACAGGGCCAATATTTCCGCCATCACCTTCGAACAGACTTCGACGCTCCATAATGATCTGCTCATTAATATCGTACAGTTCGAGAAAATTGTTTCTGTCTAATATTTCCACAAGTTCGCTGCGAAACGGCACATAAAGCAGGACCATCTCTCTTTTGTAATTCACCGTATCATCCAATTCGTAATCCCTATAGCGAATCACTCGGACTGAGCTCTGCAGATTTTTTCTGTGCCTGTCTGACTTTGCCATGGGAAGCAAGACGCGCGTTGTTTCCATTGGCCAATACGGAATACCAAATCGACAATTAATTTCACCTCGCTTGTAACACTTGCGTACTTGTTTTGTGTACATATTTTCATCCGGCAAATCGTCGATGCTTACCGAGCACAGTGTCTCGATCAACGCAATCGTGTTTGGCATTTCTTCACAAATATTCTCTTTGGGATCGTTGTTAAGCCACAACAAAATATGAGCGTGTGAGCTACCCCTGTGTTGAAATTCTATTCATGTAAAGAAATCCAAGACTTTGTTACAACCGAACGGATTGTAATGGTACTGCGATTTCAACATGTTCATAAAACAGTCAACCAATTTGTGAAAGTAAATACAACAAGTGACTGGATCCTCACTGACGAGGGTACACCGCTGTGATCGGATCATCGATTCCGCATCGACACCGGGAAATCGTGCACTTAATCTATTCAATAAATTAAGAAATGCTGGAGATCTTATTACGTTTGCGCTAAGCGCCAGGAACATCGTCGGTTTGCTAAGTTATCGAATCATTGCAAAAAGATCTCTCTTGCGACTTGACCAGTGTTGCACAGAATTGGGTACAGACTTCAAGAATGCCAAATTCTTTTCCAAACAGTTTTCCAGGTAGTCCCTGTCCTCTAACATTCGACGTGTAACTTTCTCAGTGGCGGAAATTGATCTGAAAGTGTTATATATTCCGTCAACCATTCGCAAGCGTAATATCTTCATAGCAAAATACAACACTTTCTGTGGAGTAGCGCCACGTCGATCCGCTCGACGAATCTCACTGGTGGCCATCATATAAGGTGTAACCGAAACGTTCGTTTTCTCGGTTCACTGAGGGGAATGACAATTCCTCTGCCTGCTTATCATATATTATGTTAAGCGATGTGGCTTTGTGCCCCGGTGCAATATCCAAACAGTCGTCCTAATTCCAAATCATTGTACGCTGTCTCGCCGATAGTACCTCGGACTCTGGAGCTGTGTCAGCACGCATATCCTCTATATCTATCGGATCTATCAATCTTCTGTTTGTTTGCTCATGTTCTCCGATCGAATTCAAACGAGACAAATCTAATTTGATATCATACAACCGGTACAGAGTCGACCTTTGTAATACCTCCAACCATGTACGAATGGTTCGTTTGTTTACATGACCACTTAAGTAAACGGATTTATGTACCAAGTTAGTATTTATATTAATAGTTTGATCTTCTTCGAGTCGTCTAGGAAGGCATTTAACCATTTCCTGAACATTTACAGGCACGTTAATTACTTGGCCGACAATACCGTAGGCAAAATCATATCGCAAACGGCGCACTTGCATAAAAGGCAATCTTGGTGAAATTAAACGTTCGCTAATGAGATCGAGGGTAGGCAGTCCAGCAGGTTTCTCTGGATACATGAATCTATTTACCTTTGCCAAACTCGGCATCTTACCAGGTAACAACGAACTTTTGCAATTAAAACAAAGAAGATGTTTTGATCTTATTATTTCTAATTGGTCCATAGGCAGTTGTACATTGTTTGCATTATGCCAGTTAATAATTGCTTCAATATGTTTTGCGGTTGCTGGTGTCAAGTCTTTATGAAACCACAACCTATTACAAACTGAACAACCGTATCCGAACTGGTTAACGGTGAATTTCGCTTTGAAACGCGCATTCGAATGAGCCCACTTATTCTCCCAGTTTTGCCTTTTGTCGATAGCAGTCATGTTTTGCTGTTCATTGTAAAGCGCTCCTGTTTCACGTGTCGTTCGAGGCTGCTTGACGTTCTGCTTTCTTTCACGATAAGCTTTCTTCCGCTCAGCAACCGACATTGTCGCCTCGTTCGAAGTAGACGGCACTGGCTCAAGCTGCTCGGCGTTCTGCTTTCTTTCACGAGAAGCTTTCTTTCGCTCCGCAGCTGACATTGGAATCTTCTTTGCCAAAGTTGTTTCTTGCAACCGACATTGAAATCTTCTTTGAAAAAAAAAAAAATGCCTCGCAGTGATCCCACATGACACGGACTCGGTTTTAAATTTGGCTGTTTATTATATTTTACCGCTATGGGGTTCATTGTACATTCCAGTAAGTTTTGATAAAAAGTATTGCTACAATTTACTTCAAATAATGTGTGTTGAATTTGCATTAAGTAAGGTATTGTTTTGTAACAAATAAGGTTTGTTGTATTTATTCATTGGGAGTGTAGTCAAAACTCTCTCTATAGAAAGTCCAACTGTTTTGTTAGATCATAGATAAATCTTTAAAAAGTACGAAAATTAGATGTACATATTGGTATTTAACTAAAGAACAAAATCCCCCTAAAATTTTTCTGTTTTTTACTACCACAACTTACGTTTCTCACTCTTTTCACTATGTCAAGTTAGCGCGTTTCAAAATAAGCGTTTGTTTATTTTTGCTGAATACGAAAATCAACTATATTTGTAAGATGTGAATACAGTGTAGAAATAAACATATAAATTCTTTAATAACTAAAAGGATACTGAATTTTATTATAAATGCTGAAATATAAAAACACATATGAAGCACTGCAACCAAACAACAAAACAACCCCAATCGTAAAGCAAGCAGCGCTGCTCAGAGCGCTCAGCGAACAATGCACACAGAACACGGTCATTTTACCCGTAGTATGAATTCAAACAATATATTTCCGGCGACAATACTTTCTATTAATTTTTGGGAGTGTTATCCATCGGAGATAAACACGTATATAAAATTTGAAGAAAATCGGTTTAAGTTTTAAAAAATTTGATGGGGCTCCATGACCCTGGTCCCGGGGTCTCCAAAGTTTTTACAAAAAGTGTTGTCCATGAAGATACACACATATATAAAATTTGAAGAAAATCGGCTTAATTTTTTTTTAAAAAAAATTGGGGCCACACGACCTTGGGGCCCGGGGTCTCCAAAATTTTTACAAAAAGTGTTGCACATGGAGATACACACGTATTTAAAATTTGGAGAAAATCGGGTTATTTTTTTTTTAAATTTGTTGGGGTCCCATGAACCTGTGGCCCAGGGTCTCCAAAATTTTTACAAAAAGTGTTGTCCATCGGAGATACACACGTATATAAAATTTAAAGAAAATCAGGTTAATTTTTTTCAAAAAAATGGGGCCTTACGACCCTGGTCCCCGGATTCTCCAACACTTTTGTATAAAATCTTAAGAAAAACGGGTAAATTTTGTAAAATATTTGTATGGGAGCCCCCCAGACCCCGAGGTTTTAATAGAAAGTATTGTCACCGGAAATATACATGTGTACAAAAATTCAATAAAATCGGGCTTTGGGAAGTGGGTTAAAAGTTGATCAGAAAATCTGACCAGCCAGCCACGGGCACGCGAATTTAATATCGAGAATTTAATAAAAATAAACGGAGGCATTTTATGAAACGCGCAACTGGTGGTAGTGAAAAGAGTTAGAAACGTACGAGTAAGTTGTAGTAGTGAAAAACAGAAAAATTTTATATTTTATATTTATTTAATTACCAAAACATCTAATTTTCGTACTTTTTAAAGATTTATCTGTGATCTAGCAGAACAGTTGGGCTTTTTCTAGAGAGGGTTTTGGTTTACGGGATCACATGGTCTATAGTGACGTTTAGACGGCATACGAGTATATTTCAGACGGTGCAGCTTTATTGGCAAAAAACAATTGGCGTAAAATACTAATTATATTGCACGGTAATTTCAATATAAACTTTGCCAAGCCAAAATCACATGTATCTTAAATGGCTGAATATCATACACATGCGGAAATACAATTACAAATTACACAACAATTTTATGCAATGTTAAGAAAGCGAGCAAGACAGATCACCGATTTTCTGTATCACGACAGCACTGTATCAATTTATGCAATGTTAATAGAACAGAGCAGAACACCGATAGAAGACGAACAGAGTGTTAAAAAAACAAAATGGGAGCAAGCAGAGAAGTAAAACAGAGCCAAGAGAAACTATATTCACATCTCACAAATGCAGCCGCCTTTGTTATTTTATAAGAGCATTAGAATTGGGCTTTCTGTACAGAAGGTTTTGCTATAACTACTACTGCACATGTTTGTTTCGTTCTGCTCAAGCTGTAAGCTTGATAGTATGTTTTGAGATTTTGTAATTTATAAATTATTAAAAAAAATCCGAAAGAAAGCAAGCAGAGAGCTAACACAGAACCATTTTCATTAAATTCGTTTTTCTTGTTTTTTTTTGGATGGGTTGCGACCACGGTTGCCGTTTTGGTAGATTCCTACCAAACATGGTAGGTTTCTTCAGCTTTGGTAGGTTGGTAGGCTTTTATTCGATTTCATTCGATCATTTGTAATTATTTTTATTTGTGAAATAAAGTTTTAAGTTTATAATAAGGATACATAATTTCTCCTACACGACCTAGCATGTATTCCGTGTATGACGCATGTCGCGTTTTGCGTGTGGCGCGTGAGATGGTTTGAAATTGCGCCATTTTCTCCTTTTTTTGAAATCTATTTTAACCACCTTTCGTTACATTTACTTGTATTGCTTTAAAAACATAAATTTTGCTTTGGTAGGTTATTCTCTGGTTAGGTAGGTTTTATTGAGAAGTTTGGTATAAATTTTTTTTGCGAGTGTCAACCGTGGTTGCAACGTTGCAAGTTGCAACTGCACGATTAAGAGAACGAGACAGAACACCGAGGGGACTTTTGAGTTTCAATACAATTAATACACATATTTGCGTAGAGAAGGTTTTGGTTGTAACACATGCTTGCAAGGGTGATTAAGTTGTTGGGGAAGTGGATTAAAACAATTGCTTAAAACAAATTCAACGCACCTCATTTGAGTGGGGACGCTGGTAAATAAAATAACTCATTCCAAATGTACATACATATAATGGGTGTTTTTTTAGGAGGTTTGTTTTTCCGATAGATGTCGTTTTATTTTATGACAGTTGTTTTGACAGCTCAAAGTGGCATTTCTACTCAGTATTGTTTGGCAAATCATTATGAATAGGTTAACTCCAGAACAACGTTTTCAAATCGTGGAAATTTATTTTCAAAATCAGTGTTCAATTAAAAATGTTTATAGAGCACTTCGTGAATTTTATGGTGCACATAATCGTCCGTCAGAGACCACCATAAAGAACGTAATTACCAAATTTCGGTCTACATTCACTCTTTTGGATGCCAAGCCACCGACAAGAATGAGAAGAGTTCGTACAGAAGAAAATATTGCTGTCGTTGAGGCCAGTGTCGAAGAAAACGACAATTTATCGATTCGTCGTCGTGCTCAGCAAATTGGACTTTGTCCATCGACTTTATGGAAAATTTTACGTAAAGATTTGGGTTTGGTGCCATACAAAATTCAATTGGTGCAAGAATTAAAGCCACACGACCATCGTTTGCGCCGTGAATTCAGTGATTGGTCGTTAAATCAATTGAACGAAGATCCATTTTTTTACCGTAAAATTCTCTTCAGTGATGAGGCGCATTTTTTGTTAAATGGATACGTCAACAAACAAAATTGTCGCATTTGGAGCAAAGATAATCCACACGCCGTTCAAGAATTACCAATGCATCCTGATAAATGTACTGTTTGGTGCGGTCTATGGGCTGGTGGGATCATCGGTCCATATTTCTTTAAAAATGAGGAAGGACGACGCGTTACCGTGAATGGAAATCGATACAGAACCATGTTAAATGAGTTTTTGTTGTCAAATCTTGAAGATATGGATATGGATGAAATGTGGTTTCAACAAGATGGTGCCACTTGCCATACAGCACGTGAAACAATCGACTTATTGAAAAAAAACTTTCAACGACAACATTATTTCGAGAAATGGTCCGGTGAATTGGCCTCCGCGTTCGTGCGATTTGACGCCACTCGATTACTTTTTGTGGGGATACGTGAAGTCATTGGTTTATGTGGATAAACCTCAATCGATTGACGCTTTGGAAACCAATATTCAACGTGTCATTGCTGACATACGCCCTCAAATGCTTGAAAAAGTGCTGGAAAATTGGACCTCCAGAATGACATTTGTGAAAAATAGTCGTGGTAGCCATATGCCAGAAATTGTGTTTAAATGTTAAATGCCAAAAAATTATCTACCAAATAAAATTTTGGTCATTTCATAATTTTATATGTGTTTTATTCAAAAAAAAAATCGGCAACCTCTTAAAAAAACACCCGTTAGTAGGTATAGCACTTTAAACTCCCACGCTAATTAGGAGTTTACCCAACAATTTTGTACCAGCCAAAATTTTATTGCAGTAAACTCAACACATAAATAACACAATAAATAAACAAAATAATGAATATACGAGTGTTTTCTTTATTTCATTCTAAACATTCCGAATTAAATAAAAAACGTTATTTTATTTATTCTTTGTATTCTACTCATTTTTTTGGCTATTCTTATTCGGAATGTTAAGAACGTATTCTTTTTATACTACATCGATAGGTAGAATAAAATGAATATTCTTTGGTCACGTGATTAATATTCTGTTCCTTCTATTATTTCTGTAGAATGAATTAAAGAAAACACTCTACAATATAAATGTGGAAAATTAAATACCTTGAGATTTTATTTGCTTTGCAGCGAAATTTTCAGTAAATCGTTATTGTGGTACCTAAATCAAACCGTCGACGTTTAAAATTCTTTTGCTTGCAGTTTGCACTAAATTAATGTTGCTTTAAAACTTTTTCACTTTTTCGCTTTTTGCATTCACAAAAGATTCATGAAAACTGAACATTTGCTTAAAATAGCTTTACATTTCAGCGCATTTGTGGTACCTAAATTAGAGCATCAAGGGTCGTTGTTAAGAAAATTAAATTTTTTGACGTGTTTTATATTGGAATTAGCGCAGAGATTATAGAAACTCTTCCAATAAATATAAGCTGTAGACAATTTATCATATATATCATATAAAATATTTGTATGGGAGCCCCCCCGACCCCGAGGTTTTAATAGAAAGTATTGTCACCGGAAATATAGATGTATGCAAAAATTCAATAAAATCGGGCTTTTGGAAGTGGGTTAAAAATTGATCAGAAAATCTGACCAGCCATTCACGGGCACGCGAAGTTAATATCGAGAATTTAATAAAAATAAACGGAGGCATTTTATGAAAGATGAAACGCGCAACTGGTGGTAGTGAAAAGAGTTAGAAACGTACGAGTAAGTTGTAGTAGTGAAAAACAGAAGAATTTTATATTTTATATTTATTTAATTACCAAAACATCTAATTTTCGTACTTTTTAAAGATTTATCTGTGATCTAGCAGAACAGTTGGGCTTTTTCTAGAGAGGGTTTTGGTTTACGGGATCACATGGTCTATAGTGACGTTTAGACGGCATACGAGTATATTTCAGACGGTGCAGCTTTATTGGCAAAAAACAATTGGCGTAAAATACTAATTATATTGCACGGTAATTTCAATATAAACTTTGCCAAGCCAAAATCACATGTATCTTAAATGGCTGAATATCATACACATGCGGAAATACAATTACAAATTACACAACAATTTTATGCAATGTTAAGAAAGCGAGCAAGGCAGATCACCGATTTTCTGTATCACGACAGCACTGTATCAATTTATGCAATGTTAATAGAACAGAGCAGAACACCGATAGAAGACGAACAGAGTGTTAAAAAAACAAAATGGGAGCAAGCAGAGAAGTAAAACAGAGCCAAGAGAAACTATATTCACATCTCACAAATGCAGCCGCCTTTGTTATTTTATAAGAGCATTAGAATGCGTACAGTTGGGCTTTCTGTACAGAAGGTTTTGCTATAACTACTATTGCACATGTTTGTTTCGTTCTGCTCAAGCTGTAAGCTTGATAGTATGTTTTGAGATTTTGTAATTTATAAATTATTAAAGAAAATCCGAAAGAAAGCAAGCAGAGAGCCAACACAGAACCATTTTCATTAAATTCGTTTTTCTTGTTTTTTTTGGATGGGTTGCGACCACGGTTGCCGTTTTGGTAGATTCCTACCAAACATGGTAGGTTTCTTCAGCTTTGGTAGGTTGGTAGGCTTTTATTCGATTTCATTCGATAATTTGTAATTATTTTTATTTGTGAAATAAAGTTTTAAGTTTATAATAAGGATACATAACTTCTGTTTTTTATATAAAAGAAAATATAGCATATTACATAACGACCGCGGAAAGTGGAGTTTAGTTTGTGCAGTGGAGTTTGATGAGCAGTTTTCTGCGAGTAATGTACGCTATTTTTCACACGACCAAAACCAGTTTTTCTGCTAAACCAGTTATGCGCAATGCAAAATTGCTCTGGGAATATGTGTTCGCTGTTACTGCTGTAAATAAAGAAAGAATTTTAAATGTTAACTAACTAGTGTGTGCAACTTTCGAGGCTAGGTTATAGTGTATGAAACAGTCACTTTCCTCTAATTTTATTTATTCTTTGTATTCTACTTCTTTTTTGGCTATTCTTATTCGGAATGTTAAGAACGTATTCTTTTTATACTACATCGATAGGTAGAATAAAATGAATATTCTTTGGTCACGTGATTAATATTCTGTTCCTTCTATTATTTCTGTAGAATGAATTAAAGAAAACACTCTACAATATAAATGTGGAAAATTAAATACCTTGAGATTTTATTTGCTTTGCAGCGAAATTTTCAGTAAATCGTTATTGTGGTACCTAAATCAAACCGTCGACGTTTAAAATTCTTTTGCTTGCAGTTTGAGTTGTCACTCAATCGCCGCGGTGTACGGACGTGCTGCACTTCAGCACGCGCGTTGTTAACTTAAAAAAGAACAGCAAAAAAATATAGTGTTGTGTTGGCGCAAAGAAAATAAAAATCAAAACAAAGTGCCGTTAAAATACAGCTTGCGCGTTCGCTCGTTCACAAAGTGCAAAGTGCAGTGTGTGGTGTCCGTTCGTCCCATCCTCAACAGCTAAACAAAAGAAATTGGAGAATTATGTTGTTGTATGCTTGCATACACAATGTGATAATCTAATTCTTTTGTAATTATATAACGGATTGTGAGTGTTTGTTTCTTTTGGTGATTTAACTCATTTTGTTGTGAAGGCATAACACTGGCAACAAATTGTGTTGATAATCCAAATAGAGACTTACTCTCCTCAATTCGGTTTAAAGAAGCGGTAAGTTGTGTATTGTGTGTTTGTTTGTTGTAGGTTTGTGTGTTTTCAGAGTGGATCTCAGCAACATACGTGGGCTGAGAACGAATTCGTTCGCTGTGTTTAACCATGTACATGTCCACAGGCCAGCAATTTTTGCACTGAGTGAAACTCAGGTGTTTGATAATTCCGATGTTTCGGAATTTAATCTGCCTGGGTATAGCTTGGTGCCATTATTTTTCTCTCGACGCGGACACGCAATCTATGTCCGGAGTGATGTTGCGTTTCAGCTTTTGCCTCAATTTAGCCAAAGTTCCAAATCGGAATTCAATTTCATTTGGCTCAATGTTAAGGTACAAGAGCGCAACATCTACTACTGTTTCCTTTACAGAAGCCCCAACTTAGACAGTGTTTCAACTCAGATTGAGTTTGATGCACTGACTGATTCAATCTTAAGAATTGATAAAAAGCATGAAATCGTTATTGCGGGCGATTTCAATGTACACAATTCTGGGTGGCTTCGCCATTCTGGCCAGATAACACCCGAAGGCAGGTGTGTTGAGTTATTTGCTGAGTTCAATCACCTTACTCAGCTTGTAAATGAGCCTACCCGAATACCTGACATTGCATATCATTCCGCTAACACCCTTGACTTGTTCCTTACCTCTCGTCCTGAGAAATACTCCGTTAATGTATTATCGCCTGTAGGCTCGTCAGACCATTGTGTCGTATCAGCTAATTTCTCGTTAATAAACCACGTAGTTAGAGAAAAAACTCCCAAAAAATTAGTATGGCATTACGAGAAAGCCAATTGGGACGGCCTTAACAACTTCTTTGGGAGAACTAACTGGTCGCTATTTTTTCGTGATAGCAACGTGGATGCCGCCGCTGATGCAATCACAAACATCATTCTTATTGGTATGAAAAAGTTTATCCCTTTCAGGAATAAATCTATCAAATCAAAGGAAGATGGATGGTATGACTTGAGCTGTAAAGAGGCTTCTAGGATTAGAGAGGTATGCTTTCGGTTTTACAAAGCAAACCCTACCGAGGAAAACCGAAAAAAGTTTAAACGAGCAAGAAATGATTGCAATGCCCATCTTCGGCGAGTCAAATTCGCCTACGACCGAAAATTAAGGCAAAAAATACTACAATGTCCCAAAGGTAGTAAAAATTTTTGGTCTTTCGTGAAAAGAATTAAAAATACAGCCTCGTCGTCGATTCCAACGCTCATTTATAATGACATTCCAGTTGTCAGCTCTATAGACAAGGCCAATCTGTTTGCTGCGCATTTCGCAGCTAGCTCTACGCTTCCAGATTGTGCATTGCCGCCTCCTGCACCTCAGAATATTGAACACTCTATGGGACAGATATTTTTTCGTACTCGTGCAGTTGCTAGAGTTTAAAATGATCTCAACACTCACAAATCCGCTGGGCCAGATGGTATTTCTCCACTAGTTCTGAAGAGGTGTTCTTCCAAGCAGGCATTACCATTGCGTAAGCTTTTCCATCTATCCTACTCTTCTGGACTCTTCCCGAGAAGTTGGAAAACTGCATTTGTCCAGCCAATACCCAAAAAAGGCGAGCCGTCGTCTCCTTCTTCGTACCGCCCCATAGCACTTACATCCATTCTTTCCAAGGTCATGGAAACGCTGATCAATTATCAGCTTAAGAAATATCTTGAAACCAACGAAATCCTTAGTGACCGGCAGTATGGATTTCGTGGGCAACGTTCTACTGGTGATTTGATGGTATATCTCACCGAACAGTGGAACCGATCTTTGTATCATTTTGGTGAAAGTAAAGCTGTTGCACTCGATATTTCGAAGGCATTTGACAGAGTTTGGCATCAAGCTCTTTTGTGTAAAATGCGTGCTTATGGTGTTGATGATAAATTACTTCATTGGATTAGAAGCTATCTTTTGGACCGCTCAATTCAAGTTGTTTTAGACGGTTTCAAGTCTGAAATACACCACATAAATGCTGGCGTTCCCCAGGGCTCTGTTCTGTCCCCGACACTCTTTCTCATTTTTATTAATGATCTCTTATCTGTGACTTCTAATCCAATTCACTCTTTCGCTGACGACAGCACTCTCAGCTTCACATATAAGTTTGAGGAACGTCCCTCCACCTCTGATGTGGAACTCAAACAACTTTGTATGTTAAGCTCGTTAAATTCTGACCTTGACAGCATAATACAATGGGGAGAAATCAATCGAGTAGAATTTAACGCTTCCAAAACCCAATGCTGTCTCCTGTCGTCCAAGCGAATCCTTAACCCCATGCCATTATCCATGAATAGCACTTGCATCGAGGAAACTGAAAATCTCGCAATTCTCGGTATGTGCGTTAACGACAAGCTTCGTTGGAATGACCACATATTTACCGTCGCCAAAAACGCTGCGAAATGTTTAGGTTTTCTAGCCCGGTGCAAGAAATATTTCACTCCCTCTGATCTGGCTACCATATAAAAGGCTTTTATTCGCCCAAAACTTGAGTACAATTGCCATATCTGGTCTGGTGCGCCTAAGACTATTTTGCATCAGCTAGACAGAATACAAAACCGCGCGATAAAACTTATCGGTGACGAAAATATAGCGAAATCAATAGATTCGCTTGAACACCGCAGGAAGGTTTCCTGCTTGTCACTGTTTTATCGCTTCTTCTACCAGCGGTGCTCAAGAGAAATAGCCAGCTGCATGCCACATCTCCTTGAATTCAACCGCAATACCCGTGGCGCTCTAAATGCTCATCAGTTTACCCTCAAGCCCATCTTCGGACGTACAGTTAAATTCAGGGATTCGTTCTTCAGCCGTACAACACGTATGTGGAATGCTCTGCCAAGCTCTGTCTTCCCACCTCACTATGATCCACAGGCATTCAAAACACAAGCTCATAGACATCTCCTCTTTTCTCCTCCTCTTCCTTAACGCCCACGCTGTGCCAAGCATATAGCCGAGCATTATAAGGGTGCGAACCCCTTGAAGCGTGCGCGAATTATAAAAAAAAAAAAAAAAAATTAATGTTGCTTTAAACCTTTTTTACTTTTTCGCTTTTTGCATTCACAAAAGATTCATGAAAACTGAACATTTGCTTATAATAGCTTTACATTTCAGCGCATTTGTGGTACCTAAATTAGAGCATCAAGGGTCGTTGTTAAGAGAAAATTGAATTTTTTGACGTGTTTTTATATTGGAATTAGCGCAGAGATTATAGAAACTCTTCCAATAAATATAAGCTGTAGACAATTTATCAATTCATATAAATGAGAGTCGATTTGTTAAAATTAAATAGAAGTATGCATCAAAATGTTTTTCGCTTTGAAACGCGCAGACGCAGTATTCGCCATTAACTTCGTTTAATCTGGTTCTCTTTTTATTATGTAATTTGATGGAAGACTTAGTTATTAACTCTTAGTAATCATGGTTCTCTTATTTATTTAATTGTAGTTACTGTAACAGTAAGGATGAGTACGGATAAGATTAGCGAAAAGAAAAGGAAATAGTTGCAAGGAAGCTTGCAGGTTTTCATTGTTATATGCCTCTTTTTTTCTAACTTATATTAGTATTTTTTTCTGTAACAGGACCAAACACGACAGCACTGTGTCACTTCATGCAAAGTTGATAGAAGGAGCAGAGCAGAGCTCCGATAGAAAATGAACAGAGACTATCACTACGGTTGCGGTAAAGAATTAAATAGCTGCACAGCTTGTGCTGCGGCTACATTTTAAACCGACTTACAGTCTGCTTGTAGGGCGACAATTTGACATTTACGTTTTGCTATTTGCATCCAATTTAAGTGGCTGCGTTAACTGCAGAGTCTATTTTTCTTTACTGCATTGGCTGAAAAGTGAATTTTTGACCAACATACAGCATAAACTGCGCAGCGGCTGAATTCTTGACCGCGTACTACTGCATATGTTTGTTTCGTATTGCTCGAGCTATGAGCTTGATTGCATGTTATTGAAACCACATACATGATGATCATCAATCACATCACATACAACAGAATAAATAATTTATGAGCCGATTTAAATGCTCATATCCCAGAATTTCTATGGGAACAAGTTTTACAGTCGCATCTCAATCCTAAATTCAGAATTTCATACAAATCGCTTGAGAAATTGCTTTGTTCCCGAAATTTCAGACCATAATGACCATATTCCAGCATATTTATAGGAAAAAGTTTTATAGTCGCATCTTAGCTCTACATACTAAATTTCATGCGAATCGCTTAAGAAATTGCTTTGTTCCCGAAATTCCAGACCATAATGACCATATTCCAGAATTGCCATAGGAAAAAGTTTTATAGTCGCATCTTAGCTCTACATACCGAATTTCATGCGAATCGCTTAAGAAATTGCTTTGTTCCCGAAATTTCAGACCATAATGACCATATTCCAGAATTGCCATAGAAAAAAGTTTTATAGTCGCATCTTAGCCCTACATACCGAATTTCATGCGAATCGCTTAAGAAATTGCTTTGTTCCCGAAATTTCAGACCATAATGACCATATTCCAGAATTGCCATAGAAAAAAGTTTTATAGTCGCATCTTAGCCCTACATACCGAATTTCATGCGAATCGCTTGAAATTCTGCTTTGTTCCTGAAATTCCAGACCATAATGACCATATTCTAGAATTGCCATAGGAAAAAGTTTTATAGTCGCATCTTAGCCCTACATACCGAATTGCAATCGAATCGCTTGAGAAATGCCTTAGTTCAAAAAGTTCTAGTTCCTAATCCTAATACCAAATCCCAGTGGATATTAAAAGTTTGACATAACAGAGGACAAAAAAGCTGTTAAAAAAGTGACATAACAGAGGACAAAAAAGCTGTAAAAAAAGTGACATAACAGAGGACATTTAACATTCGACTTTTTGAATATGTACCCCTTAAACCTTGTAGTGAAACGTATATATTTCCCCTGCAGATATAAAATAACTATAACTTCTTGTAATGTCAATCTCTTCTGGCTAACCACAACTTCAACTGAACTATAGTCGGCCCGCTCACTTTGTCTCGCACGTCTCAAATGCAAATTTTGCATAAGACTGTCTGTAAAGCATTTTTTTATTATTACTTTTTTTACAACCTGAAGATAACACATCACATCACATTCATATTCATATTTTTCATTCGAATGGTTTTATGTTTGAATGAATGATTTTTGCAAAAGAATGGTTTTAGGTTTAAACAAATAATTTTTTCATTCGTTTGGACCAATGAATGGTTTTATGTGTGAACGAATGATTTTGTCACTCGAATGGTTTGAATGAATGCTACAAATGGGCGAAAGTGGTTGACGGAGGAAGTCATGTATCTCTTAAATAATAAAATTGTTAACACAACGGAAACGGAAATAGATGACTCAGTATCGGAAATAAATACTTTAAAGCCAAATTCGCTATGGTCAAGGCATGATCGAAAGGTAACCGAAGGAAAGACGACTCGCAATAATACACCTAGCGTTATGGGAAATCTTTCAGTAGAGCAATATCTACGTTGCGAATATTTGGACCCAATAACTATTTGGAACTCTCAAGAGTAGAGTACAGCCAGAACTTTTAATACAACTTCCAAAAAATGTACAATAATATTAAATTTTAGATAAGATAAAATGAAATTTTATACCCCCCCCACCCCTGGAAAATTTTTTATTGTTTAATGAATGAATGAATGAATGGATGAATAAAACTGTTCGATAGTTGAAATAGTTCAGTTACTAACTATCGATAATAGAATTCATTCGATAGTTCCCATCTATCCATCTATTAATGGTTATGGTTTTATTTTATCGATGGCAAACTGCACGATGGTAAGATATAAGCCATATTTTATTTGCCTTCTTTGGAATTGTGAAAACCTGCTGTTTGGATGGTTTTAGCTGGTTTTGACATTTGAATTCCGATCTCGCTCGGCAAATAAAATGCAGCTATAATTGATTGTTTTCCAATTGTAAATAATAGCTGTATTTTATTTGAATTCGAATTGGGAATTACAACAACAATTCCTTCTTTGGAATTTGAAAACCAGCTGACGCTATCTATATATATATCTGACGCTGGTTTTGGCTGGTTTTGACATTCGAATTCGTATTCGGATTCCAAAAAAAAAGATAATGTAACAATAATAAAAACTAGCAATTGCTCGAAGTAAAGTGTCGTAGCAAAGTAAGTTTAGAAAGTAATTGCTAGAATCTGTATGAATAAGTACTTTACTCTAGCAAGCTCGAATTTTCGAACAAAACAATTGCTTCACATTTGAATTTAATTCTGCAATTCAAAATCTGGATCGTTCAAAAATTTTACAACGTTATGAAGCACAAAACAAGTGACGATCATCGAAGGAACCCTTTTCGTGGCCATCCGGATTTTCGATTGTAATATTACATATCTTTGTTTGATTTGACCAAACATGCGCTCGATTTTGCAGCGTTCCTTGGTGTGCACTTTATTATCATCGATTTCATTTGGTGTTCATGAATTGCGAAACGGTGTCATGAGCCATGAGCGTTGTTAGGATATCACTCATCACCCAAAATAATGGCCCAGCTGCATCTGTATTCAACACAGCTTGAACACCTGAATGTTGCCATATACGTGCATCGTGTACAGAGCCCAACCATTTGTAATATACACTCGTAAACATTTCATTTCTGTCGCAAGTAGCTTGAACGTTAAATGATGCCAGATTCTTCCGATTTATATATTCATCCCCGGGTCACCCAGGTTTTTCCCTCCTGTGTTACAAATTAAAAGTTCTTTTTGTTGCGTTTTATTCTTTTATTTATTTTCGGTAATATATAATTATATACTTAACATAATATAGACTTATAACTACTAATACGCATACGTAACGGGTCTATCGTACGTAGGTCGTCTGTTCGTATGGACACTGAACGCTTGTACTGACCGCCCAGAAAATCAAAACTGTGACATCAGCAGGGTACACTATTCTGGTCGTTGTCCGTATGGACACTTATACTGAACGCCCAGCAAATCAAAACTATGACATCAGCAAGGTATACTATTCGGGTCGTTGTCCGTATGGACACTTGTACTGACCGCCCAGCAAATCAAAACTGTGACATCAGCAGGATACACTATTCTGGTCGTTGTCCGTATGGACACTTGTACTGAACGCCCAGAAAATCAAAACTGTGACATCAGCAAGGTATACTGTTCTGGTCGTTGTCCGTATGGACACTTGTACTGAACGCCCAGCAAAACAAAACTGTGACGTCAGCAGGGTACACTATTCTGGTCGTTGTCTGTATGGACACTTGTAATGAACGCCCAGCAAATCAAAACTGTGACGTCAGCAGGGTACACTATTCTGGTCGTTATCCGTATGGACACTTGTACTGAACGCCCAGCAAATCGCATATGACGTCAGCAAGGTATACTATTCGGGTCGTTGTCCGTATGGACACTTGTACTGCACGCCCAGCAAATCAAAACGGTGACGTCAGCAAGGTATACTATTCGGGTCGTTGTCCGTATGGACACTTGTACTGCACGCCCAGCAAATCAAAACGGTGACGTCAGCAAGGTATATTATTCAGGTCGTTATCCATATGGACACTTGTACTGAACGCCCAGCAAATCAAAACTGTGACGTCGGCAATGTATACTAAAAAATGGTTCAGCTGGACCGAATCTATGGTTCCGAAGGAACAGAGGGGGTTAACATTATTGCCTACCAGCGAAGAGCCATTTCTACGGTGGAGTAGAGTTTCCTCTTCGCTGCCTATTTCGATTTTTCTCGGCCGTTGTCTTTACTTATTTCTTTCAAATTGTTAGGAATCTTATGGGTATTTCCAATGAAAATAAGAATTCTCATATATATAATGAATGATTTTTGCAAAAGAATGGTTTTAGGTTTAAACAAATAATTTTTTCATTCGTTTGGACCAATGAATGGTTTTATGTGTGAACGAATGATTTTGTCACTCGAATGGTTTGAATGAATGCTACAAATGGGCGAAAGTGGTTGACGGAGGAAGTCATGTATCTCTTAAATAATAAAATTGTTAACACAACGGAAACGGAAATAGATGACTCAGTATCGGAAATAAATACTTTAAAGCCAAATTCGCTATGGTCAAGGCATGATCGAAAGGTAACCGAAGGAAAGACGACTCGCAATAATACACCTAGCGTTATGGGAAATCTTTCAGTAGAGCAATATCTACGTTGCGAATATTTGGACCCAATAACTATTTGGAACTCTCAAGAGTAGAGTACAGCCAGAACTTTTAATACAACTTCCAAAAAATGTACAATAATATTAAATTTTAGATAAGATAAAATGAAATTTTATACCCCCCCCACCCCTGGAAAATTTTTTATTGTTTAATGAATGAATGAATGAATGGATGAATAAAACTGTTCGATAGTTGAAATAGTTCAGTTACTAACTATCGATAATAGAATTCATTCGATAGTTCCCATCTATCCATCTATTAATGGTTATGGTTTTATTTTATCGATGGCAAACTGCACGATGGTAAGATATAAGCCATATTTTATTTGCCTTCTTTGGAATTGTGAAAACCTGCTGTTTGGATGGTTTTAGCTGGTTTTGACATTTGAATTCCGATCTCGCTCGGCAAATAAAATGCAGCTATAATTGATTGTTTTCCAATTGTAAATAATAGCTGTATTTTATTTGAATTCGAATTGGGAATTACAACAACAATTCCTTCTTTGGAATTTGAAAACCAGCTGACGCTATCTATATATATATCTGACGCTGGTTTTGGCTGGTTTTGACATTCGAATTCGTATTCGGATTCCAAAAAAAAAGATAATGTAACAATAATAAAAACTAGCAATTGCTCGAAGTAAAGTGTCGTAGCAAAGTAAGTTTAGAAAGTAATTGCTAGAATCTGTATGAATAAGTACTTTACTCTAGCAAGCTCGAATTTTCGAATCGTCTGTATGGACACTTGTAATGAACGCCCAGCAAATCAAAACTGTGACGTCAGCAGGGTACACTATTCTGGTCGTTATCCGTATGGACACTTGTACTGAACGCCCAGCAAATCGCATATGACGTCAGCAAGGTATACTATTCGGGTCGTTGTCCGTATGGACACTTGTACTGCACGCCCAGCAAATCAAAACGGTGACGTCAGCAAGGTATACTATTCGGGTCGTTGTCCGTATGGACACTTGTACTGCACGCCCAGCAAATCAAAACGGTGACGTCAGCAAGGTATATTATTCAGGTCGTTATCCATATGGACACTTGTACTGAACGCCCAGCAAATCAAAACTGTGACGTCGGCAATGTATACTAAAAAATGGTTCAGCTGGACCGAATCTATGGTTCCGAAGGAACAGAGGGGGTTAACATTATTGCCTACCAGCGAAGAGCCATTTCTACGGTGGAGTAGAGTTTCCTCTTCGCTGCCTATTTCGATTTTTCTCGGCCGTTGTCTTTACTTATTTCTTTCAAATTGTTAGGAATCTTATGGGTATTTCCAATGAAAATAAGAATTCTCATATATATCGAGCCTATAATATCGGCATTTATTCTTTGATATATTTATTTATATTTTGTAACGTTTCTACTCGGGTGACGCTCGCCGGTTACCCAGGGTTTTTCTTCTCTACGTCGGTGTTACAAATTGATTTTATTTTTCCTTATAAATAATAATTCGGTTTTGTTTGTATTTTGTTCTTGTTTTATTTTCTTATTTATTATTTATCATATTTTATTATTTTCTCATTTTTTCCTTTTCTTCTTGAGATTAATACTAAGTGACAGCTTTTGGATGCTTAAGCTAATAATAACTACTTACTTATATATATGTATATACTTAAACCTACATATAGAGGTATTTGCCTAAATAGGAGATTGGTGCAACCAAATACCCTATATCACAGTCGGTCGACTGAAAAGAACTGGCTATAGTGGGGAAACACAGACTGAAGTCAGTTATTTCCCGCTATATGCGATTCTATATTGACCATAATGGGCTTTAATGAGGAAGAGGCGATTAAATCCACTTACTTCCTATTAAGTGCAATGCCGGTAAGTAGAATGCGGCGCAAGTAAGGAAAGGCGATTAAACCCACTTATTCCTTACAAGCCCACGAGGAGTTTCGGCTTAACATACCATCAGTGACGAAAAGGTGATTAAATCCACTTATTTCGCACTGCGGGTATTGATTGTCGATTTCCAGCCAGGGTGCAATATGTTGGTAAGAGAAGGCGATTAAATCCACTTATCTCTTACTGAAATATTACAGGAGCTGCTTATATATATATAGGGTTCAGTAGGTTACTGTTCCCTTCAAAATTCGTTCGTGGAGAACGTTGAGAGACTCATACCAAATTCAGTGTGTGGAGTTTCTTTCCCTTGTTCGTGTAGAACCCAGAAAGAAGTACACCGAGTTAGGTATTTGTAGTGTATTTCTCTAATTATACAGAATTTTCGGTCCCTATGTCTTTAATTAAAAGGCTTGTTGAGAATTATAAGGGTATTCAAAACCAAAAGGAAATTTCTACTAATCATTGACTGATTATTTATTGTTTAATTAATAATGATATTTTATGTTTTATTCTAGCCTTTTCCTTTATTATAAAGACATAGGGCCGAGTGGTTATTTTACTACAGGCGGTATATAAATTAAAGTCAATGCCGGGGTACGAACTCGGCAACTAGAGATTTCTAGCTCATACCTCTCCTATGGCGCTATTGACTCACTGGAGTAACCCAAGAATATATCTTAATATCAACGTCTAGTAGTATGTCTAGTCTGTATGATTTTCTTGCAAGACTTGTTGACGCAATGGTTTGGGGACGCAAATCTTCCATGCAGATTGAGCGGTTTCGGTGTAACAGGTTGGGTTAAAGTCGGTATAAGGTTTTCGGTATTCGGGGTTGTCCTCTGGTGTCGTGGTGACTGCCTGGATCTTGGAGTCATACCACGAACAGGTTTCAGTAACAGGTAATAATATTTTTATTTAGGGTTCCTCGGTGGGGTGTCTAGACAGGACCTCTGCGACCGTATTGGATGATCCCTTTCGATAGCGAATCTCATAGTCATGTTGTTGCAACTCTATGGCCCAGGGCGCAGGTCTTCCAGATGGGTTATCGATGCTGTGTAGCCATCTCAGCGATTGATGATCAGTCTGTACAAGGAAATGATACCCTTCTAGGTATGGTCTCATTTTCTTCTTCTGGTTCTTTTTTAATAGTTTGGTGCAGTAATAGTCGAAAAGTTTGGGACGAAGCGTCGATACCACGATGCGATTCCAATTATGCAACGAAGTTCCTTTATGTTTCGCGGGGGTACCAGCGATTTAACTGCTTCGATTTTGTCGGGATCCGTGTGAATACCACTCTGATTGACCATGTGTCCAAGATATCGCATTTCTGCCTTGCCGAACTCACATTTCTCAGCATTGATCTTAAGTCTGGCCGATTTCAAGCGTTTAAATACCTCGGGTAGAGCAGTCATATGCTCAGCGAAGGTGCTTCCGATGACAATGATATCATCCAAGTAGGCGAACGCGTACGGTTCCAATTCCGGACTGATAATTCTTTCGAGCAGTCGTTGAAAAGTAGCAGAGGCTGAGTGTAACCCAAATGGCATGACTCTTCACGGGTAGAGTCCTTGGACAGAAACGGTGAACGCGGTATATGGTCGACTTGTTGCCTTCAGCGGTATCTGCCAGTATCCTTGCTTAAGGTCGATCGTAGTAATGTATTTGGCTCCTTTGAGCTTGTCGAGTATGTGGTTAATCTGTGGTAGCGGATATGCATCTTTGATTGAAATTTCGTTTAATTGTTGATAGTCAACGCATAGCCTCAAGGCACCCTGCTTCTTCTTGACCAACACGATGGGTGAGCTATATGGACTGTTGTATGATTCGATTTTCCCTTTTGCCAATAATTGGTCGATCTCTTCGTTAATAATCGTTTGCATCGCGGGGTTTCTTGGCATGTATCGCTGTTTGAACGGCCGCTGGTGTTTGAGTCGAATCTCATGCTCGGTAACACTGGTGGGTCCTTTAACATTTTCAAACTGTGGTAATTCGGTGGCCAGGAATTTGTCCAATTGCTGCCTTTCGGTCAGAAGACTTTGTTGACTAGGTTCGGTTCGTGCTATTATTGTATTTTTTCCTTGGT
The DNA here is from genome assembly GCA_947095585.1 of Nephrocerus scutellatus. Classification (NCBI taxonomy): domain Eukaryota; kingdom Metazoa; phylum Arthropoda; class Insecta; order Diptera; family Pipunculidae; genus Nephrocerus; species Nephrocerus scutellatus. Next base: position 88,641,528 of record OX352763.1, on the reverse strand, counting down.
TAATGGTGAAACCAAATTTCGATAGGAAATCGGTTCCTATTAGGAACTTGTCCATCAGTTCTGGTATGAAGACAAACTCTTGGGTGTACGTTTGGCCTTCCTATCAATTGTATCATATATGCCTGACGAGCGGTGACTGTGGATTTGTTGGCTAAGGCGAAAGTCATAGCTATCGGTCTAAGTGGTACTTGGTTGGTTATACAGACTTGCTGTATCGTTTTTCCGATGCATGATTTCCCTGCTCCAGTATCGATGACGGCATTATATTGGTTATTGTAACATTCAATTGGTAATGTGTATGAGGCGTGACTGAGGACAGTCGGGTCTGGGACGTCTAATGCCTCATGGGATGGGACGGGCCCGCTGGCGTTTCCCCGGTCTACATTGACCGTTGTGCTGTATACCATATACGCCGCAGTATGAACAGAACAGTGGTCGTGCCTGTTGGCATTTCTTTCGAACATGCCCTGGTTGACCGCACTTCCAACAATGGGTTTTCCGCATATATGCGCTGGTGGGTGGTATACCAATGGTGGGTATCTGGTCGTTGATCTGGCTGGTATGCTGTGGATATGTTACATCGTTGGCCACGATAGGGTATGTGACATTACTGGCATGATGCGGATATGTTACATCGTTGGCCACGATCGGGTATGTGACATTACTGGCATGATGCGGATATGTTACATCGTTGGTTTGTTGTATCGGTGCGAAGATTGGTCGAGCTGACTGGATGGTCTACGGTATGGAACGGGCACCCTGCTGGGGTGCTGGTGGACTATAATGTGTGTGTTGTACAACTGCTGGTTAAAACGGTGGTGCTGTGTGACGAAATGGTGGTGCAGTAGGGCGTAGTGGTACTTGCCGATTTGACATCTGCGTAGGCCCCCACGAATGTTGTTCGGTCGTCAAGCACTCGAAGACCTCGATGAGGGCGGTGAGTTCCGACAAATTGGTGAACTCTCGGCGTTTAATGTAATGCCGGTATTCAGGGCGCAAGTTATCATAAATTCGCTGCAGCTTCTCGTCGGTCATGAGGGAAGTATGCCATCACATCAGGGCCTGAATCGCAGTGATGAAATCCTTCCCTTTTTCTTTATTACCCTGTGTTCGATTTCGAATGCGGTCTAGTGTTGTGAGTAGAACCGTGGAGGTAAAAAGAAACGGCGCAGTTCTTCGCTAAATGTGTCCCAACTATTTAGCAATTCTTTATTGTTTCTGTACCACACTAGCGCGTTCCCTTTTAGTAATTCGGGTAGCGTGCATACAATTCGTTTGTACCCCCGTCGTACCTCACATTCGGCCATTTTTCTGTTTGTTGCTGCTGTTTCCCCAGTCCGCAGGTCTTCACAAGATTTGAACTTTTTTAATTCGGCTGCTAATTTCTTTCGTAGTTCATCTACGGTTCCTGTCTGGTCTATGCCACGACGTTCCAGTTCGCTGTTCTTCCTTTCTCAAAGAGTACAACCCAGATGCACTCAGTCCAGTGTCTGTGGTTACCATTGCCAAAAAAGGAGGTTTGGTCTGAATTTGGACACACCCCGGTTGGTGCCCAGACTATGTCAGTGGTGACGCTTTCACCAATATCAGCGACCTTTTCCCTTTGGTAGTTGGCTTGGTAGATGTCTTTTTCGTCGATAATACTAATGAAGCAGAAATTTAAAATAGTCCCTGCTCGGGCGCCAAATTTGTAACGTTTCTACTCGGGTGACGCTTGCCGGTTACCCAGGGTTCTTCTCCTCTACGTCGGTGTAACAAATTGTTTTTATTTTTCTTTATAAGTAAAATTTCGTTTTTGTATTTTGTTCTTGTTTTTATTATTTTCTCATTTTTTCCTTCTCTTCTTGAGATTAATACTAAGTGACAGCTTTTGGATGCTTAAGCTAATAATAACTACTTACTTATATATATATATATATATATATATATATATATATATATATATACTTAAACCTACATATAGAGGTATTTGCCTTAATAGGAGATTGGTGCATCCAATACCCTATATCACAGTCGGTCGACTGAAAAGAACTGGCTATAGTGGGGAAACACAGACTGAAGTCACTTATTCCCCGCTATATGCGATTATATATTGGGCTTTAATGAGGAAGAGGCGATTAAATCCACTTACTTCCTATTAAGTGCAATGCCGGTTAGTAGAATGCGGCGCAAGTAAGGAAAGGCGATTAAACCCACTTATTCCTTACAAGCCCACGAGGAGTTTCTGCTTAACATACCATCAGTGACGAAAAGGCGATTAAATCCACTTATTTCGCACTGCAGGTATTGATTGTCGATTTCCAGCCAGGGTGCAATATGTTGGTAAGAGAAGGCGATTAAATCCACTTATCTCTTACTGAAATATTACAGGAGCTGTATATATATATATAGGGTTCAGTAGGTTACTGTTCCCTTCAAAAGTCGTTCGTTCGGAGTTTCTTTCCCTTGTTCGTGTAGAACCCAGAAAGAAGTACACCGAGTTAGGTATTTGGAGTGTATTTCTCTAATTATACAGAATTTTCGGTCCCTATGTCTTTAATTAAAAGGCTTGTTGAGAATTATAAGGGTATTCAAAACCAAAAGGAAATTTCTACTAATCATTGACTGATTATTTATTGTTTAATTAATAATGATATTTTATGTGAATACACCCTTTATTCCATTGTTTATAACAAATTCTAGCCTTTTCCTTTATTATAAAGACATAGGGCCGAGTGGTTATTTTACTACAGGCGGTATATAAATTAAAAAAATCCGAGCCGGGGTACGAACTCGGCAACAAGAGATTTCTAGCTCATAGCTCTCCTATGGCGCTATTGACTCACTGGAGTAACCCAAGAATATATCTTAATATCAACGTCTAGTAGTATGCCTGTTGAATGTATTATTCTGCGGCATACTTACTACGTTGATATTCCTAAATGGTTACTTAAGAAACTACTTTGGAAATTTATACGCGTGTATGTACGTATGTATATCTTTTGACCGGCGCCATAAAATTCATTTTTGCGCTCATATTATACATATATATATATATGCTTATTATTATAATTATTTTATCAGCGCCATGAAATTCATATGAGTTGTGCGCACACATTACATATGTATATATTTTTGAATATAATTGCTAGCCGTATGGTTTGTGGCGTAGTTGCTGACAGGCAACTTCGTTACAATTTATTCTCTATATTTATATGTCACTTTATAATACCTATTCAGATTCAATGGCTGAGAAAAATCACTATGTCTGATTGTTCATTACAAAAACATGTTTTTCGACTTTGACTTTATGGCACGTATGGGATTTGGACCCCTACCTACTGCATGGTAGCCAAAGGTCTTCCTATCGCGACATTGTGATACATGTCTGGTGTCGGTATTTTACCTTATATGTCGTTTGGTCTAGTAACTATGCATATGGTTTGTAATGTAGTCAGTTTACCGCATGCGTTAAACTCACTTCGTTACAAGTTTTTGGTAGATATGTAGCCGATTTCATTAAACAAACCTGTAGCTGATCCGATAGAACAGACCTAAAACGCCCGGAGCGCCGCGACAGCTACTTTTCTCTTTTTCCGTAGGCATTGTCTTTGTTCTTTTTCGCCAGTCAGTAGCTACTAGCACACCATTTTCTTTCTCAAGAAAATAATTATTTTGTTATTTTAAATAAAAATTGTTAAAGCATAGAAACAAGTTCAGTTGTTATTAAATGATAAGAACATTTTAGCGATATTGTGCATAATAAGTTTCAGAAGTGTTTTGTATAGTATATTAGTGCCGGAGACGGCGCTTAAGTGGTGACCCCAGACGTCGCTTTTTTAAGCCACGCGCAACAGCTAACCTAAGAAGTTTTAAAGAACACGCGCTCGACCACAGATAACAGCAACAAGGAAATGTCTCACGAAGAAGGAAAACAGAATGGTGACGGCGAATCACACGGAATATACGCTAATAATGAGATTCCGCGAATGCCGTGGCCAAAATTAATCGACAGTCTACATAGCCTTCAGAATTATTTCGTCAGTTTGGAATTCTGGTTCGGGGCTAGCAACGTGACCGTTGATAATAAAAAATATTGTTCGATAATTGCGCAAATTCCGCTGAATGACTTGGGTGCTTTATAAAAGCAAATCGGCACGGTTCCAGTGGGCGGCAATAATACCCATATTAAGCCAATTATAATTGCTTTTAATTCAGATTCGCAGCAAAAGCGATTCCGCGAAGCTATAAGTGAAGTGCAACTCGGCGACTCAAAACCGAGCAAATTATACCAAAAGTTGAAGAATTTAGCCTACGATTCTTTGACCGACACCGCACTTTTCAATTTATGGGCTGCGCGACTACCGGAGATGGCGCACGCTGCAGTTATTCAGATGAAGGATTCGCCAATTAGCGACCGACTGGTCGCAGCCGATGCATTAGTCGAATCGATTCGCTTGCGTACTATCGGCGATCACACTATTTATCAAACGACTCCGCAGCCACCTGTGTCTTTGGAAAATACAAGAACTACACCGATGGCGTCAGCCGAAATTAATTTACTCGAGAAGTTAAGGAACCAAATCGCAGAACTCGAGCAAAAATTCAATGTCAGCAGCGGCAGCAATAAACCGTTCGACGCCTACAGGTCTCGGGAATATTCGTCTCGTACAGAGCATCCCAATTGCTGGTATGTTTGGCGCCGAAGCAAAACATTGCCGCAAGCCGTGCAGATTCGACGCCAAGAACGCCGCCAAATCAAATCAAAACTGAAGCCAGCTGCCTGCATCGGATTCAGGTAGCGAACAGCCTGAGTCCAAATTCGTCAACCGACTGAAAATACACGACAAATCCACAAATATCGGATTTTTATTTGATACTGGTGCCGACGTATCAGTCATGCCACTCAGTCAGTCCGCAGACAACTGCAAATCAACAGACGTTAAATTGTTCGCAGCGAACGGCACAGAAATCAAAACTTACGGCACAACGACATTGAAGGTAAACCTCGGATTACGACGTGACTTCATGTGGACGTTTTTTAATCGCCGACGTAACAACGCCAATCATCGGTGCAGACTTTATTACTAAATTCGGCTTATTAATTGACTTGATAGAAAAAAGAATAATCGATCCGCTCACTGGCCTTAATTCAACCTGTTTCCGCATCATGGTTAAAGATACGAATAAATTCAAGGTATATTATTTAAATTCGATTTATGCTGATCTTCTCGAAGAATACAAACAAATTATCAAACTACCTCAGCCAGGAAGCAAAGTTTTCTCCGCCGTAGTACATCAAATCATCACGACAGGACAACCCGTCTACGCTCGACCTCGACGATTGCATCCCGAAAAACTTGAAGCAGCCCGAAAGGAATTCGATTGTTTGATAAAACAGGAAATATGCCGACCGTCAATCAGTTGTTGGGCAAGCCCGCTCCATATGGTTCATTTTGGTTTCAACGTTTAATTCATGAAGTTTGCCGTGGCCTCGATTTCGTGTTTGCATACATAGACGATTTGTACATCGCCTCAACGACGCCCGAAGAGCATCATGAGCACTTGCGAATACTATTTGAAAGACTAAAGCAATACAACTTGGCGATAAATATCGGGAAATGTGAATTCTGTAAGCAAGAAATCGAATTTCTGGGACATTGCGTGTCATCTCGAGGACTTTTGCCGTTGCCCGAAAAGATTCAAGCCATTAAAACGTTTCCACTTCCGGCGATGGTCAAGCAATTAAAAAGTTTTTTGGCAACACTCATATTCTACCGCAAGTTCATGCCGAACGCCATCGAAACGCAAGCCAAATTGCTTGAAATGATTCCAGGAAACAAAAAAACGATATAACGCTGCTTACGTGGACGAATGAAGCAAAAAGAGCATTTGAAAAATGCAAACTCGATTTGTCCAACGCAGCTTTACTCGCACATCCATCAAAAACAGCAGAACTATCGCCTTATGTCTATGCTTCAGACATTGCTGCTGGTGCAGTTCTTCATCAAGTCGTAGACAACGCGCTACAACCGCTTGGTTTTTTCTCGAAAAAGTTCGACAAGGCGCAGCTTCGCTACAGTACGTATGACCGCGAACTCACAGCAATGTACTTGGCAGTAAAACATTTCAAATTCATGCTGCAGGGAAGAAGATGTCACATCTATACCGATCATAAACCGCTCACATTTGCCTTCGCACAAAAACCCGAGAAAGCCAACGATCGTCAAGCAAGGCAACTTGATTACATCGGACAAATATCCACCGATATTAGACACATAAAAGGAGCTGAAAATGTGACTGCCGACCTATTGTCACGAGTCGAAAGCATCCATTCCACCGCCCAGATCGACTACGAAATATTGGCGGATGATCAACGAAACGATGATGAATTAAAATTGCTACTCGAAAAAGGTAATATCGACGTTTCGATTAAACTAAAACTTTTCACCATTGACTGGACCAACTGTTGCAAATGCACTCATCTCTGGCTGGATAGCAAAATATGGCGTTCCAAAAGCAATTACAATGGACCGAGGCGCTCAATTTGATTCGCATCTCTTCAACGAACTCATGCGAACGCTCGGAACTCAGCATTTTAGAACAACCGCATATCATCCGCAAGCAAATAGCCTAATCGAGAGATGGCATCGCACATTGAAGTCAGCAATTCTCTGTCACAACACCGAAAAATGGGCAATACATTTACCAACAATTCTCCTCGGCCTCCGTGCAACGTACAAAGGAGATTTAAATGCATCACCGGCCGAACTTGTTTTCGGTACAACACTTCGCTTACCTGGCGAATTTTTCGACGAGCAGCCATCAGGCAAGACAGAAACGCAAACTGTCATCGATCTGCGAAGCGCCATGCGCGATATTCGTCCAACGACGACGGCGTGGCATTGCAACAAAAAAATATACATGGTGATATGAAAACAGCGACGCATGTATTTCTTCGCGACGATTCTATTCGTCCGAGTTTAACGCATCCATATAACGGACCTTTCGAAGTGCTCGATCGAACATCTAAATATTTTCGTTTGCGACTGCCGAATCGTGATTCAAACGTAACTATCGATCGCCTTAAGCCAGCTTATATGCCCGTAACCAACGAAGCAACAAAGTTGGTACCGACGTCAACTCTACGAACATCAAACAAACCGGCTACTCCTACGAAAGTACCAACATCGACGAAAACCACCCGATCTGGGCGGCCGGTGCGAATTCCGGATACATTTATCGATGAACACCAATTTTCATCTAGGCTGATCCGATAGAACAGACCTAAAACGCCCGCAGCGCCGCTTTTCTCTTTTTCCGCAGGCATTATCTTTGTTCTTTTTCGCCAGTCAGTAGCTACTAGCACACCATTTTCTTTCTCGAGAAAATAATTTTTTTGTTATTTTAAACAAAAATTTGTTAAAGCATTGAAACAAGTTCAGTTGTTATTAAATGATAAAAATATTTTAGCGATATTGTGCATAAAAAGTTTCAGAAGTGTTTTGTATAGTTTATTAGTGCCGGAGACGGCGCTAAAGTGGTGACCCCAGACGTCGCTTTTTTAAGCCACGCGCAACAGCAAACCTAAGAAGTTTTAAAGAACACGCGCTCGGCCACAGATAACAGCAACAAGGAAATGTCTCACGAAAAAGGAAAACAGAATGGTGACGGCGAATCACACGGAATATACGCTAATAATGAGATTACGCGAATGCCGTGGCTAAAATTAATCGACAGTCTACATAGCCTTCAGAATTATTTCGTCAGTTTGGAATTCTGGTTCGAGGCTAGCAACGTGACCGTTGATAATAAAAAATATTGTTCGATAATTGCGCAAATTCCGCTGAATGACTTGGGTGCTTTATAAAAGCAAATCAGCACGGTTCCAGTGGGCGGCAATAATACCCATATTAAGCCAATTATAATCGCTTTTTATTCATATTCGCAGCAAAAGCGATTCCGCGAAGCTATAAGTGAAGTGCAACTCGGCGACTCAAAACCGAGCAAATTATACCAAAAGTTGAAGAATTCTTTGACCGACACCGCACTTTTCAATTTATGGGCTGCGCGACTACCGGAGATGGCGCACGCTGCAGTTATTCAGATGAAGGATTCGCCAATTAGCGACCGACTGGTCGCAGCCGATGCATTAGTCGAATCGATTCGCTTGCGTACTATCGGCGATCACACTATTTATCAAACGACTCCGCAGCCACCTGTGTCTTTGGAAAATACAAGAACTACACCGATGGCGTCAGCCGAAATTAATTTACTCGAGAAGTTAAGGAACCAAATCGCAGAACTCCAGCAAAAATTCAATGTCAGCAGCGGCAGCAATCAACCGTTCGACGCCCACAGGTCTCGGGAATATTCGTCTCGTACAGAGCATCCCAATTGCTGGTATGTTTGGCGCCGAAGCAAAACATTGCCGCAAGCCGTGCAGATTCGACGCCAAGAACGCCGCCAAATCAAATCAAAACTGAAGCCAGCTGCCTGCGTCGGATTCAGGTAGTGAACAGCCTGAGTCCAAATTCGTCAACCGACTGAAAATACACGACAAATCCACAAATATCGGATTTTTATTTGATACTGGTGCCGACGTATCAGTCATGCCACTCAGTCAGTCCGCAGACAACTGCAAATCAACAGACGTTAAATTGTTCGCAGCGAACGGCACAGAAATCAAAACTTACGGCACAACGACATTGAAGGTAAACCTCGGATTACGACGTGACTTCATGTGGACGTTTTTTAATCGCCGACGTAACAACGCCAATCATCGGTGCAGAATTTATTACTAAATTCGGCTTATTAATTGACTTGATAGGAAAAAGAATAATCGATCCGCTCACTGGCCTTAATTCAACCTGTTTCCGCATCATGGTTAAAGATACGACTAAATTCAAGGTATATTATTTAAATTCGATTTATGCTGATCTTCTCGAAGAATACAAACAAATTATAAAACTACCTCAGCCAGGAAGCAAAGTTTTCTCCGCCGTAGTACATCAAATCATCACGACAGGACAACCCGTCTACGCTCGACCTCGACGATTGGATCCCGAAAAACTTGAAGCAGCCCGAAAGGAATTCGATTGTTTGATAAAACAGGAAATATGCCGACCGTCAATCAGTTGTTGGGCAAGCCCGCTCCATATGGTTCATTTTGGTTTCAACGTTTAATTCATGAAGTTTGCCGTGGCCTCGATTTCGTGTTTGCATACATAGACGATTTGTACATCGCCTCAACGACGCCCGAAGAGCATCATGAGCACTTGCGAATACTATTTGAAAGACTAAAGCAATACAACTTGGCGATAAATATCGGGAAATGTGAATTCTGTAAGCAAGAAATCGAATTTCTGGGACATTGCGTGTCATCTCGAGGACTTTTGCCGTTGCCCGAAAAGATTCAAGCCATTAAAACGTTTCCACTTCCGGCGATGGTCAAGCAATTAAAAAGTTTTTTGGCAACACTCATATTCTACCGCAAGTTCATGCCGAACGCCATCGAAACGCAAGCCAAATTGCTTGAAATGATTCCAGGAAACAAAAAAACGATATAACGCTGCTTACGTGGACGAATGAAGCAAAAAGAGCATTTGAAAAATGCAAACTCGATTTGTCCAACGCAGCTTTACTCGCACATCCATCAAAAACAGCAGAACTATCGCCTTATGTCTATGCTTCAGACACTGCTGCTGGTGCAGTTCTTCATCAAGTCGTAGACAACGCGCTACAACCGCTTGGTTTTTTCTCGAAAAAGTTCGACAAGGCGCAGCTTCGCTACAGTACGTATGACCGCGAACTCACAGCAATGTACTTGGCAGTAAAACATTTCAAATTCATGCTGCAGGGAAGAAGATGTCACATCTATACCGATCATAAACCGCTCACATTTGCCTTCGCACAAAAACCCGAGAAAGCCAACGATCGTCAAGCAAGGCAACTTGATTACATCGGACAAATATCCACCGATATTAGACACGTAAAAGGAGCTGAAAATGTGACTGCCGACCTATTGTCACGAGTCGAAAGCATCCATTCCACCGCCCAGATCGACTACGAAATATTGGCGGATGATCAACGAAACGATGATGAATTAAAATTGCTACTCGAAAAAGGTAATATCGACGTTTCGATTAAACTAAAACTTTTCACCATTCCAGTCAGCACCAACTGTTGCAAATGCACTCATCTCTGGCTGGATAGCAAAATATGGCGTTCCAAAAGCAATTACAATGGACCGAGGCGCTCAATTTGATTCGCATCTCTTCAACGAACTCATGCGAACGCTCGGAACTCAGCATTTTAGAACAACCGCATATCATCCGCAAGCAAATGGCCTAATCGAGAGATGGCATCGCACATTGAAGTCAGCAATTCTCTGTCACAACACCGAAAAATGGGCAATACATTTACCAACAATTCTCCTCGGCCTCCGTGCAACGTACAAAGGAGATTTAAATGCATCACCGGCCGAACTTGTTTTCGGTACAACACTTCGCTTACCTGGCGAATTTTTCGACGAGCAGCCATCAGGCAAGACAGAAACGCAAACTGTCATCGATCTGCGAAGCGCCATGCGCGATATTCGTCCAACGACGACGGCGTGGCATTGCAACAAAAAAATATACATGGTGATATGAAAACAGCGACGCATGTATTTCTTCGCGACGATTCTATTCGTCCGAGTTTAACGCATCCATATAACGGACCTTTCGAAGTGCTCGATCGAACATCTAAATATTTTCGTTTGCGACTGCCGAATCGTGATTCAAACGTCACTATCGATCGCCTTAAGCCAGCTTATATGCCCGTAACCAACGAAGCAACAAAGTTGGTACCGACGTCAACTCTACGAACATCAAACAAACCGGCTACTCCTACGAAAGTACCAACATCGACGAAAACCACCCGATCTGGGCGGCCGGTGCGAATTCCGGATACATTTATCGATGAACACCAATTTTCATCTAGGCTGATCCGATAGAACAGACCTAAAACGCCCGCAGCGCCGCTTTTCTCTTTTTCCGCAGGCATTATCTTTGTTCTTTTTCGCCAGTCAGTAGCTACTAGCACACCATTTTCTTTCTCGAGAAAATAATTTTTTTGTTATTTTAAACAAAAATTTGTTAAAGCATTGAAACAAGTTCAGTTGTTATTAAATGATAAAAATATTTTAGCGATATTGTGCATAAAAAGTTTCAGAAGTGTTTTGTATAGTTTATTAGTGCCGGAGACGGCGCTAAAGTGGTGACCCCAGACGTCGCTTTTTTAAGCCACGCGCAACAGCAAACCTAAGAAGTTTTAAAGAACACGCGCTCGGCCACAGATAACAGCAACAAGGAAATGTCTCACGAAAAAGGAAAACAGAATGGTGACGGCGAATCACACGGAATATACGCTAATAATGAGATTACGCGAATGCCGTGGCTAAAATTAATCGACAGTCTACATAGCCTTCAGAATTATTTCGTCAGTTTGGAATTCTGGTTCGAGGCTAGCAACGTGACCGTTGATAATAAAAAATATTGTTCGATAATTGCGCAAATTCCGCTGAATGACTTGGGTGCTTTATAAAAGCAAATCAGCACGGTTCCAGTGGGCGGCAATAATACCCATATTAAGCCAATTATAATCGCTTTTTATTCATATTCGCAGCAAAAGCGATTCCGCGAAGCTATAAGTGAAGTGCAACTCGGCGACTCAAAACCGAGCAAATTATACCAAAAGTTGAAGAATTCTTTGACCGACACCGCACTTTTCAATTTATGGGCTGCGCGACTACCGGAGATGGCGCACGCTGCAGTTATTCAGATGAAGGATTCGCCAATTAGCGACCGACTGGTCGCAGCCGATGCATTAGTCGAATCGATTCGCTTGCGTACTATCGGCGATCACACTATTTATCAAACGACTCCGCAGCCACCTGTGTCTTTGGAAAATACAAGAACTACACCGATGGCGTCAGCCGAAATTAATTTACTCGAGAAGTTAAGGAACCAAATCGCAGAACTCCAGCAAAAATTCAATGTCAGCAGCGGCAGCAATCAACCGTTCGACGCCCACAGGTCTCGGGAATATTCGTCTCGTACAGAGCATCCCAATTGCTGGTATGTTTGGCGCCGAAGCAAAACATTGCCGCAAGCCGTGCAGATTCGACGCCAAGAACGCCGCCAAATCAAATCAAAACTGAAGCCAGCTGCCTGCGTCGGATTCAGGTAGTGAACAGCCTGAGTCCAAATTCGTCAACCGACTGAAAATACACGACAAATCCACAAATATCGGATTTTTATTTGATACTGGTGCCGACGTATCAGTCATGCCACTCAGTCAGTCCGCAGACAACTGCAAATCAACAGACGTTAAATTGTTCGCAGCGAACGGCACAGAAATCAAAACTTACGGCACAACGACATTGAAGGTAAACCTCGGATTACGACGTGACTTCATGTGGACGTTTTTTAATCGCCGACGTAACAACGCCAATCATCGGTGCAGAATTTATTACTAAATTCGGCTTATTAATTGACTTGATAGGAAAAAGAATAATCGATCCGCTCACTGGCCTTAATTCAACCTGTTTCCGCATCATGGTTAAAGATACGACTAAATTCAAGGTATATTATTTAAATTCGATTTATGCTGATCTTCTCGAAGAATACAAACAAATTATAAAACTACCTCAGCCAGGAAGCAAAGTTTTCTCCGCCGTAGTACATCAAATCATCACGACAGGACAACCCGTCTACGCTCGACCTCGACGATTGGATCCCGAAAAACTTGAAGCAGCCCGAAAGGAATTCGATTGTTTGATAAAACAGGAAATATGCCGACCGTCAATCAGTTGTTGGGCAAGCCCGCTCCATATGGTTCATTTTGGTTTCAACGTTTAATTCATGAAGTTTGCCGTGGCCTCGATTTCGTGTTTGCATACATAGACGATTTGTACATCGCCTCAACGACGCCCGAAGAGCATCATGAGCACTTGCGAATACTATTTGAAAGACTAAAGCAATACAACTTGGCGATAAATATCGGGAAATGTGAATTCTGTAAGCAAGAAATCGAATTTCTGGGACATTGCGTGTCATCTCGAGGACTTTTGCCGTTGCCCGAAAAGATTCAAGCCATTAAAACGTTTCCACTTCCGGCGATGGTCAAGCAATTAAAAAGTTTTTTGGCAACACTCATATTCTACCGCAAGTTCATGCCGAACGCCATCGAAACGCAAGCCAAATTGCTTGAAATGATTCCAGGAAACAAAAAAACGATATAACGCTGCTTACGTGGACGAATGAAGCAAAAAGAGCATTTGAAAAATGCAAACTCGATTTGTCCAACGCAGCTTTACTCGCACATCCATCAAAAACAGCAGAACTATCGCCTTATGTCTATGCTTCAGACACTGCTGCTGGTGCAGTTCTTCATCAAGTCGTAGACAACGCGCTACAACCGCTTGGTTTTTTCTCGAAAAAGTTCGACAAGGCGCAGCTTCGCTACAGTACGTATGACCGCGAACTCACAGCAATGTACTTGGCAGTAAAACATTTCAAATTCATGCTGCAGGGAAGAAGATGTCACATCTATACCGATCATAAACCGCTCACATTTGCCTTCGCACAAAAACCCGAGAAAGCCAACGATCGTCAAGCAAGGCAACTTGATTACATCGGACAAATATCCACCGATATTAGACACGTAAAAGGAGCTGAAAATGTGACTGCCGACCTATTGTCACGAGTCGAAAGCATCCATTCCACCGCCCAGATCGACTACGAAATATTGGCGGATGATCAACGAAACGATGATGAATTAAAATTGCTACTCGAAAAAGGTAATATCGACGTTTCGATTAAACTAAAACTTTTCACCATTCCAGTCAGCACCAACTGTTGCAAATGCACTCATCTCTGGCTGGATAGCAAAATATGGCGTTCCAAAAGCAATTACAATGGACCGAGGCGCTCAATTTGATTCGCATCTCTTCAACGAACTCATGCGAACGCTCGGAACTCAGCATTTTAGAACAACCGCATATCATCCGCAAGCAAATGGCCTAATCGAGAGATGGCATCGCACATTGAAGTCAGCAATTCTCTGTCACAACACCGAAAAATGGGCAATACATTTACCAACAATTCTCCTCGGCCTCCGTGCAACGTACAAAGGAGATTTAAATGCATCACCGGCCGAACTTGTTTTCGGTACAACACTTCGCTTACCTGGCGAATTTTTCGACGAGCAGCCATCAGGCAAGACAGAAACGCAAACTGTCATCGATCTGCGAAGCGCCATGCGCGATATTCGTCCAACGACGACGGCGTGGCATTGCAACAAAAAAATATACATGGTGATATGAAAACAGCGACGCATGTATTTCTTCGCGACGATTCTATTCGTCCGAGTTTAACGCATCCATATAACGGACCTTTCGAAGTGCTCGATCGAACATCTAAATATTTTCGTTTGCGACTGCCGAATCGTGATTCAAACGTCACTATCGATCGCCTTAAGCCAGCTTATATGCCCGTAACCAACGAAGCAACAAAGTTGGTACCGACGTCAACTCTACGAACATCAAACAAACCGGCTACTCCTACGAAAGTACCAACATCGACGAAAACCACCCGATCTGGGCGGCCGGTGCGAATTCCGGATAAATTTATCGATGAACACCAATTTTCATCTAGGCTGATCCGATAGAACAGACCTAAAACGCCCGCAGCGCCGCGACAGCTTCTTTTCTCTTTTTCCGCAGGCATTGCCTTTGTTCTTTTTCGCCAGTCAGTAGCTACTAGCACACCATTTTCTTTCTCGAGAAAATAATTTTTTTGTTATTTTAAATAAAAATTTGTTAAAGCATAGAAACAAGTTCAGTTGTTATTAAATGATAAAAACATTTTAGCGATATTGTGCATAATAAGTTTCAGAAGTGTTTTGTATAGTATATTAGTGCCGGAGACAGCGCTAAAGATATACCAATTAGTAATGGTAGTTTGGTGAATACCACATCTTAGCCGACACCAACCTAAATACATTATTCGTTATTCTAAATAAACGTGATATATACAAAAATAAATACCTGGAAGCCCGGATCTCCAATATAACGTAAAAAAGATTTAATTTTTTGCACATTTGAGAGAGCGGTACCGAAAGTTCTTTGCCAAATCCACACTTCGACGTATTAAACGATAAAACTGCTTAAAATTGTTATCGTCACCAAATAATCTTAGCTTATCCTGCTTTTGTTCCCGAGCGTTGTTTGCATTTGCAACCACAGTCGGTAAAAGCGGTATGATATGCAAATCCATTCTAAATAAATTTATTTGCTTCTTGTTTTTAAGAAAACTCGCGGAAACCAAAATCGCACAACAACTCCGGCCTGCATATTATTTATGTATCAAAAGTTTGTAGCAAGTGCTTCTAGTTAGCTCAATAGCAAACTTGATATTTTCCTAGCAAATGCTTAGTTTTATTCATACCAATTTGAGCAAATGCTTTTTCGAACATAGCAATTGCTGAAATTAGTTTTTTATTATACGAAACGAAACAAATGCTCACTCTCTCTCACTTTTTTGAGCAATTGCTTTATATTTAGTTTAGCGAAGTCGGTTTTTATTCATAGCACCAATTCTTAATTCTCTTGTGGAAAATATTGAAATGCAATAAACAAGCAAAATAAAATTTGTGATTTGTCACATAGGAGGAAATTGAAAATTGAATTATCAATTTTCTTGTTCATTGGCTTAAAAATTTATCCGTCAGATGGGCAAAATGAATATTAGCTTTGACAGCTAATGCAGGAAATCTAAAAATTATATGTCATAAATGAACTTCCTTTTTTTCTTGCTCTCTACTTAACAATATTATAGTTGTTTTCGCAAAGTTTTTTTATGTCATAAATGAACTTCCTTTTTTTTTCTTTCTCTCTACTTAACAATATTATAGTTGTTTTCGCAACCTTTTTTTTTTTTTAAAAAATCAATAAAACATCATCATCATAAAGCATCCTACATCCTTTCATTAATTCTACATTGGTACTTCGAGACGGATCATAGATATTAAGATTTATTTTACAAATTAACTTATTATCTGCGAAAATTAGTACTCTAGAGGGCATAAAAAAGCATGGTCAGTATTCAAGGGAATGTTAAATAAATTATCCAATTTAAGACGGTCTTGTGGAAGACACACTAATATCAGTTGAAAAGTTACGTATAGAGGCGAATCGCGCTAATAAAATTTTGAACAAGATTGTCGAGTTAGAAGCGAGCATGTTTGACCTCGATAATAATTTGGATTCTAAATTGGAGTAAGCAGAAGAACCATATTACAACATTTTCTCAAAATGAAACGATTGCATCAAAATCGCGGTATTGCTGATAAGTGCAATACGCGCAGCAAAACCACTATGAATTCAGGACCAGAAGTGCATGTTGAGAAATTGCATGTACCCATGTTTTCTGGCGATTATACAGACTGGCAAAGCTTTTTCGACCTGTTCCATTCAAAGCAGTGAAACTATAACAGCTGTTCAAAAATTTCAATATTTGATTGGCTTGCTTAGAGGAGATACACTCTCGTTTGAGAGGCACTTCAAGATCAATGCATTCATAAGTAGATTTATTGATCAAACCCATGTGCAAGTGCCAAATTTTACCAATATACGAAAATTATTGGACACATCCGATGAAACAATCCGTTGGTTAAAGAATTTAGGTGACAAAGCTGAAAGTAGAGATCCATGGCTTATTTATTAGCTACTGCATAAACTAGATGATGAAACTAGCAGTCTATGGGCCCAGCAAAACACCGACAATGATTTTCCGACAATATCGCAGTTTTTCAAGTTTTTGCTAAAAAGAACTGATGTGGTTGAGTCCATTTAGACAGATTTTGCTCGATCATCAAGATCAAATGCCCCATTGGATTCGAAACACAGCCTCGCTACCATAACTAGTACCGCCTGTATAGTCTGTAAGAAAGTCCAGCATAGACTAGTTGATTGTGATCAATTCAAACATCTGGAAGTTCACGATAGGAGAAAGTTAATCGAGGTAGGTGTTATCATTATTCAAAAAACATCATACGCTCTTACATTTTAATCAAAAAGCGAATGCGGCAGCGGAAAACACAGAAGTATCCAGATTCAATTTCGGAGACATCACAGCATTAAATCTCCATACCAGAAGTTTCGAACAACTCTGCAAATAGTGCTGCCAACAGTAGTTGTAAATGTATTGAATAATCTTGGAACACCGCGATCATGCCGCGCATTGCTGGATACGGCTTCTTAATCTTCTTTCGTTACCGACATAGTAGTACAGAAGATAGGCTTGCCTCGAACAAATTACAGAAGCCTAATAAAAGGAATCGGTCATGCAAAGAAGAACACATAGATCTACGACTTTGCGCCTATCTTTAAGATTTAACGATACAGACACTTATTAGCGAAAATCACATCATTGTTGCAATTAGATGGTAGCATTTATTACCAAAATTCCATTTAAAGATCCATCAATCGTTGACAAGGTTTTTGGCCATGGAAAGGCGTTTCAAATTCGACCCTTTATTCCGTCAACTATACAATAATTTCCTGAAAGAGTACAAAAATTTACATCACATGAAACCCATTGAACTTGACAAAATAGAATTAAAAAAATCATACATCCTGCCATATCATGGGGTCTTCAAACACAGCTGCAACACAACAATGGTGCTTTAGCGAAATACAACAGGTGTATCTTTGAACGAAAACTTAACAGTGGAACCCAACGTACAATCATCCCTGCTCCAGATCATTACGCGATTTCGACAAAATCAATGTGACGAAGCTGCACGTCTTGCCAAATGTTTTGACAGAGGAGGTGAACGGAGTAGGGTGCGTCGTGGCATATGTGATTCGACATTTGAATAAACAAGAACGGAACTACTTTCTAACAGAAAAAGCATGCCTCGTCATCATATGGGCCATAAGGAAAATGCCACCGTATCACTAGCATCCGTTTGTAACGCGAACCGTTGTGTAAAATCGGGACAAATAAGGATCGGCAACTTCTCTTTCAGCGTGTTGAATGCCTGTTCCTGATCTTCACTTAACTACCAATGTTTCTCTTTTTTAAGCAGGCTTGTTAGAGGTTGGACGTTTCCGGTAAAATCATGAACAAAACGTCGGTACCAAGATGCTGTGCCCAAGAATCGTAGTCGTTAGTCGTTTAAACATCTTCCGTAAGTTGTTCATGTGATTTTGCAGGGAGCTTCCAGTCACAATTATATCGTCAAGGTACGCAAAGCCATGCGGCTACATTGCGGGTCCTATTTGTTGGTCCAAGGCGCGTTGGAATGTTGCTGGGGCAAAGTGCAGCACGAAGGGCATAACCCGCCATTGAAAGTGGCCTTTCCAGGAAGGCTGTGTACTGTTTGCTTGCAGGTTCCATCGGTATCTGCCAGTAGCCGTTTTTCCAGTCTAAGCTACTGATGAAGTGGGCGTCTCGTAACCGGTCGAGGATGTGTTGAATCCGAGGCAATGGGTATGCATCTGGTGACGATCTGGCGTTGAGTTGCCTGTAGTCTGTGCATTAGCTCCACTGGCCGGTCTTCTTCTTTACTAACACGATGAGAGTGCTGTTAGGACTTTTTGAAGGTTCGATACATCACCTTTGAATTAAATCATTTATTTCCTTATGGATTACTGCTTGCATCGCCGAGTTCTTTGGGTAGTATCGCTGTTTGATCGGTCGGTCATCTCGCATTGTTCTCTCGTGTTTGGAAATATTAGATGATCCCTTGATATCTTTAAACTTTTGTAGTCTTTCTCTATGAATTGTGCGATAAGTTGCTTTTTTTTATCGGTATCTGTCAGTAGCCGTTTTTCAAGTCTAAGTTATTGATGAAGTGGACTCGTAACCGGTCGAGGATGTGTTGAATCCGAGGTAATGGGTATGTATCTGATGACGATCTGGCCTTGAGTTGCCTGTAGTCTGTGCATTGGCTCCACTGGCCGGTCTTCTTCTTTACTAACACGATGGGAGTGCTGTTAGGACTTTTTGAAGGTTCGATACATCTCCTTTGAATTAAATCATTTATTTCCTTACGCATTACTGCTTGCATCGCCGAGTTCTTTGAGTAGTATTGCTGTTTGATCGGTCGGTCATCTCGCATTATTATCTTGTGTTTGGAAATGTTAGATGATCCATTGATACCTTCGAACTTTTGTAGCTCTTTCTCTAAGAATTGTGCGATAAGTTGCTTTTCGTTGACTGGAAGACTTTGGCTACATGATTCAAACATTAACGCTGGAGTTTTGATTCAATGTGGGCGCTTTGTTCGCTTTGCTATGGTTCTTGTCACCTTTTGCTTGGGGTTGATCTTCTGCTGGTAGTATTGTACACATTGCAATACCTGTTGTTTTGTCTGGTAATTTAAGTTTTATCCCTCAACTCTGCGTGGCTTGCGTTTTTAACGTGACAACGTCTCACTACAATGTTTAAGGGGTAGATGTTCAAAAGTAAAATGTTTAATGAGACACTGTTATGTCCCATGTTAAATGTGAAACTGTTATGAGATACTGTTATGTCCCATGTTAAATGTCGCACTGTGATGAGACATTGTTATGTCCCACGTTAAATGTCACTATTTTATGCCTCGTTTCCTATAGTTATATTTTATATGTATATAACTATATATATATATAATGTTTAATTAATTTTTATAATAAGCGAAACTACTTTATCAATTTTGGGATATGGCGGTTGTATGAAATTCAGGATGTTTGACTAAGATGCGACTACAAGATTTGTTTCCTGAAAGAGTACAAAAATTTACATCACATTAAGCCCATTGAACTTGACAAAATAGAATTAAAAAAATCATACATCCTGCCATATCATGGGGTCTTCAAACACAGCTGCAGCACAACAATGGTGCTTTAGCGAAATACAACAGGTGTATCTTTGAACGAAAAAAACGGAACTACTTTCTAACAGAAAAAGCATGCCTCGTCATCATATGGGCCATAAGAAAAATGCCACCGTATCACTAGCATCCGTTTGTAACGCGAACCGTTGTGTAAAATCGGACCAAATAAGGATCGGCAACTTCTCTTTCAGCGTGTTAAGTGCCTGTTCCTGATCTTCACTTCACTTCCAATGTTTCTCTTTTTTAAGCAGGCTTGTTAGAGGTTGGACGTTTCCGGTAAAATCAGGACCAAAACGTCGGTACCAAGATGCTGTGCCCAAGAATCGTCGTAGCTCTCTTATGTTGGTTGGAGCCGGTATCTTCCGAATGGCAGCAACTGTGTCCGGGTTGCTGTTTTCCCCTGTTGCTGACAACAAGATATTTGAAGTCTTGTTTAAAAACAACTAACACTTTTTCACGTTTATCCTGAATACTGCGTTACTTAGTCGTTTAAACATCTTCCGTAAGTTGTTCATGTGATTTTGCAGGGAGCTTCCAGTCACAATTATATCGTCAAGGTACGCAAAGCCATGCGGCTACATTGCGGGTCCTATTAGTTGGTCCAAGGCGCGTTGGAATGTTGCTGGGGCAAAGTGCAGCACGAAGGGCATAACTCGCCATTGAAAGAGGCCTTTCCAGGAAGGCTGTGTACTGTTTGCTTGCAGGTTCCATCGGTATCTGCCAATAGCCGTTTTTCCAGTCTAAGCTACTGATGAAGTGGGCGTCTCGTAACCGGTCGAGGATGTGTTGAATCCGAGGCAATGGGTATGTATCTGATGACGATCTGGCGTTGAGTTGCCTGTAGTCTGTGCATTGGCTCCACTGGCCGGTCTAATTCTTTACTAACACGATGGGAGTGCTGTTAGGACTTTTTGAAGGTTCGATACATCACCTTTGAATTAAATCATTTATTTCCTTATGCATTACTGCTTGCATCGCCGAGTTCTTTGGGTAGTATCGCTGTTTGATAGGTCGGCCATCTCGCATTATTATCTTGTGTTTGGAAATGTTAGATGATCCATTGATACCTTCGAACTTTTGTAGCTCTTTCTCTAAGAATTGTGCGATAAGTTGCTCTTCGTTGACTGGAAGATGTTGGCTACATGATTCAAACATTAACGCTGGAGTTTTGATTCAATGTGGGTGCTTTGTTCGCTTTGCTATGGTTCTTGTCACCTTTTGCTTGGGGTTGATCTTCTGCTCGTAGTATTGTACACATTGCAATACCTGTTGTTTTGTCTGGTAATTTAAGTTTTATCCCTCAACTCTGCGTGGCTTGCGTTTTTAACGTGACAACGTCTCACTACAATGTTTAAGGGGTAGATGTTCAAAAGTAAAATGTTTAATGAGACACTGTTATGTCCCATGTTAAATGTGAAACTGTTATGAGATACTGTTATGTCCCATGTTAAATGTCGCACTGTGATGAGACATTGTTATGTCCCATGTTAAATGTCACTATTTTATGCCTCGTTTCTTATAGTTACATTTTATATATATATAACTATATATATATAATGTTTAATTAATTTTTATAATAAGCGAAACTACTTTATCAATTTCGGGATATGGCGGTTGTATGAAATTCAGGATGTATGACTAAGATGCGACTACAAGACTTGTTCCTGTGTACATTCTGGGATATGGGCAATATGGTCTGGAATTTTGGGAACCAAGCAATTCCTCAAACGTTTTGTATGAAAATCCAAATGTAGGAATAAGATGCTACTATAAGACTTGTTCCTATAGAAATTCTGGGATGTGACCAATGGGGTCAGGAATTTTTGGAACGAAGCCAATTCTCAAGCGATTCGTATGAAATTCAGTATGTAGGACTAAGACGCGACTTTAAGACTTGTTCCTATGGAAAGTCTAGGATAAGGCCAATAGGGTCTGGAATTTCGGGAACTAAGCAATTTATCAAGCGAGCCGTGTAAAATTCGAAATGTAGGAATAAGATGCGACTATAAGACTATAGAAATTCTGGGATGTGTTTAATAGGGTCTAGAATTATTGGAACTAAGCCATTTCTCAAGCTATTCGTATGAAATTTATTATGTAGAACTAAGATGAGACTTTAAGACTTTTTCCTATGGAAAGTCTGGGATATGCCAATAGGGTCTGGAATTCGGGAACTAAACAATTTCTCAAGCGATTTGTATGAAATTCGGCATGTAGGACTATTTTTGCCTTTTAATATACATATTCGTAATATCGGCCACAATGACAAAAAATTTTCACTTCAACCGCGTGTAAAGGTTACACGCACTAACTTTTTTAACAGCCGCAGCTGCATTACTGTGGGCATTGATATGCAATATGCACGCACCTGGTTGTAGGTGTTAACATTTAAATCCGCTTATAAATTAAATATTAATTATATGTATGTGATGATGATGTATGTGATGAGCTACGGTGCAAGTCATAGTACAGTTCTCTTTTTACTATTTAGTATAGAAGAAAAATTTCATTCATCATTTCTACGTTATTAGGTGTTAATAAAATTGTATTTGCGATGATTTTTACTATTCAAATTAATGAGCATTGATGATGAATCGACATTCAATAACTAGTTCGTAAGCACTTTGTGCAGCTCATACAATTTTAAAAACTTTACTGTAGGTTCAACTTGACAGCAGAATTATATTAGCCATGAATGTGCATTGCGTTTTTAAATTCTCTACACCTTCGGGTGTTTACTTTTCGTCCGGATGTGTTTGCTTGTTCTGCCAGACAGCCAAAAGTTGTGATTAATTTTTAATCCACTGTTTTTATTGAAACTTTCCCCAATTCCCCTAAATATCCACAATTCATGACAAAGATGTGCAGCAGTTGTGATCGAAATTCTCTATCTGTGCTCTACTCTGCTCACTCTCTTAACATTTTTGTTAGTGAATCTAGCCGCAGGACAAGATTGCCGGTCCTGGCTGGTAAAACGAGAAATCTACCTGATACTGAGCTGTTCCCAGTCTGATTGAAACTTCTATAGCTTCTTAGATTTCTAGGCTCATTCCGTCGGCCATTTTGACAACCACCTGCGTAGGAAAGACGTCTCTGTTGAGACGGAGTCGGAGATCAAATCCTGCGCTGACAAAACTCCTCGTGGCACCGGTATTAAATGGTAGCACAGTTATCAATTCCTCGCCCAGTGCTATTTTGTCGAATATGCGGCTTCTGTCTGTGCACCGTTCTGGACTCCGCCACATCGCCATTGACTGGGTCCTCTACCATTTCTCGATGCGTTTCCACAGCAATCTATGGTACGAGTATTGTTTTTTGTTGTTGAGGACCCACGATTGCAATCCTTTTTCTACGAAACGTTTAAAATTTGTTTCTTTAATTTGGTGTTTATGCTCTTCGAAACACAAAGCAGCTGCAGCCTGCAGCAGAAGCAGCAATTACAAGAGCTTCGCTTCTTTCTTTAGTTGCATGGATTTTTACACAAGTAGCCGATTATGATTTCGTCGCGAAAATAAGCAAAAGTATTAAAGACACAGCACAGAATTTTTTAATTAATCAAACAATTTCAATTTTTGCGGAATTATTTTAGTCTATAATATTCAATAAAAAAAAATAAAGTCTCGTTTCAAAGGCAAAAAGGATGTGAGTGAGACAATGGTACACACCAATCAATTTACAGACTCAAACAAGTGTTATGTTATTTTTGTTACTTTACGATAAGTGGCTTAGATACTAAGGCCGCGAGTACATTATACATTTTATATACATAATTTGTGTTAAACATGGTTGTCGGCCATCAATTTTTAAAGTGGATAGAAATCGGAACATACTCCGGGTCCAAATTGATGGCTCCAAGTCAGATTGAAGAGGCGGAAGATATGGAACTTGATCTTGCATCGTCTTACGTCATCATGGTAGTTTGCTGTGGAAATTGATTGATTTTTTATCTTGAAGTTGTAGTGTTTTTGATCTCAAGTGGCAGTTTTATTATTTTGGTGATTGGTCTCTTCAGTGTGGTTTGTCTTGTTCGTACAGAAACGACACGAACCACTCCCTCCTTTCCAGGATGAATATCGACGATCCGTCCTAATGGCCAATTGAGCGGGGTAGTGCCTTCATCCTTTAGATATACGAGCTCACCAATTTCCAGATTGGAGCGCTGCAGCTGCCACTTTTTTCTTTGCTGGAGAGTGTGCAAGTATTCCCTTGAAAATCGCCGCCAGTATCCTTGCACGCGTTTCTGAACGTTTTGCCACCTACTCAGTCGGGTTTCTTTCATGTTTCGTAAATCTTCGTCGTATACAGCTTCCAAAGGCCTGGTGAGCAGGAAGCGTCCAGGAGTCAATGGCAAATTATCGTTCGGGTCTATGGATATCGGCGTGAGCGGACGCGAATTTAAAATGGCTTTAGTTTTGCATTGTAATGTTAAGAATTCTTCTAGATTGAGAGTCGCGTTGTTGGTGGCCCGTATCAAGTTATGTTTCATACATTTTACGCCGGCCTCCCATAGACCGCCCATTGATGGACTGGTGGGATAGATGAAGTGCCTCTTTCAGAGAGGAATTTGGCTATACTATATTTAAGCGTAGGGTCTTGCATCATTTGCGTCATCTCGGATAGTTTCCAGCTAGCACCTTTAAAGTTGGTCCCGTTGTCCGAGAAGATATCAGTTGGAATATTGCGTCTGCTGGCAAACCTTCTAAGAGCTCCCATGAAGGCTTCTGTGGATAGATCAATGACCGGTTCCAAATGTATCGCCTTGACTGCCATGCATAAAACAATGGATCTCTGGGCCCACCTCCACATACATTTTTCGGCAGTTCGTAGTTCGTCGACTGTGAGAATTGCAACGTTCTTCGCGTTGACACGAGTTGCGGTTTGCGACCTGGTTTTCCTGTGATGCTCTTTCGATAGCTGGATGAAACGAATGCACCTACCAAGAATTCGTTTGACTGTTCCATGTTCAGATATTCTGTCGAATAGGGCATCTATTACGTTGATTTCTAATACAGCTTAGTTTGTGAGGACTGCTAGCTCGTCATCATTTTTTGATATGTCGGCAAAATGATTCAGTTTTTGGTTTGGCCATGCAGTTCTTTCATGTAGTTACCATTCGGCTCCTTTAAACCAAAGCGGATGATTGGTGAGTTCTGTCGGCTTTAGACCGCGAGACGCGCAGTCGCAAGGGCTGAATTTCGTGCCGAGGTAACCAATGTGGCTTTGACAACCAGTGGAGCACTTTTTCGGAATCTGTCCACGAGTACGATGATATGTTTTCCATTTGCAGAGTTTTGATGATGGATTTTGAAAGCTTAGCTGCGCCGCTAGTAATTCTAATCTTGGAATCGTCACGGGTCGAATTGGAGCAACTTTTGTTTTAGCTGCGATTAAGTAGACTCTCGCTTCACCGTTCTGGTCGACGCTTTTTAGTTAGAATGCTGCCGCATAAGCTACTTTGCTGGCATCGCAGAATCCATGAGCTTCCGTATGCAATTCAATGGCTTTTATGTATCTTGGAATTTTGATTTGCTCGATGTGATCCATTTGGTGTTTGATATGTGTCCATTCGTCCGAGACCTCAGTGTCATCCCATCCAATTGATAGCAGCCAAAACCTTTGGAATAGGGCCTTTATAGTGATAGTAATTGGGACCAGCCAACCGAGCGGATCAAATAACCGAGATGCATTGGACAAGAATCTGCGTTTTGTCAGTGGTAGGTCAGTGTGGATGAGGTTGACCTTGAATGTGAAGGTGTCTTCCTCGCAGTTCCAATGCAGTCTCAAGACTTTGTGGAAATTGTGTTTCATCACTTCTATGTCGTTGATATGATTTGTTGCATTGATATCACGTAAGAACTTCTTTGAGTTTGACGCCCATTTGTGTAGTTTGAATCCGGCAGAACCCAACACTTGCTGCAAGTTTTTGACAGGCACGATGGCAGCTTCTTAACACGTCGTTCACGTAGAAGTAGTTTTTGATTATTGAAGCCACAACTGGTTGGGTGGTTTCAACGTCATTGGCTAATTGAACTAGTGCTCTTGTAGCAAGATATGCAGCGGAAGCGGTCCCGTAGGTAACAGTTGTAAGCTTGAATTGTCTAAGTGGTTCAGCCGGCACATTTCTCCACACAATGCGTTGGAAGTTGGCGTGATCCGGGTGGACCTGGCGATACATCCTTTGGATGTTGGACGTAAATGCTATTTTGTGTCGTCAAGTATTCCCTTGAAAATCGCCGCCAGTATCCTTGCACGCGTTTCTGAACGTTTTGCCACCTACTCAGTCGGGTTTCTTTCATGTTTCGTAAATCTTCGTCGTATACAGCTTCCAAAGGCCTGGTGAGCAGGAAGCGTCCAGGAGTCAATGGCAAATTATCGTTCGGGTCTATGGATATCGGCGTGAGCGGACGCGAATTTAAAATGGCTTTAGTTTTGCATTGTAATGTTAAGAATTCTTCTAGATTGAGAGTCGCGTTGTTGGTGGCCCGTATCAAGTTATGTTTCATACATTTTACGCCGGCCTCCCATAGACCGCCCATTGATGGACTGGTGGGATGGATGAAGTGCCTCTTTCAGAGAGGAATTTGGCTATACTATATTTAAGCGTAGGGTCACAATGACAAAAAATTTTCACTTCAACCGCGTGTAAAGGTTACACGCACTAACTTTTTTAACAGCCGCAGCTGCATTACTGTGGGCATTGATATGCAATATGCACGCACCTGGTTGTAGGTGTTAACATTTAAATCCGCTTATAAATTAAATATTAATTATATGTATGTGATGATGATGTATGTGATGAGCTACGGTGCAAGTCATAGTACAGTTCTCTTTTTACTATTTAGTATAGAAGAAAAATTTCATTCATCATTTCTACGTTATTAGGTGTTAATAAAATTGTATTTGCGATGATTTTTACTATTCAAATTAATGAGCATTGATGATGAATCGACATTCAATAACTAGTTCGTAAGCACTTTGTGCAGCTCATACAATTTTAAAAACTTTACTGTAGGTTCAACTTGACAGCAGAATTATATTAGCCATGAATGTGCATTGCGTTTTTAAATTCTCTACACCTTCGGGTGTTTACTTTTCGTCCGGATGTGTTTGCTTGTTCTGCCAGACAGCCAAAAGTTGTGATTAATTTTTAATCCACTGTTTTTATTGAAACTTTCCCCAATTCCCCTAAATATCCACAATTCATGACAAAGATGTGCAGCAGTTGTGATCGAAATTCTCTATCTGTGCTCTACTCTGCTCACTCTCTTAACATTTTTGTTAGTGAATCTAGCCGCAGGACAAGATTGCCGGTCCTGGCTGGTAAAACGAGAAATCTACCTGATACTGAGCTGTTCCCAGTCTGATTGAAACTTCTATAGCTTCTTAGATTTCTAGGCTCATTCCGTCGGCCATTTTGACAACCACCTGCGTAGGAAAGACGTCTCTGTTGAGACGGAGTCGGAGATCAAATCCTGCGCTGACAAAACTCCTCGTGGCACCGGTATTAAATGGTAGCACAGTTATCAATTCCTCGCCCAGTGCTATTTTGTCGAATATGCGGCTTCTGTCTGTGCACCGTTCTGGACTCCGCCACATCGCCATTGACTGGGTCCTCTACCATTTCTCGATGCGTTTCCACAGCAATCTATGGTACGAGTATTGTTTTTTGTTGTTGAGGACCCACGATTGCAATCCTTTTTCTACGAAACGTTTAAAATTTGTTTCTTTAATTTGGTGTTTATGCTCTTCGAAACACAAAGCAGCTGCAGCCTGCAGCAGAAGCAGCAATTACAAGAGCTTCGCTTCTTTCTTTAGTTGCATGGATTTTTACACAAGTAGCCGATTATGATTTCGTCGCGAAAATAAGCAAAAGTATTAAAGACACAGCACAGAATTTTTTAATTAATCAAACAATTTCAATTTTTGCGGAATTATTTTAGTCTATAATATTCAATAAAAAAAAATAAAGTCTCGTTTCAAAGGCAAAAAGGATGTGAGTGAGACAATGGTACACACCAATCAATTTACAGACTCAAACAAGTGTTATGTTATTTTTGTTACTTTACGATAAGTGGCTTAGATACTAAGGCCGCGAGTACATTATACATTTTATATACATAATTTGTGTTAAACATGGTTGTCGGCCATCAATTTTTAAAGTGGATAGAAATCGGAACATACTCCGGGTCCAAATTGATGGCTCCAAGTCAGATTGAAGAGGCGGAAGATATGGAACTTGATCTTGCATCGTCTTACGTCATCATGGTAGTTTGCTGTGGAAATTGATTGATTTTTTATCTTGAAGTTGTAGTGTTTTTGATCTCAAGTGGCAGTTTTATTATTTTGGTGATTGGTCTCTTCAGTGTGGTTTGTCTTGTTCGTACAGAAACGACACGAACCACTCCCTCCTTTCCAGGATGAATATCGACGATCCGTCCTAATGGCCAATTGAGCGGGGTAGTGCCTTCATCCTTTAGATATACGAGCTCACCAATTTCCAGATTGGAGCGCTGCAGCTGCCACTTTTTTCTTTGCTGGAGAGTGTGCAAGTATTCCCTTGAAAATCGCCGCCAGTATCCTTGCACGCGTTTCTGAACGTTTTGCCACCTACTCAGTCGGGTTTCTTTCATGTTTCGTAAATCTTCGTCGTATACAGCTTCCAAAGGCCTGGTGAGCAGGAAGCGTCCAGGAGTCAATGGCAAATTATCGTTCGGGTCTATGGATATCGGCGTGAGCGGACGCGAATTTAAAATGGCTTTAGTTTTGCATTGTAATGTTAAGAATTCTTCTAGATTGAGAGTCGCGTTGTTGGTGGCCCGTATCAAGTTATGTTTCATACATTTTACGCCGGCCTCCCATAGACCGCCCATTGATGGACTGGTGGGATAGATGAAGTGCCTCTTTCAGAGAGGAATTTGGCTATACTATATTTAAGCGTAGGGTCTTGCATCATTTGCGTCATCTCGGATAGTTTCCAGCTAGCACCTTTAAAGTTGGTCCCGTTGTCCGAGAAGATATCAGTTGGAATATTGCGTCTGCTGGCAAACCTTCTAAGAGCTCCCATGAAGGCTTCTGTGGATAGATCAATGACCGGTTCCAAATGTATCGCCTTGACTGCCATGCATAAAACAATGGATCTCTGGGCCCACCTCCACATACATTTTTCGGCAGTTCGTAGTTCGTCGACTGTGAGAATTGCAACGTTCTTCGCGTTGACACGAGTTGCGGTTTGCGACCTGGTTTTCCTGTGATGCTCTTTCGATAGCTGGATGAAACGAATGCACCTACCAAGAATTCGTTTGACTGTTCCATGTTCAGATATTCTGTCGAATAGGGCATCTATTACGTTGATTTCTAATACAGCTTAGTTTGTGAGGACTGCTAGCTCGTCATCATTTTTTGATATGTCGGCAAAATGATTCAGTTTTTGGTTTGGCCATGCAGTTCTTTCATGTAGTTACCATTCGGCTCCTTTAAACCAAAGCGGATGATTGGTGAGTTCTGTCGGCTTTAGACCGCGAGACGCGCAGTCGCAAGGGCTGAATTTCGTGCCGAGGTAACCAATGTGGCTTTGACAACCAGTGGAGCACTTTTTCGGAATCTGTCCACGAGTACGATGATATGTTTTCCATTTGCAGAGTTTTGATGATGGATTTTGAAAGCTTAGCTGCGCCGCTAGTAATTCTAATCTTGGAATCGTCACGGGTCGAATTGGAGCAACTTTTGTTTTAGCTGCGATTAAGTAGACTCTCGCTTCACCGTTCTGGTCGACGCTTTTTAGTTAGAATGCTGCCGCATAAGCTACTTTGCTGGCATCGCAGAATCCATGAGCTTCCGTATGCAATTCAATGGCTTTTATGTATCTTGGAATTTTGATTTGCTCGATGTGATCCATTTGGTGTTTGATATGTGTCCATTCGTCCGAGACCTCAGTGTCATCCCATCCAATTGATAGCAGCCAAAACCTTTGGAATAGGGCCTTTATAGTGATAGTAATTGGGACCAGCCAACCGAGCGGATCAAATAACCGAGATGCATTGGACAAGAATCTGCGTTTTGTCAGTGGTAGGTCAGTGTGGATGAGGTTGACCTTGAATGTGAAGGTGTCTTCCTCGCAGTTCCAATGCAGTCTCAAGACTTTGTGGAAATTGTGTTTCATCACTTCTATGTCGTTGATATGATTTGTTGCATTGATATCACGTAAGAACTTCTTTGAGTTTGACGCCCATTTGTGTAGTTTGAATCCGGCAGAACCCAACACTTGCTGCAAGTTTTTGACAGGCACGATGGCAGCTTCTTAACACGTCGTTCACGTAGAAGTAGTTTTTGATTATTGAAGCCACAACTGGTTGGGTGGTTTCAACGTCATTGGCTAATTGAACTAGTGCTCTTGTAGCAAGATATGCAGCGGAAGCGGTCCCGTAGGTAACAGTTGTAAGCTTGAATTGTCTAAGTGGTTCAGCCGGCACATTTCTCCACACAATGCGTTGGAAGTTGGCGTGATCCGGGTGGACCTGGCGATACATCCTTTGGATGTTGGACGTAAATGCTATTTTGTGTCGTCAAGTATTCCCTTGAAAATCGCCGCCAGTATCCTTGCACGCGTTTCTGAACGTTTTGCCACCTACTCAGTCGGGTTTCTTTCATGTTTCGTAAATCTTCGTCGTATACAGCTTCCAAAGGCCTGGTGAGCAGGAAGCGTCCAGGAGTCAATGGCAAATTATCGTTCGGGTCTATGGATATCGGCGTGAGCGGACGCGAATTTAAAATGGCTTTAGTTTTGCATTGTAATGTTAAGAATTCTTCTAGATTGAGAGTCGCGTTGTTGGTGGCCCGTATCAAGTTATGTTTCATACATTTTACGCCGGCCTCCCATAGACCGCCCATTGATGGACTGGTGGGATGGATGAAGTGCCTCTTTCAGAGAGGAATTTGGCTATACTATATTTAAGCGTAGGGTCTTGCATCATTTGCGTCATCTCGGATAGTTTCCAGCTAGCACCTTTAAAGTTGGTCCCGTTGTCCGAGAAGATATCAGTTGGAATATTGCGTCTGCTGGCAAACCTTCTAAGAGCTCCCATGAAGGCTTCTGTGGATAGATCAATGACCGGTTCCAAATGTATCGCCTTGACTGCCATGCATAAAACAATGGATCTCTGGGCCCACCTCCACATACATTTTTCGGCAGTTCGTAGTTCGTCGACTGTGAGAATTGCAACGTTCTTCGCGTTGACACGAGTTGCGGTTTGCGACCTGGTTTTCCTGTGATGCTCTTTCGATAGCTGGATGAAACGAATGCACCTACCAAGAATTCGTTTGACTGTTCCATGTTCAGATATTCTGTCGAATAGGGCATCTATTACGTTGATTTCTAATACAGCTTCGTTTGTGAGGACTGCTAGCTCGTCATCATTTTTTGATATGTCGGCAAAATGATTCAGTTTTTGGTTTGGCCATGCAGTTCTTTCATGTAGTTACCATTCGGCTCCTTTAAACCAAAGCGGATGATTGGTGAGTTCTGTCGGCTTTAGACCGCGAGACGCGCAGTCGCAAGGGCTGAATTTCGTGCCGAGGTAACCAATGTGGCTTTGACAACCAGTGGAGCACTTTTTCGGAATCTGTCCACGAGTACGATGATATGTTTTCCATTTGCAGAGTTTTGATGATGGATTTTGAAAGCTTAGCTGCGCCGCTAGTAATTCTAATCTTGGAATCGTCACGGGTCGAATTGGAGCAACTTTTGTTTTAGCTGCGATTAAGTAGACTCTCGCTTCACCGTTCTGGTCGACGCTTTTTAGTTAGAATGCTGCCGCATAAGCTACTTTGCTGGCATCGCAGAATCCATGAGCTTCCGTATGCAATTCAATGGCTTTTATGTATCTTGGAATTTTGATTTGCTCGATGTGATCCATTTGGTGTTTGATATGTGTCCATTCGTCCGAGACCTCAGTGTCATCCCATCCAATTGATAGCAGCCAAAACCTTTGGAATAGGGCCTTTATAGTGATAGTAATTGGGACCAGCCAACCGAGCGGATCAAATAACCGAGATGCATTGGACAAGAATCTGCGTTTTGTCAGTGGTAGGTCAGTGTGGATGAGGTTGACCTTGAATGTGAAGGTGTCTTCCTCGCAGTTCCAATGCAGTCTCAAGACTTTGTGGAAATTGTGTTTCATCACTTCTATGTCGTTGATATGATTTGTTGCATTGATATCACGTAAGAACTTCTTTGAGTTTGACGCCCATTTGTGTAGTTTGAATCCGGCAGAACCCAACACTTGCTGCAAGTTTTTGACAGGCACGATGGCAGCTTCTTAACACGTCGTTCACGTAGAAGTAGTTTTTGATTATTGAAGCCACAACTGGTTGGGTGGTTTCAATGTCATTGGCTAATTGAACTAGTGCTCTTGTAGCAAGATATGCAGCGGAAGCGGTCCCGTAGGTAACAGTTGTAAGCTTGAATTGTCTAAGTGGTTCAGCCGGCACATTTCTCCACACAATGCGTTGGAAGTTGGCGTGATCCGGGTGGACCTGGCGATACATCCTTTGGATGTTGGACGTAAATGCTATTTTGTGTCGTCGAAACCGGATTAGGATTGACGTGAGATCCGGCTGTATCGTCGGACCTACCATTAGTGTTTGGTTAAGAGATACTGAAGATCTTGTGCTTGCTGAACCATCAAAGACAACTCGCACCTTTGTCGTGGTATTCGTTAGTTTTATCACCGGATGATGCGGAAGGTAGAAGTGGTTTGATGAAGGGATTGCAAGAGAGCTAGAGGTTAGTCCCTCCATGTAGCACGTCTATTTCGCCGTTTTGTTCGTCTATTGGGTCGGCCAGAGTAACTCTGTCAAGCTCGTCCCAATTGTTGAGTGTGTCTGAGCTGGATCGTGGCAATTTCGACGGAAGGTCTTTCATGATATAAGCCTCAACTTCCAATTTTAATTCTGGGTGGAAATGCGGCGAGATTTCAATCGTAATCAGACCTCTGGTGATGCTTTTCGAAGCGATTCCCTATACTTGGTATCGTTTGAGCGTGGCAAATTAAGTCGACGAACACAGGTCTCACTAATCATGGAGCTATTGGATCCTGAATCGAATAGCGCGCGGCCGATACAGCTGTCTCCTTCTCTATTGCGAATAATAATGCGTGCGGTAGGCAATAGTTGACTTGACAGCATTGATGAGTCTGATCTAGTGAGACATTTACCTGTGTCGTTGCGATGTTCGAAATTGTTTCAGCTAGTGGGTGGAGAATGGTGTGATGTTTTTTGTGACACGACTGGCACCTTCTGAAGGAACGACAAACCTATGAGCTATGGCCGGCGGCTAAACAATTGAAGCAACATCCATATGAGGATACAAAGTCCCTTCGAGCGTTGAGGTCAAAAGTTTTAAACTGTTCGTAGTCTTGGAGACGATGATTACTGAAGCATTTACGGCATGTCGTAGTTCTGGGCAGCACGCTTGTGTTAGGGTCGGAGTTGGCCCGTTTGATTTAGATGTTAGAACGTGATGCGACTTGATCTCATTGACCTGTCGTGATGGTGGTTGAGCCCAGAGATCACTTTGGTAGCCCTATCGAGAACCTTTCGCAAAGATTGGGTGGTCATACTCGACATTGCGGGTTGTTCAAGGAACCTCATTACGAAAGAACGAATGACCTAGATAGGTTGGTCGTATCGCTTGCAGATCTTTAACCACGTACCCTTGTAGTTTGCACCGGTTACTGTGATGTGGCGAACATAAGTATAGGCATCACCTTTCATAATCATACTCGACATTGCGGGTTGTTCAATGAACCTCATTACGAAAGAACGAATGACCTGGATAGGTTGGTCGTATCGCTTGCAGACCTTTAACCACGTACCCTTGTAGTTTGCACCGGTTACTGTGATGTGGCGAACATAAGAATAGGCATCACCTTTCATAAGGCCTTTTAGATAGCAAAGCTTTTGACAATCTGACATAGCTGTGTTTTTGTCTACAATGGTTTCGAATAAATCCTTCAGATTTTTTGCCATAAACTGAGGG
Source organism: Nephrocerus scutellatus (assembly GCA_947095585.1). Lineage (NCBI taxonomy): Eukaryota > Metazoa > Arthropoda > Insecta > Diptera > Pipunculidae > Nephrocerus > Nephrocerus scutellatus. The sequence goes on along the minus strand of OX352763.1, from coordinate 88,607,588 downwards.
AATGTCTAGTGGAGGAAGTTTCACGTATTCCTTAGGTGCAGCTGTATGGAATCCAATAATTCCCTTTGATGGGCAGTGAACGAAGACATAGTTTCGTTCAGTTGTTTTTGAACGGCTGTTAGCAAGGGATTTGTATCGTGAATTACACCACGAAGCCTAGCCTTAAGTTTAAGAAACCTTTGTTCTTATTGAGATATCTCGGAAGAATCAGAATCGATGTCCTACATTTTTTGGTCAAATTCTTCGAAATCACGATAACAACGCTCTAATTGCTCTAAGTTGACATATGCGTCTTGCAGATCCATTTGAGTGCTACCGAGTGCTAAGATCGAACTTTCCAAACGCGTGAGTGTTCCACGAGCATAACCTCGGCGCCTCGTGTATTCTGCAAACCTTCTTTGCGTATCCTTGTCCATCATTAATTTGCAATTCGTCAACAATTAAAAATCACGATTTGAGCTATTAGGCCGCTTAATGATTGTTCTATCGAAATCTATTGGAGTATCAGAATTGGCAAGAAACATTATTTTGAGTGGATATTATGGACATTCAGGCCGTCGTATCTAAACTCAACTGTGTTACGGTGACCTTAACCCTAGATCTCAAGTACAACTTTTCTACAACTTTCCAGCAGCAGCGCAAACAGTAAGCGTTATCAGGTGGCTAGCTCGTGAATTTCTCCCTTTTGCAGTAATTTTCGATGCAATGGCTAGGCTTTATTAGGTGTACACGATGTTCAAGAACCATGTGTAAGTAATAATGGCGTCGTAGTAAGTCTTCGAAAATCCAATTTGATTGGCTCAATCTGTATTATTTATTCCCGGGTTTCGGCACCAATGTGTTTTGCTTGTTGAGGACCCACGATTGCAATCCTTTTTCTACGAAACGTGTAAAATTTGTTTCTTTAATTTGGTGTTAATGCTCTGCGAAACACCAAGCAGCTGCAGCCTGCACCAGAGGCAGCAATCAGAAGAGCTTCGCTTCTTTCTTTAGTTGTATGGATTTTTACGCAAGTAGCCGATTATGATTTCGTCGCGAAAATAAGCAAAAGTATTAACTCAAGACTCAACTATCGTTTCAAAGGCAAAAAGGAATTGAGTGAGAGAATGTTACAAACCAATCAATTTACATACTCAAACAAGTGTTGTGTTATTTTTGTTACTTTACGATAGGTGGCTTAGATACTAAGGCCGCGAGTACATTATACATTTTATATACATAATTTTTGTTAAACATGGTTGTCGGCTTTGTCGGCCATCAATTTATTTAAAGTGGATAGAAATCGGAACAAGTGTTTTGCCGACCACACTCCCAACAAAAAAGAAAAGAGCTTTTTGCAACTTCGTCTCGTATGTCCATCTTGGCCATACCTACGATAAACTGTGCGTGGATTAATCGAAGTCTATGCAGGTATTGGAGCGATTCTTCGATGCTGTTCTTGCCATGCGCGTTATAGAAGGCCTCGTGGAGGTTCTCGTTCGGTGAGGATGGCTTCGAAGTCATCAGCCAAGAAGATATTTCGATACGCTGGAAGAACTTATCCCAGCGTGTTGAAATATCTTCTCCGAATATAGAGCTGATATTCCATGTGTCAAGTCACTGTTTCCTTCATATGCGTTGTTAGGGTTAGGTAAGACCAACATCACAGAACACGTGATAAAGATTTCCCAATCGACCCCCATAAAATCATGACATTACCCGGTATCACCAGCTAAACAACAGCTGATATTTGAGGAATTGGATTAGATGTTGCGTTTAGGAGTGAGAGAAGAAAGTGAGTCTCCGTGAAATCCACCAATTGTACTGGTACAGAAGCCAGGAAAAATAAGATTGTTATAAGAAAGTTCGATAGGTTTACAAGTCGAGTGTTTTACTCGCTTGACCACAGTGACAATCAATGGAAAGCGGTACAATTCACGCTTTTCAATTGATTGACAACGATTAGTGTATTTTGTAAACGGGTGGTTCAGTTGGTCGACAGCAGAGCGCTTTGACCACGGAAATGTGCATTATGAGTAGCTATGTTACATTTCCCTCCTACTTCAAGGGGGGCGGTATGAGGAGATACGGACAGACGAAAAAGTTTGTTTCGGTATTTTAGATCTACGGTCTTGTGGTAAGTTAAATAAATTCAGTTTATCGGAAATTTCTCTTTTTTTAAATTCATTTTATTCTTTCATGACTTACTAATATTTACAATTCATTTTAAAAAAAAAATTTCTTCCTATTCTTCTTTTTTTTTTCATTAAATTTTTTTCTTTTTTTTTTTTACAAAGTATTTATGTTTTACGGATGTCGTATGGTGATGGATATGTTCTCGGTGGTGGTGGTGAGGGTGATGGAGTCGTCGTTGTTTCGACGTGATTTTTCCGAGTGCGAGTAAAATGGTGCGAGTTTGGCTGTGAATTGGTGAGCTGCTGATGAGAGCGGTCGGTGGCGGGTAATAAACAAATTCTCCGAAGACTGGTGACCATGGACGGCGGTGGAGGTGGTAGTAATGTTTTTGCTTGCTGGAAGCCTTTGCCATTTGGGACAATTTGAAGATGTCGTGTAGCATATTCATGCGTTCGGAAGTACTGGGTTGATGATTAAGGGTGATGTCGGGGGTGTTTGGTAATCGCAGTTCACGGCCAAGTTTAAGTATGTGGCCGAATATCCCGTTGCATCATGACGGCTGGTATTAATGGCTAGCATTATTTCTGCGAGGTGTTCGTCCCACTTTCGATGATCTTGTCGGACATATTGTGCTATCATGGTTGTTATTACCCGGTTCATCCTCTCGTAGCTTTCGTGTATGCGGTAAGGGTCAACGTATCTAGGTACAAGTTTGGCTGTGAATTGGTGAGCTGCTGATGAGAGCGGTCGGTGGCGGTAATAAACAAATTCTCCGAAGTTGGTGACCATGGACGGCGGCGGAGGTGATAGTAATGTGTTTGCTTGCTGGATGCCTTTGCCATATTCTTTAGGGCCAATTTCAAGATGTCGTGTAGCGTATTCATGCGTTCTTGTCGGACATATTGTGCTATCATGGTTATTATTACCCGGTTCCTCCTCTCGGTTGGGTTTGCTTGCGGTGTGTAAGGGGGTGTATAACTTTGCTCAATATGGAGCTCAGCCAAGAGTTCCTGGAACTGCTTGCTTCGTTGTCGGTTAAAAGTTGTTTTTGACATCCGTAGCGGCTTAAAATTCTTTCTCGGAATCCACGAATCAAGGCAGCAGTGTTTGCGCCAAGAATTCTGTCCACTTCGTAAACTTGTCGTGAAAAACTAGAATCACTGTATTACCCTTTGTGGATCGGGGGAGTGGGCCAATAAATTCTGAACTGACAATATCCCATGGCTGTGCAGTTGTGGTTATATGCATTTTCCCGGGTGGTTTCGGTACGCAAATTTTCCAGGCGGCTGAACTGGCCTTGGTGTAATAATTAGGATTGAGTATATGCCTGAGAGCGTACCGGCCGAAATTTCATACTCGGGTTTTCTTCAGTTTTTTTTATAATTCGCGCACGCTTCAAAGGGTTCGCACCCTTATAATGCTCGGCTATATGCTTGGCACAGCGTGGGCGTTAAGGAAGAGGAGGGAGAAAAGGGGAGATGTCTATGAGCTTGTGTTTTGAATGCCTGTGGATCATAGTGATGTGGGAAGACAGAGCTTGGCAGAGCATTCCACATACGTGTTGTACGGCTGAAGAACGAATCCCTGAATTTAACTGTACGTCCGGAGATTGGCTTAAGGGGAAACTGATGAGCATTTAGAGCACCACGAGTATTGCGGTTGAATTCAAGGAGAGGTGGCATGCAGCTGGCTATTTCTCTTGAGCACCGCTGGTAGAAGAACGATAAAACAGTGACAAGCAAGAAACGTTCCTGCGGTGTTCAAGCGAATCTAATGATTTCGCTATATTTACGTCACCGATAAGTTTTATTGCACGGTTTTGTATTCTATCAGAGAAAGAATTCGTTCTCAGCCATGTATGTTGCTGAGATCCACTCTGAAATCACACATAACTACAAAAAAAAACAAAGACACAAAACACAACTTACCGTTCTTTTACCGAATTGAGAAGAGTATGTCTCAAAATGGATTATCAACACAAATTGTCGCCAGTGTTATGCCTTCACGACAAAATGAGTTAAATCACCATAAGAAACAAACACTCACAATCCGTTATTTAATTACAAAAGAATTAGATCATCACATTGCGTATGCAAGCGTACAACAACATAATTTTTTAAATTTAGGTGTTGAGGATGGGACGTACGGAGCCACATAGTGCACTTTGCACTATGCGATAACATGTTCCTGATTTTCTATGCTTTGCAACAGAACGGCTGCGAGTCCATCGGCACTAGCATCTGTCTGAAGTAGGAATTGTTTAGTGAAGTCTGGGCAGGCGAGGATTGGTGCTTCGGTCAGTTTTGTCTTTAGTGTTTGGAAAGCATCTTCTTGAGCGGTTTCCCAAATCCTGTTTCTTTTTTAGTAATCTGGTGAGCGGAGCGGCAATGGTAAAGAAATTTGGTACACGGTACCACGAGGCTTGTTCTTGTTCTCTCCGTAGTTCTTTTATATTTTTGGGGGCTATTAATGTCCTGATAGCATCGATGTCGGAAGACTTCAGTTAAGGCAGCCATGTGTTCGGTTAATGTGCGACCGATAATACAAGGAGGCAAAAGCGAAGGGTCCAGTTCAGGACTAATTACTTGTTCGAGCAGTTGCTGGGATGTGGCCGGTGCGAAATGAAAGCCAAAGGGCATAACCTTCCGTTATAACAGTCCCCTGCCAGGAACAGTGAATGCAGTATACGGTCGACTAGTTGGTTTTAATGTTATTTGCCAATAACCTTGTTTTAAATCGATGGTTGAGATACACTTCGCTCCTTTAAATTCGTCGAGTATGTGGTTCATCTGTGGCAGTGGGTAGGCGTCTTTAATGGATAGTTTATTATGTTGTCGGTACTCAACACATAGCCTCCATATACCTTGTTTCTTGATACTAAGACAATAGGGTAGCTATATAGCCTTCTCAATGATTCAATCGTGCCGTCTGCCTCATTGATGATGGATTGCATTGCAGGGTTTCTAGGCATATATCGTTGTTTAAACGGTCGGTTGGGCTTTAGTCTGATCTTATGTTCAATAACAGTAGTCAGTCCTTTAAAGTTTTCAAATGCCGGTAGTTCCACATCTAAGAACTTACGTAGCTGCTGCTTTTCGGTTTTAGATTTAAAATACTGGGTAGATTCGATTCAACTTTGGCCTTGAGTCATCGTGAACTAAGAAATCAGTGCCTATTAAGAATTTGTCCATTACATTGAGAATGTGTACGAATTCTTGTTGAAACGCTCGGTTTTTACAGTATATTTTCAATGAATACGCCTGGTGGCGGTGACAGTAGATTGATCTGCTAGGGAAAATGTTATTCGAACTGGTCTGGCCGGTATTTGTTTTGCCATGCATAAATTACTTTTCCAATACAGGATCTCCCAGAGCCGGTATCAATTACTGCGGAGAATGATTGACCAGAAAATAGGATTTGGAGTGTATGTGAAGCGATACAAGGTGTAGTGGTGGTAAGGTCGTCTATTGCCTCCTTGATTGGACGGCCCGCCTGCGTTTCTCGACTGACAGTGGCAGTATCGGCTGTGAGTACCTTCTGTCCCGCAGTAGGAACAAAAGAGCCGTTGGTTTTTGGCATTCTCGGCGTGTGTATCCTGACTGACCACATGCCCAGCAGCAAGTACGTCGGTTGACTGGTATCGGCTGTGTATAAGGCGATTGTGATGGATCGTTCGGTCTTTGTACTTCTGACCGGGGTAAAGGTCGGGCGGATTGCATCGGTGGTCTTGTTGATTGGGCGGAGTGCATCGGTGGTCGGTATGGCGGTATCACAGCTTATTTTGATGGACAAACGGTCGGGATGGTGGTACTGCTGAACGGTTGGGCGGCATTGTTGGGCGGTATGGTCGTGGCACTGGTGATTCATCTATCAGGTACTCGTACTCTTCTACCAGTAGAGTGAGTTCAGCCAGAGAAGAAAATTCGCGCCTTTTTATATAGTACCTGTATTCTGGCCGAAGATTTTCATATATTCGTTCGAGTTTGTCCTCGGCGCTGAGCGTAACTTACCAGCGCGTCAAAGCTTGGATGGCGGTGATAAAGTACTTTTCTTTTTCTTTTGTGGACTGCGTGCGATGACGGATGCGGCCAAGCAACTGTGTAGCAAAACGAGGCGGTAGAAAGAATTGCCGTAGTTCCTTGCTGAATATGTTCCATGTACCTAGGAACTCTTTGTTATTTCTATACCAAATTAATGCGGTAGATTTCAATAGTTCTGGTAGTGTCCTTAATATTCTGTCCAGCGGTATCTGGTAGCATTCAGCTAATTCTTCCACCCGTTCTAAAAATTCTTGTGGGTTACCGCACGTTATCCATTTTCGGACTTTGTACATTACTTCTGCGTCGGTTGGATAATAATTCCTAGTATTTCGGTCGGTATTTTCCCAGGAAGTACTTGATTCTACTGGTCGGAATTTAGTAGAGGACATTTCAGCTACATTAGGTGTTTTAGCTGATCTCTCAGGTTTATATTTTGTGTCTCGGTTCGGAACTGACTCATAGTCGTCTATTTTCCCAGGAAGCACTTGGTTCTACTGGTGTGACCTAATGGTGGGTATCTCTACTGAGCTAGGTGGTTTGGACTGGTCATCTACTCCCAAGCTGCTTTCCTTCAATAAGTTTGTATTTTGTGTTTCTTCGGTTCGGAGATTTTCGCAAGATTTACAGTGTCAAACGACCTAGACAACCATTTACGTAAATCGTCCATTGTACCAGTGTGATCAATACCGCGTCGATTCAGCTCTGTGACTAATTCCTCTTTCTTCAGTCGGTATACTCCAGAAACGCTCAACTCAGTATCTGCGTCGGGCAAGATTTATATAAAAAAATTAAAACAATTGTTTTTTTAAAAAAAAAATATTGGCCAGACGCTGATTCGATCGTAGTACCATGGTTGCAGTACTCGAGAAATTATTGTTTTGTTAATAATTTTTCCAAAAATAAAAAAAAAATTGCTGGTCTGTCGGTCGGTTATTCGATCGTAGTAACAAGGTTGCAGTACTCAGGAAATTATTGTTTGCTGGTCGGTCGGTGATTTTTGATCAAAGTGCAGAAATTTTTTTTAAAAAAAATTGTTTTTTCTCAAAACAAAGTAGTGGCCATGCGATGATTCGATCGCAGTCGCCAGGTTGCTTAAATAACCAAATCAAATATTATTTCTTTAATATTTATTGTTGTTTTTTTCCTTTATTTCGGTCGGTTGAAGCGACTTGAAGAAGTCGTCCCTGCTCTGACGCCAAATTTGTAACGTTTGCTGCTCGGGTTACGCTGGCCGGAACCCAGAGTTCGTGTGGTTGGAGTTACAAATTAAAGTTAATTGTTTTAAATATTTTTTTTTTCTTTGTCATTTAAATTCTTAAACCTATTTAAAATACTTACTAATTTTTATATGTTTATTAAAGAAAACTACTTAATTAAATTTCTGCTACGTAGGGTGATATTTGAGTAAGCGTCACTTGGGAGCGGTGCAATTCGCGCTGCTCGTTAGGGCCCGGATTGTTCGTGTAGAACACTTGGCCGTCTGACCGCCGCTTGACCACAGTGACAATCAATTGAAAGCGGCACAATTCGCGCTTTTCAATTGTTTGACCACGATTAGTATAACTTTTAAAGTAGTGAAGTGGGCGTACTTGCACTATTTTGTTGGTGTTCATAAAGCTGGGCTGCTTCCACACTTTGACTGAGTCTTTCAGCCTCGTATCATTCTGAAGTTCGATGAATTTAGTGGCAATTATGCCAGTCTACGAAAAATAAAATGTAAGCGTCTTATAAAGTCGCTCTAAGGCTAATGCCACACGAGCTCCAAAATGGTCGCGCGCCCGGAAACAATTTCGTTGTTGTCACACGAGCTGCTTTTTGAACGCTCGACAGCATCATTTGTTTTTTTTTAGGATTTTTAACTATCGTCTGACTCTGGCCCGGTGACATGTTAAATGCACATTTGGAATACTTTCAAATAAAAAAATTGTTTAAATTTATTTTTTTCTAGATCAAATCCATCAAATAAACATCGGCAAACTTGCAGCCATGAATCTTTTTTAAATTCCCTATATTAACTTCGCGTGCCCGTGTATTTGTTTGTTTGTCGTGGAATCTTGTAAACCCCCTTCCCAAAGCCAGTTTTACTGAAGCACACATGTGTATTTCCGATGACAACACTTTCTATTTAGATAATGGGCCCTGAGGCCCGAGAGGTTAGGGGTGCCCATATTATTTTTTTAAAAAGTGACCCGATTTTATTCAAATTTTAAACTCCTGTGTATCTCCGATGGACAAACATATTTAGAGTGATCGAGCCATGAGGCCCGAGAGGTGCCCATGTAACTGCTTTTTTAAAATGAACCCGATTTTCGACTTTAAAAACCTGTGTATCTCCGGTTAGAGAATTTAAGGTTTGTTTTTTTTATTTTTGTGGTGATCTTTGTATTTTTCGTGGCTGGTATCCCACAATTCCGGCCTTTCTCTTATCTCCACTATCATCCTTTCAACATCAAAACGATCTCCTTTCCTAAATTCATTAACTTAATTTATGTATTGCAACCGGGAAATTTAAAAATGCATTTAGACTCACCTTGCCTTTCAAAAATTAAATTTTAAATGACGCGCTCCAATTTGGACGCTCGTGTGTTCATTCTGATATATAACAGTACCCCTCATGACGCACTACGATGCCTTTGAAAAATTAAAATTTAAATGACGCGCTCCCATTTGGAATCTCGTGTGTTCATTCTGATATGACGCTCTACGGTTCGCGCGCCTTGAAGGGAAATCGCTGCGTAAAATAGGTCGCGCGACATACCGACACCTTTTTGGTCGCGGACGTTCGTGCGTACTATTCCATTGGTTCTCTGTGTACTCATGGCGCGCGTCCAAATGGAAGCGCGGCAAAAGGAGCTCGTGTGTCATTAGCCTAAATGTTTTTTTTTTGCTTGGTTTGACTGACATAATCCCACCCACTGGTCATTAGTATGACCTTCTGGTATTTATTATAAATTATTGCAATTATTATATTATTAATAATAATTAATTTTGAATAAAAAAAAAAATTTCTTTTTGGGTTTTTCCCACATCTCGCCCATTGCTGCTGGCTATTGGCCGTATACCGTACAGGCACGCTTACCGGTTGCACCATTCGGTTACGTGTTTCACATAACACTAAATTAGGTGTATGTTTTAATTGTAGAGTGTGTGAGGTCGCTACAAGTTATCGCAAACAATCATTTGAAGTGGGGGTCTAACTGTAAAACTTTACATACCTGATAGCGACCTTTTTTTTTTTTTTTTTTTTCAAAAAACGTCTACAAATGCCCTTTTTTCGACAAATTGCTGCTCGAATATTTTATGAGTTAGGTAGTAACAATGTTTTGTGTATTTGTAGATGTAATGCTGTAGATTAATAATAATAAATAAAATAACTATGTTAATAGAACATTGGTGGTGACTTTTATTTCGTTATATTAGTTATTTGCTAAAAAATGTTGAATTTTTTGTGTTGTTTATTTGAAAATTAAATTCACTTACTTTCATGGTATAGATACAATTCAGCATTGTGCCGCCAGCTTAATGTTCACAATGTTCACCTTGCTATTTTTTTTTGAATATTGTTAGAATATGCCCATCCGGCATTTTAGATTGATTTACAACACTAGTTGAAGACGTAAAAAATGATTGCTTTGAAAAAATCGTAAGAAATCGAGTGATTGTTTCGCTTAAAACTCGAGCCGAATTTTCCGATTGTTTTGTTTAAAATTCGAACCGAATTGTCCGATTGTTGTTTATAAATAAATTCATTGGCAGCAATACGCGTCTCCAATAAACGAAAACGCATATTCTTCCTGCGGGCGAAGAGCACTGGACTTTTACTGGTGCCTATTTTGTAAACAAAAATAGTGAACTTTGAAACTATTTAACCAATCGGTCGCCTGTTTTAAAGAATGATTTTCTAATAATAGTGAAGCTGCTTGAGGGGAGTAACAATTCCTGCTGACTTGTTCACAGTTTTTTTTGGAAATTGTATTTGTACACGTTCTCTGCATTCGCACGCTTTTTTGATTGCGTACCATTGGACGGGCCTTTAGACCTAATAACATACATAGGGAAATACCTCTATAAATTTTCTCGACTTACAGTTAATTTTTTTTTAAAGTGGAGGTTTTTTAAGTAAAATGTCATTTTCCATAATTTGTTACATTTTTTTCAAAAACCACAAACATAATTAAAATCGAGCCCATAAGTTTGGAAGTTATGATGAAACATTTGAAGAGGAACTCAAAAAATTGAAAACGTAATGACTTGCAAAGTTAGACCACCACTTCAAAGGATTTTTTTCGATAATTTTACAAAAATATTCCGAATTTTCCGGCCGGTCACTTGCCGACGAATGTTCTATATGTGGAGGTCTCGGTATACTCATTGTCCTCAGTAACTCTAACACGATTGCTAGCTGAGAAAAAATTATAAGACAAAATTATTTTGGATTCGCTCTCTCACTTCATATTGTCAGTTGACTTTTAAACGTTTTTGTTGCTGAGCTGACAGATAGCGGAGATTGTTGTTCGACAGAATGCAATTCTCTTCACTGAGGAGGAAGAGAAAATTTCCAAGCCTTCAGCTACCTTGAACGCGCCTATTGTATATAAAATATTGAATAACACTGAAAAAAGAAAAATTAAATTAATTTTTGTTTTTATTTCCCAACTAGCTGATCCCCGGCGCTTCACTACCCACCTTCCAATACTAGCGCGCGGTGAGGGTGTACTATAGCTTATAATCTTTCCCCACCTGCCAATAATATATATAAGATTTCATAAAATAGGTTTGTAAATGTGACTGAAAATATCATTTCACATTTCCTACCCCTGGGAAGGGGGAGGCGAGTGTTCTATAGCCTATTTTTCATTAAAATCGATTGGTAAATTTGTTTCCATAAAAAACAATCACACGGAATTTAAATTTTTATTTATATAGCCCAGGCACTTCGCTACCAGCACACATAAACACCCGCCTTCCACCTACCACCTCGTTGTGGTGGGTGTTCTTCTGAAATTGAAAATTATACTATATTGTAATTTTTTATAAAAATCGGTTTGTAAATGTGGCTGACATTAACATTTCACTACTATAGCCTATAATAGCCTATATATAGCTGGTAATTTTCCTCCAATGCAGGGAAAGCTGAATGACCGAGCTAATTCCTTCAAAGTAAGGTTGGCGCGAGGCCAATAACCTCGCCTGTAAAAAATTATTATTACGGAACCCAAAATCAGCCGGATACACTGATGAACGACGACGACCACGGTAACGAAAACGGCTAAACGATTTAAGAATTTTCTCATTGTATAGAGCTCGAGCTGCACAGCAGCTAGCCGATACCCTGTCCAAATATAATGCTGACTTAACAGCAATTCACGAGAATGGACAACGAGTCATAGAGATGGCAGCAAGCAATAATTTGGTCGTTGCGAGTACAAGGTTTGCGCGTAAAAATATCCACAAAGCTACCTGGGTATCTCCCGATGGAGCCACTCGCAACCAGATAGACCACGTGTTAATAGACCGCCGCCACAACCCGAACCTGATGACGGTACGAACGTACCGAGGTGCCAACGTCGACTCGGACCACTATCTTGTTGGTATGATACTCTGAGCGCGGATTGCATCATCACGGAAGACTGCATCCGCGAATCAGATTCGAGTCAACACGGCTGCCCTTCGCAATGAAGAGACCAGAAACAACTACGGTCAAGCGATAGGACTCGCCATAAATGTAAGTCCTGGGGCTGAGATGTCGGGCGTAGAAGTGAAATGGACACGCCTTAAGAATACTGTCATTAGTACTGCTGACTCCATCTTAGGCAGTAGTCGTAGAGATCGAAACGACTATCTAGCTAGCGACTGAACGTAAGAATGTTGCGTACCGAGCAATTCAACAATCTCATTGAACGCGGGCACGCGAAGATGAATATAAAGATCACAGAAGATATGAAAAAACAGTTCACCGGCGAAAGAAAGCAGCCTGGGAGAAGAATCTCGTCCGTGATCTGGAACAGTACAGAGAGCAAGTACCACACCGGGTTGCTTAATGGCCAGCTAACTGAGGAATTGAAGGCTCCACCAATGACCGAAGATTATACTATGCTGCCGCCACCAAAAATAGTCGAAGTTAGCAGAGCGATAAATCGACTCAAAAATAATAAGGCCCCGGGATCTGATGGGATCCCAGCGGAACTGATAAAAATAGGAGGCCCCACATTACACCAAGCAATTCATAAAATAATAGTGCAAGTATGGGAAGAAGAAGTTATGCCAGAAGACTGGCGAAGAGGCATCCTGTGCCCCATACATAAGAAGGGAGATATCACAAAATACAACAATTATCGTGGTATAACGTTGTTGAGTACCGCGTATAAGATTTTCTCCTCTATCCTTCAAGACAGGATAGCCCCATACGCTAAAGTCATCATTGGTCCATACCAGGCTTCATCCCAGGTAAATCAACAACTGATCAGATTTACACCCTAAGGCAGGTGATGGAAAAATGTCTACGAGTTTCAAAACTCACTATACCATCTTTTTATAGAGCTTAAAGCCGCCTATGATAGCATAGCCAGAGTAGAACTTTATAAAGCCATGAGAGAATTCGGCATCCCAAATAAACTGACACGACTATGTAGGTTGACCATGACCAATGTTAGAAGCCAAGTAAAAATATCCGGATTACTATTAAGCCCATTCAACATCTATAACGGGCTCTGACAAGGAGATGGACTGGCCTGCGTCCTCTTCAACCTGGCGTTGGAGAAAGTGATCCGAGACTCTGACGTAACGGCGAGAGGAACAATCCTCTATAAATCCATTCAGATACTGGCATACGCAGACGATATTGACATCGTTGGTAGAAACCAAAGAGCTGTACAGGAAGCTTTCATCCAGATAGAGCAGGCGGCACGAAATCTGGGGCTGCACATAAATGAGAGCAAAACAAAGTACATGGTGGCCACGTCTGCAAGTAGAAGATCCAACATTGGTCCCTAAATTCAGATAGTGGAGCGCGAATTTGAAGTAGTGCAATCCTTTAACTATCTCCGGTCAACTATAGCAGCCGATAACAGCATGGAACCAGAAATACGCGCACAGTTGCTTAAAGCCACCAAAGCCTACTATAGCCTGTCAAGTTCAAATCCAGGAACTTAACCATAACATCCAAGCTGCTGATATATAAGGCAATTGTCATACCAGTACTTACATATGGATCCGAGACTTGGGTGCTTAGCAACAAGCATTCTGACCTCTTAGCCGCGTTCGAGGGAAAAGTCTTACGGAGAATTGTTGGCCCCGTATAATGATGAGATCTACGAGCGATACAGCGATGTCGACATCGTGAAGAAAATTAAGCTCGGTAAGCTCCTGTGGGCAGGACACCTAGCTCGCATGAGCGAAGAGGATCCTGCTCGGAAAGTCCTTTGCGGTAGGATTTATGGAACACGACAGCGAGGCCGGCCAGGCCTAGGCTGGAAGGATGGAGTAGACCAGGACGCCATGAGTTTAGGGATGCCAAACTGGATGATATCGGCTCGAAATCGGGACCGGTGTAGAGACTTTTTGCGGGAGGCCAGGACCTGACCCCGGTTGTAGAGCCAAATGTGATGATGATGACTATAGCCTATAACCTTCCCCCACCTGCCAATAATAAATAAAATTCGGCGCGACAGATCATTGCGGTCTAAGGTCAGCTTCTCCCAACCATTTGTGTTGAGCATGTACATTTTTGCACACAAATGCCAATAATATACATTGAAAATATCATAAAAATTTGAAACTCATTTCATAAATAACAACCGCACAAACTTTATTTTTATTTATATGGATTTACTTTTTATTATAATTGTTTGGTTGTCAATTGTTATTGTGTTCATGTTAAAATACGTACTACTCATGTGAGTTTATTTTTCAAATTTTCTATATTAACTCAGCGTCGGCATGTGTCTGTCTGTTTTTAAATTCTCTATATTAACTTCGCGTGCCCGTGACTGGCTGGCTGGCGGGCTGACACAACAAATCTTGTGATCAGTTTTAAACCCACTTCCTAAGGCCAGATTTTATTGAAACTTTGCACACATGTATATTGGAGCCCCTAGGGCCTCGTGGTCGGGGGGCTACCATACAAATTCTACCAAATATATACCCGATTTTCTTAAAATTTTATACGCATGTGTATCTCCAATCAACAACACTTTTTGTAAAAATTTGGAAGTGATCGGACCCCTGGGTCGGCGGGCACCAATACAAATTTTGTAAAAAAAATACCCGATTTTCTTCAAATTTTATACACATGTGTATATCCGATGGACAACACTTTTTGAACAATTTGGAAGTTATCGAGCCCTGGGGTCGTGGGGCACATATACAAATTTTGTAAAAAAAAAAAGTAGCCGTTTGTCTTAAAATTGTTTACGCGAGTGTATCTCCGACGGACAACACTTTTGTAAAAATTTGGAAGTGATCAGGCCCCGGGGTCGGGTGGCACCCATACAAATTTTATAAAAAATAGTACCAGATTTTCTTAAAATTTTATACGCATGTGTATCTCCGATGGACAACACTTTTTATAAAATTTTTGGCGTAATCGGGCCTTGGTGACGGAAGGCCCTGTGGCGATCTCACTCACACACTTCATCATGCTACTTCATGCTTTCATATAGTTTAGTCGAATTGTAATCGTTAACAAAGGCAGTCGACGTAAACTTCTTAATTCCATACTGAATAAATAAAGCGTGATTGTAAATAAATGTCGGCAAGATTATAGTTTCATTTAACACACCACGCATATAATCCATATTGGTGACCCCGAACATTAGTTCATTGGAATTCGGTGTTTTTGTAGTGAAAATCGAAGTCTTACAGAAGGAAAAAAGAAAACTCGTAATAGCAGCCACCATTTTGGTTTTGCCCGTCGCCTCGTATGTGTCGTAGCTTGTGCCGCCTCGTTGCTTTTTGTTGTGCTTGGTGAAAAGAAAAATCATAATTGTTCTTCTTCAATTTTCTATTAAGTGCAAAAAAAAATATCATCACGATATCGGTTGAAAGGTGTTGTTAGCTTTAAGTTCAAAATTTTTACAATGGATGGAGACAATAAATCTACTCCAGCAACAGGTACAGCTTCTGCACCCGAAAACGGTAATAACCTAGTACAACGAGTTTCGATCAAATTTTTGCCGTTTTGGGCAGACGACCCGACCCGGAAACATGGTTTCAACAATTAGAAGCGCAATTCGTTCTTGCGGGTATTACGGTTGATACCACGAAATTTTATCATCTTTTAACCGCGTTCGATACCAAATTATTGTCGCAAGTCAGTGATGCCTTGAAGAAGCCACCAGATGATGATAAATACGAAAATTTGAAACGGGCGATGCTTTCACAATTTGCCGTTTCCGAACAACGAAAATTCAAGACCTTGTTGGAAGATATCCAATTGGGTGACAAGAAATCATCTCATTTACTCGACGAAATGCGAAACCTCGGAGGCGAAAAAGTCGGTACCGAATTCTTGAAGCAGATGTGGTTGCAACGGTTGCCGACACAAGTACGAATGATGTGTCAAGCAATTCCACAAGCCGATATCAACGATGTGGCCAAGATGGCAGATCTACTAATTGAAACGAGTGACCGATCGCAAATCGCTTGTGCGTCAACGAGTCAGCCGTCTACGTCATCGTATGGGTCGTCACTAGAACGACAAGTGATGGAATTAACCAAACGAATCGAACAAATCGAATACCGTTCCCGTTCCAAATCTCGATCACGTTCTGGTTCAAAGAATGCACGTTCTGCAACACCACGACCGCATTACAATTGCTACTATCACGATCGATTCGGTGAAAAAGCGAAGAAATGTCACCCGGGTTGCACATTTTCAAAAAACTCGTAAAGCAATCACTTGCTGAGGCGCAAGTGGTTGGACAAAACAACATCAACCGATTGTACGTTTCCGATACACATTTTAATCAACGTTGTCTTATTGACACTGGTGCCGACATTTCGGTTTTGCCTCCAAATCGAAATGAAAAACTCAATTCATCGTGTCAAACCTTACTTTACGCCGCAAGCGGTTCATCGATTCAAACTTACGGCGAAAAACGAATAACGTTAAACTTTGGCCTACGACGAAATTTCACATGGTCATTCATCATCGCTGACGTTAAACAACCAATTATAGGTGCAGATTTCATTAAGCACCACAATCTTCTCATCGATATGTTGGGTAATAAATTCTTTGACGGCGTTACGAAATTGTCAATTACAGCTCAACCGACCGTCGTCCAATCTGATCGTCTCACTTCATATAACATCAACGATCCATTTTCCGATCTGCTCGAAAAATACAAAGATATTACGGTTCTTCACGATCATATGGCTCCAGCGAAAAGGATGTGACTCATTTCATTACAACAAATGGTGCACCCGTTTTCTCACGACCGCGACGATTATCACCCGAGAAGCTTGAAATCGCTCGTAAAGAATTCGAATATCTATGCAATCAAGGTATTTGTCGACCGTCGAAGAGTAATTGGGCTTCACCGTTACACATGGTGAAAAAGTCAAATGGTGAATGGCGTCCGTGGGATTATCAACGACTGAATGCGATTACGAAACCCGATAGGTATCCAATTCCGTTTATCCAAGATTTTTCAAACATTCTTCACGGAAAATCAGTTTTTTCCACGATTGATCTACAACGGGCCTATCATCAAATCCCCGCCGTTTGGGTTATTTGAATTTATGTACACACCGTTTGGACTTTGAAACGCCGCACAAACGCACGTTTGATCAACGAAGTGTTACATGGGCTTGAGTTTGTGTTCCCAAACATTGATGACATCGCTATCGCATCAACTACAATCGAAGAACATAAAATCCACGTCGAAACAGTTTTTGATCGTCTTGGAAATACGGTCTTAGTATTAATGTTGCCAAATGCGTGTTCGCTCAACCTGAAGTAAAATTTTTGGGACATCTCGTTAATCGTGACGGTACGAAGCCGTTAACTGAAAAAATCGACGCTTTGAAAAATTACTCACAACCAAAAACAGCGCAAGAACTGAAAAGATTTTTGGGTACGGTCAATTTTTATCGACGATCCCACACGCCGTTAATAATCAAATGGTTCTCCAAAATTTGATTGTGGGGAATAAAAAGAACGACACCACACCAATCGTTTGGACCGACGAGGCAACTCAAGCGTTTCAGAACAGCATAAACGACGTCGTAAATGCTACGATGATGGGTCATCCAGCAAATAATGCTGAATTATGTTTGTACACCGATGCTTCCGACACAGCCGTGGGTGCCGTTTTGCATCAAATCGATAAAGATGGCAATTCACAACCACTTGGTTTCTATTCCAAAAAATTGAGTGAAACGAAGCAACGTTATTCTACGTTCGATCGAGAACTCGAAGCTAGTTTTCAAGGAATCGAATATTTTCAACATATGCTTGATGGACGTCAATTTTGTGTCTACACTGACCACGAACCGTTGACGTACGTTTTTCAACCGAAAAATAAGAAGAAAACCAAACTCAACAAATCACCACGACAAGTTCGTCAACTGAATTACATTAGTCAATTCACGACCGATATTCGTCATGTTGTCGGTGCAATGAATATTGTCGCTGATTTCTTATCTCGCATTAATACGGTGAGTCTCGAAGCAATCGATTTCCAAAAAATCGCAGAAGCTCAAGAAAACGATTCGGAATTGAAATCAATCATCGAAGGCAAGCATCACACCTGTACACTCGTGTTCAAAAAATACACAATTCCTGACTCGACAACACAAATTTTTTGTGAAACTTCGGCAAACAAAATTCGTCCGTTTGTACCGCAACAATTTCGTTCGCAGATTCTCAAGAAATTGCACGAGACTACACATCCGGGAATTCGATCCACTACGAAACTGGTGGGTGATAGATACGTTTGGCCGTCTATGCGAAAAGATTGTCAATCATGGGTACAGCGATGTGTTCCTTGTCAACGATCGAAAATTCACAAGCACAATAAAACGTCTATCGCATCATACAGCGCACCGACCGAACGATTTCAGCACATCAACATTGATTTAATTGGTCCACTTCCACCATCGGAAGGCAATCGTTACTGTCTAACAATCATCGATCGATTTACACGGTGGCCGACTGCAATACCAATTCCTGATATGACCGCTGAAATGGTTGCAAACGCTCTTATCCATGGTTGGATTCAACATTTTGGCGTTCCAGTAAAAATCAGTAGTGATTTGGGGCGACAATTCGAATCAAATTTGTTTCACGAGCTAAGCAAGATTATTGGGGTTACACATCTTCGAACAACGCCATATCATCCCCAAGCCAATGGATTAATCGAACGATGGCATCGAACCTTGAAATCTTCAATCAAATGTTACGCATCGAATGATTGGGCATCGCTTTTGCCACTGATTCTTCTTGGCTTACGGGTAGTTCACAAAGACGATATTGGTGCATCACCGGCCGAATTGGTTTTTGGTCAAACACTTCGCATTCCGGGAGAATTTTTTTGCACCATCTGAAAGCAACCTGACCGAAACCGAATTCGTGAAAGAATTCGACGACGAATGAATCAAATTCGACCTACATCTACATCACACCACAGCAGTCCTAAAGTTTTCGTACAAAAAAACTTGAAAGATTGTTCACATGTTGTTGTCCGAGTCGACAGTGTAAAGGCTCCGTTACAACAACCATACACGGGTCCACACAAAGTTTTGCAACGATTCGATAAATATTTCCTTGTCGATTTGGGGAACCGTGATGCAAAAATTTCCATCGATCGATTAAAAACCGCCTTTCTACCAACGGAAGAGTCAAGTACAGCATCGCAAATGACGTCTTTGCCGCCAACATCCGAACATACAACGCAAAACAACACAAACACATCATTCCAACAACTTCAACTTCAACACTGAAGACAACCAAGTCTGGCCGACGAATCAATACACCAGTACGTTTTCTCTGAGGGGAGGAATATTGTGGCGATCTCACTCACACAATTCATCATGCTACTTCATGCTTTCATAAAGTTTAGTCGAATTGTAATCGTTAACAAAGGCAGTCGACGTAAACTTCTTAATTCCTTACTGAATAAATAAAGCGTAATTGTAAATAAATGTCGGAAAGATTATAGTTTCATTTAACACACCACGCATTTAATCCATAGCCCCATTAAAATTTTTAAAAATGTACCCGATTTTCTTTAAATTTTATACACATATATGGACAATGCTATTTGTAAAAATTTGGAAGTGACCATAGAGCCGAGGGGCTTCCATATAAATTTTTAAAAATTAGCCCGATTATGTTTAAATTTTAATTATTGTACAATAAATATTGTTTATTTAAAAATCAAAAATAAATAGAATTCGATTCCAGACAAGTTACTTCAATAAAAAATTATAGAATTTGATTTCAGACTTTAATAATGCGCAAAATCAAGTGCTGGCGCAAGTCTCGAATATATATGAACAAATGACTTCGTGTAATAAGAAAAACGTTTTGGTTTCTTTTTTTCTACTTTTTTTTTGTTTCACGTTTCACTCGTTCACACGCGTGGAAATTCAACTCAATTTAACTTAATTCAACTTCATGGATAAATTTTAAATTAAATTTTAATTAATTAAAATTTTCGCCTTCACGTTAGACGAAGCACGGTTTGAGTCAGTCTATCGACACGTTGCATTGTTTGCCCTTGACTAGTAGTGCGAAAGCTTTTTCGTTCCTTGATAAGACGGGAAAACGACCCTTATATGGCGGCTGGAGCGATTTTCTAACGAAGTCTGATCTAATGAAAACGTGGGAACACGTGTTGAGTTCCTTCGAAATGAAAATCTTCTGGGCGCAGTGACGTGAAGGTGGAGATGGCCGAATAGTTTCGAATGGTTACGCAATTCTTTCTGCTCCCCGAAAACCAACTCCGCTAATGTCGTCTTAAAATCCTTGCGATACGTAGAGCGAAGCCCAAGCAAAATGGACGACAAAGCCCTCGTCCAGCTTGTGTGCTCGTAGCACATTATGGCCGCTTTCAAAGTGCGGTGGAGTCGCTCTATAAACCCATTACTCTTCGGGTTGTACGCTGTGGTACGCCTGTGTTGGAATCCCAATAATTTTGAAAACTCCGCAAACAACTCGGATTCAAATTGACATTGGAAGCGGTCCGACGAGATCCGATCGGATTTCCGTAAAAAGTTCAATGGTGCGTGGGTAACCACCAGTGGGCTAACTGTGTGTCGGCTACCCTTAGCACGTTGACACGCTACACAGCACTGGACCATTGTTTTTACGTCTTTTTTGAGATCTCGCCACAGCAACTGATCTGTAATTGCCTTGATTGCCACCTGAACACCGGGACGCGCGAGGTTGTGGATCGCTTCGAATATCATCCTTCGACAACTAGTGGGAACGAACGGACGATTCTTCCCGGTGGACACATCGCAAGATATTTTAACTGAGGATCCGATGGCTATCGGTTTATCTTCGAATTTAAGGCTCGAGTCGGATTCGCGTAACACATACAATTCGTCGTCGGCGCGCTGAGCTTCAGAGATTGCGCCATAATTGATGGACGACGTCATCTCGATTGCCTCGAGACGAGATAAGGCGTCAGCGACCACATTATCACGTCCCGATATATGCCTGATATCGGTGGTAAATTCCAAGTAACGTAATTGTCGTGAAAACGTTTTCACTGGATTTTTGTAAAAACGCAAAGGTCAAAGGCTTGTGATCGGTAAACAATATAAATCTTCGGCCTTCCACCAAATGCCGAAATCGTTTGACGGCGAAATATGCAGCCAGCAACTCGCGGTCGGCACTATAACGGTGCTGCGTCGGCGTGAGCTTAACCGAAAAAAATTGCAACGGTTCCCAGATGATGTTGTTGTTTACGCGTTCGCTACTTTGTTGCTGAATTACGGCGCCCATAGCTGTGTCAGATGCATCGATTGTTATCGCAAGCTGCGCGAGTGACGAAGGCTGGCTTAACATCACGGCCTCTCATAATTGCCGCTTGGATATATCGAAGGCGTCACGTGCCTGGTCCAACCATTCGATTACGCGATTGTCTTACTACCTTTTAAATAATCTCTCAACAGTTCCTGCCACGTGCGGTAGAAGTTAAGCATGTCGAGAAATCGTCGGAGTTGCTTAACAGTCGTCGACAAGGCGTACTTGGCTATATCATTGACGCGCTTAGGAAGCGGTTTTAGTCCTGCCGCAGATACCTCCTGGCCCAAAAACTTGAACTTGGTTTCAGCGAAACAACATTTGTCCATATTAATTATGAGTCCAGCACTTTGTAAACTGGTGAATAATATACGAAGGTGCTCGAGATGCTCATCGAGCGAAGCGGACGCCACCAAAAAATCATCCAAATAGCTGAAACAAAGGTCCAGTCCTAAGAGCGTGGCGAGCATGAACCGCCGAAACCGAAATGTGTTACCGGCATTCCGAAGACCAAACGTCATTATAACACTCAAATAGGACGAACGAAGTAGAAATTGCCGTTTTGGGAATGTCATCTTCCTCAATGGGGATCTGATGATAGGCCCTAACGAAGTCGACTGTTGAGAAATATTTGGCACCATGTAATTGATGTTTAAAATCATGAATGTAAGGGATAGGACATCTATCCGGTACCGTGACGTCATTTAATGCGCGATAATCACCACATGGTCGCCAATCGCCGTTTTTCGTTTGTACTAGATGTAAGGGTCTCGCCCAAGGACTGTCCGACCGTCTACAAATACCCTGTAATGCGAATTCGTTCTTCGCAATTTCTAATTTCTCGGTATTTAGGCTTCGTGACTTGGCAAACATGGGTGGACCGCATGTTATAATATGGTGCGTTACGCAACGCTGCACCGGTCGGTGGATCTGCGTAACGACAGTAATATCCTTAAATTCGTTCAATGGCATCATAATAGGATTCATAGTCTCGGTATCAATGACGCAAATAGTCGGAACGTCTATACTTACGATGGATGCTATGGAACTCAATTAAGTAAATGGATCGATCATTCTGTGATGCTGAATATCCAACAATAGACCAGTGTGGTTTAGAAAATCTGACCTTATTATAGGCATGTTCACGTCAGCGATGACGAAGTTCCATGTAAATTTCCTTCTAAGGCCAAGATTGAGGCTGGTCAGAAGTTTACCGTACGTTTTGATGTACAAACCATTGGCGGCGTGCAGGGTGAAATTGGTATCCTGTTTGCAGATATCGCTAGGTAAAGGGGGTACCACTGAAATGTCTGCACCCGTGTCGATTAGGTATTGTCGGTTCGTTAAAATGTCGTAAACTTTAACGCGACTATTCGACGAAGGTCCGGAGCATGTCGCCGATTCCGCCAGACCATCTAGTTATTTTATTTAAATTCGGTCCACTGTGGGCACGCCGGATTACAATTACGGGCCTTATCATGGAACCGATGATAATAACAAATGCGTGGAGCGCTAGCACTAGACGATGCATTAAGTGGACTCGCTGATACAGGCGTCTGATTAGGCCCTCGTGAGTTGCACGGCAGAAATCTGTTGCGAACTGTAACTCGACCGTAAGAAAACAAACGCGCGGATCTTGAAAATTAATTGGGGCCAACTTGACAGCCACGTGTGCAATGTAAGCGTCCGCCTTAGTAACCGATTCTGTGAATTTATCATCCTTTGGACATGTAGCGGCCTTGCTCGTATTTGCATTGTATAAGCGATCAGATGGCGGGTTCAATTATAACTGAATATTGTTTTGGGTGGCGATGAGTTCGGCCAATGCTTCTTTAACGCTTGCAATTGAGATGTAAATCTTACGCAAAAAGTAAAAGAAAACGAGGTGAACAGCGGTACATTAAGTTATACACACAAAAATAATTTCACGGAGTATAAAAAAAAACTAAACAGAAAAATTTACCAAAATTGAATTAAGCGGAACCTCCACGCTGGTTTACAATAATCGAGTAAAAAAAGAATAATGAGTAGCTTACCAAATCGTTGATACAGCTCGATGATTCTTCAAACGCGTGGATGACGTCGCAGTACCCAATGGCAACCGATGTTGATGGATGATTTTTTATACCCGTTGTTTTGGCGATGTAGCGCCCCAAATTATTGAAAAAAAAAAAATAGAAGATTCTTCTGGATGACACAGGGCAGTTAATCCGGCAGCTGAATTTTCCGCAAAATATCCAATCTTGAGCTCCGAAATGCTCGACGGCTCTTGATTAAAATTTAATATAACCACGTGGTCGATAGATTTTTTTGATTCTGAAGAGAATCTACCTAAGTAAATTTGTAGAAAACAGTTAAAGTTTTTCCATTTCGTCTATGCTCCAAAGAATCAAGAGATGACTTGGTTACATCGTTTATCATACAGACAACTCTATTCTGAACTCTATCAAGATAATGCAAATGCGATTTTAGAGCCTCACCCCATACATATGAATTAAATTCCAAAATTGACTTAACATAAGTCTTGTATAATCTTAATACTTCAGAAGGGGTGAAGTAGAAATTGCAACGTTTTATAAAACCTAAGCATTGGCATCAAGCAAGAATTGCATTCTTTTTGATTGACATATTCAATGGAAGCCGATAGCGTTGTATCATCAGCAAATGAATGGATATTAGAGGTTGTAGAATACAATAGGCGACAAGGATAACCCTTGTGGTACACCAGCATTGATCCCATACGAAGATGAAGAAATATTATTAATTTTTGAGGCCCCATAAATAATCCTCAATCCATACAATCAGAGCGGTGTCTAAGTTGAGCGAACGACTCTTATTTATAAGACAAACATGCATACTTGATCAAATGCCTTTGAAATATCTAGTTATACGACGATTGATTCACCTACATAGATTTTCAATGCTTTACTCCAAACAATAAGTCATGTACGTCATGAGTTCACGTGATTTTTGCGAAAGCCATACTGCAAAGCGGATAAGAGAGCATGCGTATTCAGTTAGCTTATTAGTTTGAAATTAATGATAGATTCCATTACCTTTGATGAAACCGACAACAATAGCAATAGTCATTAGTAGGTGCAGATTTATCAGCTTTTTTCGGAACGGGTTAAATATTAGCCATTTTCCAAATTGAGGGAAAAACACTCGAGTATATTTATCTATATATATATATAAAATAGAGAATTTATTTGTAACTAGCTTTATTTGTAACTAGCTCTGGAACGCCTTGACCAATTTCAACCAAAATTGGTATATGGTATACTATGTGGAATCAAATATAGGTGGTGGGGGGTAGCCCGTTTTTTGGCTGAGGGTGGCGTGGCAGGCGATTTTAGTGTCGGACCCACCGTTTTCGGTATCGCCGAGACGAATAGTGCTGGTAGTACACTCCTATGAGTGAGTTATATTCCCGCAGAGGGGGTGGGTGACCGATATTAGTGTCGATTCTATGGTTTTCGTGGTCGCTGAGTTGAATGGTGATGGGAAGACAGCTCTAGGGGGATGAAGTCGATAATGGAGGGGGGGGGGGGGGGGGTTACCGATATTATTTTACTACGGATTCTTGACTCGCCAAAACTTTTCAACGGCACAAGACTGTGCGTAAAAGAGATGGCGTGAAATATAAGGGACAGTGTGAAATAGTTTTTATCCCACGGATAGCACTCATTTCGACGGAACTACCTTTTAAATTTAAATTTCCATTAAAACTTGCGTTTTCGATGACGATCAATAAGTCGGACAGTTTATTAAGTACTGCAGAGTATAGATTTAAGATCGTCATGTTTTTCCCACGGACAATTTTATTTTGCTTGCTCTGGGTTGGGTTGACCTAAAAATTTATTTATTCTTGAAGGTGAAACTAAAAACATTGTATGCAACTAAGTTTTGTTTTTACTTAATTTTATCTATTATTCTTTAATTTTTTTTATAATTTGAATACTCTAGCTACAATTTAAAATATATTTTTTAAAATAAATTTTGTTAATAAAAACTGCAATTTTACCTTATAGATAGATATCATTCTTTTTTCTACCCCTGCGTAATAGAAGATCGGGAAGAATAAATACCTGGGCCACGCCGGGGTAATCAGCTAGTTTCCTTAATAAACCTAACCTTTCCATTTATGCAAAAAACAACTTTTAAACAAAAATAAACTAAAAAATTCCAAAAAAATTGGGATTCTGTAAAAGTTTAGTCATTGATCACTGTCCATGATCCCGCTTAAAAAATATGGGAACTTTTACTAAAGGGGTCAAAGACTTGCGGATCGGAATTTTTCAACGTTAACATGATAAGATAGTACTGTGTGGCTGGCGGTTGGCGAAAAATATAGGAATTTAAAAAAAGCTCGCGGTCTAGCACTTATTATGTGTTAATTACATTTAGACAATATATAAACCAAGATCGAGTTGAAATAAGGCACTCGCTCAGCGAATGCTTTAAAAAAATAACAAAATCGGCTGCATTGGTGATGTGAATACATCGTAGAAAAAATAAACAAACACGTTATAGAAAAAAATAAGTAACGTAAGGTGAGATTGTAAAAAGCAGAAAAATTTTATATGGTTATTGTTGTCTTGAAAATAACTAATTTATTTTCCCATGTAAATATGCGTCAGGAAAGCAGGGCTTTCTATAGAGGGTTTTGTTTCAACCCACGTGCTAAAATACTCAGTTCAAAATTTTAACACAACTAACTCCAACTCTCAAGTCTCAACCCTGCATATAAATGAGAAAAATGCTTTGTGCTTTCATATTCATGTTGAGAAATATATAGGAAGTATAAAAAGTATATATAGGAAGTGTATAAAAAACCTACTTCTTTTCTTATTTGCTTTGGTGAAGATAAAATAAACACCGAAGTGTAGTGCATGATGGGTATGTATCGCTTCAGATACATATTATATATATACCTACTTTGCTGCGTTTTGCGGGAATATCGTCCATATTTCTGGAATTTTATCTCGTAAGTATACTCCTAACGAACGAGGTATGTATAAGAATTGCATTCGAAGTTTGACAGAAATAGTAATTTTTAAACGGTTAGAGTTGTTTTTTACAAAATGTAAAGATAAATCTTAAAAAGTTTATAACAATTACTAGTAGAACACAAAGTTTTGGTAAATTTATAACATGACAACAAAAGACTTAAGTCAACTGGAAATCTCGGTAAGAAAACAAATTATTAGTTGTATTTTATTTGCCGAGGAATAAAGAATTACAACAACAATTGCACTGTCGTATTCCCTCTTTGGAATAAGAAAACCTACTGTTTCTCAAATTCTAATTCCTTATTCCTCGGCAAATAAAATACGCCTATTATTAAAAAGTGATGTGACGAAGAATTTGTAATAAACAAGGTATCCAATGCTGGAAGTCAATTGTATACGGTTACCACAAGACTCATCGAAGTTAAACGCAGCTTAGATAAAAGTAATGCTTCTGAAATAGATGATGTATGTGTTATGGAGCTATTGGAATCAATGACCGAAGTTAAGAACGAGTATCGGAATTTACGCAAAGATATAGAAGAGGTGCAACAATTACAAAGAGATGTAACTTCGTCCATACGCTTTCAAATGCGTTCTATGCATCAAACATTTCAAATGCTTAAAAAGCGCATTGAGTTGAGGGCAGGGCAAAATTAATAAAATGTTATTCAAAAATCAAAATTGTTTCCATTAGTTTTTTCTATGGTAAATAACTGTTATAGTTACAAAAACTGAAGCCAAATTTTTGATGTGTAATATGAATAATCCAGATAATTTAAAAACCTATAGAAAAAACTCATTTAATGACACCATCGACTGAAAGTTATAATTAATAAGTTAACGAAAGACCTTTCTATTAGCTGTTAAAATTATTTGTCAGAAAGCGCTTTGAGAAATTCTTAAGTTAGCATCTTTCAAAATATGACAGTGTTTTCCAACACTTTTTTGACATTTTACATATCTTGTAGTTTTATGTTCATTTAAATTTGATATAAAGTTATGCTGAATAAAAAAATATGAAGTTGTTTATTATAACATAAATTGCTCCGGTTACAAAAAATCCGAAGTACTTAATTTACTCGTAAAAACCAAAAAAATAAGTTACCTCTATCTAGTTTGAGGCTTTTTGGACGCTATCGATTTTCATGGTATTCCTCAAGGCAGACTAGGTTTTTGGCTTTGCACGTTAAAGGGTTGAGGTACCTGCAATACGGACAGACACCAAAAAATTACATCGAGCAAGTCGATTGCATCAACTACACGCTGTCAAATCAAGTTGAAATTGGACATAAACCTAGTGCCGGTGACATACATTGTCATGGTACAAATGAACTGTTCCGATGATGAACCTGGAATGTAGAAGCCTTACAAGTTTTTCTGTCTCAAATTTGGCAAGCCTATTTTGATATAATACTCAGTTTCTAATTAAATTAAAATTTCGCATATACAGTCCCAGCGATTTACAAATCTAAGAACGGAAATAGCAGCAAATGGTTGCTGGAATGGAGATTTATAAACCTAAAGAACATTTGTTGACTTCTACCATAGATTTTCCAACAAGACAACGCCCCAATGCACACTTCGAGGGTAGCTAGAGGCTGGATTCAGTCGGAAAACGTGGAACAATGTCATGACCACCCCTTTCACCGGACTTAAAACATAATCGAAAACGTTTGGGCCCATCTATCTAGATATGTTTATGAAGCCGGTAGACCATTTGAAGATAAGAACGCTTTAATCGAAACTATCCGATTTTCCTGGGACGGGATTTCGCTTATTAGAAAAAACTGAAATGCCAAACCGGCTCATGGGAGCTATTGTAAAAAAAATTGCGGGCATGTAAACATTTAATTTTTTCTTTAAAAGATTTATGAGGTGGTCTCAATCAAGTTTTTTAATTTCCTCATAATTTTTATGGATTTGTTTTTGGAATATATGTCCTTGCTCAGAAGTAGCATATATTTTCGGGTAACAAATTTCCTAAAGCTCATATGACACTACATTTTTTTGGATTGTAGATTGGCTGAAAACTAGCGGCGATTAAACGAGATAGCAAGTTATAGTACTAATAGTTAATGCAGCTTTTCCGATCAGAGCCATCTTCCATGTGTTTTGAAAATCGGACTCGTCAGAATTGTTGTTTTTAAATTGTGTTTTATGGATATCACTTGCTGTTTAATACGTAGATGGCAACACTATTCAGTTTTATACTTTATTCAAGTACACATGACAATCTAATAGATCTATCCATCTATAAAAGAGAGCTAAGAACATGTGTTTTCATTACTTAGTCTTTAATAATATATCGTTTGTTTATTAACCATCTGAAATTATTTACCCATAATTCCACATACAAACGACAGGTTATGGACCAGAATTGTGTTTTGGGTAATATTTTCAAAAAAAGTGAAAATAAGACCAACTTTGTGAGGTTATATCCAGCCGTGTGCGAAGTGAAAATTATAACCGTCGAGCAAAATTGTTGAGAAGATGGATTCAGAATTATCCAGAGTAAGCAAATTACAAGGAATTGAAAACTGGAATTTATGGAAATTTCAGATTCAGGTAATTTTGAAATCAATTGAAGCATGGGACATAGTAAATGGCACAGACAAACGACCTGCACCCGTGGGCACAGATGCGACGGTTTCTGAGAATCGGAGAAGCGATACGTAAATGGAATAAAACCGACGGCCTGGCGCAAAAGGTAATCGTTATCACAATATCTGAACAAACGATGATGCATATTTTGACATCAGGGGACTCTGAGGCAATGTGGAAAAAGTTAACCAATATATATGAACAAAAATCAGAATCTACAATCCACATTTTACAGCAAAAGTGGTTTACATTGGCTAAAGATCTTTCCATGATATTTCAGCACATATCTCAAAAATTGAAGATATAACTAATAGACTACAGGCAATGGGAGAGAAAATTGAAGATAAGGGAGTAATGACCAAAATTCTCCTAACTTTGCCACCAAACTTTGATCATTTTATCAGCGCCTGGGAATCAACGGCTACCACCGATAGAACGTTAGCTAACCTAACCTCGATTATAATTGAAGATATGAGACGAAGTCAAAGAAAATTAGAAGTTAATGCACTTGCTTCTAATGTAAGAGTAAGCAGTAAAAATAATTTTTCTAAGAATAATATTGGTAACAAAAATACTCAGTATGTTAAGAATAAAAACGATGACCAAAAAAATACTACAAGAAAACCTGGAAAATGTAATTTTTGTCATAAACCTGGACATTAGGCAGCAGAATGTTGGAACAATCCAGAAAGTAAACAATATAAATTTAAAAATTCCAAAGTTTCAGAAGAAGAGAAGCATTTGCCTCAGTACAAAAGACAGCGAAAACTACAGTTCAGGCCTGGTATATGGACACTGGAGCGAGCGGTCACATGACTCATAAACTAGAGTGGTTCATAAACTACACACCAATGAAAGATGACATCAAAATAAAAATTGGAGACGGCGAAACCATTTCAGGCAAAGGTCGAGGTAGCATAAACATTTTAGCTTTTAATGGAGAAAAATGGACAAAATGTCACCTTTCAAATGTACTCTACGTGCCTAAGCTGAAATACAATCTCTTTTCTGGCGGTGTGGCCTTGGACAAAAATTTAACTCTAGAAGCTAATAAAAGAGTCTGTAAATTCATTAAAGAAGGCAAACCCATAGCTGTAGGTGAGAATCAAGACAAATTATTTGAAATGAAAATTAAGATAATGCAAATTAAAAATGACAAAGAAAGTGCTGATGAATATCAAGCTTGTATTGCTGAAAAAAGTTCCTTTCAAGAATGGCATCAAAAATTGGCTCATCAAAACTACACTCAAATTAAAAAGATTTTGAAAAATTATGACATTAATCCAAAATGAAATGACAAAATAGTCTGTGAGCCTTGCGCATTGAGTAAAATCCACCGACCACCTTTTCCACAGCAAAGCAGTACAAAAACCAGTCGCATTGGCCAAATAATCCATGCAGATGTGTGTGGACCACTACCAGAAAGGTCATTCACAGGTGCAAAGTATTTCCTTCTATTGAAGGATGATTACTCACATTACAGAACCGTATATTTCTTGGGTGCAAAATCAGACGTACTGGGGTGTCTAAAAGACTATATAAAGAAAACAGAAAAACATTGCCCCTGAGGAATAGAAATTTTTAGATCTGACAATGGCCTGGAATTTGGCAATCAAAGAATATGGAATTTCTCACCAAAATTCAGTAGTCTATTGCCCTGAGCAAAATGGCAAAACAGAACGCGAAAACAGAACTGTTGTAGAAGCTGCTCGTACAATGTTACATGCTGCAAAAGTTGAACTTAAATTCTGGGCAAAAGCAGTAAACACTGCCGTTTATATTTTGAACTGCACAGGAACCAGTAGCATTAAGAATCAATCACCATATGAAATTTGGTACAACAAGCGACCAGATATTCAGGAATTTCATATATTTGGAGAGAAAGTTTACGTGAAATTGCCTGAAAATAAAGTAAAGAAGCTAGACCTGAAAGGGGAAATAGGTTACTTTGTTGGCTACGGCGATACTGTAAAAGGTAACATAGTTTGGATTCCAAAGGAAGGAAAATTAATGGAATCTACTAAAGAAAATCAAAATCAAGCACTATTGTATTGTTTTTCGGTCGTATGCAGTAGCCTTCGGACTGGTTGATTTTTGTTGTAGTCGGACTGATTGGATAGGTGCTCGGTGCGGTGGTCGCACAGCCGGGGTTGATGGTCTGGGTACTTGTATTTAATCTTGAAGACATTCGTACTCTTCGACTAATGCAGTCAATTCTGACAAAGTAGCAAATTCTCTTCGTTTTATGTAATATCGGTATACGGGTTTTAGGTTGTCATAGATTCGGTTTAATTTCTCTTCGGTGTTTAATGACTCTTGCCACCTCATCATGCATTCTATAGCGGTGATGTACACTTTTCCTTTTTCTTTCGCCATTTGTGTTCGATTCCGGATACGGTCAAGCAACTAAGCGTTGAATCGACTAGGCAGAAAAAATTCTCGAAGTTCTTTGCGGAACTTGTCCCAAGTAGTGAGGGACTTCTTGTGGTTTCGGTACCAGGCCAATGCGGTCGCTGTTAATAATTCGGGAAGTACCCGAACGATTCGGTCAAGGGGTAGCTGATAACATTCAGCTAGTTCCACCACATGTTCTAAAAACTTGAGTGGGTGGTTCTTATTTCCATCGTACTTGTCGTTCCACTTTCTTACTGTGTCCATGACTTCTGCGTCGGACGGCTGATGCGGTGTGACATCACTGGTAGTCGGTACAGTATGTTTGGTTTGTTTCATCTTGGTGCGTGAAACAATCGGTGCTTCAATTGCAGCAGAACAAAGAAATATTGCCAAGCGGTGATTTGATTGTAGTACTCGGATCAATTATAAGATTCTCTTCCTTCGGTCGGTTGAAGCTCAAGTGGAGGTAATTTCCTTTAGGAAAAGACAGCGCTGGAATTAATTCCCCATCGTTCATTTCGAAAGACTGACTCCGGATTACCGCAATCGTATCGAACAAGTGTTGTGTTGAATACGCTCACTTGTTCTCTACTTTGACCGACTCCGTATCACCGCCATCGTAGTCGAACAAGTGTTGTGTTGAATACGCTCACTTGTTCTCTACTTTGACCGACTACGTATCACCACAATCATAGTCGAACAAGTGTTGTGTTGAATACGCTCACTTGTTCTCTACTTAGACCGACTACATATCACCGCCATCGTAGTCGAACAAGTGTTGTGTTGAATACACTCACTTGTTCTCTACTTTGACCGACTTCGTATCACCGCCGTCGTAGTCGAACAAGTGTTGTGTTGAATACGCTCACTTGTTCTCTACTTTGACCGACTACGCATAACCACAATCATAGTCGAACAAGTGTTGTGTTGAATACGCTCACTTGTTCTCCGCTTTGTCCGACTACATATCACCGCCATCGTAGTCGAACAAGTGTTGTGTTGAACACGCTCACTTGTTTTCCGCTTTGTCCGACTACATATTACGAACTAGTGTCGTTCACTGTTCTCTCGTCGTCAAACAAGTGTTGTGTTGAACACGCTCACTTGTTCTCCCCCTCTTCCCCTCATAATGAACCATCGTCATCGGTGGTAATAAAAGCAGCATGCTTTATGAAATACATGGTAGCATACTTCCCCCATACCTCCCGTCTAAGATTCATGGGTCCCGTCTAATATACATAGGTTTCAATTATCAATAGTATATAAACATTTTAGCTCGTAGTATTATTATTAGTTATCATCAAAAAACCATTGTATTTATTCTTAAGTCCGTAGCCATACGAAAATATAAATAAAAATAAATATTTAGTCGAAACCATAAACGATATAATTCTTTAATTTGTAGCACTACAGCGCAAACTAACCCTGGGTATACGACGAGCGTCACCCCAGCAAACATCGACTATACTGTTCAAACCTTCACAGAGAATTTCTTTCATATGTACATACGTGTACTTGCTTGCACTGCATTTAAGCAAAATAAAATTATAAGAATCAGCAATAATTTAGTATTTAAGAAGCAATATTTTTAATAAAAGACGACAGAATTATTCAAGCCATTGAGGTGTTTATTTCTTTCCATTCGCCAGCTAACCAAGTTCAAGTGCTTGTGTTAACCAATATACGTTATCTTGGTGTCATCGCCTTGATAACAATTAAAAACATTTTGATCCTTGTCCTTGTGCATTCGCTTGGACAAGACATTCAGCCACATTTTGTTGGTAAATTTACCTTTCATAAACATTCTTCCTTGTCCTTGTGCATTCGCTTGGACAAGACATTCAGCAACATTTTGATTGGTAAAATCACCTTTCATAAACATTCTGGTGACTCCGGATCCTGTAACTTGGCACAGGATCAAATAATAGAACAACGCAACGGCCAACTGATTATATATTCTGTAACCTGGCACAGATTTGGCACTGCCGTCATAGAAGCAGGCCTTATTCGGATTGGCAACAACGTGATCTTCAAGCAACATCCAGTTAGAAAAACGGGACAACAATTTTCTAATCTTCAACGTACGCAACAGGAATTCTGAAAATGGCAACTGCTCCAGAGGACTCGGATATGACTTTGTTCAATCAACTAATAGCGTCCCAACGATCAACTGGTGCACTTATAGAAAGCATTATTCGCAACGTCAAAAAGGACCCAGCTTCCAGAAAAACAGGAAATTACTATGAGGAACGACTCAGAAGATTAGATGTGGCATGGTCTAAATTCGAAACCACCGACAACAAAATACGGTGTCTCGAAAATATTCCAAGAGACCACAAGTACTTCACCGACAAGTATTACGACAAAATATCGGAACTTACAACAAAGTACCAAGAATCATTTGAATCAGCCATGATGGAAACTTCAAAAGGGCCAACAGAAGAGACAAATCAACACTCTTCTGCCTATAAGCCCGCTATAGCCATGAGGACAACTACAAGCAACAGCGACACAACACCACCACTCTTCTGCCTATAAGCCCGCTACAGCATGGAAATTGTTACAAGAACGGTACAACAATAAGCGGGTTGTTGTCGCAACGCAAATACAGCAACTGCTCGAACAACCATCAGCCGGGTCATCAGCAGCAGCCGTCAAGCAGCTGCATGACGTTACACAAGAATGCTTGCATGCATTACAAAACATTGGGGTCGACACAACCTCTTGGGATCCTATTTTGATCTACCTACTAGTTAAAAAACTAGATCGTGGCATACATGTTCTTTATGAGCGATCAATAACCAGTCCAAAAGAACTTCCACAAGTCAAACATTTTTTGGCGTTTCTGGAAACCCGGTTTCAATCAATGGAAGCAATGGGTCAGAAGGAAAAATCATCAACGAAGGTATGTGCTTCAGCTGCTTCTTCTAACCAAAATGGAAACTCATGTGCCCTTTGTAAAAACGGTACTCATCCACTATTTCGGTGTCAAAAATTTCAACAATTAACACCTCCTGAACGCCTGAATTTCGCTCAAAAACAAAAATTGTGCGTCAACTGTTTGAAATCGGGCCATTCAACTAAAACTTGCACCTCAAGATCATGCACGAAATGCAACAAGAAACACAATTCACTGCTACACCTTGAAAACGCAAGCAATTCATCAAATCAAGTATCATCTAATAGAAACAACTCCAATGAGACATCATCAGCTGCAGCAGCAATATTTAAAAAAGATACGCAAAAAACCACTTCACCAATTACCTCTTTGCCAGATGAATCAGAAGCCGCCTCACTCGCTGCAGCCAATAAACAATCATCAAATTCTTACGTTCTACTCAGCACAGCAGTAGTAAAGGTAAAGAGCGAACAAACAGAAGTCGTGCCGTGCTTCTCAAGTCAATTTTGTCACTGAACGTCTAGTAAAACGACTTGGCATTTCAATGCAGCCATCATCTGTAAACATTAACGGAATTGGAGCAACTAACACCAAAACACAGCATCGAATCAACGTGGCACTACAGTCTCGCATTAATGGCTTTACAACACGACTTGAAGCACTTGTACTGCCTCGCATCATTTCGCCGCAACCATCGCAATTCATCAACACAGATGAATGGTCACTACCCAAAAATCTCGTGCTAGCAGATCCAGCATTTAATCGCCCAGACAAAATCGATATATTATTGGGTGCAGAACATTATCATCAGCTTCTATCAATTGGACAAATTAAATTATCGAAACGACTTCCAATATTACAAAACACCGTGTTCGGATGGGTTGTCGCAGGAAAACTTCAAGAAGAAAACTCCACAAATGTAGCATGCGGGGTATGCACAACAGATGAAAGTTTTGTGCTTTCCATAGCTCGCGTATGGGAATTGGATGAAATCAAAACTAATGAAAAACATCACTCCATGGTAGAAAGACAATGCGAAGAACACTTCGCGCAACACACCATCAAGAACCAGGAAAATCGATTCATAGTGAAAATACCATTTCACCAAAGCCCTAATGCGTTAGGCGATTCACACGGAATTGCTCTTAACAGATTTCTCTCGCTCGAGCGTCGACTCCAGAAAAATCCCGAAGTAAAGGCTGAATACATTTAGTTTATGGATGAATACGAATATCAGCAGATGCAGTCATTTCACCAAACTACTTCATTCCACACCATTGCGTGCTAAGACCTGACAGCTCCACCACTAAGCTGCGCGTAGTGTTCGATGCATCCGCCAAAACATCATCAGGGCATTCACTAAACGACCTGATGTATACAGGACCGACAGTGCAAAGCGAACTTTTCTCTATACTGCTAAGATTTCGATTTCCAAGATTCGTCTTTACCACCGATGTCGAAAAAATGTTTAGATAAGTCTTCATCTCACCCGAAGATCGCCAATTTCAAATCATTATCTGGAGAAAAGATGCCTCCAAGCCCATAGTGTACTACCAGCTCAACACGGTTACTTATGGCACAATATCTGCTCCGTAATTAGCGACCAAGTGTTTACAACAACTGGCAAAAGAAAACACCGTTCGTTTCTCGCTGGCCGAGCAATTTCTTCAAGATAATTTCTGTTTGGATGAGGGCCTTGGAGCAGATAGTTTGGTGACTGCAATA
Organism: Nephrocerus scutellatus; assembly: GCA_947095585.1. Taxonomy (NCBI): domain Eukaryota; kingdom Metazoa; phylum Arthropoda; class Insecta; order Diptera; family Pipunculidae; genus Nephrocerus; species Nephrocerus scutellatus. Next base: position 88,571,828 of record OX352763.1, on the reverse strand, counting down.
CAATTATAAGAACAACTAACGCAGATCATGAAAGAAAGTGGTTTTAAATTACGAAAATGGTGTGCAAACCACCCACAATTGCTCCTAAACATCCCTCAAGAGAATTTAGAAGTAAATTTAGATTTTGAAGGGACAAAAGCTGACTCCATAAAAACATTAGGACTCACATAGATGCCGAAGAACGACAAGTTATGCGTTAAAGTGAACCTCGAAGCCGTCAAAAGGGTTACTAAACGCACTGTCACATTAGACCTTGCAAGACTTTTTGACCCATTAGGAATCTTTTCTCCCATAGTGGTAACAGTAAAAACTTTTATCCAGAATTTGTGGGAATTAAAACTGGACTGGGATCAATCGCTACCTGAAGAATTGCACACAAAATGGCTCAGATTTCGCTCAGACTTGAACGTATTACAAACACTTCAAATATCAAGGCACATATTTAAAGGAAAAGTTCCAGAAGCCACCCAATTACACATTTTTACCGACGCATCTGATAGAGCGTATGGAGCAGCAGCTTACATTCGTTCAGTGTTCAAAGACGGCACCATCATGACACGATTGTTGTGTGCAAAATCTCGCGTAGCTCCACTTAAAAGGCAAACAATACCACGTTTGGAGTTGTGTGCAGCGGTACTTGGAGCACAATTAGCAGCCAAAATCAAGTCAGATCTCAAATTTACCAACCCAACATGGCTCTGGACTGATTCAGAAATCGTGTTATCATGGATATATTCCTTATCAGCATCATTTAACACTTTCGTAGCAAACCGGATATCCGTCATTCAAGAAACAACACGAGCAGATCAATGGCGTCATGTCAGCTCAAAAACCAATCCAGCAATCTGTGGTTCTATGGACCACTGTTTCTACATGGTAAAGAAACAACTTGGCCACCAAAGTTTAAGCCAGTCCTTGTTATTGAAAACAACTTGGAACGAAAAAGGAAGGCAACGAAGGAAGGAACGAGCAGTTCGATATCTGGCACAACTTCCTAGACTCAGCTACGAGAATGAAAAATGTGATGTCAACAGGCTACGACATCAACCGACAATTGCGAATCACAGCCCTCTGATGAAATGTCAAAAAATACAAAACGAAGAATATCAGCACTTCCCAGCATGCCTATATTACTTATTGCACTGCTCACACTCCCACTCATTTTCGCAGGGAAAGTGGAAATAACGGAGTTTGAATGAAAAATCGGCATACACTTCTAAGGAATTGGCAACACGCGAGCATCACGATCCGAATGGAATATTATAACCTACTACGAACTAAAACCATATTGGCAAGAGATGGTTGCTTTCACCAATGGAACTAGAGCTCTGCAGCATTTATACAATCTCATAAATCAAAAGGCAACTTGCATCAATGCACTGCGGACCCTTGAATTCGGATTAGCAGACTTGAAGGATGAAAACATTCTACTCAAAGGCAAGAGAGTCAAACGTGGCGCTGTAAACTTTGTCGGCAACATCGCTAATTCTCTGTTCGGTGTCTTAGATTCGAATTACGCAGAACAAATGTCGAACACAATCAATTCAATCAAAGAAAATGAAGGCAACTGTTATGATCTTTAAGTTCAATTTAGTATATGGCAACACCCCAATGAAATATGACATATCCTTACTCGTTATTTTTGTAAGGTGTTCTTTTCTCTCGATATTTAATAAAGAAGATGAACTTGTTAAGATTGCAAAACGTGGTTGTGTTTTCTTTAATTATCCGATACATCTTACGTGCTACAACAAATTGGCGACGAGAGTGAAATAAGAAGAAAAATTATAAAATTATTAAGCAGCTCATATCATGGATACAAAGCAGTTTGCAGACTTTATGTCTACACAAAAAAAAATCATGGACCAACTGATCGCGCTAACCACCACCACAACTGGCACCGGCGCCCAATCCAACAGAGTGCAAAACACAGTATTGGTTCCAAACTTTGAACAATTCGATGTTACCAAAGAATCATATAAAAATTACATTCAAAGGTTCAAAAACTATACAGAGATGAAGGAGCTAACCTCAAACAACGAGTATTGCAAGAAACTTCTTTTAAATTCAATAGCTTCCAGAACATTCAACACCATAAGTGCACTGGCTGCACCAAAAGCACCTGCCGAGCTGACCTACGATGAGCTATTGCTGATGCTAGACAAACATCTTTCTCCCAAAAAGAACTGTTTGGTAGCACAACATCGTTTTCTTACAAAGTACCAGTCGGAAACACAATCAATCTCCGAGTTTGTTGCTTTTCTTCGAACGGACATAAACGAATGCAAATTTGTGTCAAATTGTGATTGCAAAAGTTCAGTCGCAGATATTTTTCTAAGGGCACAGTTCATTCGTGGAGTTAGCGACAACAACACACGGAAACAACTTCTTCAATCAACCACGTCTAAATTCGATGATATTGTTGCAAAAGCATTGGTGCTCGAAGCCGCAAAAATGGATGCCAAAGAGCTATCGGATAAAACCTCCAATCCAACAAAGGGCAGTATCGTTCCAGACATTAACAAAATTTCAACTAATTACAAGTCTAAACATTTCAGCAAACCAGTTCGACAATTTCAACGATCCAAGTTTTCGAAAATAAACTTTCAAGAACTGGGTATTGCCGGATTGTGTCTGCGTTGTGGAAAAAACAACCACAATGCCAAAGACTGCTATATAGAAGCCTCCAAACTTAAATGTACGGGCTGTAAGAAAAAAGAACACGTATTTAAAGTTTGTATTTCGACAATTTTGGGTCGTTCGAAACCCAACTCATCGACAAATCAAGTTCAAGCAGTACATGACGAGACTGCATATGGTATATACCAAATAATCGACATCTACAATAATAATTTTTCACCAGTCAAGCATTCAGAACGATACTACGCAAATATCAACATCGAAGGAATACCGATCAATTTTGAAGTGGATTCAGGATCTGCTTTTACATTTTTGCCTCGACATCAATTCAATGCGCTAAAGTTGTCAACACAATTAATGCCACCAAATATTGTTTTCCGATCCTACACCCAGAATACCTTCGTTCCAGACGGGAAAGCCAGCGTCAACATTCAGTACAAAGGGATACAAATTACAGATGACTTGTTCGTAGTCAAAGACGGATGTGCAGCTCTAATAGGGAGATCTTGGATCAGACGCCTTAATATTAAATTAAACGATCTAGATGAAATTAATTCAGGTAAGAAGTCTGTTGATGTTTTCAATAATTCATACAATATGGAAGGATTAATGTCCGAATACGCGAGCATATTTGACGAGAAAATAGGATGCATACCAAATTATAAGATTACATTAAAGTTACGTCCCAACGCTTCACCTGTTTATTCGAAAGAACGTCCAATTCCATATGCCTTAATAAAACGTGTGGATGATTAATTAGAGCAATTAGAAAAGACCGACATTATAACAAAAACATCAAGTAGTGATTGGGGTTCGCCTTTAGTAGTGATACCCAAGGCTGATGGAGGAGTGCGACTTTGTGTTGATTACAAGGTTGGTGTTAATCACCGCCTTATAGATGCACATTACCCTATCAGGAAAATAGACCAGATTTTCAATAGCCTTTGAAATTCAAAATACTTTTGTAGACTTGATTTATATAAAGCATATCTGCATGTTCCGGTTGATGAACAATCTAGTATTATACAAACTATTTCGACACTTAGGGGAACATACCGAATGAATCGTCTATCGTTTGGCATAAAAACGGCTCCAGCTGATTTCAATAGAATAATCGACCAAATTTTACGAGATGTTCCCAGTACAGAGTCATACTTTGATGATATTATTGTACATGGCCAATCACTCCCTGAATGCAAATCAAATCTTGATTTATGCTTTAAACAACTTCAAAAATTCGACTTACATTTAAATCGTTCTAAATGTTCATTCTTCGAAAGTAATTTAAAGTAATTGAGTTTTTGGGACACACGATTGAATATAATAAAGTTTTAAAGTCACCATCCAAGGTTTCTGCCATTTTAGAAATGCCAAGGCCTAGTTCTACCGACGATGTTAGGCGATTTCTCGGACTAGTCACATATTATTCAAGATTCATTCCAAACGTTTCAACAATTACAACTCCATTGCGTCAACTTTTACATAAAAATTCAAAATTCCAATGGTCGATCAGCTGTCAAAAATCCTTCGTAAATCTCAAAAATGAAATCGCTAGTGATCGTGTATTGATGCCTTACAATCCAGAATTGCCGATTCAACTTGCATGTGACGCAAGTCCTACAGGAGTAGCAGGCGTATTATCCCACTTACTAGACGGGGAAGAAATACCAATCGCATTCGCTTCTAGATCTCTAACTTCATCTGAGCAAAATTACTCCCAACTAGACAGAGAGGCATTAGCCATTATTTATGCTGTTCAACACTTTCATGAATATCTTTTCGGAAGATTTTTCAAACTAGTCACCGATAATCAGCCATTAGCTAGAATTTTTCATCAAAATTCAAAACTTCCTCAGATGACTTCAGCTCGCTTACAGCGCTATGCAGCATTTTTAACCGGATATAACTACGAAGTAATTTCAAAAAGCCGTAGTGAAAACATTAACGCCGATTGTTTTTCCAGAGCTCCACAAAACACAAAACTCGAATATTCAAATAATAAATTCTATGGATCATGAAGTGCATTTAATTTACATTGAATCTATAAATCAAATTAGTTCAAATAAAATAAATTTCAAAACACTGCAATACGAAACCCGAAACGATGAACTATCAACAATTTTGTCGAATTTGCGCAATAAAAGGGATTCAAAATCAGAATACACCATCGACAACAATTTTATATTCAGAGACAACAGAGTAGTTATTCCAATTTCCCTACAGCAGGCTGTTATGAAGGAGCTCCATCATACCCATATTGGAGTGACAAAGATGAAGCAGCTAGCAAGGCGTTATGTATATTGGACATCAATTAATAAAGATATCGAATTTTTCGTTCGATCGTGCTCTTCATGTGCATCAACTATAAACAGTCCAGCGAAAGTTTCTCTTCACCCTTGGGAAGAACCAGACAATAATTGGCAGAGGATTCACATTGATTATGCTGGTCCTTACCAAGGACACTATTTTCTCGTAGTCATGGACGCCAAATCGAAATGGGCAGAAGTAGGAGTATGCACAGCAGCACCATCTTCATCTTCAACTAAAGAAATATTACTCAACATATTTTCCAGAAATGGGTTTCCAGATGTAATGGTTTCCGATAATGCCACAATTTTTAAAAGCAAAGAATTTACAGCCTTCTGTCAAGACTCCGGTATTTTTCAAAAATTCATTGCACCAGGCCACCCAGCAACAAACGGCTTAGCAGAAAGAAACATTCAGACCCTTAAAAACAAACTAGCTGCAATGAACAATGAGCCATCAACAATTGCCCACAAAATAAGAGAAATTCTTTTCAAATATCGGGCTACACCACTCAAGAATGGTAAATCGCCATCAGAACAATATCTAGGAAGACAAATTAGAATTCGTTTAGACGCACTGAAACCTACTAAATTTTCAAAAACTGCAGTCGATATACCATCAAGGCAACTAAGCGTGGGAGAAAGGGTTCAAGCACGATATTACGCTGTAAATAAATTGTTGTGGAGACCAGGTATAATTATTAAAAAATTGGGTCGTCTTCACTATACTGTACAACTGGATAATGGATTCACGTTTAAAAGACACATAAACCAGCTACGTGCTACAAGTGTTCTAAATAAAAATCTAGCAAATTACACACCGGACGAGTCTCTTCAACCCAACGAATTGAACACGGATGCAACACCAGCAAATCAACAATCAGATCAACAAATAATCTTCCAACAACCTATAGCCATCGCAGGATCAAGCGAAAATGTTCCCGGCATTTCTACAGTTCCAGCAGTACAGCCACCGAATGATACTATTCCTGTGGAGTCAGCACGTCAGCGTAGACCACCAGCTTATTTAAGGGATTATGTTTTGGATTCTACTAATAGCCCTTAGTATTGATTAAGCGTGGGAGAATTGTTATGATGGATGATTAATTAGAGCAATTAGAAAAGACCGACATTATAACAAAAACATCAAGTAGTGATTGGGGTTCGCCTTTAGTAGTGATACCCAAGGCTGATGGAGGAGTGCGACTTTGTGTTGATTACAAGGTTGGTGTTAATCACCGCCTTATAGATGCACATTACCCTATCAGGAAAATAGACCAGATTTTCAATAGCCTTTGAAATTCAAAATACTTTTGTAGACTTGATTTATATAAAGCATATCTGCATGTTCCGGTTGATGAACAATCTAGTATTATACAAACTATTTCGACACTTAGGGGAACATACCGAATGAATCGTCTATCGTTTGGCATAAAAACGGCTCCAGCTGATTTCAATAGAATAATCGACCAAATTTTACGAGATGTTCCCAGTACAGAGTCATACTTTGATGATATTATTGTACATGGCCAATCACTCCCTGAATGCAAATCAAATCTTGATTTATGCTTTAAACAACTTCAAAAATTCGACTTACATTTAAATCGTTCTAAATGTTCATTCTTCGAAAGTAATTTAAAGTAATTGAGTTTTTGGGACACACGATTGAATATAATAAAGTTTTAAAGTCACCATCCAAGGTTTCTGCCATTTTAGAAATGCCAAGGCCTAGTTCTACCGACGATGTTAGGCGATTTCTCGGACTAGTCACATATTATTCAAGATTCATTCCAAACGTTTCAACAATTACAACTCCATTGCGTCAACTTTTACATAAAAATTCAAAATTCAAATGGTCGATCAGCTGTCAAAAATCCTTCGTAAATCTCAAAAATGAAATCGCTAGTGATCGTGTATTGATGCCTTACAATCCAGAATTGCCGATTCAACTTGCATGTGACGCAAGTCCTACAGGAGTAGCAGGCGTATTATCCCACTTACTAGACGGGGAAGAAATACCAATCGCATTCGCTTCTAGATCTCTAACTTCATCTGAGCAAAATTACTCCCAACTAGACAGAGAGGCATTAGCCATTATTTATGCTGTTCAACACTTTCATGAATATCTTTTCGGAAGATTTTTCAAACTAGTCACCGATAATCAGCCATTAGCTAGAATTTTTCATCAAAATTCAAAACTTCCTCAGATGACTTCAGCTCGCTTACAGCGCTATGCAGCATTTTTAACCGGATATAACTACGAAGTAATTTCAAAAAGCAGTAGTGAAAACATTAACGCCGATTGTTTTTCCAGAGCTCCACAAAACACAAAACTCGAATATTCAAATAATAAATTCTATCGATCATGAAGTGCATTTAATTTACATTGAATCTATAAATCAAATTAGTTCAAATAAAATAAATTTCAAAACACTGCAATACGAAACCCGAAACGATGAACTATCAACAATTTTGTCGAATTTGCGCAATAAAAGGGATTCAAAATCAGAATACACCATCGACAACAATTTTATATTCAGAGACAACAGAGTAGTTATTCCAATTTCCCTACAGCAGGCTGTTATGAAGGAGCTCCATCATACCCATATTGGAGTGACAAAGATGAAGCAGCTAGCAAGGCGTTATGTATATTGGACATCAATTAATAAAGATATCGAATTTTTCGTTCGATCGTGCTCTTCATGTGCATCAACTATAAACAGTCCAGCGAAAGTTTCTCTTCACCCTTGGGAAGAACCAGACAATAATTGGCAGAGGATTCACATTGATTATGCTGGTCCTTACCAAGGACACTATTTTCTCGTAGTCATGGACGCCAAATCGAAATGGGCAGAAGTAGGAGTATGCACAGCAGCACCATCTTCATCTTCAACTAAAGAAATATTACTCAACATATTTTCCAGAAATGGGTTTCCAGATGTAATGGTTTCCGATAATGCCACAATTTTTAAAAGCAAAGAATTTACAGCCTTCTGTCAAGACTCCGGTATTTTTCAAAAATTCATTGCACCAGGCCACCCAGCAACAAACGGCTTAGCAGAAAGAAACATTCAGACCCTTAAAAACAAACTAGCTGCAATGAACAATGAGCCATCAACAATTGCCCACAAAATAAGAGAAATTCTTTTCAAATATCGGGCTACACCACTCAAGAATGGTAAATCGCCATCAGAACAATATCTAGGAAGACAAATTAGAATTCGTTTAGACGCACTGAAACCTACTAAATTTTCAAAAACTGCAGTCGATATACCATCAAGGCAACTAAGCGTGGGAGAAAGGGTTCAAGCACGATATTACGCTGCAAATAAATTGTTGTGGAGACCAGGTATAATTATTAAAAAATTGGGTCGTCTTCACTATACTGTACAACTGGATAATGGATTCACGTTTAAAAGACACATAAACCAGCTACGTGCTACAAGTGTTCTAAATAAAAATCTAGCAAATTACACACCGGACGAGTCTCTTCAACCCAACGAATTGAACACGGATGCAACACCAGCAAATCAACAATCAGATCAACAAATAATCTTCCAACAACCTATAGCCATCGCAGGATCAAGCGAAAATGTTCCCGGCATTTCTACAGTTCCAGCAGTACAGCCACCGAATGATACTATTCCTGTGGAGTCAACACGTCAGCGTAGACCACCAGTTTATTTAAGGGATTATGTTTTGGATTCTACTAATAGCCCTTAGTATTGATTAAGCGTGGGAGAATTGTTATGATCTTTAAGTTCAATTTAGTATATGGCAACACCCCATGGCAACAGCCCCAATGAAATATGACATATCCTTACTCGTTATTTTTGTAAGGTGTTCTTTTCTCTCGATATTTAATAAAGAAGATGAACTTGTTAAGATTGCAAAACGTGGTTGTGTTTTCTTTAATTATCCGATACATCTTACGTGCTACAACAGCAACCTTAAACAGCTCCTCAAGAATCAAACATCAATTATTGATGCTACGCTCAATGTATTCAAACAAGATGAACGCAAGATAAAGGAGAAATTCGACAACCTAGATGCACAATTAACGGAAATCGTATCATGGCTACACGAGGATAAAAGGGAAAGTCACCAAACAAATTTAGTTGAAATTTGCTTGTCACTATCAGTTCAACTTTCCATGATATCAGCAAGGCTACATCGAATTCAAACTACAATAGTCGTTGCATTATCCGACTCGCACCACGGAAAAATCAGCCCAATGTTATTATCACCATCACAACTTCAATCAGAACTAGTACAAGTAAGAAATCACCTTTCAACATCCCTTCGGTTGCCGGTCAGCCAAGACAACCTCCTACAACTTTACAAGATAATGAACGTAAAAAGTGGAGTGACCAACGACCATGTCATCTTTCACATAACCATCCCATTATGTGATCCACTTTCGAACTACATCCAATTCCAACGCCAATAAACAACATAATGGTTGCGATTCGACCATGCAGTGACCTTATACATATACAGTGACCATACAATATAAATTAAACGCAGACGCGGACAGATGCCTGTGTGAAATCTCACTTCTCAATAACAACAACCTCACTTATTGCAATGTTGCGCCCACCATGGATAACACGTCACTTACACAGTTGGAACACAATAACCAAAGGCTGTACACAATGCAGAACCCCACTCGAATAAACACCGTATGCGGACACGAACATTCCCAATTTACTTTGAAAGGTTCCGGGCTCCTCAAAATAAATCCAGATTGCACGCTCAAGCATAAGTCGATCGTTATCCAAGGTCATCAAACATATTCCTCTTCACTTCAGTCCTCATACACAGCCACTGCAAACATTAGTGATATCGTGTAACCAGTTGAAATGCAATCACTTTATGAAAACTTCCACATCAAGAACTACACTGATCATCTTCAAAACATATCACACATCCAGGCAAGCTGCACCATCAGGTATTGACGTATTTGCCATTACAACTCCAACACTTCAAATATCATCATTCAACTGTTGCCTATGCCGCTTTTACTCTTGCACTTGGAATCATCATAGCACTTATCTACAAACGAACACAATATCGAAAGTTGGAGCAAAACCAGCCACCCCCCTGTCCAGCACCCCGTCAACACGTGACACCGGCAGACTTTGTGGTGACAGTCACTTAAATTCTTACGGTGACGAGAATTGACCTAGAATTAATAGAATTACATAACAATTTTCAATGTTACATATTCACAGTCATATACCTTGCCCAATTATTCATTGTCTATCATAAGCATATGTGCCGGCGAGTTGTTCTATCAGACAGCGATTATAACAAATAAAAAAAACGGGCTCAATAACTTAGAAAAGATTGAATAAAATTCTAGTACAAACAATAAAAAATATGTAAATAAAAGCGACTGTAGCAATTGAAATATGTCATGTCGGCACATTAGGTTTAGTTGAGCACAGCTCAACGCCGGGCTGCATGTACAAACCTTCACAGAGAATTTCTTTCATATGTACACACGTGTGTACATATGCTTGTTTAAAATTCTAATTGCACATCGACAGCTTTCAGTTGCTGCAGTCAAAATTCATGTGTGTCACACTACATAATTCGTTATGTTTTATTTATTTCCGCTTTAGGTCGAACGAACGAACTACAGGAAAAGAGAAACAAAAAAATTAAATTAGCTTGCACTGCACATTTAGCAATTTAAGCAAAATAAAATCATAATCATCAATAATTAGTATTGCACATTTAGCAATGTTAACCAAATAAAATTATAAGAATCAGCAATAATTTAGTATTTAAGAAGCAATATCTATATATATAAAAATCAATTGCTGTGCGTTAGACTGACTAAAACTCGAGAACGGCTGGACCAAATTGGATACTTCCTTCTGCGAGTTTGTTTGTAATTGCTACGGGAAGGTTTAAAAGGTTTAAAAGCCCCGCTAGGTGGCGCTGGTATCGTTTTTTTTCCGAAAATTCTTATTTATGGAACGTTTTGGCTCAAATTCACACCATATAATATTTAAATAAAAAGAAAGTCGTTGACAAAATTTGGACCCGATAGGTGGCGCTGGCGTCAATGGGCGGGGGTCAGCGGGATGGGGCAGCCGGGAAACGCGGGTGTAAGTGGGCGTGGCGTTAGTGGGCGGGGGTCAGTGGGATGGTGCAGCCGGGAAACGCGGGTGTAAGTGGGCGTGGCGTCAGTGGGTGTGAGGTCAGTGGGTGTGAGTTCAGTGGGTGGTGGGTCAGTGTGTATGAGGTCAATGGGTGGGTGGTCAGTGGGCGGGTGGTCAGTGGGCGGGAGGTCAGTGGGTGTGTGTTCAGCGGGAGGTGGGTCAGTGTGTATGAGGTCAATGGGTGGGTGGTCAGTGGGCGGGAGGTCAGTGGGTGTGATGTCAGTGGGTGTGAGTTCAGTGGGCGGTGGGTCAGTGTGTATGAGGTCAATAGGTGGGTGGTCAGTGGGCGGGAGGTCATAGGGCGGGAGGTCAGTGAGCGGGGGTCAGTGGAATGGGGCAACTGGGAAACGCGGGGGTAAGTAGACGTGGCGTCAGTGGGCGGGTAGCAAAGCGCCCGGGAACAGCTAGTTTTTAATAAAAGACGAGAGAATTATTCAAGCCATTGGAGTGTTTATTTCTTTCCATTCGCCAGCTAACCAAGTTCAAGTGCTTGTGTTAACCAATATACGTTATCTTGGTGTCATCGCCTTGATAACAATTAAAAACATTTTGATCCTTGTCCTTGGACAAGACATTCAGCAATATTTTGATTGGTAAACTCACCTTTCATAAACATTCTTCCTTGTCCTTGTGCATTCGCTTGGACAAGACATTCAGCAACATTTTGATTGGTAAAATCACCTTTCATAAACATATACCAAAGATGATATCGTAACGGAAAAATGTAAATTGATTATTTTAGAATTACAGAATATAATAACTACACTTTATCAAAACTTGCAATACTTAATCCAACTATCTTTAATCATAAAGAAATGTATAAGATTATTCAAAAAGAACGTACAGAATTAACTATTATTGAACTAATTGATATATCTAAATTTAAATTTGTTAAAAATAACAATGTCATAGCCATTATGATAGAATATCCAATTTTATATAAAAAATTTAAGCCCATGAAACAAGAGCAATAAGCGGCAAATTAAAAGAAATAGCCAAATGTGGTGACACTTATCAAAATATTAAAGAATGTTAATTTGAATTGAGATGGAACTATTATAAAACGCAAAAAGATAACAATACATGTTTAATAGAATTACTACATAATAAGCGAGCTCTATGTAACAAAACCAAAGAAAAAGATTTAGATTTATAATGATGGATGAAAAAGTATATGCGAACCCCACGGGACAAATCAACACGTTCCTAAAAACACACAGTCAATGAATATAAGATGCAATCATTCAAATCCAATATTCACCGCCTAAAAGCAGGTGTTCTCTAAGGCTCTGTTTTGTCTTCGACACTCATTCTCATTTTCATTAACGATCTCATATTCGCTACTTCTAATCCAATCCATTCTTTCGCTGACGACATCACTCTTAGCTTTTCATATTGTTTCACGCTTTCTGCACGTCCCTCTACATCGCAAGTGGAACTTAACAACAACATAACAAAGTGGGGACTACGTAATAGAGTTGAATTTAACGCTTCTAAAACCCAATGCTGTCCTCTCTCGTCCAAGCGTAATTTAAACCCCCAACCTTTATCCATGAATGGATCTTGCATCAAAGAAACGGAAAAACTCGTAATTCTCGGTATGTGCGTCAACAACCGCTTCATTGGAACGACCACATATTTGAAATCGCCAAAAATGCTGCGAGCTGTTTAGGTTTCCTAAAATTGGCTACTATTTGCAAGGCGTATATTCGCCCTAAACTTGAACACAACTGTATAGTCTGGGCAGATGCCCCACAGACCATATTGTAGCTACTAGACTGAATTCAGAACTGCGCGATAAAACTTATTGGTGACGTAAATATCGCGAAAACAATCGAAGTGTTGAACATCGTAGGAATGGTTCCTGCTTGTCACTGTTTTATCGCTTTTTTCCAAAGAAAAAGCTCTGTCTTTCCACATCACTATGATCCACAGACATTCAAGACACAAGCTCATAGACATCTCCTCTCTTCTTCTCCTTTTCCTTAACGCCCACGCTGTGCCAAGCATATTGCCGAACATAATAAGGGTGCGAACCCCTTTTTGCGTGCGCAAATTATATAAAAAAAAAAAATATATGCAATCCGCCCATTCCTGAACCCACCCGTAATACCCGTGCCTCAACTCGAGCGAACGAGTCCACGAATAGATGACCAACAAAAATATTACGTGACTCTCAACGCACCCATAAAACAACCGGACCATCTGGAAACAATAAAACTATAAATTATCACCCGAAATTTGAGTATTGGAATGCAATACAAAAACATGCGCATCGTCTTAGGAACAAAGTATGCCTCATCAACACCAAACACAATAGTACTCGTAGAAGAATATAAATACTCCGGTCAACAGCACAACCAGGCAATTGATTCACAGCGGTGCGACGAACAAGCCTTTTTAATAATTTCATTTTTGTATGTTGTATGTTTAAGTGTTTTTGAATAAAGTTTTTTTTTTAAATTAAGTTTCTTAATTTGTTTCTCATATTTTTAAATTTTTTTTTTATTTTTTTTCTTGTTTTTTGCTTAAATTTCTTTTGCACTTGACAGTTTTCTCCTAAGTGCTTTTTGAGTTATTCGCAAAAACTCAAAAAACTGTTTAAGTAAACTTTCACTTCCGGTAGTCAAATTTCCGTCAAAATCATATGGCACCTCACAATTTATGTAAACAGCGTAAACATGTATTTTCATCTCCATAAGTTCAGCCGTCTGGGCTGTAGAGTGGACACAGACAGACCGACAGACAGCCAGAGATATTTCTTGCTTTTTCTTGCTCAAGAGATACGTAATGGGTAAATATACATAAATCCTGAGTTCGGACATTTTTAATGATTACTATACTTCTTTTTACTAAGTTAAGAAAGTAAAACCAGACCACAAAAATTGAATATTTTCACGTAAATTCGCTAATCGCAGGTACACACGTGTACAAAATTTTGAATAAAATCAGTTTAATTTTGATAAATTAAATAGAGCACCTCCCTAGAGCCCGATCACGTCCAAAATTGTATAGAAAGTGTAGTTATCCGAGATAACCATATGTGCATAGTTTGAATAAAAATTTAGCTGGTCCTTATATTTTCATAGTTAATTCAATTCATTCTGAACGTTTTAAATAAGAAAACAATTTTTATTAATAACCGTTGGGTATTTCGTTACGGCTTACGGTAAATCTATATATATAAATCTTATATATATATAAGGGGTGATTCCTTGGATCATTCTGAGAAAAAATCGTATGGAAGGAGGTGGGGGGGTTAATTTTTAATATCCTTTAGGTGCATGGTGTTTAAAAAAATGTTCAGAAAAAAAAACACAAATATTAAACTGTAACTTCCAAAAGATTTATCGGAGAGCAACCAACTTAGTCTTTTTTGACTGGTAATTGTATAGGCATTTAATTGGTTATCTTGCGTGTGGTTTGAGAGCTATAATAATCAAAATAAAATTTATTTTTTATTTTTTTTACCTTTTTTTAATTCGCCTTGATATTCTCTACAACTCCTAATACAAAGTTTGGCTCGAGACTTTCGATTAATTGCGGTATAAAGGTTTGAATATATGATGAAAAAATTAACATATTATTTTTAAATATTGTATTAGGTAAAATTTCTACACGTTTATAAAAGATGCTCAAAATGTCCTCCTTGTGATTTTTGTTTACTTTGAAGTATCATAGCTCTCAAACAGATGCAGATGCAAGATAACTACTTCGATCTTAAATTAGCCTATACAATTACCAGTCAAATAAGACTAAGTTGGCTGCTCTCCGATGAATATTTTTGAATTTTTAATATAATATTTGTGTATTTTTTTTCTGAACCAAATTTTTTAAACACCCTGCATCTCAAACGATACGATTTTTTTCTCATAACGAACCAAGGAATCACCACTTAACGGATAAGCATTCCAAAGCCGAACACCCTGTATATATACATGGTAAAAACAACCCATAAAAATTAAAATTTTTCATGTAAATTCTCTTACATACATATTATTTGCTTAAAATTTGAAGGAAATCGGGCTAATTTTTAAAAAATTTACTCATGTCTCAGGGCACGATCCCTCCAAAAATGTTGCCAACAGTTTTGTCAATCGGAGATACACATGTGTTTAAAATTTGAAGAAATCGAGCTAATTTTAAAAAACTACATGGGAACTACTCGGGCCTCAGGACCCGTTCACTCTAAAAAAATTACAAACCGTTTTTTCCATCGAAGATAATGTATTTAAAATTTGAAGAAATCGGGCTAATGTTTAATAATTTTCTATGGGCACCCTACGGTCCTCAGATCCCGTTTACTCCAAAAATTTTACAAAAAGTTTTGTCCATCGGATATAAACTTGTGTTTAAAATTTGAAAAAATCGGGCTAAATTTTAAAAAATTATATGGGCACACCTCGGGCCTCAGGATCAAGAAAATCGGGTTAATTTTTTAAAAAAAATTTTATGGGGCCTCACAACCCGTGGTCTCCAAAAGCTTTACAAAAAGTGTTGTTCATCGGAGATATACATGTGTATAAAATTTAAAGAAAATCGGGTTAACATTTTTTAAAATTTTTTATTGTTTTGTTTTATCTCTCAATGAAGACAGGTGTTTTTCCGTCAATTTGGAAAATAGCTAATATTCAACCCGTCCCGAAAAGAGATGATAAATCTGCACCTACTAACTACCGCCCTATTGCTCTGTTGTCAGTTTTATCAAAAGTAATGGAATCTATCATTAATTTCAAACTAATGAGCTATCTGGATTCGAATGCTCTTTTATCCGATGTTCAGTATGGATTTCGAAAAAATCGATCTTCAGGTGAACTAATGACGTGCATGACTCATTGTTGGGAGCGAAGCATTGAAAATCTAGGCGAATCAAGCGTTGTGTCCTTGGATATTTCTAACGCTTTTGAAAGAGTTTGGCATATTTGTCTTATTAATAAGATTCGTGCGCTCAACTTACACCACCCTCTCATAACATGGATTGAGGATAATTTATGGAACCGCAAAATAAAAGTGGTATTGAATGGTTTTTCCTCATCTTCGCATGAGATCAACGCTGGCGTTCCTCAAGGGTCATCCTTATCGCCAACATTATTCTTAATATATATCAATGACTTGTTGTCTTCTACAACATGTGATATCCACTCATTTGCTGATGATACGACGTTATCGGCTTCCATGGAGCTTGTTAGTCAAAAAGAATGCAATTCTCGCTTGATTCGACAATTCAGTCGAACATTCCAGTCATTCTTGATTGGGGCAGATCTAATATGGTGGAATTTAACCCAAATAAATTCCAGGATTGTCTTTCTTCTCAAAAGGCAATTCAACATTACGTAGCACCAGTAATTAATGGTGCCACTATTGCGACATCAGTTTCACTTAAGATGTTAGGTTTGAAAGTTTCTAGTGAACTTTCCTGGAAGGAACATATTTATGAAATCTCAAAAAGAGCGAGCCAATGCTTGGGCTTTATAAGACGTTGTAATTTTTACTTCAGCCCCTCTGAAGTATTAAGATTATATAAATCTTATGTTAGACCAATATTAGAATTTAATTCATTTGTGTGGGGTGGGGCTCCAAGATCGTATTTGGTTTATCTAGATGGATTCAAAATAGAGTTATCCGTTTGATAAACGATGTAACCATTACTTCATCTCTTGATTCTTTGGAGCATAGACGTAATGTTGGAGCTTTATCTGTTTTCTACAAATTTTACAACGGTAGATGTTCTTCAGAAACCCGTTCTCTATTTCCAGGTCCTTTTGTCAGCAACGTTAACACTCGCTTGAGGTCTAATCAACATAGATTTGCCTTAAAATCGTTCTCATGTAGAACCCAACACCTCAAATCGTCCTTTTCTCCGAGAGTGACTTCGATGTGGAATCAATTGGTCGACTCCGTATTTCCCGAATCTTATAATTTACAGGCCTTCAGAATAGCTGTCAACAACTTCCTGAAGGACGACCGTAGTGTTCTTTAGAGGTTACGATTATTTTATATAAAAAAAATTATTTTTTTTTTCAAGGTCAATTCAATTTTCTTGGTCAAGGTTTTTTGTAGTTTTCCCTGACCATGATTCATTGATAAAAGTATTTGGACTCGCGTCGTTTTAGTTTCGTGTTCGTTTTTTCGTATTGCTTTTTTCAATGAATCAGAGATAATTCTGAGAAAATAAATTGAAACCGGCTACAAACGTGAGGAATGTATTATATTGTAAATCACATTCCTTCGAATTTTTAATAAAAAAAAAACGCGTCTCTTTGCCAAAGCCATGCGTAATACAGGATATGCGTATTTATGAACGACTTTATGTTAAAGATATGTTGAATCATAATAAGGATGATGCAATGTTATTTGGTTATTTGTAAATTGGATCGCACAATTTCATATTATTATGTGATTGATGGTGACTGTAGGGTATTATTATCTACTTTAACACCCCCACCGTTAGCCTTAGGCTCCGACGAAGTAATAATTTTACATATTGTTATATTTTTACATTTTAAATAGTTATATATTAATATAATGATAATTAATATGGTTATTATAGATATATAAGATGTATGATAGTATATTTTTTCTTTATTATTTGTGTTTATTTCTTCAATATGTTTTTTGTTGCTTTCTATTTTCTCGATATGAAAATCTTCTAATTTAATCATTTCAATTTTATTTTCTATTACTTCTGATATGAAATATGGAAGAATAATATTATCTTTTGTTTTAAAATATGAATTTATGTATGTTTTGATTCTTATTTCTATGTTACATTTTTCGAATTTAATTGATTTGCCTCCATATAAATCTATTTTTAATTGATTACAATTATGTTTAACATTTATTTTAGAAATATTTTTTGTTAATACAATCCAGGGATTATTCCTTTGATTTTATCTTTTGTAAAGTTTTTCATTTGACAATAGGCTTTTTCGAATTTGAAAGTACAATTATTATTGATTTTATTATAAAAATACTTTCATTTAATGATATAGCCGTATTTTTTTTATCTGACATTGGTTCAATGACAATAGTGGAATATGAGGAGTTAGAATATTCGGGTATTAAGAGGATTATTATAATAAGTTCATATTCAAATACTACGGCTATTTTTGTGTCTTTAAGTTTTTAAATACTTTTGGCTAGTTTAATTCTTGATCTGTTAAAATGTTTCTTGTTAGAATGCCTAATTAATTGTAAGGATAATTTGTTCTATGTCGTCTATGTGATGTCGTAATTAATGTCATAATTAATTTGATAAATATGTTGTTTGTATTTATTTGTATGATAAATTTTCGTCTTTTAGTTTAAGAATATCATTTTTGTTTAGTTTGTTAAGGTTATTTAAAAATTGTTTAGTGTTTTTCTGTTGATTTTGGATATGATTAGTTATATTTCTAATTGTTGGGATATTTTGGTATTAAAAGAAATTTGTTTATTACTTTCTAAGATCAATTCTTTATTTTTTGAATAAAGAGCTTCTAATTGAGTTTTTATTTCAATATTGTCTTGTAAATCCATTGTGCCTGCTATATATTTAAGTACTGTACCTTATATGTTCATAAATGCTCGTTTGGATTTAGGGTGTGGTTTAAGGTTAGAAATGTCTATGTCTAGTTATGTATTAGTGTATTAAACATTAAGTTAGTTGTGCCTATTTTGGTTTGTATTAAATTTATATTTTCATGTATGTGATCCACAGTAATTTCTATTTCTGTAGTTTTTATAAAATGTAGAATTTTTTTAAATTTTTGAATAATGTTTATATCTTTTTTTTATTATTGTCATGTACCCATTATTATTATTTATATCATGTATTTCGATAGATTGTCCATATACTAAGTATAGTATAGTTGATAAAATGAAGATTTGAAGATTCATCTGTAAAAGATAGAATTTATTTTAGATTTCTTCTTATTTGATATAAAGTAAATTTTTATTTAAGAATCTATTTATTTATTTTATACGTTTTTATTTTTGTTCAAAGTCCACGTTTCAAGATTTTAAACCGCTTATATTTTTCTTTTATCTTTTTATATTTTATAAAATAGGATCTTTTTAAATTCTCTATATTAACTTCGCGTGCACGTGGCTGGCTGGCTGGCTGGTGGGCATAATATTGTGATCAATTTTTAACACACTTCCTAAAGCCCGATGTTATTGAAATTTTGCACACATCTATATTTAAGGTGACGATACTTTCTATTAAAATTTGAGTGTAATTGGGCCGCGGGATTCCCATACAAATTTTTTTCCGCGGCATCAAATCATTTCATACTATGACTGTGTTCTGTGTGCGTTGTGCGCTGTGAGATATAGGCAGCGCTGTTTGTTGTTGGGTTGCAGTGCTTCGTATGTGTTTTTGTATTTCAGCATTTATAGTGAAATTCAGTATACTTTTGGTTATAAGAGAATTTACATGAAAATTTTTAATTTTTATTGTTTTTTTAATGTTTCTTTTTTTGTTTTTCTTTGGTTCGGATTGTAGGTGAATCATTGCTTTGATATTTCTTTTTTTGTTTTATATGTGATTTATAATATTTAAAGTTATTACTTTTGTCGATTATATTATGTTCATCTATTTTTTCTGCATCAATTTTTCTAAATTTGGTATGTTTTTATCCACCACGTGTTTTTTCAATGAAATTAGTTTCTGGTTACATTTCTATATCTTCTTTATCTTTATTTAGTTAATATATAATCATTTGCTTTTTCTTCAAAATTTTTTCTTTAATAGAATTATATTCATTATTATGTATTTTCCCATTTTGGAAATCAATTGGTTTTTGATTTGGTTGATGGTGTTATGTAAGAATTTGAATTGGATGTATGATTATGGAGTTCTATGTGTTCGTTTTGTAAAAATTCTTTTAGTGGAAGAGCTTTAAATCCTAGCTCGTTATCTACAATTATATTGTTTATTGGTCCAATCATAGCAATTAATATAAGTATAGTTCTTTTAAATTCTGTTCATGTTCTTGCTGTGATTTTTATTGCTTGAGCAAATTTACTAAATTTGTCTATGAACGTGACAAAGAGTTGTTTTTCGAGTTTCTGTAAGTTGATATTTATTTTTAATTGGATTTCGTTCATACTTTTCCGTATTACATATTTCACAATTGTTGATAAATTGGGTTATTCTAATATTAAATTTTGGATGATAAAATTTTAAGAATAATTCTTTATATTAGTCTATAATTCCGCTGTGAGATGTTAATTTTTAATGATTTCAACTAGTTCTTCTTCGTCTGTTAAATCTTTAAAAAATTTATCAGTTCTAATAATTTTTAATTGTCTTTCTTTTGCGAAATGTTTTTTATAAACGTCTTCTAATATTTTAATGAATTCTTCGTTATCTATTAAAGTTTAAAGTTTTGGGGTTGAAATTATTTTTAGTACTAATGCTGTTTCTTCGTCTAGGGATTTAATGTACATAACTTTTCTATTTTTGTTAAAAATCTTTAATTGTTTTATTGGTAATGATTCGTCAAATAAGACTAAGTTGGTTGCTCTCCGATAAAAATTTTGGAAGTTACTGTTTAGTATTTGTGTATTTTTTTTCTGAACAACATTTTTTAAACACCCTGCAATCTCAAAGGATTCCTAAATTCCCATACGCTTTTTCTCAGAATGAACCAAGGAATCACCCCTTAACGGTTTAGCATCCCAAGCCCGAACACCCTGTATATAAGTGAAAGTATGTACGTACAGCTAGTAATTAATAAAGGTCCTTTTACACGATCCGTTCAGCTTCTGTTACAAAGTTATACGATTGAAATAGGTCTATACTATCCTATCGTGGGCGCCGACAACCGTCCGAGTGTAATAATTTGTCACGGAAAGCTTCTCAATATTTTTATTAATTAAATTTAATGTTCAATATAAGCAACGAAATTTGTTTTGATAAAATTACAAATACGTTGTTAATAAAAAAACGCCAAAAGGGAGGCGCTGCTTACGTCATTCAAATGAATGTAGCAGCATAATAGATTAAAAATTTTGAATATTTTTTTTATTTTTGGTAATAATCTTATAACATTTAAAAAATTAAAAATTATTACTTAAAAGTAAATTACGCGTTTGATTTCATACAAAATTATCATTTTAATTACATTTATTTCCCAGTCAAACTCCAAACAGGTGTTCGACTTAAACAACAACAATTCAGTCGAAATTATTGCTAGTCGTATTACTCAATAATCGCGTTTAGTCGAAATGTCGACAAATGTGACGTCATTAGAAAGTCGAAACGCTTACATAATCGACCCCCAGTTTACGTCTCCGTGCAATTTTCACATCAGTTTTGTGTTTTTGCACTTACGTCAAACTAATCCGAAAACAAACGGAAACTGAAGGGATATCAAAACGGATCGTGTAAACGGAAAGAAGAAAAAATTAGTCACTAAATTAAAAAAAAAAACTAAAAATCAGTTGTTTTCAATTTCCTTACAACGTAGTCAATGAAAAAATTACTATATATGTAGTTCTAAATTAACAACTACAACATGCTGTTTTTGAAGTAATTTATTACGTTTCAAACTATTTAACAACTCTGGCTACAACCGACGCTACAAGACACAGGTATGATTAGGCATGCAAGCTTGAACAATTAAAAACGGGTACAAGATTATTGTTACGACAGCCCTAGAAAAACACGCCATAAAAACTCAGAAAAATACAACTAAAATAAATAGAACGTAAAATGCTTATTTTTACGATTGATTTTACAAAATATATGCAATATTCTTTTTTTAAAATTTGATGTAATCCTAATTGGCAATCAAATTGTATACCTTGATTTTTGTATTCAAAAAAGGTGCGTACAAAATGTCTATTAGTTTCATGCACATTCGAATGATTTAAATATTCACTAACTGGCATCCACTTCACTTCTGAGATTTCTCGTTGGCATCTTTTTAATTCACTGCTCAAAGGACACAGCCCTATAACAACATATAAATCTGAACATCCAAAGCCCCCGCCATGCGAATGACGGAAACTAACAATAGTTTTAAAAGAACACTCCAAACCAGTTTCTTCGCGTACTTCGCGAATTGCAGCATCGATAAGATTTTCTTCTAATATGAGTTAAATATTACAAAATAAGTTTGAAAAATATTAAAGCATTATAAAACTTACTAGGCTCAACATAACCTCCGGGCAATTTCCAACTGTTTGGTATTAAAGCATTTTTGTCCCTCACAACGAGAACTTCATTATCCTCGTTGATAACCAAGCCGCCCACACCAATTATCGTGTTCGCATACTTTGGTATGTTGGCAACTTCATTAGTGGGCAGCCATTTGTTCATAACAACAAACCCTTTTTGTGCGTGGTGAAAGTCAAAACCATTCTAAAAAGTGTTGAAAATTAGTGTAAATATAAGGCTTGTTCAGAAAAGGGCAAATATGCATTGTAGCTTTTAACGGTATTTTTGCACTTTAACCCCATGAGTGCTTTCAGAATAGGGGTGTCCGAAAGTCCTAACCGATTAAAAGCTTTAATGCAATTTGCTATATAACACCAACCCATAAAAATTAAAATTTTTCATGTAAATTCTCTAATAACCAAAAGTATACTGAATTCCACTAAAAGTTAGTTAGAGATAGTTTTCCGCCAGAAGCTCTAACTACTAGAGATACGGCGCCCACAATAATGCAAGCCATAAAACATTTTTAAAACGGATTAATGCATCACCACCATTTGTATTTGGGATTATTTTTAAGGTAATAATATAGTTATCTAGTAATGCATGCAATATCATATACAGGTCCCAGATATAAGCCTGGAACACTCATAGTAGAGGAAATGGGCGCTCAAAACAAAATATAAAAAAAAAATATTTTCCTTTTTAAAAAAAGTCGACTTTTTATTAAACTTTCTATATTAACTTCACGTGCCCGTGGGGCTGATTGGTTGGCGGACAGGCACACAAAATCTTGTGGTCAATTCTTAACCCACTTCCTAAAGCCCGATTTTCTTGAAACTTAGCACACATGTGTATCTCCCATGACATATATCTATTAAAATTTGGGCGCCTCGGGGTCGGGGGGCTCACATACAATTTTTTTTACAAAATGTTCCCGATTTTCTTCAAATTTTTTACGCATGTGTATCTCAAATGGACATCATCTTTTTGAAAAAATTTGGAAGTGATCGGGCCCTAGGGTCCGGGGGTACCCATACAAATTATGTAAAAAAAGTACCCGATTTTCTTCATGCACGCATGTGTATCTGACTATACCAATAGATATGCAGTAAATTGTATGAGTAGCTTTTGTAATTTTTTGGAAAAAAAATCTCAACTTCAATTTTAATCATGAAATGTGGTAAAAATTTTCTCACACGCCCATAGACGAAAGTGATTTTTTCACACACTACAATCTTGCTTCGAAAGTAGCCTTTACACACTCTAGTGATTTAACATATAAAACACTTTCGTTAATTACTGCAATCACAGCGAACAAACATTCCCAGAGTAATTTTGCATGGCGCATAACCGGTGTGGCTGAAAAACCGGTCGTGTGAAAAATAGCGTACATTACTCGCAGAAAAGTGCTCATAGATAAACTTCACTTTCCTCGCTCGTTATGTAATATACCATTTTTGTAAGTGAAACTACTTTACGGCGGTGATGAGAAAATTAAAAACACTGAATAAAAAATAATTTTGCGTTATGATTTTGAATTCTTCTAAATAAGTCATTTCTCAAGCGATTTCTCTGAAACTCGGTATGCAACCAAGATGCATACGCCATGCAAGATGCGACTATAAGACTTGTTCCTATGGAAATTCTGGGATCTGGCCAATAGGGTCTGGAATTTTGGGGATCAATCAATTTCTCAAGCGATTCCTATGAAATTCGGTATGTAGGACTAAGATACGACTATAAGACTTGTTCCTACAGTAATTCTGGGATCTAGCCAATAGGGTCTGGAATTTTGTGGACCAAGCAATTTCTCAAGCGATTCGTATGAAATTCGGTATGTAGGACTAAGATGCGACTATAACTGTTCCTATAGAAATTTTGAGATCTGGCCAATAGGGTCTGGAATTTTGTGGACCAAGCAATTTATCAAACGATTCGTATGAAATTCGGTATGTAGGACTACGATGCGACTATAAGACTTGTTCCTATAGTAATTCTGGGATCTAGCCAATAGGGTCTGGAATTTTGTGGACCAAGCAATTTCTCAAGCGATTGGTATGAATTTCGGTATGTATGACTAAGATGCGACTATAACCCTTGTTCCTATGGAAATTATGGGATCTGGCCAATAGGGTCTAGAATTTTGTGGACCAAGCATTTTCTCAAGCGATTCGTATGAAATTCTGTATGTAGGACTAAGATGCGATTATAAGACTTGTTCCTATGGAAATTCTGGCCAGGAATTTTGGGCACCAAGCAATATCTTAAGCGATTCGTATGAAATTCGGTATGTAGGACTAAGATGCGACTATAACCCTTGTTCCTATGGAAATTTTGGGATATGGCTACTAGTGTATGGAATTTTTTGGACCAAGCAATTTCTCAAGCGATTCGTATGAAATTCGGTATGTAGGACTATGATGCGACTTTAAGACTTGTTCCTATGGAAATTCTGGGATCTGGCCAATAGGGTCTAGAATTTTGTGAACCAAGCAATTTCTCAAGCGATTCGTATGAAATTCGGTATGTAGGACTAAGATGCGATTATAAGATTTGTTCCTATGGAAATTCTGGGAGCTGGACAATATGGCCTGAAATTTTGTGAACCAAGCAATTTCTCAAGCGATTCGTATGAAATTCGGAATGTAGGACTAAGATGCAACTATAGGACTTGTTCCTATGGAAATTCTGCGACGTGGTCATTAAGGTCTGGAATTTTGGGAACCAAGAAATTTCTCAAGCGATTCGTATGAAATTCGGTATGTAGGACTAAGATGCGACTATAAGACTTGTTCCTATGGAAATTCTGGGAGCTGGCCAACATGGTCAATCAATTTCTCAAGCGATTCATATGAAATTCGATATGTAAGATGCGACTATAAGACTTGTTTCTATGGAAATTCTGGGATCTGGCCAATAGGATCTGGAATTTTGGAAACCAAGCAATTTCTCTAGCGATTCGTATGAAACTCGAAATGTAGGACTAAGATGCGACTATAAGACTTGTTCCTATGAAAATTCTTGAATACGGTCATTAGGGACTGGAATTTCGGGAGCTAAGCCATTTCTCAAGCGATTTGTATAAAATTCGGTATGGACTTTTGGGTGTCTTTTGTGGGTCTATTTGTATGATTTTTTTGATGGTTTTGTGGGTCTTTTGGGGTCTTTTATGGGTCTTTTGTAAAAGTTTTAGAGTATTTGGTTGAATACCATAAGTCCATATGGGTTTTATGACTTGCTTGTAAATCAAAATTTTATTGTTTGTTGATAGACAAGATTGTCTTCCTATCATCAAGTACAGTTTTCTGTAGCGAATACCAATCTCCTCTCTTTTTTTCTTGACATGGGCTTTCCATCGAAGTTTCGCATCCAAAGTCATACCAATTTACTTTGCACAATTTGCGTATGGTATGGCTTGGTTGTTAATATACACTGGTATATGCTCAATTTTTTTATTTGTGAAATCAACATGTACTGATTTTGATTCGTTTAATCGTATTCACCATTTTCTTGTCCAATTTTGTATATGCGAGATCGCCTCTTGTAGTTTACTAGTTGAGTCCACATTACTTTCCGCAACTGCCATTAAAGCCGTGTCATCAGCAAATGTAGCAATTGAATTGTATTCTAGTGTTGGAATATCGTGGGTATACAGGTACACCAGCTTTGGTATTTGGTGAAAAAAAAAATGTGTGAAAGGCTAAGCGGCCAACTATTAAAAAAATGAGTGTTTAATAGTTTTCAAAATTGTATAATACATCCTTTGATCTTATGTAAATACGAACCTTATCGAAAACGTATGGGGATGGTTAGTCCGAAAAGTGTACGAGTCTGGCCATCAATTTGAAGACAGAGAATCTCTTGTTAAAGCGAATAAATTAGCCTGGAGATAAATTTCACTGGATTGCTTAAAGGATTCCATGCCGCACCGAATTTGTGAAGTAATTATGAATAAAGGAGGTAGTACCCAATTATAATTATTAACCAATATAATGTTTTGTTCAAGAAAAACTTCTTTTATTTCATTCATTAACAGCATTATTTTTGTATTTTTCTTTCTCACTTCTTTTCGCAACATCATAGACAAACAGTTAGCAGCAAGTAATTATCAATTCACCTATCATATTTGGAAATAATGAATCCCATACCATTGAAAAATGTTGTACCTATTTAGCTGAAGCGGAGTGTATGTTGGTAAGGGTACTTACATGGAAAAAGTTATTATACTTAATTTTCTATCTATCCCAATTGATAAAATAATTATGCTAATGGAATATTAGTATGATAGAATTTTCCTTATTACACAATTTCCAATTGTAATTCGGAAAGTATCAATTTTGGTTCAGAAAATATGAATTAATTTAAAAAAACACCATAAAACACCAATTGACCAATTATTTTTGAAAATGAAGATGTCAGTAGTGTTGCAGTCAACGGAGAGCGATACAGAGGCGTGATAACTGATATGCTTTTTTTTTTTTTATAATTCGCGCACGCTTCAAGGGGTTCGCACCCGTATGATGCTCGGCTATGCTTGTGTTTTGAATGCCTATCATAATGATGGGCTTGAGGGTAAACTGATGAGCATTTGGAGCGCCACGAGTATTGCAGTTGAATTCAAGGAGAGGTGGCATGCAGCTGGCTATTTCTCTTGAGCACCGCTGGTAGAAGAAGCGATAAAACAGTGACAAGCAAGAGACGTTCCTGTGGTGTTCAAGCGAATTTAATGATTTCGCTATATTTTCGTCACCAATAAGTTTTATCGCGCGCTTTTGTATTCTATCTGGCTGATGCAAAGTAGTCTTAGGCGCACCAGACCAGATATGGCAATTGTACTCAAGTTTAGGGCGAATAAAAGCTTTGTAGATAGTATCCAGATCATAGGGAGTGAAATATTTCTTGCACCGGGTTAGAAAAACTAAACATTTCGCAGCATTTTTGGCGACGGTAAATATGTGGTCTTTCCAACGAAGCTTGTCGTTAACGCACATACCGAGAATTGCGAGATTTTCAGTTTCTTCGATGCAAGTGCCATTCCTGGATAATGGCATGGGATTTGGGATTCGCTTGGACAGGAGACAGCATTGGGTTTTGGAAGCGTTAAATTCTACTCGATTGTTTTCTCCCCATTTTATTATGCTGTCTAGGTCAGAATTTAACGTGCTTATCATACGAAGTTGTTTGAGTTCTACATGAGAGGTGGAGGGACGTTCCACAAACTTATATGAGAAGCTGAGAGTGCTGTCTTCAGCGAAAGAGTGAATTGGATTAGAAGTCACAGAAAAGAGATCATTAATAAAAATGAGAAAGAGTGTCGGGGACAGAACAGAGCCCTGAGGAACGCCAGCATTTATGTGGTGTATTTCAGACTTGAAACCGTCCAAAACAACTTGAATTGAGCGGTCCATAAGAAAGCTTCTAATCCAATGAAGCAGTTTATCATCGACACCATAAGCACGCATTTTTGACAAAAGAGCTTGATGCCAAACTCTGTCAAATTCCTTGGAAATATCGAGTGCAACAGTTTTGCTTTCACCAAATTGATGCAAAGACCGGTTCCACTGTTCGGTGAGATATACCATCAAATCACCAGTGGAACGTTGCCCACGAAATCCGTACTGCCGGTCACTAAGGATTTCATTGGTTTCAAGATATTTCATGAGCTGAAAAGTGATCAGCGTTTCCACGACCTTGGAAAGAATGGATGTAAGTTCTATGGGTCGGTACGAGGAAGGAGACGACAGCTCACCTTTTTTGGGTATAAGCTGGACAAAGGCTGTTTTCCAACTTCTCGGGAAGAGTCCAGAAGAATAGGATAGATGGAAAAGCTTACGCCATGGTAATGCCAGCTTGGAAGAACACCTCTTCAGAACTAATGCGGAAATACCATCTGGCCCAGCGGATTTGTGAATGTTGAGATCGTTTAAAACTCTAGCAACTGCACGAGTACGAATGAAGATCTGTTCCATAGAGTGTTCAATACTCGGGGCGGAATCAATGCACAATCTGGAAGCGTGGAGCTAGCTGCAAAATGTGCAGCAAACAGATTGGCTTTGTCTTTTGAGTTGACAACTGGAGGGTCATTTTAAATGAGCGTTGGAATGGACGACGAGGCTGTATTTTTGATTCTTTTCGCGAATGACCGAAAATGTTTACTACCTTTGGGACATTGTAGTATTTTTTGCCCCAATTTTCGGTCGTAGGCGAATTTGACTAGCCGAAGATTAGCATTGCAATCATTTCTGGCTCGTTTAAAATTTGTTCGGTTTTCCACTGTAGGGTTTGCTTTGTAAAACCGGAAGCATACCTCTCTATTCCTAGAAGCCTCTTTACAGCGCGAGTCGTACCATCCATCATCCTTTGGTTTGATAGACTTATCCCTGAAAGGGATAAACTTTCTCATACCAATAAGAATGATGTTTGTGATTGCATCAGCGGCGGCATCCACGTTGCTAACGCGAAACAATAGTGGCCAGTTAAAACTCTGCGTGGTTTATTAACGAGAAATTAGCTGATACAACACAATGGTCAGACCAGCCTAGAGGCGATAATACATTGGCGGAGTAATTATTAGGACGAGAGGTAAGAAACAAGTCAAGGGTGTTTGCGGAATGATTTGCAATGTCAGGTATTCGTGTAGGCTCATTTACAAGCTGAGTAAGGTGATTTAATTCAGCGAACAACTCAACATCCCTTCCTACGGGTGTTGTCTGGCCAGAATGTCGAAGCCACCCAGATTTGTGTACATTGAAATTACCCGCAATAACGATTTCAATGTTTTCATCATTTGTGACAATTCTTGCAATTGAGTCAGACAGTGTATCAAACTCGTGAAGAGTTGAAACTCTATCTAAGTTGGGGCTTCTATAAAGAAAGCAGTAGTGGATGTTGCGCCTTTGTACCATTACTCTAAGCCTACAAAATTAAATTCCGCATTGGAACATTGGCTTAATTGAGGCAAAAGTCTGAACGCAACATCACTACGGACATAAATTGCGAGCCCGCGTCGTGGGAAAAATATGGCACTAAGCAATATCCAGGCAGATTTAAATCTGAAGTATCAGAATTCACAAATACCTGAGTTTCGCTTAGTGCCATAATTGCTGGACTGTGGATATTTACATGTGTAAATACAGCGAAAAAATTCGTTCTCAGCCCACGTATGTTGCTGAGATCCACTCTGAAACTACACATCACAACAAACAACACAAACACACAAAAACACACAATTTACCGCTTCTTTAAGCCAGACTGAGGAGAGAGTGACTCACATTGGATTTTCAAAACATATTGCCGCCAGTGTTATACCTTCACGACAATATGAGTCAAATCACCAGTAGAGTCAAACACTCAGAGTCTGCTATTCTTCATTGTTAAAGAAATGTAGTCTCAAATTGCCGCATGCAGAAACATACAACAATTACCATTAACCAAACAATTTCTTTAACTGAGCTGGAGTGATAGGTGTAACGGGAAGCCACACACTGCACTTCGCACCTACGAACGGCGACCGCGCGAACCGTTGTTTTGCACTTTATTTTTTGCTTCTGCGCAAAACACAGCACGATTTTTATTTTTTTAAATTTTTTTGATATTTTTCAATATGTTTAATAACGCGCGAGCTAGTGAATTGCACTTTAATTTTATGTTTTAACTTCTGCGCAAACACAACACGTTCATAATTATTGTCGTTATTTTTCCGGTCAATAACGCGCGAACTTGTGTGGAGCATAACCATACGCAACGGCAGTTAGGAGACAACTCCCTTGCTTGCTGCTTTCAAGTCAGCTTAGGCAGTCATTTGAATGATTCATGCAAAGTTTTACTCTTTTTAGTAAACCATTAAACTTTGATAAGTACTAAACAATGAACGGTGTTTTGTTTATAGCGATTTTAAAAATAAACCAGGGAGCCATTTACATAGTAATAATAGTATTGTTGGAATATAAAGAGTGGACGATTTTACAATACCCAGCGCAGGAAAGTTTTATAGTTGCTTATCGAAAAAACGGCAGAAACAGAAAATTTGATAGGTTACTGTATAGACTGAATTTTAAACTTTAGCTTTAATTGTTATGACGCTCTACCCTGTGAAAAACGAACGAAAAGGTATTTCATCAGGATTCGAAATGAAATAAATCCCAAAAAATGATGTAAAGTCTAAACATATATATATATCTATATGTTTTCGGGATTTTATTTATTATCAAATAAAAAAATCCCAAAATGTTAGCATTTATTTTATTTATTTTGGAAGTTATTTCCTTTTAAAAATCAAAAACTATGTCATAATAAAATAAATCCCAAAATTATTGAAATGAAATTGGGAATTATTTTTTAGAGACACTTCAACCTCAAGATAGTAAAAAACAACCAAAAAAATTTAAAAATTTCATGTAAACTCTCTGATCGATGTGTGTCCCAGGGGACTGATCACTTCCAAAGAAAAAAATTTAAAGAAAATCGGCCCTGAAGCCCGAGGGGCACCAAATACAAAGTGTTGTCATCGAAGATACACATGAGTGCACAGTTTGAATAAAATCAGGCTTTAGGAAGTGGATTAAAATTTATCACAAGATTTGGCCATCCAGCCAGGCACAAACACACGGGAACGCGGAGTTAATATAGAGAATCAAAAAAAAAAAAATTTGAATGACTGTCTTAATTTTGTAACAACCAACAAAGATATTTTTTCAAAGTACCGATGTAAGTTCACTGTTAAGATCAAGCGATGATACTTAGGCTATATAGGTTGTGTGAAATCACTCGTCTACGCCAATAAAATAATCCTCCCCTGATAGTGCTCATCTTTAATCACTTTTATTTCCCATGTTTCAAAGCGATTTACCTCAACACCTAGAACACTCTAAAATTCCTAGTGCCTATAGGTAATTGTTCTTCTTGTATGGAAATCGACTGGAACAATCAAAAGCATTTTATGATATTGGTGCCCCTTTGATACAAACATTCATCTATCAATGACCTTATTGATAGAAAACTTAATAAAGTTTCATTTAGACTAGGTGTGATCAAAAGCGGGTCTTCGTATCTGAAAAAATCTATAATAAATGTGGCTGAAGAAGGAATCCGGTAGAGGTCGGGAGATACGAGAGATGTCTTGGATTAACATGAACGCCGCCAAGTAAGGGCACCATTTTACGGTCCTATTCGGACGCGGATTTGTTATACGACAATCAACGTCCATCCTAGACTGGTGTGCCAGTATTAAATAAATGGTTAGAGCAGGACCTACCAAAATCTTTGCCGATCTTTGGTTCTCGACAACCGGTTGAGATATGCAACTCCACAGAGAACGCATCATCGCACCGGTAACATCAGCTAGGGCTCTGATGTTACCGGTTTTCAAATCCGGTCGAAAACACCTTATTGAAAATTATAGACCTATTTGTAAATTGTCAGCGATTCCAAAGCTTTTTGAAAAACTAGTTAAGAATAGACTGTATTTTGTTACAAAGGAAATTATTTCCCCATTTCAACATGGATTTATGACTGGTCGTTCTACAGTCACAAATTTAACATGCTTTACTTCATTCTGTTGCAATGCATTAGAAAACAGCTTACAAGTCGATGTGCTGTACACGGATTTTTCTAAGGCTTTTGATAGGGTGGATCATAATTTACTTTTAAAAAAGTTGAATAAGCTTGGTATCCATGGCAATATGCATAAATGGTTGTCCTCATATTTAACAAACAGATTACAAATGGTCCGAATTGGAGAAACTTGCTCGAACGTCATCTTGACAAAATCAGGAGTCCCACAAGGAAGCCATATCGGTCCAATTCTATTTTTACTTTTTGTAAATGATATTACTGAAAATTTAAAAAATGCAAAGTGTCTCTTATATGCAGATGATTTAAAAATATTTAAAGAAGTAAAGACAGTCAGCGATTGTTTTGTGTTTCAAAACGAAATAAATAAGCTAAGTCAATGGTGTTTTCAAAATAAATTATATTTAAACTTTAATAAATGCAAAGTTTTTACAGCTCACCACAGTATAACACCAGTATTATTCCAATATTCATATGAAACTCAAATTTTTAAGAGAGTTTCAATTGTTAATGATTTGGGCGTTTTATTTGATGAAAGATTGACATTTGGATCGCATATAGATTTTGTTGTTGCGAAGGCAAACTCAATGAACGGATTTTTGAAACGTAATTCTAAAGACTTTAGAGACCCTTACACATTAAAATATTTATTTCTAATGTTAGTGAGACCAATTCTAGAATATTGTTGTGTTGTTTGGTTTCCAATTTATAACACCCACATTAATAGGATCGAAAGAATTCAAAAGAATTTTACTAAATACGCTTTAAGGCATTTTAATTGGTCTTGTAATTTTCCATGCTATGACACCCGATGTTTGTTTATTGATATGGAAAAATTAGAAAAACGTAGAAGATCCTCTTGTATTATTTTTATAAGGGATGTTCTGACATATAATATTAACTGTCCTGAACTACTTGCTAAATTACCGATCAACATTCCCTCTAGACAACTAAGAAATAATTATTTATTTTATAATAATTTTCATAGAGCGAACTTCGGACAAAATGAGCCAATATCTAGATGTATAAAATTTTATAACTATATCTGCAATTACGTTGACGGCATTCTACTGTCTAGAAATGAATTTAAAAACTTAATAAAAAAAATGTTTATGATATTAATTATTTTTATATATGTATGTTGTATATATTTATCATATTATTATGTAATCAGCAGAGTATAAACTCCATTGATGAAAATAAATGAAATGAAATGAAATGAAATGATGTACCAAAGATTTTGGTAACAACAGCCCTTCAGCTGATATACTCGCTCACGGATCCCAACCCCCTCGACAGAGTTAGAGCCAAAAAATTAATTTCACATTAAAATTTCAACAGGGGCCTAAATATTGGTATCAAATGAAAGGTGAAAATTCTACACGGCCGTACTTTTTTTAATGGGCGTACGCCAGCTAAAACGGAAGTTTGATCAAGTTGTACCTGGTTCATGTGGTTTTTCATATATTTGAATGAAATATACATTGTTCCCATTTGAAAGACTGAAAAAATGAATGACAAAAAAGGATTGTCTCAAAACGTTTAGAACTTAACTGTTATCACTCAGCAAGGCAATAATACCAATTCCAAATAATATGTTTTAATTCTAGTTAATGTCGTGGGCGCCATGGCTCAGTGATTAAGTGCATCGATTTCTAGGCAGTGGGTTCGTAGTTCGAATTACAGAAAACACCAAAAGTATTTTACACGGTCCCACCTACATACTTTATACGTGTTGCTTAAAAATCTCAAAGTTAAAAAAATCTAATTTACTCGCGTCACATGCGGGCGCTTTGAAATGTTTCTTGAGTTTTTTAAAAACGACATCAAAGAAGTTGAAACAGACAGATTTTCAAGGGATACGCTAAGTTAAATAAATTAAAGTCAAAAAAAGCTGTCAAATGCCTTGCACTAGCTTGAACTAGCTGCAAAATACGGAGAAAGCAGATTTGCCTTCCCGCTTGTCTATAAGCTGAAAACTGGAATAGTATTGTAAATGAGCGCTGTAGTTGCCGACGAAGCCTATTTTTTTCTTTTCGTTTTTTAAGTAACACCGGAGAAATAAAACTATCAGCTGTGCTGAGACGCTTCGCACACAAGTGTAGTAACCGCATGCCCGCCACTCCGTAAACCACCAGCAATAACATGTTACACATATGCCTAATATATTTGCTATTAAAAACTTAACAGCAAAAACAGCAAGCCATTTAAAAAGGAAATTAAACATTACCTTAGACAGTTGAGGTATCCAAGCCGAATGCTGCTTATGCACCTTAAACCAAATACATCTTTTTTTGTTCCGTACCCAAAAGGCTAATGACTCTACGAATATAAATATTTTACAAATTAGACGTCAATTAAACGTTTGCTACATATGTATACAGGTCTACTAACTTTGCAATTTATTTGCAAAGTCAGATTTATCATTATACTCCGTAATTGAATCCACACTTATGCCATTAAATCTGTCATCAGCTCCACTAAATATTCCTGTTGGATCTTCCATTGTGTCTTTACAACTGCAAATAATTTTGTTGCAAGCAAAAGTAACATTTACAATAAATAATTAACTATGCCTCAGCCATACACAGTGCGGATCATTTGGTATATAATTGGATCATAGAAAAAACCTTTATCTTATCTTTATATTAAAAAACCTAATTATATAATTTCTCAGTTAATCTGTGAATCGAATTATATGCTAAATTACAAAAAAAGATGTTTTGTTTTTTATATGCGATATTATATCAAGTGCATATTTTCAAGTGAACCTCACTGTATATTATAAAGTCCGTGGTACGTTATAGCACGAGAACAGGTAATATTATATTATCTATGGTTGGTTATATGTTAGTTATATTACTAATATAAAAAAAAATGTTTAAAATAAGGTTTTTTCTAGGATGAACTAATTTTGGTAGATTCGGATTTTGTTTTTTAAATGTACACACACTTTTAAGAGAATTGGCAGACAAATTAACAATAAATAAACTGAAGCGACCTTGCGTATCTCCTTGTCACTGAAAACCATCCGACTATGAATTTTCGTGTTCCATTAAAATTTAATAATGTGCACTTATTTATAATATCATTGTGTAACAATTTATACATTTAATCTTGTAATATTTAATGCGGCAACCATAAAATCTATTTTATTAAGTTATCCTATCAGCTGATCACTTTAAAGCGTTTTCTTGATTTGTCGGTACGGTATCTGACTCTGCTTTAAATGTATGCATACATAGCCGTATCGCATTTAACTGACGGCACAGAATAGTTAACGTTCGGTCCAATAATGATTTTTGCATTCAGTGGGACAAATTCTCAGCTATCTGTTAGCTCAGCTCAAACGCCAAAATGAGTAGAGGTGAATCCAACAAATTATAAGTTCCTCAGTAATGGTGCTCTTACAGTATTGTATGGATTTTGCTCGTATGTTGGAAATCTTTAGTAAGGAATCGTGTCCCAATTAGATGACTAAGGATACGAAGGGATCATTAATAGGACACGCGTAATGATGTAAATCCCAGGTATTTTGAACCACATGGTGGCAAAACAAAATTCTTGTACCCAAACAGCACGGAGCTCCCTGTATATTAGGCGTATTTTATTTGCCGAGGAATGAGGAATTAGATTTTGAAAACCAGCAAAACAGCAGGTTTTCTTATTCCAAAGAAGAAATAAGATAGTGCATTTGTTGTTGTGATTCCTTATTTCTCGGCGAATAAAATACAGCTATTAATATTAGACATATATTATTGTTTAGTGCAATTGCACAAACACGAGAAAAAAAACTACTTCCAACCCGAGATTTCTACATTTTTATCCAACGCTTTAACCCATGCGCCACGGAGTCAAAATTGTTGTTATAGCTGTTTTATGTCTGCAAGGAAAACATTATCTATAGCATTATGGTAATATTGAAAAATATACTACTTCTCTCGTCTGGCTAACTACAATTTCATTTTAATAGATGTGGCCGTCCTGGTCATTTTTTATCGCACGGCACGCATTTACGTTTGATTGATTTTTGTGGCGTGCGAGAAAAATGAGCAGAACGGCTGTTAAAGTGCTATAGATAACATTTCCCAAGTTACTATAAAATAACTATAACATTAGCGTAGAGTCAATCTCTTCTAGCTAACCACAACTTCAATTTAACTATAGTCGGCCGCTCATTTTTTCTCTCACGGCTATAGTCTAAATGCTCCATATGCAAAATTAACATTTGAGGCGTGCGATACAAAGTGAGTATAATCGGCCCTATAGTTAAATTGAAGTTGAGGTTAGCCAGAAGAGATTGACACTACGCGAATGTTATAGTTATTGTATAGGAACATTGGAAATGTTATCTCTAACATTATGGTAACATTGAAAAATATACTACTTCTCTCGTCTGGCTAACCACAATTGCTATTTAAGATCCGTCCTGCTAATTTTTTCTCACGCCACAAATATAAGTCAAACCTTTTTGAATTTCATCAATCAGACAATAACATGCTCTCCGGAACATGTGTGCGCGGGATATTAATTGATTAATGTATACCCTCTTTTTCGCAAGTTTTGAGAACATGATCGATTAAATACAACTATTTTGAGTTATTTTTATAATATTTCATTGTGCTCATTTTACGAAGATGGCGGATAAAAATTTTTCATTGTGAAATATTTTCGTAGTGTGCAGTGGCAGTTGGCAGTCATATATTGGAAGTTTGTTATGGCATCGACTGTAAATATGTTTTTCCAACTTTTGGAAGCTCGGCCAGAAATTTGTAAAGTTAAATGTGAGAAATACAATATAATTGCACTTATTATTGCTTTCATTTTCGTATTGCAATTTAAATTTCGTATTCTTTATTCAATGTAGCTTCACAGAATGAATGGCTCATGATGCAAAAATTATTATATGAAAACATTTTGGCGTTCCTTTTTATTTGATCAAACAAACAGAATCTCATTAAGCCTGAAGTGGTGAAAAAATGATTCCTGACATGAAGTCAATTTTGATGATGGATTCGACAATTCCATCAAAATTTTTGTGCCAATACGACATAAAAATTAATTTGAATCAAAATTTTGACAGTAATTTTAACATTTTTCTGCCAAAAAGAAAGCGATAACAATAATAAGATCGGGAATCGCAAATGGTGCGTTCAGGAAGTGAAAACTTTAATTGATTTTTTATTTATCACTTCACCCCTTCAAATATCGGAAATCGATTTCCAGATAGATCGTCAATTGAGATGGCAGATTGTTTTTTGCAGAGCATATATGTAAAGTTTTACGCCAAATCTATTGCAGTCCTACGAATGCTTGCAGCAAAAAATAATTTTTGAGAAGCAGGATGTGTCCTACGCTCTAAAGAATGGATTAAATCCCAAGGCACCAGTTTACGACCTATTTAAAGG
The DNA here is from genome assembly GCA_947095585.1 of Nephrocerus scutellatus. NCBI lineage: Eukaryota > Metazoa > Arthropoda > Insecta > Diptera > Pipunculidae > Nephrocerus > Nephrocerus scutellatus. The sequence continues at coordinate 88,534,585 of OX352763.1, read as the reverse complement.
GGAAATGTTAATTGAACTCCTAGATGCATCAATTGAATACCTAACTTGTGCTTTCAACAGGGTTTTAAGCATAGGCCAATACCCCAAACTTTGAAGACGTCAAAGATAATCATGATCCCGAAGTCCGGCAAGGACCCTATTGTGTTATCGACCAATATGTTTATTACTTTACTATCAAAAGTCTTCGAGAAACTACTACTCGGGAAAATAACTCCGTTCTTGGAAAAGGAAGGAATAATACCTACACCAGTTCAGACTCAGAGATAAGCATGGCTCGATTGAACAGGTCCACAGGGTAGTAGATAAGGCTAAAAGATCCTACCATAATAGAAAGTTGGCATCATAAGCTCATCCACAACATAAAAAAGCTTTTGCCACAAAACTTCACAAAATCCTTAAATCGTACCTTCTAAAGAGAGATCCGTTATATTAAAAGACCACTGCATTAGTGCGGGTGTCCCCCAAGGAAGTGTCCTTGGCCTATTCCTATACATTTTATTTACATCAGACCTTCCGATGGACAACAACTTGACCATCTCAACCTTTGCGGACGACACCGCGATACTACCGGGTGACTGACACTAATTGTTACCAACTTCAGCCTGTCATTGCTGTCCAACCAGTGATGACAGAGCGCTCAAATTTACACTAATGACAGTTCATTCCATTGTTTACAAGCGTACAAAAGCATTTTAGTGGGAAATATTCAGAAAAAAGTTATCCGCAATGGAATTCAAGCGTAATAGTGTGATTGCTCTGTATTTGACTGGAAAACCACAGCCTCAGATTGTTAACCAGTTAAAACATCTGCATGTGAATAAAATGTTTGTGTATCGCACCATAAATCGTTATAACGGTACTGGAAAACATTGTAAAACGCCATGGTGGTGGACTGAAAGGCACTGCAACATCGCTATCATTCGGAAGCAGAATGCCAAATTGGCTCGGAATCCGCGCCGTAGCAGCATAAAAATGGCTCGTGAGGCAAACATTTCGCTCGAACGGATGTAGCCCATATTGAAAGATCATCTTGGACTAAAGGCCTTGAAATTCCAAAAAACGCATGGTTTCACCGATGCTCAAAAAAAAGTGAGAGTGGAAAGAGCAAAGGAGTTGTTACGCTTGCACCAAAGTGGCGATTATTCGAATTTGGTTTTCTCCGAAGAGTCACCGTTCGTTATTTAGCAATATGTGAACAAACAAAACAACCGGATTTACTTGCCCGGCAGTTCTACTGAAAATTTGGACCAACGGATTGCCACTCGAAACCAAGCGCCGCCGACGGTGATGGTTTGGGCCGCCGGAACGGCCAAAAGCCGTTCACCGCTCGTTTTTTTGGACCGTGGCATCAAGATAAATGCTCAAATTTATCGGGATCATGTGTTGGAGGGAGCGTTGAAGCCTTGGACACAAAATCATTTCGGTTGCAGAGCCTGGACATTTCAACAGGACTCGGCGCCGAGTCATAAAGCGCGCGTCAATCAAGATTGGCTGAGAAACAACGTTCCGCGATTCATTTCCACAGCCTAATGGCCACCAAATTCACCGGTTGCAAATCTGCTAAATTTCTCGATTTGCGTATTTTGAAGAGCAAGGTTGGGACAAAAAAATACCAAAGTGTCGATCATCTCGAGCAAGCGCTTCGCCGAGAATGGGCCAAAATACCGCAGAGCCACTTTCGTGCTGCATGCAATAGCACATTCTTATGTGAACATTTTTTACTTTGATTCAATAAAATTCATCAAAAAATAAAAATTCTGTGGCGTTTTGTTTTGGTAACACTTCGTGTCAATCACCCTGTATGTATTTGTCTCAAGCCACCAAAATTGCCACGGCCACGGTGAAAAAGCTAATAAGCTATTCAAAACTCATACAAATCAAACAAATAAAAGTTTAGATTGGTATGCAATCTTTATTTTTTATTTGTTATATTTCTTTAGACGGTAGCTCAATTCATGGTAACAGTTATTGAATGCGAGTAAATATTCAAAATTATTTATTACTTATTAATATATTGATTACAAGCAAGACCACAAGACCTATGCCAAGACAAAAGGCAATAATGCAAAAAGACTTAGCCTGCAAGAGCAAGACAGAGATATTTTCACAAATGTTCTGATATTTCGGATAAAAATAATTCTTCTTTGCTTGTACGCGTAGGTTGCCCAAATAGTGTTATACGTGTTTTCCTCGATTTGTACAATTGCTGTATCGCAACTGAGGTCTGTCTGTCTGTTTGTTTTTAAGAATGGACAGATGAAAGAAAATAGTACATAATAGAAATGGCTGCTATAAAAATTTTCTATGGGTCGACGTCAAAACTGCATAGTTGTCAATTAAGCTTGACGTGGTATCGATAGTTAAAAAAATTTAAATTTTTTATGTAAATTCTCTATTCTGTGATACTCATGTGTTCAAAGCAAAATGGGGTTAGTTATTAAAAAATTATATGGGCGTCCCTCGGCCCTGGGGCCAGATCACTTCCAAATTTTTACAAAAAGTGTTGCCACTAGAGATACACATGTGTATGTGTAATAAAATCGGTAAATTTAAAAAAAAAATTATATGGGAGTCCCCGGCGCTGGGACCCGATCACTTCCAAATTTTTGTCATAGTTATCATTGCAGATACACATGTGTGCAAAGATCCAATAAAATTGGATTTTCTGATGTGGATTAAATATTTTTCACACGACCATACACGAAAGTGACTGTTTCCTACGCTTGAAGGTAGGCATTATCTACACTAGTGCGTTAACATAGAAAATACTATTGTTGTTTAACAGTACTTTTGCATTGCGCATGAGCAGTTTAGAAGAAAAAAAAATTTTGGATAGAAAAATAAATTTATATCTAAATGTATTCTGCGGGGAACCAAAAAGCTTGCATGACACTAGGCTTCTACAAAGATCCCATTTGTATCGGGATGCTTCTGAAAACATAAGTTCTCCTTTTCCAAACAGGATGTTTCTATTAGGGGACTCTAGTTATCCATCCATCCATGGTAATTGCACCATTGAAGGACAAACAAATATAAATTTTGTTGTCAATTTGGTGGTCTGTGGCTATATATTGCACGACATCTGCACTGAAAACGATGACATATTTAATGCAGAAATTGTTAAGCAGAATCCTGAAGCTATGCAAGGGCATCAGATAACCTCGAATAACTTAAGACGTCTTTTTTTTGTCAAAAAAATTTTTTTTTCTTAATGACAGTAAAATTATAATAAAAAGTTTTAGAAAAATATACGAAAGATAATAACGACAGTAGATGGTGACCTTTGTTAATATTTTAAAAGGAACAAAGCAATTATCGGTAACGGCAATTACCCAGAATTACAAACAAATACTCCGCATTAGGAAAGTTTAGAATATTTGTATGCTACTGGGGAAGCCATTAGAAAATTCCATGTTTATGTTTTACTTTTCCTTGCAAAATCGACTAATAAAGAAATGTGATATTGGGATATGCACAACTAACGTTAGCTGTGAGATCCAGTGTATCAATGCGTTTTAGACAACAAAGGACATAAACGTTTAAAATCTGCATTTTATTGTAACACTGCTAAACAATAAAGACAATTATATTCTTTGAAGCGCATTAATTATTTCTTCTGTTGACATTTCGGCATTCGAGTTGCCACATGGATACCAACATAGATGAGAAAAAATTACTCCCTGGTTGTAATATTTGTAACTACTTTCTTGTTCACGAAAATTGACCTCTATAGATAGCAAGATTTCATGGTGTTGTTGTACTGCTTGTAAATCAAGAACACATATAAATCATCTCCGAAAATAAAACGCGGCTAATATTTTTATTAATTAAATTTAATGTTTTATGTAAGCAACGAAATTTGTATTGACAAAATTACAAATACGTAGTTACTAAAGAAATGCTGCTTGCGTCATTCAAATGAATAACAGCATAATAGAATAAAATTTTTAAATATTTTTTTTATTTAAGTCATAATATTAAAAATAATATTAAAACAATTAAAATCTTTACTGAAAAGTTATAAAGCGTTTGATTTCATACAGAAGTAATCATTTTAAGTCTTAGATTTTGCACGCTGCGATTCCCTTTTTTAAGCGACTTTTGGCAAAAAGTGGGACAAAGGGATTTTGCACTACGCGAATTAATACTCGCTCTCGCTTTTATTTTCGTTTTTGCATAGTAAATGGCGAGAAATAATAATATGACATTAATAATGATCGTGAAAGATGTAAAGAATAATGAGACGAAGTAATAATGTGATAAAAGGTTTTTATGATTTCGTTCATTATTAATATTAATATCATGCTTATTTATTACGTCGAATTGAGAAGCTTTCCTAGACAAGTTATTACTATCGGACGTTTGTCAGACATTCGCGAGAGGTGAGACTGGAATTCGGACTTCCAATTTAGCATTAACAATATATGATAGAATCTTAAGCCTTAATTAAGTACAATATAATTTAGTTCGAGCTAAACATTGTGATTGGTAAAAGCTTTAAAATTATACTTTTAAATCCTGCCTGTTGATATACTCATGGGTTATAGAAATGAGCCAATATGAAATCCTTTTGACTACATTCCATGCCGTTGATTTGAAAACAACAAAACAAATTGGCGATTTCGCGGAAGGTATTTGTGTTCGCCATATACCAAAGAAATATAGATATTTCCTTTTCAGCCGATGTTTTTTATAAACCCCTGCTGATGTCGCTCAGGAACCGGTCTGATAGCTTATAGCAATCTGAAATTATTTTTCGTTGCATATGTAGTTCTTTAATTGTCTATTTTTTGTACCGATTAAAATCTGGATTATTGATCGGTTTAATCTAAAATGTTTCTTTAACTCCAAGTGGGAATAGGCATTAATAGTGTCTTCGAAGTCTTCGTTGATGATGTTGTGGAATGCTGTCTATGTCTGTAGAGAAATCATCAGCTGGTAGATGAAATTGAAACGTTTAATGAGCTTAGATCATCGCTATCGTCTCTTTTGAATAAAAACTACAAAAAAACGTTTCAGTATTGCTGCTGCTTCCATGTTTATTTACTGCTGTCAAAAAAACAAACGAAACAGTAATACCAAACATGAAAAGTAAAATTTTTCGATGATCTGGATCTATATAGTTTTATATAAAAAATATAATTATTTTTGGGTATTCAAAAACACGAAAAAAGTACAAGTATAAACAACAACAAAATATACATTCGAAATGGCGCTATCGGGCGATAGCTTTAGTTCGAAAAAATCTTTATCGTACATGCTTAAGCAGAATTTACATTTGAGACGTGCGAGACATAGTGAGCGGGCCGACTATAGTTCAATTGAAGTTGTGGTTAGCCAGAATAGATTGACATTACATGAATGTTATAGTTATTTTATATCTGCAGGGGAAATATTATCTATAGCATTATGGTAACATTGAAAAATATACTTACGGAAGTATATTTTTATGGTAACATTTGGTGATTTTTTCTGTTTTCTCTCTTCGCACAGCCTTTCTGCTTTTTGCCATAAATTTGCAGATCATTCGTCATTTAGTAGGTTCTCAGTGTTTTGTGGGAAACTGTGTTGCGCACACTACACGATTGTATCAGTAAAATTAATCAATAACGATGTTTGTAATGATGTGAATAGGGATTTTCTTCATTCATAATTACTAATAATAACATATTATTAAACGCATGTGGTTTGTTTTTTTAATGACCACGGTTCGTTCGTTTTTAAAACGAAGTAAATAGTATAAAATAAGATTCAAAATGAAAAACGTGGGGGGTGTGCAACTATTCATGCACCAATTATTTATTGCATGCGCTTCAAATTTTTAATTTTAAATGATTTTTTTTAATTAATCACTAGAATCATCGGAATCACTGACAATAACATTAAGGGCCATATTTATAGTCGTGAATATAGCCTTGGATTAATCCACTTATAATCGAAAATAGCCTTAGCCACTGTTTTAGCCATTGATATAAATAAGGATATATTTTATAATCTACGTTTATAAATACGAAAATGGGGATAAATCCGCCGATTTAAATGTATCCTCGACAGTAAATATGGCCCAAAAGGCCGTGATTACATCGAAATCCGAAACTGTGTCTTCACTTCTTCACCAATATTTTGTAAATTTATAAATGTCTTGTTTTTTTAATTTTAAACAAAAAATATTTAGTTTATTTGTGTATACGCGAAAGAAAATAACTTTTTATTGTTGGCTTGATTCATTTTGTACTGAGAATCGGCTATTATATTTCAATTAAAATTATAGTCGTGAATATAGCCATTAAAATAAATTTGTTCTAGTCAAAAAAGTAAGGCTTATTGTGCAGTATTAAGTATAATTTTGTGTATCCTAAAAACTCGGTGACGCTATGCTCAGTTGAATTTTTGTCTTTCCAAAGTATTGTATTTTTCTTTGTGCTTAATAGCACAATAATGTTCTAATAACGCTATAATGTACTGTTGGTGTTTATTTTTGTGTGCAGTTGTCTATTTCTCTCTCTTTAGAATGTACATCGAACTCTAATCGACTGTCATCGAGCTCCCTAATAATTTTCTTATTTGTATCTTCATCTCTTTCGTTCTGTCTTTCTTCCTTGTCATTTTTTCTAACATTTTTCTGAATGTAAATCATGCATTACATAATTGCAATATGTCGAAATACCGAGTTTGAGGGTTTTGAATTGTCGTAAGTCGAAAGTCGAAATACGACAGATACATAATCGGCCCCTTGAATTCACATACGTCTTAAATTTTTATGGTAAAGGGTTTGGTGTAGTAATCTTATTGAAATTTCGATTTGTATCAAAGAGACACTTTGTGTTGGGGAATATTACTCGTTTGTTCAATTTGAATTTTTAAATATGCTTTTAAATATGTCTTTATTTTCTTAATCATCGTTGTGTTTTCTGTTTCAGATTTTTTTCGTTATTGTTGTTAACATTTTGAAAATATATATTGAAGTATAATTTTTACACCAGGTCCCAGTCCCGGTTTGAGCCCATGTCATCCAGTTTTGCATCATTAAGCTCGTTCTGGGCGTTCTGATCTACGCCATCCTTCCAGCGTAGGCTTGGCCAGCACTGCTGCCTACCGCAAAGGAACATACGACTAGGATCCTCTTCACTCATGCGAGCTAGATCACCTGCCCACCGGAGCTTACCGAACTTAATTCACTCACAATGTCGACATGGCGGTAACGCTCGTAAATTACAGAGTCTCCGGAATCGTCTTCTTCACATACGGGGCCAACAATTCTCCGATAGCTGTTGCATGTTGTGATATCTCTTTTCTTATGTATGGGGCACAAGATGCCTCTTCGCCTGTCTGCTGACATCGCTTCTTCCACCCATACTTACAGTATTAGTTCATGAATTGCGGGACCTCCTAATTTAATCAGCTCCGCTGGGATACCATCTGATTCCGAGGCCTTATTATTTTTGAGGCGATTTATCGCTCTGCACACTTTGTCCTTGCTTGGTGGCTGCAGCATAGTGTGGTCTTCGGTCAATTGCTCTAATTTCCTCAGTTAGGTCGCCATTTAGCAACTCATGAATCGCTCTAAGATGCCTTTGAGATCAGTGATCAAAATACCCTGTTTGTCTTTGCAGTATGTGCAATGCGGTGTATAGTGTGCATTCCACGAACCTTCGCGCCTGGTGCGGTCCTCGCTTTCAGTACTGTTCTAGTTCGTGGACGAGATTATTCTCCCAGGCTGCTTTCTTTCTCCGGTGAACTGTTATTACGTTCAGTCGCTAGGTTACATTCGTCATCGAAACAGTTGTTCCGATTTCTACGACTACTGCCTGAGATGGAGTCAACAGTACTAATGACACTATTTCTTACCCCCAGGACTTACTCTCCCTGAATTTAGGGAAATCTTCATGACAGCCTGAATTTGTAGTTGCCCCAGAGGACTAACTACGAAAAACCACAAAGAATTGTATATTTTAAAAAGAGATTTTCTCTTTTTTTTCAAACTTCATTTAAACCAACTCTTCCGCTCATGCTTGGTGCAGTTTTTGACGACAAGAAATACAAACAAAAGAACTTGGCCTAGCTACGAGGAACCGCAGAGAATCTTCAAGAGCTCCATTTGAGTTTAGCTTTTTCGATCATTCTTGGTGCAATATTTGGCGTTGGAGCTTATCGGCTCGATAGTTGTGCGTGCCTCTTTCGTTTGTTAGGCCTGGTACTACAAACGAATCCGGTACAATTCACTATCGAGTTGTTAGCCTTCAAAAAGGCAGAGTTTTAACTGGCCGCTATTGTTTCGCGTTAGCAACGTGGATGCCGCCGCTGATGCAATCACAAACATCATTCTTATTGGTATGAGAAAGCTTATCCCCTTCAGGGATAAGTCTATCAAACCAAAGGATGATGGATGGTACGACTCCAGCTGTAAAGAGGCTTCTAGGATTAGAGAGGTATGCTTTCGCAAACCCTACAGAGGAAAACCGAATAAATTTTAAACGAGCCAGAAATGATTGCAATGCTCATCTTCGGCGAGTCAAATTCGCCTACGACCGAAAATTGAGGCAAAAATACTACAATGTCCCAAAGGTAGTAAACATTATTGGTCATTCGCGAAAAGAATCAAAAATATAGCCTCGTCGTCCATTCCAACGCTCATTTATAATGACACTCCAGTTGTCGACTCTAAAGACAAAACCAATCTGTTTGCTGTACATTTTGCAGCTAGCTCCACGCTTCCAGATTGTGCATTGATTCCGCCTGCACCTCCGAGTATTGAACACTCTATGGGACAGATCTTCATTCGTACTCGTGCAGTTGCTAGAGTTTTAAACGATCTCAACATTCACAAATCCGCTGGGCCAGATGGTATTTCCGCATTAGTTCTGAAGAGGTGTTCTTCCAAGCTGGCATTACCATTACGTAAGCTTTTCCATCTATCCTATTCTTCTGGACTCTTCCCGAGAAGTCGGAAAACAGCCTTTGTCCACCCCATACCCAAAAAAGGTGAGCCGTCGTCTCCTTCCTCGTACCGACCCATAGCACTTACATCCATTCTTTCCAAGGTCATGGAAACGCTGATCAATTTTCAGCTCATGAAATATCTTGAAACCAATTAAATCCTTAGTGACCGGCAGTACGGATTTCATGGGCAACGTTCCACTGGTGATTTGATGGTATATCTCACTGAACAGTGTAACCGGTCTTTGCATCAATTTGGTGAAAGCAAAGCTGTTGCACTCGATATTTCCAAAGCATTTGACAGAGTTTGGCATCAAGCTCTTTTGTCAAAAATGCATGCTTATGGTGTCGATGATAAACTGCTTCATTGGATTAGAAGCTTTCTTTTGGACCGCTCAATTCAAGTTGTTTTGGACTGTTTCAAGTCTGAAATACACCACATAAATGCTGGCGTTCCCCAGGGCTCTGGTCTGTCCCCGACACTCTTTCTCATTTTTATTAATGATCTCTTATCTGTGACTTCTAATCCAATTCACTCTTTCGCTGACGACAGCACTCTCAGCTTCTCATATAAGTTTGTGGAACGTACCTCCACCTCTCATGTGGAACTCAAACAACTTCGTATGTTAGGCACGTTAAATTCTGACCTAGACAGCATAATAAAATGGGGTGAAAACAATCGAGTAGAATTTAAAGCTTCTAAAACCCAATGCTGTCTCCTGTCGTCTAAGCGAATCCCAAATCCCATGCCATTATCCATGAATGGCACTTGCATCGAGGAAACTGAAAATCTCGCAATTCTCGATATGTGCGTTAACGACAATCTTCGTTGGAATGACCACATATTTACCGTCGCCAAAAATGCTGCGAAATGTTTAGGTTTCCTAACCCGGTGCATCAAATATTTCACTCACTATGATCTGGCTACTATCTACAAGGCTTTTATTCGCCCTAAACTTGAGTACAATTGCCATATCTGGTCTGGTGCACCTAAGACTACATTGCATGAGCTAGATAGAATACAAAACCGCGCGATAAAACTTATCGGTGACAAAAATATATCGAAATCATTTGATTCGCTTGAACACCGCAGGAACGTTTCTTGCTCGTCACTGTTTTATCGCTTCTTCTACCATTGGTGCTCAAGAGAAATAGCCAGCTGCATGTCACCTCTCCTTGAATTCAACCGCAATACTCGTGGCGCTCGAAATGTTCATCAGTTTACCCCCAAGCCCATCTTAAATTCAGGGATTCGTTCTTCAGAATGCTCTGCCAAGCTCTGTCTTCCCACATCACTATGATCGACAGGCATTCAAAACACAAGCTCACAGACATCTCCTCTTTTCTCCTCCTCTTCCTTAACGCCCACGCTGTGCCAAGCATAGCCGAGCATCATAAGGGTGCGAACCACTTGAAGCGTGCGCGAATTATATAAAAAAAAAAAAAAAAACAGAATTTTTCAATGGAGGTTTCCAAGAATTTTGAAGGCTCATGTATGTTATTTTTTTGTAATATTTTCTTGGTCAAGGTTTTTTGTAGTTTTTCTTGACCATGATCTATTTATTAAAGCATTTGGACTCGCGTTGTTTTAGTTTTGTGTCGTTTTTCCGTATTGCTTTTTTCAATGAATCAGGGAGAATTCCGAGAAAATAATTTCAAACCGGCGACAAACGTGAGGAATGTGATATGTTGTAAATCACATTTCTCCGATTTAATTCTTAATTTTAATAAAGGGCTTAGCCTACCTTATGGCCGTGGCCATGTGGGAGTGTTCCCTTGGCAATAAGTTTTAATATAAAAAAAAAATATATATATAAAATAAAGGACGAGTCCTAGCACTTGACCGTAGTTGTTTCTGGTCTCTTCGTTGCACTCGCAACGACCAAATTATTGCCATCTCTATGACTCGTTGTCCATTAACTTTAGTGTTCTCGTCTAAGCTAAGGGTGCCAATGTACGGCCTGAATACTGGCTCCCTACCTATTTTGGCATTCATATCTCCCAGAATGATTTTAACATCATACTGAGGGCACGCATGAAGCTACCGTTCGACTGATTCAAAGAAACGTTTATGAGGCTTATGTTTTTAAATCTGTCCCCCACGTAAAGGGTGCATAGCCGTTCATTTATTGCTTTAAAGCCGATAACGGTTGGTTTAAATTATGCTGACTAGAAACCCCAACCCGAGCACAATATGTCATGTATGACAGCTATAATATATGTCATATTCTGATTTTTGTAAGACACCATTCCCCATCCACCGCAGGGTATTGGCTAGCTAAGGCTGTAATTTCGTCATTTCTGAATATTTTTCTTAAAAATATATTTATATTTTAAATAGCCACCTTTGGTGCGGATGCGTCTTTTTTTTTTTTTAGATTTAAGATTAAGATATTCTATTTAACATTTAAGAAATATACAATTTTGACTTAAAACTAAACTTATAACTATTATTAATAAGTGTCGGCTCAACAATAGGGGCCCGACGTATTTACATTGTCTTTTATTCGTATTGCTTATAATTAAACAATATTTTTGACTACTTAATCTACTACATGTTATATTTAAAGCAATTTAATTTTAAACAATAAATTCTAAAATAAAATAAAAATGAAAAAAAATATTAGAGGGGGTATAAAGAGGGCGATCTTCAGCCTCTGTAATGTTGATTGATGGCCTTCTCGTAGAAGGAGACGTCTTGATTATTAAGGATGTCGTCGAATCTAGCATTTGTGAATCCTCTGATGTGTATGTACCGGTGACTTGGCTCGATTTCTTCGCTTCTCAGTCCTTGAATCTCAGGACTTGGATGAGTTTCCAATCCGTCGACGAATTTCCTCGCCATTTGAAATAAGTGATCTGTTATTGGCAGCAGACCTGCTGCTTTGTAAAGTCTTGCAGTCGACACAAACTTATAGCTGTTTGGCACCCTCCAGAGTCCTGTACAGATCCTTAGTACCTTCCTTTCAAATAGGGAGATCTTCTTCATCGTTGTTGGTGAGACGGTGAACCATATGGGATAGCCATAGGTTATCACTGGCCTGATGAGCTGCTTGTAGATGAGCAGCCTGGTGTTGTTGGACAGTCCGTTTCTTCTTAGTAGCGGGTGCACCAAATGAAGAGCGTAGTTCGCTTTTTTCATTGTTTTTTTTCGATGTGAGAGTTAAACTTGAGCCTCTCAGTAAAGTTGATTCCCAGGTACTTAGTCTCTGACTTGGTGTTTATTATCGTGTTATCCGGAAGGCTCTGCACCAACTTGCGATTTTTCTTATCCTTGTTTCGGTTGCTGGTACTCGGAAGCAGGCGAGTTCCGTTTTGTTGGCGTTAATCTTCAGTCCCCACTTCAGGTAGTACTCCCAAAGGTTTCGGAGGTGTTCCTCCACTCTTCGGGCAGCTATCTCAGGAGAGCGGGAAACGGCATAGGTTATGGAGTCATCCGCGAAAAGCATGGTCCTTGTTCCGGCTGCATTGGTGGGATGATAGGGTCTTAAGGAGGTCATTGCATGCTGCATCCACTGTCGTGGATTTCGCTTAATTCGAACCTTTTTTGGCGATCTTGCTATTTTTGGAAGGACATCTCCATGGCGTTTTGTGATGTTACGTATCTTAGTAACGTGTGATACACAAACATTTTATTCACATTAAAATGCTGGAGCTGTTTGATATTAGCCAGTATATTGATTACGTAGTTGGATATTTGCTGAGAGCGGTTTTTCCAGACTCTTGAACCGTATTAGTTTCCATGGTTTTGAATGGAGCTTCTTCCAATTCCCATAATCTGCGAAGCTGTTCATCTGTATTAGTGGTTTGAAGAAAGCTGCGAATGGGCCTGAGTTCAACCGGTGCCTTACCAAATAAGATCCATCCTTATAGCGTTTTTTGAGCAATCAGCAATATTTTGTCCTGTGGTCGGGCTGGGTCAAGTAATAAAACTTCAGCTAGCACAACACTGCCTAACAATAAATCGACTTGAGACGGTTTGGAAAATTGTTAGATCGGCTAAGTGCAAGTCGTCGAGGTGCCTCGAGTCACTAACTGGAAACCTTCGGGCCGGGAGATGGCCAGACAGCAACTTATAAATGAAATACCGCAGGGCTGTTTCGTAGTTTGTGTGTCGTGATGCAATTACGATGTAGACAACTCCTTTACATGTGCCACTGCTGACCATTTCCAACCTAGAAACCTCGACATGAGTGCTTCTCGGCTTCCAACGCAGAAGGCGAGCATCTGATTCGGTAGTAAAACCCGAATCCAGAGGTGCGCAACGTAATTGTTTCTCCTGTAGAAGACCTCACCTTTACAATGGCGGTAGCCAGCCAAACCTGCGTCGGTGTATGCGAGATTGTATGAAGTTAATTGACGGCGGGATACATTTGATCTCCTGTGGGAGGCAGGAATTTGGAGCATCTGCATTGATGGTTGAGGTGAGAACTGTTTTGTGGTGTGGTTGAGCACCCCATGGTGGTATGAAATTGTTTGATGTCGAAGATCTTTGTAGTTGGATGCATGAATTGGATGGCGGATGGGATTGGATGTGTTGTTGAGGCATGTTCGTTGCCGCATGCTACAGAGAATGATGTGGCTGCTGACAATAGTAGCACCGGTAACTGCTAGGGCCTTGTTCTGTTTTGTGATTGTAGTCTAAACATTTTGGACAGATGCCTAACCTTTCAATACTTTTCCGGCGATCAGCGACACTCATTTTAAAAAACTATTGTCCGGTGCCGCAAATCTGACAAAATAATTTTGAAATGTTCGCTTGCGCGTGAATGTTTGCCTTGGAGCCTGGCTTGTTGGGCGTTAAATGCCTCGTATCGTCCGTTTCGTATGTCCCGAAAAAAACTGGTAAATTAATCTTAATTTCAACTTTGTTTGAAGCAACTGGAGCTATGTCTGTCTTGGGTCCCGTATGTCACTTGCTTTCACCTTGTATGAAGCATCGAGCAACTCCCAACGGTAAATTACATAGGACTCACAGATTTGTTCATAAACGATTTCAATTTTATCGAAGGTCTCAGTATCCTCCTCCACAATGGACGTGAGAAGGTTATGATGAAATTTCTTGGCTTGCGCCATATCATCTTCCAACAAACCTAAGCGCCCCGCAAGATAATTGCCTATCCTGCTGAACCAGTTTTCGTAAACTTACTCTGGTCTTTGACTACTTTTTTACTAATCCTTCGTAAGGCCTTGTATTCCACTTTATTTTTTTTTTGTTTTAAGAATTTACAAATAAGAAAAAGTATCAAAAAAATCATTTACTTGAATTTTTTTTCAGATTACACGTTTATTCCAAACTCCGGGTTAATGCAGCTCGCAAATAAAGGCCACCGCTGTTCCTGGAAATTTCTTATATTTTCTTAGCGAAGGAAGGACCAAAATGTTTCGGCTTGAAACTAAATGATAAGTACACCGATGATTGAGCTGGACCTTCTGCTTGCTAAATCGCATTAGAGTTTTACTCCCAAAGCGTAAACCGAAAATGTTAGCGAATGGACTTGAAAAATTTCTTGAAAATCAAGCAAACTTATAGAAACCAAACTGTAATTTCCGTTTGCGGACGGAGAAAATGAAAATAATACTTGTTCTTAGAACGTTATAAGGCCAACACAAGTTTGTTTTCACAGACATCAATTTGACTTATTTTTACTTGAACAAAAAAAAACAACATAGAAATTAAAATTTCTCATGTAAATTCTCTAACAGGAGATACATATGTGTGCAAAGTTTGAGCCGGGTTAATTTGGGAAAAATTAGTATTAGAGCCCCCTTCACTTCAAAATTTTTTCAAAAACTGTTCTCACCGGAGAAAAAAATTCAAATCAAAAACTTTTACAAAAAGTTCGATCTATCGGAGATACACATATGTTTAAAATTTAAAGTAAATCGGGCTAATTTTTACAAAAAAAAATTATGGCCCCACCCCCAGGCCCATTCACTCCAAAAAATTTACAAAAACGTTTGTCCATCGGGATAAACATATTGCTACGAAATTCAGGCTTTCGAGTTCGTAAAGGATTTTGCAAATAAAATACAACACAAATTTAATTAATTTACAAATATCAACTTTAATAATCAAACAGTAAAAATAGCACAAGTTCACAATTTATATTGGTGATTACTTTTCACAGTACACAAAACACTTCCTAATCATCTTACTTCGGCCTAACGCCTCTATTTATACTCAATAGCTTCCAGAAACTTCCAATATTGTAGACAGAAATATCCAGAAAATTGTAGCCTTATTTCCAACTAACGATACTTATATGCAATAAGTCATCTTCTAAAAATAGACTACGTGTTCAATCATGTTCTTTTACAGAAAGCGGGCAAACCGCACAGACCGGTTTGACTACTTGTTTGACCAGTACACAATGATTCAAACTTGCAGCCGGTTACATTTCAAATTTTAAATAATCTAATAGTCGTAGAGCCTAAAAGTATGCAACATGAAAGTGCTTATTTTTAGTATGCAGTATTTACATTGGGATTTATTTTAGGATTTGAATTCTATTATATGAGCTACCAACTACTTTTCGTAACATTACCCCCACCTTAATTCTGTTCGTCCCGAACGGATTCAGCAATCCCTCTAATGTTGTACCTTGTCAATCTGTTGATGCAGACAACTTTCTTTTGACATCCGAGGTTTTGTTTAATCTGATATACTGCGTCGTTGTTCCTCTTGTAGGGTTCTTCCCAACTTTGCTGTGGTTTCTGTAATTACCCTTGTCTTGTCTTGGAATTGTGTAGCCAAACGAAGTCTTCTTCCCGCAATTTAGGTTATTCTGTGTTTTCGTTTCTTCGTTACCATTCACGACGTTGTTGTCTACTGATCTATGGACATTGATCCCCATGCGGTCTTTCTCCTTGCTCCATCAATCGAAGTACTGGAGCAATTGAATCGTCCTGCTCTTGTTCTTCCCTAAGCTCCTCTCTTCTCAAATGTTCTTTCATCTGCTGGACCGTGATTCGTGAAACAACTGAACATTTTTGGTTTTTCGGTCTTCTACTTTGTTTGTACTCAGGGTCACAACACTTCCTAATTGATCTACCATTGTGATTGCCAGTCATGCTGAGCGGAACTTCCACATTACGCCATCTCAGTACTTGCTTTCTCAAATCAAGTGACATATGGTGCGCCATCATAAAGTCCAGACCCAATATGCATTCATCTTCCACACGGGCAACAATAAACCGATGTCGAAACCTTAATTCTCCAAACTCGACTGTACGGAAACGCTAACCCTTAACTGCTGCAGCTTCTCCTGTAGCAGTCCTCAACTTGTAGTGATGCACCCTATTTACTTTCTCTCCAGACACCATTTCAGGACTTACAATTGATCTGGAAGCTCCTGTGTCTAGAATAAAATCGCAAGGTCTTCTCTCCAACACGCCATTAACAACCAGACTGCAATCACTGCCAAGATTTGTACTGCGTATTGTGACCCTTGGATATTCCCTTGTCTTTTTCGGCCTTTGCCCTGCAAAGCTGGTACAAGACCTCCTTCTTTAAATGTTGTGCATCTATTCGCCGTAATCTTTCCAGATTATTGACACAATTCACAGGCTGTATCATCATTTTTCCAGCGCTCAGCTCCTTGCAATCCCGAATAAAATGTCCAGGTTTCTGACATCTAAAACATTTGAATGTAGAATCGAATCTGCTACTTCTCTGGTTTTGAAAGCGACCAGTGGTTGATTTCTGCAATTTCTCATCAATGAGAGCTTTTATTTGTGCAACGTCCTCCGTTTCTATTTTGCGTAGCCCACCAAAATTCAAAGACACACTGGCTTTAGCTACTTCATACTCCAAAGCCGATGCCAATACTTGATTCATTGTTTTTCCTCTCGATGTTGTTCTCAAATAAACTTCAACTGTTCATCTCGAATAGCATTGATAAACGCATCCACTGCCAACCCGTCCAAGATACCAGCGGGAATCCCACAATAGGCTTGTCGTGCTAGTTAAGTTATTTCCCGTTCTAGTTCTTGAAGGCGTTCGCTGTTGCTTCTTTATCTGGAACTGTATTTTACTTAGCTCCTGTGTGTGAGACTGTCCATAACGCAAGTCCAACTCTTCCAAGATTCTGCCGGAACTCATCTCGGAATTTGGAATCATTTGTAATACATCAGGCGCCCTGCCCCTCAACGCTAGAATCAAAGAATTTAGCTGTTCTTCAGCACCCCATCCATTATGTTGCACAGCAGCTGCAAACTGGACTTTGGAATTTTCAAAAGCTGTGTCGCCATCGAACGCAGGTGGCTTCAAAATTCCTTTCTGGTTACTAGAAGATTCTGGAATTACTCTGGTACTACTTTGTTGAGTATTCTCTCCCATCTCCTTAATTTTGCCTTACAGAGCACTCACTTTTCCTGTCATGTTCGTTTCGAACGATTTCACTTTCTCTTGAATTTCGCTCATCTCACCTCTTAACTTTTCTTGAATAACATCCAGCATTTGATTTTGCTGATCAAATTTGGAGTTCAGTTCTTGAGTTTGGCAAGACCTCACCCTTTGGTCTCTACTTAGAAAAGCTTCTTCAACGATCGCCAGTTTCCAGTTTATGCGTGGTGTAGATTGATCAGCAACCAAAACGACATCACCCTCTTTCAGCTGGATCGTGGATTTTTTCGGCATATGGTGGAAAGAGCGCAAAAGTTGAAGATACTCAAGCCGCCATCGCTTTTTTTAACTTAGTAGCGTATCTCATCCGCTGCTTCCAGACATTTCGAAGAATCTCTGCGTCAGGCTCTTTGAGCGATAAATCTATAGGTAGACTTCGTGAC
The DNA here is from genome assembly GCA_947095585.1 of Nephrocerus scutellatus. Taxonomy (NCBI): domain Eukaryota; kingdom Metazoa; phylum Arthropoda; class Insecta; order Diptera; family Pipunculidae; genus Nephrocerus; species Nephrocerus scutellatus. Next base: position 88,516,858 of record OX352763.1, on the reverse strand, counting down.
TCAAAATGAAAATTTGAAGGCGTCAGGGGGGATAGGTCCATTGGATCTGCGCTCACATATGTAAGAGGACGGCTATTGACAATTTCTTCGGTCTCGACGATGATTGTTCTTAGCTGCTCAAAATTAAGTTTTGCCTTGCCGATTGTTACTTTTATCAAATTTTTCATTGTTCGGATAAGTCTCTTCCAGAAACCACCCAACATGGCGCACGTTCAACTATGAAATTCCACTTGATCTTTCTTCGTGACAGGAATCCCTGGATGACTTCTTCGTTCCAAAGAGAATCAGGACTACGCAACTCAATAGCAGCTTTCCGAAAAGCGCGAGCGTTGTCGGACAATATCATAGTAGGTACCCCACGTCTGCCAATGAACCGCCTAAGAGCCATCAAAAAATGATTTTATTCACATTAAAATGCTGGAGCTATTTGATATTAGCCAGTATATTGATTACGTAGTTGGATATTTGCTGAGAGCGGTTTTTCCAGACTCTTGAACCGTATTAGTTTCCATGGTTTTGAATGGAGCTTCTTCCAATTCCCATAATCTGCGAAGCTGTTCATCTGTATTAGTGGTTTGAAGAAAGCTGCGAATGGGCCTGAGTTCAACCGGTGCCTTACCAAATAAGATCCATCCTTATATCGTTTTTTGAGCAATCAGCAATATTTTGTCCTGTGGTCGGACTGGGTCAAGTAATAAAACTTCAGCTAGCACAACACTGCCTAACAATAAATCGACTTGAGACGGTTTGGAAAATTGTTAGATCGGCTAAGTGCAAGTCGTCGATGTGCCTCGAGTCACTAACTGGAAGCCTTCGGGCCGGGAGATGGCCAGACAGCAACTTATAAATGAAATACCGCAGGGCTGTTTCGTAGTTTGTGTGTCGTGATGCAATTACGATGTAGACAACTCCTTTACATGTGCCACTGCTGACCATTTCCAACCTAGAAACCTCGACATGAGTGCTTCTCGGCTTCCAACGCAGAAGGCGAGCATCTGATTCGGTTGTAAAACCCGAATCCAGAGGTGCGCAACGTAATTGTTTCTCCTGTAGAAGACCTCACCTTTACAATGGCGGTAGCCAGCCAAACCTACGTCGGTGTATGCGAGATTGTATGAAGTTAATTGACGGCGGGATACATTTGATCTCCTGTGGGAGGCAGGAATTTGGAGCATCTGCATTGATGGTTGAGGTGAGAACTGTTTTGTGGTGTGGTTGAGCACCCCATGGTGGTATGAAATTGTTTGATGTCGAAGATCTTTGTAGTTGGATGCATGAATTGGATGGCGGATGGGATTGGATGTGTTGTTGAGGCATGTTCGTTGCCGCATGCTACAGAGAATGATGTGGCTGCTGACAATAGTAGCACCGGTAACTGCTAGGGCCTTGTTCTGTTTTGTGATTGTAGTCTAAACAGTTTGGACAGATGCCTAACCTTTCAATACTTTTCCGGCGATCAGCGACACTCATTTTAAAAAACTATTGTCCGGTGCCGCAAATCTGACAAAATAATTTTGAAATGTTCGCTTGCGTGTGAATGTTTGCCTTGGAGCCTGGCTTGTTGGGCGTTAAACGCCTCGTATCGTCCGTTTCGTATGTCCCGAAAAAAACTGGTAAATTAATCTTAATTTCAACTTTGTTTGAAGCAACTGGAGCTATGTCTGTCTTGGGTCCCGTATGTCGCTTGCTTTCACCTTGTATGAAGCATCGAGCAACTCCCAACGGTAAATTACATAGGACTCACAGATTTGTTCATAAACTTCGTGACTAAAAAAGAAAATTTGAAGGCGTCATGGGGGATAGGTCCATTGGATCTGCGCTCACATATGTAAGAGGACGGCTATTGACAATTTCTTCGGTCTCGACGATGATTGTTCTTAGCTGCTCAAAATTAAGTTTTGCCTTGCCGATTGTTACTTTTATCAAATTTTTCATTGTTCGGATAAGTCTCTTCCAGAAACCACCCAACATGGCGCACGTTCAACTATGAAATTCCACTTGATCTTTCTTCGTGACAGGAATCCCTGGATGACTTCTTCGTTCCAAAGAGAATCAGGACTACGCAACTCAATAGCAGCTTTCCGAAAAGCGCGAGCGTTGTCGGACAATATCATAGTAGGTACCCCACGTCTGCCAATGAACCGCCTAAGAGCCATCAAAAAATGATCAGTAGATAAACTCCTCGTTAGCTCCAAATGCACAGCACGCACTGCTGCGCATGTAAAAATTGCGACGTAAGTCTTGAAAGCATCTGACTTGGCATCATAGCAGTAGAGTGGGCCAGCAAAATCGACCCCAACGTTATCAAATGGTCGGGATAAAGTAGCCCTTTCGATAGGCAGAGGTGCAAAGGGTTGAGAAGCAGGCAATCCCCAAAGCTTTCTGCACACTTTGCAGGCCTTGATACGTGTTTTGACCAACTGGCCCCTTGACAATCCACAAATGCTTCCGTAATTGTGCCAGCACAATGTTGACTCCAGCGTGAAGTGCTCTTTGATGGTAGTCGTCAACGATTATACTGACAATGTGTGACTTCGCTGGGAGGATAATCGGGTGTTTTAAATCCATCACTTCGTTTGATGACTGCAGACGACCGCCTAACCTCATGATACCCTTGTCTAAGAAGGGAGATAACTCGCAAATTTTTGAAGACTTCATTAAAACTCGGCCCTTCTGCAATAGGCAAATTTCCGACATACCGAAACCAATGGTTTTCTGCATTTTGGATTTCTGCAGCTGACAAAGGCGGAATTGGGACTTAGAACTCGTATGAAATCCTAGACGACCTTGGCATTTCTTTAGTGTTAACACATTCGTTCCACTCAGTCAAAGAGTCACCAGTAAGAACTTCATCCCACGATATCTTCTTTTTCCATAAATTCTGGAAAAGAATCTTTAGTTTAATAATAGATGGACCAAAAATACCTATTGGGTCAAAGATCCTTGCGATAGTTTGGAGCACGTTGCGTTTGGTCCCTTTTGTTGAACTGGAAACAAACATTGCATCAAACGAATCCATAGGAACGGACAACTCGTCGCTATGTATGAACCAATATAGCCCCAATACTTTTTGCTTGTGAGGCGTACTGATGGTGCTCGTCGCCTCTCGTACCTTGCTGCTGTTCGAGTTCCATTTATGAAGGGTCATCGATGCTCCTTTCAGAACGGTGACTGCTTCGTTGCAAATTCGTCTTCCTTCATCTTCGCCATCTACGCTAATAACCAAGTCATCCATGTATATGCTGTCTTTCAGTACAGAGCAGGTTTCAGCTAAATTTACTAAATTTTTAATTAGCTCTTGATTTTCTTCTTCATTGCTCTTAATACCAATAGCTTCTAGCGACCAGAGCTGAGAAGGATCTACTTTTATTCCGGTTAAACCAAGAAGACTGCTGGAAGTACAACAAGAGTTTTCATTAGATGCAAGGAGACTATTACTTACGGAGAGATGGACACCCTGTAAGGCCCATCCAAATACTGTCTCTATAGCCCTCAATCGTTAGGTCAGATGACGCTGATTTCCAGTAACGACGGACCAGTAAAAATCAGATCCGATGAGAAGACTTAACCCCTCTTCTTCCTCCACGTGTGTTGGGCGAACATCTGACAACCTCATGCCTTCAAAGAGTGGACAATCGCTCTCTGGAACTTCTAATACGTCCACGCAGATTTCCGGCACTACGACGGCCTCAACTGATATAAACACACCGAGATTTAAAGAACTTTTCAAACGGACTTTAACTTTAATGAACTTTTCGATTGGATTTGTTTCCTTACTACCGAATGGAATTGCTGACAAAACGACCGTTCCAACTGCTTTGAACTGTCTTCAAAAATACATTCGTTTTCACATAATGTGTACATAAATTTAAAGCACTGTTTTTTGCTCGCGAATCCGAAATTGTTCCGTTTTCTGTATTTTCTTTCCTTTTATTCACTTGCATAGAGTTCTTATACTGCGGGTCGCACATTGATGACATATGTTTGCCACTACACTTATTACATGAGAGAAATTTACCGGTTCTACATTTCTTAGACGAGTGACCCATTCTAGCGCAACGAAGACACCGGCCACTGATTCGTAAAGGGTTTCTCTTCCCAGCAATTGAAGTGTTGCTATCACAGTCCTTTGTCTTGTGCTTGTTCGATTTACAAAACAGGCACGTGTCGTCGATTGCATTCACTGTCACCAGACTGGAAGCCGTTGATGGGGTGATGGCTGATTTTGCCTTCGTGTGAGTGTGTAAGACACCACTTTTTTCAAGCGACTCAACCTCCCGTTTGAGAAACCGCATTATGCTCTTAACTTCATCTCCGTCAATTTGCTCATTCTTCTTGTCGATGTTAGTCGATTCGCAAAGCAGTTGGTAGACATCGCAACAGTATAGATCTAAGCATGACGTAGTAGTGGGTTGTGGGTACCTGCAATGCAGTGAGTGAGCGGGTACAAGAAACAACCGTTCCGTATAGATTTCGTAGTCCTGCTGCGTCGGTCCGTTCGCGACTTGGAGAAAGACTTACCATTTGATGGATGTGCTTGTCGATGAGTTTTTCGGTGCTTCCGAATTGCTCTTGTAAGAGAGCGACCGCTACTTCATAGCACTTCTTTAACAGCGTAAAACCAGCAATTGATTTTTCGCGTCGCCATTAAGCACAGATTTCAAATAATTAAACTTTTCAGTCGCAGATAAATTTACATTCTCGTGAACAGCACATCAAAATTGTTCCTAAAATGACATCCAATCGTTGAAGCTTCCGTCGAAGCGTTTGAGAGGAAGTGTCGGCAGCTTGGAACCTTTGTTTGTCGGCCTCGTGCCAACGAAAATGTCGCATGGTTCGAGTGCAGGTGGAGTTGGATTTAGCTTCAGATGAAGTTTTCCCAACCGTGTACTGAGTCGAGATAGCGCATTGATAGCCTGAACTTGATAATCCACAATTTTTTCAATGGGATCATCCGCCTTTAGGAGCCCCCTTTGCTTGACGTCTTCGTTAATTAAATTTAGGTTATCGTTAGCTGACGTCAATATTTGACTGAGGGACACAAGCTCCTCCTCAATTTCATCAAACCTTTGCACATTATCATCAACAATTTGGGAACTAGCGTCTTTTAAGAAAGCAAGCGTGTTTTTTACAATTTTTGTCACTTGACCTCAGTATGCAGCACGTGCAGACAACTCCATTTTCTTTTTTGTGAGCCGCGTAACAAAATTCAATGACTTTAAAAGCGATTTGTAATAATATTCGAGTTTATTAACTTTTGACTATGGTTCCCTGGTTTCGGCACCAAATATAAAAAAATCCCGTTATTAATTAAACAAAGTCCGATTGAATTCATATATTGATTACTATTACAATGCGAAGCGAAATGATTACAAAGAATGATGTCGAACGTAGTAAAGGAGAATCGCAACTGAACAAACATGATACAAGTGTAAGCATATAGAATACATGGCAAATGTAACAAAGAGATCGACACATTAGTCAGAGCAGTCAGCTTATAACTTAATTTTTAACACCTCGTAAATTCCTGCCTTAGTTCTTGGCTTTGGCGCTGCGATTGTTGATTCTGTCGATCCAACTCTTTATTAGACCTTGGCTTTGCTGTTCCAATTTGTCACTTATTTCAAAATTCAAATCTTTCTTCTGCTGGTTCATTTCTCGTTTAGCTCGGAATTATGCTGCTGCGATTGAGAATTATAATCTTTTCTTAACTCTTCACTTTGTCGCTGCATTTGTTCTATTAAAGCATTAAACATTAAACAGGTTAAGTGGATTTAATGTTCACTGCACTTTCCATTTTATTGTTTAATGTTTATCAGTTTGTAAAATAACCAATTAATTTATTTATGGTTCAACGATTTGTAAAATTTTACTATCTCTCAATTTGCAAAAATTTATTGTCTTTCAATTTACACGATTTGCAAATGTTGTCATGATTTAATGTCTTCCTATTTGCAAAATCCCACTTCTGACACCAATTGTTACGAAATTCAGGCTTTTGAGTTCGTAAAGGATTTTGCAAATAAAACACAACACAAGTTAAATTAATTAAATAATCTTTAACTTTAATAATCGTTAAAATAACACATAGTATATCATCATCATCATATTTGGCTCTACAACCGGGGTCCGGTCCTGGCCTCCCGCAAAAAGTCTCTCCACCGGTCCCGATTTCGAGCCGATGTCACCCAGTTTGGCATCCCTACCGCAAAGGACTTTCCGAGCAGGATCCTCTTCGCTCATGCGAGCTAGGTGTCCTGCCCACCGGAGCCTACCGAGCTTAATTTTCCTCACGATGTCGACATCGCGGTAACGCTCGTAGATGTCATCATTATAGAGTCTCCGGAATCGTCCGTCATCACATACGGGGCCAACAATTCTCCGTAAGACTTTTCTCTCGAACGAGGCTAAGAGGTCAGAATGCTTTTTGCTAAGCACCCAAGTCTCGGATCCATATGTAAGTACTGGTATGACCATTGTCTTATATATCAGCAGCTTGGATGTTATGCGTATATTTCTGGTTCCATGCTGTTATCGGCTGCAATAGTTGACCCGAGATAGTTAAAGGATTGCACTAATTCAAATTCGCGCTCCACTATCTGAATTGATGGACCAATGTTGGATCTTCTACTAGCAGACGTGGCCACCATGTTCTTTGTTTTGCTCTCATTTATGTGCAGCACCAGATTTCGTGCCACCTGCCCTATCTGGATAAAAGCTTCCTGTACAGCTATTTGGTTTCTACCAACGATGTCAATATCTTCTGCGTACGCCAGTATCTGAATGGACTTTCACTTTCTCCAACGCCAGGTTGAAGACGACGCAGGCCAGTCCATCCCCTTGTCGGAGCCCATTATAGATGTTGAATAGGCTTGATAGTGATCCGGATATTTTTACTTGGTCATGGTCAACCTACATAGTCGTGTCAGTTTATTTGGGATGCCGAATTCTCTCATGGCTTTATAAAGTTCTACTCTGGCAATGCTATCATAGGCGGCTTTAAAGTCTATAAAAAGATGGTGTAGTGAGTTTTGAAACTCTAGACATTTTTCCATCACCTGCCTTAGGGTGTAAATCTGATCAGTTGTTGATTTGCCTGGGATGAAGCCACACTGGTATGGACCAATGATGACTTTAGCGTATGGGGCTATCCTATCTTTAAGGATAGAGGAGAAAATCTTACACGCGGTACTCAACAACGTTATACCACGATAATTGCTGCATTTTGTGATATCTCCCTTCTTATGTATGGGGCACAGGATGCCTCTTCGCCAGTCTTCTGGCATAACTTCTTCCCATACTTGCACTATTATTTCATGAATTGCTTGGTGTAATGTGGGGCCTCCTATTTTTATCAGTTCCGCTGGGATCCCATCAGATCCCGGGGCCTTATTATTTTTGAGCCGATCTATCGCTCTCTTAACTTCGTCTATGCTTGGTGGCGCCAGCATAGTAAGATCTTTGGTCATTAGTGGAGCCTCTAATTCCTCAGTAAGCTGGCCATTTAGCAACTCATGAAAGTGCTCTTCCCATCGCTTTTTGCCTTTAAGATCGGCGATCAGATTACCCTCTTTGTCCTTGCAGTATGTGCAACGCGGTGTATATTGCGTCATACCGCGGACCCTTTGGTAGAACTTCCGCGCCTGGTGCGGTCCTTGCTCTCTGTACTGTTCCAGTTCACGGACGAGATTCTTCTCCACAGGCTGCTTTCTTTCGCCGGTGAACCGTTTTTTCATTTCTTCTGAGCTCTTTATATTCATCTTCGCGTGCTCGCGTTCTATGAGATTGTTGCATTGCTCGGTACGCAATATTCTTACGTTCAATCGCACACATAGTATATAATATAGTAAAAATAACGCAAGTTCACAATTTAAATTGGTGATTACTTTTCACAGTACACAAAAACACTTATGATACTAGTACTTCACAATAATTCTCACAGCTTAATCACTTTGCAAAAACTTTTACAACTTCACTGGTTAAATTCCAATTAACTAATCATCTTACTTCGGCCTAACGCCTCTATTTATATTCAATCAATAGCTTCCAGAAACTTCCAATATTGTAGACAGAAATATCCAGAAAATTGTTTATTTCCAACTAACGATACTTATATGCAATGAGTCATCTTCTCAAAATAGACTACATGTTCAATCATGTTCTTTTACAGAAACCGGGCAAACCGCAAAGACCGGTTTGACTACTTGTTTGACCAGTACACAATGATTCAAACTTGCAGGCGGTTTCCTTTCAAATTTCAAATGATCTAATAGTCTTAGAGCCTAAAAGTATGCAACATGAAAGTGCTTATTTTTAGTATGCAGTATTTACATTGGGATTTATTTTAGGATTTGAATTCTATTATATGAGCTACTAACTACTTTTCGTAACAATATGTTTGAAATTTGAAGAAAATCGGGCTAATATTTAAAAAATTTATACGGGCACTCCTCGGGCCTCATAAACCCATTCGCTCAAAAAATGTCCAAAAAATTCTGTCCATCGGAGATGCACATATACATATATAAAATTTTACCAAAATCGGGTTAATTTTTATTTTAAATTTGAATGAGGCCCCACCACCACGCCACGGCCCGGCGTCTGTAAAATTTTTACAATAAGTGTTGTCCATCGGAGATAACAGCGTTAATAAAATTTGAAAAAATTCGAGTAAATTTTGTAAAATATTTGTATGGCAGTCCACCGAGTCAAATTTAAATAGTAAGTGTTGTCTCCGGAAATACACATTTGTGCAAAATTTCAGTAATATTGGGCCTTGGGAAGTGGATTAAAAATTGATCGCAAGATTCCACGTCAGACCGACTGCAGACCGACCGAAATCCGTGCTACGGGCAAGTGATGATATAGAGAATTTAAAAATATTAATATACATATACGTAATACTTGACACTTTGATGTGTGGAACATGTTTTGGTGTTGTTTTTTTATTGACGCATGTCGTTTTTTTCGTTTTTGGTGACGTTTAATGTTGCTGATGTCAGAGTCTTCAACATCCACATTTTGACATATGAATTTTTCATTTCAATTTAATCGCTTATTCATTTCATTAGAAGAATGAACAAAATATACACAGTCAGAACAAATATGCGACGTCAAAGTCAAACGGAAATAGTGAAGCAAACATTCAGTTCGGCTAAATCAAGTGAACGACTTCGGTACCCAATCCGATTTGTATTAGCTTGGGTCGGGGCTAAATTAGAAGGGGACTTGCTTTGGTCGGCGGCGCTTCATGTCGACCTAGGTTGCGGTTGGCCAATCACCACTCAACTATATTAATTGATTCTTGAAACTAGTACAAGCCTCGGATACATATCGTATTTATCAACTATGACCTTTGGCCCACGGAAAAGGACACGTTTTGGGACTTGGAACATTCGCACGCTCGTCAAGACAACAACGATTGCACAATTAACAAAAGAACATTGCATGCGATACATCAAGGTATCTTGGAATCTGAAACTATTCCATCGTCGTTAAAAGAAGGCTTAATAGTCAAACTCCCCAAGAAAGGTGATTTGAGCAATTTCGAAAACTGGAAACACCATAAACAAAGTGATCTCCTCTATAATAGCTAGGCGCTAACGAAATGCGTTGGAGCCAATTTTGAGAAACGAACAAGCCGGATTTTTCCCTGCGTATAATCATTGAACAGTCAGTTGAGTATCGCTCTCCTCTCTATATGGTTTTTGTAGATTCTAAAGGCTAAACTGCAGTATAGCCCGCATTGGATTTGGGGTTCCAGACACCCCTACCCTGAAAGCCCTCATTATACACTCCCTAAAAACCGCATTTTTTCTTGGCGGTCACGCCCCGTTTTAGTATAAGGGGCTGTCAAAGTTTTTTTTTTTCAGAGAAATCCATTTTCCCAAGTTATTTCAAGGAGGTTTGGGGGTAAATTGGTACCATATAAAAGGTAATAAAAATACCTTCAATTTAAAAAAATTAGGCCAATCGAGAAACCTACGGCAGTGGTAGAGTCAAAAAACCGTTTTTTATATAAAAGGTAAAAAAAGAGGCGTGTCGGAGCCCATTATAGATGTTGAATAGGCTTGATAGTGATCCGGATATTTTTACTAGGTCATGGTCAACCTACATAGTCGTGTCAGTTTATTTGGGATGCCGAATTCTCTCATGGCTTTATAAAGTTCTACTCTGGCAATGCTATCATAGGCGGCTTTAAAGTCTATAAAAAGATGGTGTAGTGAGTTTTGAAACTCTAGACATTTTTCCATCACCTGCCTTAGGGTGTAAATCTGATCAGTTGTTGATTTGCCTGGGATGAAGCCACACTGGTATGGACCAATGATGACTTTAGCGTATGGGGCTATCCTATCTTTAAGGATAGAGGAGAAAATCTTACACGCGGTACTCAACAACGTTATACCACGATAATTGCTGCATTTTGTGATATCTCCCTTCTTATGTATGGGGCACAGGATGCCTCTTCGCCAGTCTTCTGGCATAACTTCTTCCCATACTTGCACTATTATTTCATGAATTGCTTGGTGTAATGTGGGGCCTCCTATTTTTATCAGTTCCGCTGGGATCCCATCAGATCCCGGGGCCTTATTATTTTTGAGCCGATCTATCGCTCTCTTAACTTCGTCTATGCTTGGTGGCGCCAGCATAGTAAGATCTTTGGTCATTAGTGGAGCCTCTAATTCCTCAGTAAGCTGGCCATTTAGCAACTCATGAAAGTGCTCTTCCCATCGCTTTTTGCCTTTAAGATCGGCGATCAGATTACCCTCTTTGTCCTTGCAGTATGTGCAACGCGGTGTATATTGCGTCATACCGCGGACCCTTTGGTAGAACTTCCGCGCCTGGTGCGGTCCTTGCTCTCTGTACTGTTCCAGTTCACGGACGAGATTCTTCTCCACAGGCTGCTTTCTTTCGCCGGTGAACCGTTTTTTCATTTCTTCTGAGCTCTTTATATTCATCTTCGCGTGCTCGCGTTCTATGAGATTGTTGCATTGCTCGGTACGCAATATTCTTACGTTCAATCGCACACATAGTATATAATATAGTAAAAATAACGCAAGTTCACAATTTATATTGGTGATTACTTTTCACAGTACACAAAAACACTTATGATACTAGTACTTCACAATAATTCTCACAGCTTAATCACTTTGCAAAAACTTTTACAACTTCACTGGTTAAATTCCAATTAACTAATCATCTTACTTCGGCCTAACGCCTCTATTTATATTCAATCAATAGCTTCCAGAAACTTCCAATATTGTAGACAGAAATATCCAGAAAATTGTTTATTTCCAACTAACGATACTTATATGCAATGAGTCATCTTCTCAAAATAGACTACATGTTCAATCATGTTCTTTTACAGAAACCGGGCAAACCGCAAAGACCGGTTTGACTACTTGTTTGACCAGTACACAATGATTCAAACTTGCAGGCGGTTTCCTTTCAAATTTCAAATGATCTAATAGTCTTAGAGCCTAAAAGTATGCAACATGAAAGTGCTTATTTTTAGTATGCAGTATTTACATTGGGATTTATTTTAGGATTTGAATTCTATTATATGAGCTACTAACTACTTTTCGTAACAATATGTTTGAAATTTGAAGAAAATCGGGCTAATATTTAAAAAATTTATACGGGCACTCCTCGGGCCTCATAAACCCATTCGCTCAAAAAATGTCCAAAAAATTCTGTCCATCGGAGATGCACATATACATATATAAAATTTTACCAAAATCGGGTTAATTTTTATTTTAAATTTGAATGAGGCCCCACCACCACGCCACGGCCCGGCGTCTGTAAAATTTTTACAATAAGTGTTGTCCATCGGAGATAACAGCGTTAATAAAATTTGAAAAAATTCGAGTAAATTTTGTAAAATATTTGTATGGCAGTCCACCGAGTCAAATTTAAATAGTAAGTGTTGTCTCCGGAAATACACATTTGTGCAAAATTTCAGTAATATTGGGCCTTGGGAAGTGGATTAAAAATTGATCGCAAGATTCCACGTCAGACCGACTGCAGACCGACCGAAATCCGTGCTACGGGCAAGTGATGATATAGAGAATTTAAAAATATTAATATACATATACGTAATACTTGACACTTTGATGTGTGGAACATGTTTTGGTGTTGTTTTTTTATTGACGCATGTCGTTTTTTTCGTTTTTGGTGACGTTTAATGTTGCTGATGTCAGAGTCTTCAACATCCACATTTTGACATATGAATTTTTCATTTCAATTTAATCGCTTATTCATTTCATTAGAAGAATGAACAAAATATACACAGTCAGAACAAATATGCGACGTCAAAGTCAAACGGAAATAGTGAAGCAAACATTCAGTTCGGCTAAATCAAGTGAACGACTTCGGTACCCAATCCGATTTGTATTAGCTTGGGTCGGGGCTAAATTAGAAGGGGACTTGCTTTGGTCGGCGGCGCTTCATGTCGACCTAGGTTGCGGTTGGCCAATCACCACTCAACTATATTAATTGATTCTTGAAACTAGTACAAGCCTCGGATACATATCGTATTTATCAACTATGACCTTTGGCCCACGGAAAAGGACACGTTTTGGGACTTGGAACATTCGCACGCTCGTCAAGACAACAACGATTGCACAATTAACAAAAGAACATTGCATGCGATACATCAAGGTATCTTGGAATCTGAAACTATTCCATCGTCGTTAAAAGAAGGCTTAATAGTCAAACTCCCCAAGAAAGGTGATTTGAGCAATTTCGAAAACTGGAAACACCATAAACAAAGTGATCTCCTCTATAATAGCTAGGCGCTAACGAAATGCGTTGGAGCCAATTTTGAGAAACGAACAAGCCGGATTTTTCCCTGCGTATAATCATTGAACAGTCAGTTGAGTATCGCTCTCCTCTCTATATGGTTTTTGTAGATTCTAAAGGCTAAACTGCAGTATAGCCCGCATTGGATTTGGGGTTCCAGACACCCCTACCCTGAAAGCCCTCATTATACACTCCCTAAAAACCGCATTTTTTCTTGGCGGTCACGCCCCGTTTTAGTATAAGGGGCTGTCAAAGTTTTTTTTTTTCAGAGAAATCCATTTTCCCAAGTTATTTCAAGGAGGTTTGGGGGTAAATTGGTACCATATAAAAGGTAATAAAAATACCTTCAATTTAAAAAAATTAGGCCAATCGAGAAACCTACGGCAGTGGTAGAGTCAAAAAACCGTTTTTTATATAAAAGGTAAAAAAAGAGGCGTGCTTAGAACTTGGTGGGCCTAAATATTAGTAAAAAATGAAAGGTAAAAATTAGTTCTACACGATCCTACTATTTTTATGGGCGTGGCATAGTTAAAACGGAAGGTGGATAAATTTATATACCATTATATTACAAATATAGGCACACTGTAAAATACTATGCGCTCAATGAATTTATATTTAAGTAGTAAGGCGTTTTTGGAAAGTATGGGCACTCTGTAAAATACTATGCGCTCAATGAATTTATATATAGGAGTTCTTCCTTTTAAAAGGCGTTTTTGAAAAGTATGGGCACATTCTAAAATAAGGAGGTTTGTGGGTTAATTGGTGTCGAATGAAAGGTATTACGGGTAAATTATAAAAAAAAAAGCCTGTGGTAGGGTAATAAGAGGGCGTGTTAAAAAGTGGGCTGACTTAAATATTGGTACAAAAAAAGGTTGACATTACCTCTATACGACGATGCTATTTTTTTTGGGCATGGTCCAATTTTAGTGGAACGTGCATCAGTTTGTATTGCTTTTGTTTCCCCATACGAAATTAGTTGTTTTATGGCGAACAGCAGTATAACCCGCATGGGGTGAGTGGTTCCAGACACCACTCTAATGAAAGCCCTCATTAAGCACACCATGAAAACCGCATTTTTTCTTGGCGGTCACGCCCCCTTTTTGTAGGAGGGCCACACAAAGTTATGAAATTTTACATAAAAAACCATTTTCCCGAGTGTTTTGAAGGAGGTTTGGGAGTTAATTGGTATCGAATGAAAGGTATTACGGGTAAGTTATAATAAACAAAAAAAAAACGGGACCATCGGACCACCCTAGCCTGTGGTAGGGTAATAAGAGGGCGTGTTAAAAAGTGGGCTGACATAAATATTTTAATCAAAGACAACGTCTTTGTATACCTTGACGATCTCCTTGTCTGTTCCCCGGACTTCGAATGCCATATGGGTTTGCTAGAGGACGTCGCAGGATGTCTTCGTCAGGCTGGCTTAACGATTAACGTAGAAAAAAGCAAATTTTGCTATAAAGAAATAAAATACCTGGGATATATTGTGGGTGACGGGTGCCTCAGGACAGACCCAGAAAAGGTATCGGCAATGGAGCAATTTCCGGTTCCGAAAACTCCGAAACAGCTCAGGCGGTATCTCGGGATAACCGGATGGTACCGCAGGTTCATCCCAAACTTTTCAGGTATGGCCGCTCCCATGACAGAATGCCTGAAAAAAGGTAAAGACTTCAAAATGACGGACGACGCAATTAAGGCATTTGATGAGCTTAAAATGCTCCTGACAACAGCACCTATTTTGACAAACCCGGACTTTACAAGACATTTTTACATCCAATGTGATGCATCTACGACTGGTGTTGGAAGCGTCCTCTTCCAATTTGACTCAGAGGGTAGAGAGAGGCCGATTGCCTACATCTCTCAAAAGTTAAATTAGGCACAAAGAAACTACAGCGTCACGGAGCTGGAATGTTATGCAGCAGTCTTAAGCGTGCAAAAATTCCGTGCCTATATTGAAGTGGCTTATGTCGCAGAAGGACCTGTCTTGCCGTTTGGCTAGATTGAGCTTAAAGCTACAAGCCATTGACTTCAAAATTGAGCACAGGAAGGGCACACAAAATGTTGTCCCTGATGCTCTCTCTCGTGTTCACATGGAGGAACTCTCATCAGATGTTAATCTAATAGACGTTGACCTGAATTCGCCACACTTTTCTTCCGACGAATACGAGGAGCTAAAGAAGACAGTAAAAGAAGGACAAGATAAATTCCCCGACATATGCATTTCGGACAATTATGTTTACAAACGGACAAATATACGTACCGAGGACGCAGTACAAGAAGATATAGCTTGGAAGCTCTGGGTACCGTCTGAGTTGAGAAAGAGTCTTCTGATCTCGGCACACGATTCTCAAGCTGCAGGACATGGAGCCATCCATAAGACTCTCTACAAGTTAAGACAGAAATACTTTTGGCCGGGAATGACAATTGACGTTAACAATTTTATTAAGGACTCTGATACATGTAAATGCAATAAAAGTACGAACAGGACGAATAGACCAGCAATGGGGGTACAGACGGTGACCGAACGACCATTTCAGCGCCTGTACATTGACTTTCTGGGACCCTATCCCAGAACCAAAAATGGCAACACCCAAATTTTTGTTGTGCTTGACCACTTTAGCCCATAAGGAAGGCAACTTCATCTACAGGGGTCCAGTACCTGAATATCTACACTCTGACAACGGAAAACAATTCATATCGGAACTGTTTTCTGGTTTTCTAAAGCGCTACGGGGTTAAGCACGCGAGGACCGCGGTATATTCACCACAGGCCAATGCCTCCGAACGGGTTAACCGTAGCGTATTGACAAAGATCCGTTCTTACCTCGGAAGTGACCAACGAGACTGGGACAAACATGTAAGCTTCGCGGCATTTTCTCTGCGAAGTGTCTCCCACATCATACGACGGTTAAATCACATTAAAGAGTCAGATGTTAGGACATTAGAAACAAAGGACAAACAACAAATTATAAGAGACGAGGTAATTGAAAATTTAAACAAGGCACACGACAAAGGAAAGAAAACATATGATTTAAGAAGTCGAGAAATAAAGTATGATGTAGGATAAATTGTATATAGACGAAATTTTCGACAAAGTGACAAGGTAGCGGGCTATAATGCCAAACTTGGACCGAAAGCTATTAAAAGCATCATATTAAAGACTATAGGAAATTCCCTGTATGAAGTAGGAAATGTGAGTGGTAAGAAAGTGAGTATCTTTCATGCCAAAGACCTCTTTGCCTCTTAGTATCAGGTACCTTGAAAACTGACGACGTTTATTATTTATTTATTTATTATTTATTATTGATTATTTATCATTTATTTATATATTTATATTTATTTGATTGACTGCATAACTTCTGTGATATTTAGGATTAAGGCTTATGTGTAATTATTAGGATTATGTGCAATATTTTATACTAGATTTAGTTTTATCTGTGATATTTTTACCTAACATTGATTATTCATTATTTATTTATATTATTGATAAAATCCTTTTATCGACGTATTCATATTTTATTTGTATATATAGTTTAGAGATTATTTATGTTTTTTTGTTGTTTTTTTTTTATATATATACATATAGAACAGCGTAAGAAAAGAACAGAGCACGAGACTCTTAATCTCAGGGAGTATGCCCTTGCCCCACGTTTGGCAATACGCTCGTGGAGACTTTTCAGTAGGTATGTGTGTATTAAGATTAACACCGTTTGTTGGACGTTTCCTTTTTTTTACGTACTATTTATACTCGTGACCACTCATAAAATAGAGACGAGCCTGTTACGTCTACGTCCAATTCAAAAAAAAAAAAAAAAAAAAAACATACTTAATATTTTATAAACACTCACCTTCTTTTAAATCCCAACAATTGACGTTGGCAGCGACGCAGCACTGTACTGATGGCATCTGAAAAAGAAATCAAAAGCAGAAGCCTCAACCTCATAGAAATAAACTTCACTTACCTGTACAATGAGACAATCCTCAGCTGACGTCGACGTCGAATACAACCAAAAGAAAATGGAAATAGCATTCTATTACGACAAATATTAAAATTGAGATGCGATATCTATTTCTCAAATAGTTTTTCTTTTTGAAAAGCAAAAAACGCGCCTCTATATCATAGATTTACACTTACCTATTGATTTTACACAGCCCTGCACAGTAGAATTTGCCACCACTTCGGCATACATGTAAAATGCATAGCATATTTTTTTTGTCCAATGGTTTTCAGGGCCAGGGGCTGGATATTCCCACAGCCCTATCGACACAATATTTTAAAATTTCCAATCCCGAAATTATACATAAAAATTAAACAACAAAAAAAACACAAAAGTCAACCGACCCGAGTTGACAACAAAAAAAATTACTGACTAATATCTGTCACTCGATATGTTGACATAAGTCATCTGTTCTAAATGGACTAGAGTGATTATAGAATGATTTGTTGGGGTAAAATTGGTTTGAGTGTTTGATGTGTATATATTAATTATTGTTTAAGTGTTGTATGATCGTTATTTATGTATAGTGTTTATTAGTAATTGTGAGTTTTAAGTTTTGAGAAAAAAGGACAAAAATAAGACATGGCTTATGCACTATTTACGGGAAAAAAAGGAGAATACAAAGGACAAAATAATACTTAATACATAAATAAATTCGAAAATGTTCGATAGGTGGATGATTTATGGCCAGCCGATAGAATAGGATGTTGAGAAGAGTCAGTTGGACTTTAGCAACAAAAAAGCGTACTGCGGACTGTGTTAAAAAGTTGAATTCAAGTTTTTCTAAATTGAATTTTTATTCAAGACAGTTTTCTTTGTTTAAATGAATTATTAAAGTTTTCATCCAAATTTAAATTGAGCCATTTAAAAACAATTTTTTTATAGTTGAAAGTAAAATAGTGCTGTGGGTTAGAGCCAATTTTCATAAGTGTTTAAACCCAGAGTTGAAAATTGTTAAGCGAGAGTTATTCCTGTTTTATGAACGAAAAATAAGGCAGCACAATTTTTTTAAAAGTTTGCAATTAGCAAGTGAGCTAAACACCATAGTTGAGAAATTTAAACTCATCGAAATTTTCATAAGTGAAAATACCAATCTATTTCAAAAAAGCAAAAGTAGTGCAAATGCACTAGACGACATTTTTTTGGGAAGTTCAAACCAATAGGAATTTTCATAAGCGAAAACACTATTTTATTTCAAAAAAAAAGAACAAAAGCGGTGCAAATGCACTAGAAGCCATTTTTTTCTGTGAAATGCAAACTAGTTAAAATCAACTAAAACAGCAATCATTAGTGTAGCCGATATATAAAAAAAACTACATCAACCATCTATGTAGTTCAAAAAAAAAAAAAAAACACATCAACAATCTATGCGACAAGAACTCCAAATTCTAGAAAAAGGACTTTTAAAATATTGAGTCGAATTTTGTTTGCCTCAAAGATTGGGTTATAAGTGAATTTATCAAAAATTGAGTTTTTTTTAGTTTTTTTTATTCCATTTAAAATTAAGTTTTTTTGAGTTTTTATTCAGAGTAAAATTGAATTTCTTACCTTTTTTTTTGAGTTTTTTAATTCAATTTAAAATTGAGTTTTTTTTAACTTGTTGGGAGTTTTTTTTTTCATTGCATTCAATTTAATATTAAATCCTTGTGAGTTTTATTGAATTTCCTTTTGAAATATATTTAGTGTAAACTGCGTTTACATATTTTATTTTTTTTACATTCCAATTGAATTTTAAAATATATTCATATACTTTTATTGCTAAACATATTTCCATTATATTTTAAAGTTGAATTTTTACATACGTCATTCTAATTTGAAGTTTTTTTTGAATAAAAAGTAACAAATGTATTTAAAATTTGAAAAGATAAATAGTTGAGTTCTTATTGCCGTTGCCCATTGGGTGGGAGGCATAATTCTTTGTTGCTTTATATTCTTTTAGTGGTCCTCACCATGAGTGAGTAGATCAAGTTGGCTGTAGGTGTGTGGCTGGGATTGGTGATCCCACGGTGATTTCTCTAGGCGCTTTTCAGATGACGACGTGACGGACCATGGACGACCGGACGAAGTCGACCTTTCCTTAATGATTTTGTGAGGCCTCGGTACTGGTGCAATCAAGTCATTCCTTTTAGATTAAATTAGCTATATAAAAAAAAAGAAAATTTCCTAAAAGAAATCAAATTTTCTTTTGTTAACTTTAATAAAATTTTAGTATAGAATAAGATAGTTGTAAGTTTAGAATATAAAAGCAAAGGAATGACCTGGCTGCACCGGGACTGAAGGACGGTATCCTTTATTCCCTCCTTTATCCAGCCCCTTTTGATTCCACTTTCCTTTTTTTTATTTTTATAAATACACGACAATTAAAATTTTTGTTCATGACGAGGTGTCACTGGTAAGTGACAAGGACCTGTCCGACGAGCTAAGCCGAGCAACCGCGAGCGTGTCGCGACGTCCTTGCCAGTGGCAGAACCCCTAGTGGGACCTCGCTCCATAAGAAATGGCGCCCAACGTAAAAAGCTTTACCTATCGTTTCTTGAAGGACAGGAATTTCCGAAAGGAAGTTCCTGGCTTTCGACAAACGATGGTAGTACAGCATTTTTCCTTTTTTTAACCTTTTAACGTAGCTTAAATTTTTATCATTTCTTTTTTTTTAAATCTTTGATTATTTTTATTTTTCTTAATTTTTGATAAATTTCCTTTTACACTTCCTTTTTCGAAATTTTCCTTATTCCCCTTTTTAACTACCCATAATTCCCATCCCAAAACTACTTTTTTAACAGGACAGTACAGAACAATTGGGACATCGGCTGCTCTTCGGGCGAGTTGACAACCCCAATTCGAAGATTTTTATAAGTCTGGAATTTGGTAATGCCAACTCGTTTGAGGACCAAAGCAGTCGATGTCAGTATTTGGTTGGGGCAGAAAAAAAGAAACCAGACTTCGTTCGACTTGAACACCAAATAGACAGAAACGCGATGGGGGTGTAGCGAGCAGCCGTTACCATTAGTACCCTGAGTACAGGTAAACGTGGGTTCGCTGCTCCCCTATTCGAAAAGTAGAGGTTATTCTTATTCTTGGCGGGTCGGCCTCGCCACAAAGGCTCCTCGCCAGTGCTTTGAGCTGCGATCCGCCGGAATGAGACGAAACCTCTACTGACGTTAAACGACTTTCCACAAAATCATGAAGGAAACCGACTACGACTTGACTGACAAGACTAGGACACACCTATTTTTTTTATCTGAGCGTTGGGGATCATCACGGGAGATCTACTCTAGCCACACACCAGCCCGTTTTCAATAAAATAAAAAAATATACCGATAAATCTTTTTAAAAATTGGCAAAATTTTAATCCGGCCATATCATTTTTGATTGGATTTGAAAACTCAAACTGGGTCAATTATAATTTTTTTACGTACTTTTCATTTTTCTTTCAACCCTTTTTGTGAAAAGTGCAAAACTCAATTTTAAATAATATAAATCATAAGTGGGAAATAAATAATCCAAATAGAAAAACAGGGGCTACCCCGAAAAATCCTCCGGACATGGGGAATGGGTTACAGACGAGACAAAGAACTCGTGAGCGCTTAGAGAGGGCGGACACTCGTAGTCAAATTGACTACAGACAGAGTAGTCAAGAAACAGAAGGTTCTGATAGGTTTTTACTTGGTCAACCCGAAGGTCTTTTAGTGGAGCAGAATTGCCAGGATATAGTTTCAGGTTCTGCAAATAATGCAGAGGGGAGAACAACTTCAGCAGACCCTAGTAGGCCAGGAGAGATAGATAACAGTACTTTCTTTGACGACCTAATTGACAAAGCCAATCTCGATGACAAACCCGTAGAAAAAGGTGCAACAGCCGATCCAACAGTAAGTGTAACAGGTATTCACCACGGCGTTCAGAGAGCACCTGGCGTTTCGACAAAGGACAACCACCTTATAAAAATTATTCAAGAGGCAATGTTGGGGGTGGTCCAGGAGAATAATTTGAAATTTGGTGCTATGTACGAAAAAAAGTTAGAGGACATCAATGGTAGCCTGAACGAAAAATTAGAGATGTTGACTCATAAAGTCGAAACCCTTAAGCTACAACAGAAATATGATGACAAAAGAGGCTCAACACCAAGAAATCAGTTCAGATGATAGATTCCTCAACTATCATGACCTTAAAAGAGAGCTAATACGTCAATGCAGAACATCAGACTCTGAAAAGGTATCGGCAATGGAGCAATTTCCGGTTCCGAAACAGCTGAGGCGGTATCTCGGGATAACCGGATGGTACCGCAGGTTCATCCTAAACTTTTCAGGTATGACCGCTCCCATGACAGAATTCCTGAAAAAAGGTAAAGACTTCAAAATGACGGACGACGCAATTAAGGCATTTGATGAGTTTAATGCTCCTGACAACAGCACCTATTTTGACAAACCCGGACTTTACAAGACATTTTTACATCCAATGTGATGCATCTACGACTGGTGTTGGAAGCGTCCTATTCCAATTTGACTCAGAGGGTAGAGAGAGGCCGATTGCCTACATCTCTCAAAAGTTAAATTCGGCACAAAGAAACTACAGCGTCACGGAGCTGGAATGTTATGCAGCAGTCTTAAGCGTGCAGAAATTTCGTGCCTATATTGAACTACTGCCCTTCACGATAATCACGGACCACGCTAGTTTGAAGTGGCTTATGTCGCAGAAGGACCTGTCTTGCCGTTTGGCTAGATGGAGCTTGAAGCTACAAGCCTTTGACTTCAAAATTGAGCACAGGAAGGGCACACAAAATGTTGTCCCTGATGCTCTCTCTCGTGTTCACATGGAGGAACTCTCATCAGATGTTAATTTAATAGACGTTGACCTGAATTCGCCACACTTTTCTTCCGACGAATACGAGGAGCTAAAGAATACAGTAAAAGAAGGACAAGATAAATTCCCCGACATATGCCTTTCGGACAATTATGTTTACAAACGGACAAATATACGTACCGAGGACGCAGTACAAGAAGATAGAGCTTGGAAGCTCTGGGTACCGTCTAAGTTGAGAAAGAGTCTTCTGATCTCGGCACACAATTCTCAAGCTGCAGGACATGGAGGCATCCATAAGACTCTCTACAAGTTAAGACAGAAATACTTTTGGCCGGGAATGACAATTGGCGTTAACAATTTTATTAAGGACTGTGATACATGTAAATGCAATAAAAGTACGAATAGGGCGAATAGACCACCAATGGGGGTACAGACGGTGACCGAACGACCATTTCAGCGCCTGTACATTGACTTTCTGGGACCCTATCCCAGAACCAAAAATGGCAACACCCAAATTTTTGTTGTTCTTGACCACTTCAGCAAATTTGTCTTTCTTCAGCAACTTCAGCTACAGTGGTCCAGTACCTAGAGGAAGCCTTTTTTCATGTCTTTAGGGTTCCAGAATATCTACACTCTGACAACGGAAAACAATTCATATCGGAACTGTTTTCTGGTTTTCTAAAGCGCACGTGAGGACCGCGGTATATTCACCACAGGCCAATGCCTCCTAACGGGTTAACCGTAGCGTATTGACAAAGATCCGTTCTTACCTCGGAAGTGACCAACGAGACTGGGACAAACATGTAAGCTGGCATTTTCTCTGCGAAGTGTCTCCCACGAGGCCACAGGCTTAGATCCGTATTATGTTGTCTTCAGTTTCCAGATGGCACAGAACGGATACGCTTTTGACATCATACGACGGTTAAATCACATTAAAGAGTCAGATGTTAGGACATTAGAAACAAAGGACAAACAACAAATTATAAGAGACGAGGTATTTAAAAATTTAAACAAGGCACACGACAAAGGAAAGAAAACATATGATTTAAGAAGTCGAGAAATAAAGTATGATGTAGGACAAATTTTATATAGACGAAATTTTCGACAAAGTGACAAGGTAGCGGGCTATAATGCCAAACTTGGACCGAAAGCTATTAAAAGCATCATATTAAAGACTATAGGAAACTTCCTGTATGAAGTAGGAAATGTGAGTGGTAAGAAAGTGGGTATCTTTAATGCCAAAGACCTCTTTGCCTCTTAGTATCAGGTACCTTGAAAACTGACGACGTTTATTAATTATTATCTATTATTTATTTATTTATTATTTATTATTTATTATTTATTATTTATTATTTATTATTTATTATTTATTATTTATTATTTATTATTTATTATTTATTATTTATTATTTATTATTGATTATTTATCATTTATTTATATATTTATATTTATTTCATTGACTGCATAACTTCTGTGATATTTAGGCTTAAGGCTTATGCTTATGTCCTAATAATTATGTGCAATATTTTATACTAGATTTAGTTTTATCTGTGATATTTTTACCTAACATTGATTATTCATTATTTATTTATATTATTGATAAATCCTTTTATCGACGTATTCATATTTTATTTGTATATATAGTTTAGAGATTATTTATGTTTTTTTATATACATATAGAACAGCGTAAGAAAAGAACAGAGCACGAGACTCTTAATCTCAGGGAGTATGCCCTTGCCCCACGTTAGGCAATACGCTCGTGGAGACTTTTCTGTAGGTATGTGTGTATTAAGATTAACACCGTTTGTTGGACGTTTCCTTTTTTTTACGTACTATTTATACTCGTGACCACTCATAAAATAGAGACGAGCCTGTTACGTCTACGTCCAATTCAAAAAAAAAACCAACAAACAAAGAAACATACTTAATATTTTATAAACACTCACCTTCTTTTAAATCCCAACAATTGACGTTGGCAGCGACGCAGCACTGTACTGATGGCATCTGAAAAAGAAATCAAAAGCAGAAGCCTTAACCTCATAGAAATAAACTTCACTTACCTGTACAATGAGACAATCCTCAGCTGACGTCGACGTCGAATGCATGAACCGAGAAAGTAAAAACCAAAAGAAAATGGAAATAGCATTCTATTACGACAAATATTAAAATTGAGACGCGATATCTATTTCTCAAATAGTTTTTCTTTTTGAAAAGCAAAAAACGCGCCTCTATATCATAGATTTACACTTACCTGTTGATTTTGCACAGCCCTGCACAGTAGAATTTGCCACCACTTCGGCATACATGTAAAATGCATAGCATATTTTTTATGTCCAATGGATTTCAGGGCCAGGGGCTGGATATTCCCCCAGCCCTATCGACACAATATTTCAAAATTTCCAATCCCGAATTAATACATAAAAATTAAACAGCAAAAAAAACACAAAAGTCAACCGACCCGAGTTGACAACAAAAAAAAATTATCTGTCACTCGATATGTTGACATAAGTCATCTGTTCTAAATGGACTAGAGTGATTACAGAATGGCAAATGTTGGGGTAAAATTGGTTTCAGTGTTTGATGTGTATATATTAATAATTGATTAAGTGTTGTATGATCGTTATTTATGTGTAGTGTTTATTAGTAATTGTGAGTTTTAAGTTTTGAGAAAAAAGGACAAAAATAAGACATGGCTTACGCACTATTTACGGGGGAAAAAAAGGAGAATACAAAGGACAAAATAATACTTAACACATAAATAAATTCGAGAATGTTCGATAGGTGGATGATTTATGGCCAGCCGATAGAATAGGATATTGAGAAGAGTCAGTTGGACTTTAGCTATCAACAAAAAAGCGTACTGCGGACTGTGTTAAAAAGTTGAATTCAAGTTTTTCTAAAGTTAAATTGAATTTTTATTCAAGACAGTTTTCTTTGTTTAAATGAATTATTAAAGTTTTCATCCAAATTTAAAATGAGTCATTTAAAAACAATTTTTTTATAGTTGAAAGTAAAATAGTGCTAAGGTTAGAGCCAATTTTTATAAGTGTTTAAACCCAGAGTTTAAAATTGTTCAGCGAGAGTTATTCCTGTTTTATGAACGAAAAATAAGGCAGCACCATTTTTTTAAAAGTTTGCAATTTGCAAGTGAGCTAAACACCACAGTTGAGAAATTTAAACTCATCGAAAAGTAGTGCAAATGCACTAGACGCCATTTTTTTGGGAAGTTCAAACCAATCGGAATTTTCATAAGTGAAAACACTATTTTATTTAAAAAAAAAAGGAGCAAAAGCGGTGCAAATGCACTAAAATCCTTTTTTTTTCTGGGAAATGAAATCAACTACAACAGCAATCATCAGTGTAGCCGATATAAAAAAAACTACATCAACCATCTATGCGACAAGAACTCCAAATTCTAGAAAAAGGACTTCTAAAATATTGAGTCAAATTTTGTTTGCCTCAAAGATTGAGTTATAAGTGAATTTATCAAAAATTTAGTTTTTTTTTTGAGTTTTTTTATTCCATTTAAAATTGAGTTTTTTTAACTTGGGAGTTTTTTTTCATTGCATTCAATTTAATATTAAATCCTTGTGAGTTTTATTGAATTTCCTTTTGAAATATATTTAGTTTAAACTGCGTTTAGTAGTAACCAAAATTCTAGTAACCCACTTTGCTACAGGTGATTCAACGACATCGTGCCGGCAGGATCTCTTTGAAAAACACTCAAGTAAGTCCATTTACATATACCTTTTTATACACCCGTTAACTACTAAGAGCAGTACTAAATAATTGATCATTCGTTTTCTTTAAAATTTTGAGTTTTTATTAAATTTCTTATTTTTTAATTGTTCGCAATTTAATTTGTACTAACAATAATTTGTTTTATCCTACTTTTATAATTACAAATGAATTATAAATTCTTTGAAAATACATATATTTATTTTTTTTACATTCCAATTGAATTTTAAAATATATTCATATACTTTTATTGCTAAACATATTTCCATCATATTTTAAAGTTGAATTTTTACATACGTCATTCTAATTTGAAGTTTTTTTTTTGAATAAAAAGTAACAAATGTATTTAAAATTTGAAAAGATAAATAGTTGAGTTCTTACTGCCGTTGCCCATTGGGTGGGAGGCATAATTCTTTGTTGCTTTATATTCTTTTAGTGGTCCTCACTATGAGTGAGTAGATCAAGTTGGCTGTAGGTGTGTGGCTGGGATTGGTGATCCCACGGTGATTTCTCTAGGCGCTTTTCATATGACGACGTGACGGACCATGGACGACCGGACGAAGTCGACCTTTCCTTAATGATTTTGTGAGGCCTCGGTACTGGTGCAATCAAGTCATTCCTTTTAGATTTAATTAGCTATAAAAAAAAAAGGAAATTTCCTAAAAGAAATCAAATTTTCTTTTGTTAACTTTAATATAATTTTAGTATAGAATAAGATAGTTGTAAGTTTAGAATATAAAAGCAAAGGAATGACCTGGCTGCACCGGGACTGAGGGACGGTATCCTTTATTCCCTCCTTTATACAGCCCCTTTTGATTCCACTTTCCTTTGTTTTATTTTTATAAATAAGTCGACACGACAATTAAAATTTTTGTTCATGACGAGGTGTCACTGGTAAGTGACAAGGACCGCCTGTCCGACGAGCTAAGCCGAGCAACCGCGAGCATGTCGCGACGTCCTTGCCAGTGGCAGAACCCCTAGTGGGACCTCGCTCCATAACAATGATATCAGGTTAAAGGGAAAGCTTCCGCCCAACGTGTAAATCTATCTATAATGTCAGACAATACCGTTGGTTTTCGGAAATGGGCAAAGGTACGATCAAATCAATATGTATTTCGTCAAATCTTTTTGATACTATTGGGAACTGACCCAAAGTTGATTTGACATGGCGGCTGACCTTACATTTTTGACAGGCTAAACATAATTGAGCCCAATTCCTTACGTCTTTCCTAATATCAGGACATACGAATTTCTTAGTATTTTACAGTGTGCCTATATTTGTAATATAATGAAATATAAATTTATCCACCTTCCGTGCTATGCCACGCCCATAAAAGCAGTAGGACCGTGTAGAACTAATGTTTACCTTTCATTTTTTACCAATATTTAGGCCCACCCACTTTTAAGCACGCCTCTTTTTCACCTTTTATATAAAAGACAGTTTTTTGACTCTACAACTGCCGAAAGGGCTCGATTGGCCTAATTTTTATTTTTCAAAGGAAGGTATTTTTATTACCTTTCATATGGTACCAATTAACCCCCAAACCTCCTTCAAATCACTTGGGAAAATGGATTTTTCTGAAAAAAACAAAACTTTGACAGCCCCTCCTACAAAAAGGGGTGACCGCCAAGAAAAAATGCTGTTTTCAGGGAGTGTACAATGAGGGCTTTCAGGAAAGGGGTATCTGGAACCCCAAATCCAATGCGGGTTATACCGCAGTTTAGCCCAAAAGTATATAAACTACGGTATATTAAAAAATAAGGTTTCCGACTATGGAGAACAACAATTTTGATTTGCAGTACGATTACTGCTAAGAATATTTAATTGATAATGTTGTAAGTGTCTGCGAGGAGATTGAACTCGAACCTCCTAAAAAACGGAGAATTCAAAAACCTGTGCTTTCCCAACAAGAAAAAAGAAAACTTGGTCAACTAATAGAGAAAAAGAAAGCTATTTGGAGCCTCGAGTCAAATTTACACAGAAATTCACATGCCGTTTCTGCGCAATGGGAAGAAGTGGCAAGTAATATGAAGAAACCCAGTAATTTATGAAAATACGCTATATGTACTATATATGTATATTTAGATATATATACATAAATATAAACATAAATTTCTAAACTGACCTATTAATTTTTCACATGACCAGTTGACGAATGCAAAACAGCTTGGAGATCAATGCACGATAGTATGCGCTATCGAAGAACCAAGCAAAAGTCGGGCAGTCACACGGATTTCGATAATTCCTACCACTCTGAACTGTGGATGATCCTAGTGTATATTGATGTGTTTTATAATTTTCAGAACATTTTCGGTGTCGAGTAGTAGTACTACTGCTAGTACCAGCCATAATTTTGACCTAGATGATATTGCGGCGGTAGCTGCCCCTACTGAAAAGAAAAGCCAAACATCAAACTATTCATATATGCGTATTTATATTTACATTATTAAAAATATTAAATATTACAGATATTTCCTACATTTGCAGGCAAATAAGAAATGGAAGGTATTTTTATTACCTTTCATATGGTACCAATTAACTCCCAAACCTCCTTCAAATCACTTGGGAAATTGGATTTTTCTGAAAAAAAAAAAAAAAAAAAACTTTGACAGCCCCTCCTACAAAAAGGGGTGACCGCCAAGAAAAAATGCTGTTTTCAGGGAGTTTACAATGAGGGCTTTCAGGAAAGGGGTGTCTGGAACCCCAAATCCAATGCGGGTTATACTGCAGTTTAGCCCAAAAGTATATAAACTACGGTATATTAAAAAATAAGGTTTCCGACTATGGAGAACAACAATTTTGATTTGCAGTACGATTACTGCGAAAAATATTTAATTGATAATGTTGTTAGTGTCTGCGAGGAGATTGAACTCGAACCTCTTGAACTCGAACCTCCTAAAAAACGGAGAATTCAAAAACATGTGCTTTCCCAACAAGAAAAAAGAAAACTTGGTCAACTAATAGAGAAAAAGGAAGCTATTTGGAGCCTCGAGTCAAATTTACACAGAAATTCACATGCCGTTTCTGCGCAATGGGAAGAAGTGGCAAGTAATATGAAGAAACCCAGTAATTTATGAAAATACGCTATATGTACTATATATGTATATTTAGATATATATACATAAATATAAACATAAATTTCTAAACTGACCTATTAATTTTTCACATGACCAGTTGACGCATGCAAAACAGCTTGGAGATCAATGCACGATAGTATGCGCTATCGAAGAACCAAGCAAAAGTCGGGCAGGCACACGGATTTCGATAATTCCTACCACTCTGAACTGTGGATGATCCTAGTGTATATTGATGTGTTTTATAATTTTCAGAACATTATCGGTGTCGAGTAGTAGTACTACTGCTAGTACCAGCCATAATTTTGACCTAGATGATATTGCGGCGGTAGCTGCCCCTACTGAAAAGAAAAGCCAAACATCCAACTATTCATATATGCGTATTTATATTTACATTATTAAAAATATTAAATATTACAGATATTTCTTTCATTTTCAGGCAAATAAGAAAAAAAGTAAAAATTCCGATGATGTAGCGTTGGAAACTTTGTCGGCATGTATAGTAGACATGCTGAAGAGAAGGGACGAGAGGGACAAGCAGACAAATGCAGAAAAAGAAGCGGAGAAAACAACAGAGTTTAAATATAAAAGTCTATGGGCCAATTTAGACCGTATGTGTCAACATTTGCCGGATTTAGACGTACAACTGCTTCCTGTTCAATTTAGCATTCAAGTAATAGAAAAGATAAAAGAAAATAAACAAAAAAATTAAATTAAATCAATTTGTTTTAGTTTATAAAAATCATTTATTGTAAAAATACTGCTCATCTTTGCCATTCTACACTACCAGCTGGTGAGTTAACATACTGCCTTTAGCTATCCCGAATAAATTTAGCATAACTATTTTGGCGTCCCGGATATGTTGATAATACTTGGGAGCTCAACATTCCTTCTGGTAAATCATGCCTCCAGGCACCTTCAGCACCAGCAGCAACTGCTTATAATATTTTGGGCTCTGTCTGTCCCATAAAACATTGTTCGTCCTAAACAGAACTCGATGCATCTCCTAGCTCTACTAAGTTATAATTAAATATTCTTTCTTCTTCGGTCAGCTTAGCCGGTTTCTTCGGTGCATACGGTTTCATGATCCTTGGATTAATGGAAACGCATCGTCAGCAACGAAAAAAAATGGTAACATTTCGTTCCCCACTGGAAGGTTTTCCGGAAACGGCAACTTATTTTGTAACGTTGCTTGGCCAAATTTACTGTTAGTAAATACCCCGGAATCACCTTCACTGCCGTATGCTCCAATGTCTATTTAAATAATTAAATATAATATAAATATAAATAAATTTATAGTTTGCGTCAACAGCTGCCATTAATACATTGCTATGAAACCCCTAGCAAGCAATATGAAAAACAAAATATTAAAAAAATAATGAAATAAGAAATTATTTTCAATAGACACCTTGTAATTGTGAAACAAACTCCCAGCATTATTTGGACATCTAATCGCCACATGCTTTTCATCGATAGCACCGACGCAGTTCGGGAAATTCCATTTTACATTGAAAATCGTTGGCAATATTTATAAATGTTTGTGAATTTATGTATTTTAATTTAAGACTTTCACAAATAGCGCTGCACATTTCGTCTATAATTATACCCATCTGCTGTTTACTGATGCGGTAAATGGATGCCATATGTCGCTGCATTGAACCGCTTGCTAAATACCTATAATTATATTTTCACTAAATTAACATCAAATATTTAGGTACAATTAGAAACAAGATCTTACTCTAAAACGACGATGAATTTTTCCTTTGGACTGATGCCATCATTGAACTTGTGTTTTTTTTTCGGTTGTAGCAATGGCTCTAACTTTCCAAAAAGGTCATCAAACTCATTTGGTGTCACGTGGAAGTTTTCCTTGAAAACTGATATATTTGACCTCATATCATTGAACTTAAAAAACGTTGGAAAAAAAATCAATACTAATTTGACTTTAATAACCAAAAAAGTTACATCGGTAAAACGTCCTTTGACTGGTCGTTCCATTAGGTATGGATTAACATAAAAGCGGCGGTCCCGATGGTGACGCTTCTTTTTCCTTATCTTGGCCATGAGAAGAAAAGCAGATGCAATAATAATATCATCCAATTCATCTTCCCTGGATGAATTACACATTTTAATAAATTTGCGCAGATTTAAATTTATTTAAAAAAATTAAAACACTTTAAAAAACTTGAGAACACAACAAAACACTTGATGACAGCTTCATAAAATAAACTAAAATGAATGTCTACTCATTGTTTATATGTTATAAAAAACATTCTAAAAAAAATTCTATTTCGCACGAAAATAAAAAGATTTTTGGAGACCGCGATATGACACGCAAATTGAGTGCCAAAAGTACAGCATTCTGACCTCTTAGCCGCGTTCGAGAGAAAAGTCTTACGGAGAATTGTTGGCCCGGTATGTGAGGAATGACGATTCCGGAGACTCTATAATGATGAGATCTACGAGCGTTACCGCGATGTCGACATAGTGAAGAAAATTAAGCTCGGTAGGCTCCGGTGGGCAGGACACCTAGCTCGCATGAACGAAGAGGATCCTGCTCGAAAAGTCCTTTGCGGTAGGATTTATGGAACACGATGGCGAGGCCAGCCAAGCCTACGCTGGAAGGATAGCGTAGACAAGGACGCCCAAAGTTTAGGGATGCCAAACTGGATGACATCGGCTCGAAATCGGGACCGGTGGAGAGACTTTTTGCGGGAGGCCAGGACCGGACCCCGGTTGTAGAGCCAAATATCATGATGATGATATAAAATAATATTAAATATGTCGCCGTCTTACAGGTTTAGTAAGCTTGTTAAACATGCTGTTGCTGACGATGATAATATTATTTAAAGATGCGCAAAAAAATACTTGCAAATGGCCGCAAATTCTCTCGAAAAATTTACAGCGTAACATGTGCTGCAGGAAAACTATCCAAGGATGACTTTAGCTGGAACATTTGCTGCAGGAAAACTATCCAAGGATGACTGTAACTTCGTCATCAGATCACAATGCATCACTATCAATTTAAATTTAGAGTGGCTGTTTGATATCACGTCGGGGTCAACAATTTGGGGTTTAATGTATATGATTTGGATGCCAATCCGAGTACGAGTGCTTCTCCCCACGGCACACCCGCTACAAACGTCGCAGCAATTAAAAAAAACTCCTTAAACAGTGATATTAATAACATTTTTTTTTGTGTTGCCGTAGTGTGGAATCAGTTGACGATTTTCATAAATAAATTGAATTGGCCGTTTTCACAAATAAATGTAATTGACGTTTTTCATAAAAGAATTACAAACTTTTAAATTCAGTATTTTGTTGCCGTAGCGCTTATGTGAATGAAAAATTTTGCACAAAAAATAAATAGCGTCTCAATTTTTCTCAATTTTACATCTTGATGCCGATGCACTTACAAAAGAACATGTGCACGATGGAACTTGTATACGACGACTGCCTCGATTCTCCTTTTCGTTGCTCGCACGACGCTTAATCGATAATACTTCGAGTATCGAAATCCGTATTTATACCAACATTGTGAAATGCTCTAAAAAAATAACAAAGGCGGCAGCATTTGTGAACGCGCTAACTGGCGGTAGTGAAAAGAAAAAGAGCGAGAAAAGTAAGTTTTTGTGGTGAGAAACAGAAATTTTTTATATGGATTTAGCTCTCTTGTTATTTTTTAAGCATGTATTGTCAATAAGCAACACAGTTGGGCTTTCTGTAGAGAAGGTTATGAGTGACAGTATAGTTTCTGTTGGTTTTGTGTTGCTTCTCTTCTTGTTCCCTTTCGTCTTTTTTTAACACTTCTATCGGTGTTCTGCTCTATTCGTTCTATTAACATTGCATACATTTATACAGTGCTGTCGTGATACAGAAAATCGGTGATCTGCCTTACTCGCTTTCTTAACTTTTCATAAAATTATACAGTGCTGTTGTGATAGAGAAAAAAACACCATACTAGTATGTTATGAAAAAAAGAGGAATGGTTGTACATACGTATTTATTTAGAATTTTCATTTTAACCGTAAATCTTTTTTTCTTTATATAACAGATGGTTCGCCATTCACTTCTTACTAAATTAACTATGCTTAAAATTGCACTGGCTGTATAATAATACAAAATCAAATAAAAATCTTTAATATACGGTTCATTTCCCATTGTTTATAGAATAATGACTCTGAAATATCCTTTCAATACAATACGGTTCTTTTCCACATTTACACTTATGTATATAATGATAATATGATGACAACACTTTCTATAAGAATATGGAAGTGATATGACCTCAAGTTAAAGAATTTACATGAAAGATTTTAACCATTATAAGTTAGTTTTTTATATTCTATAATACTAACGAAAACAGCTTTAGAACTATCTTCGGACGTACCGATCAATTCAAACATTCCTTCTTTAGCCGCTCAAAAATTGTGTGGAATTGCCCGA
Source organism: Nephrocerus scutellatus (assembly GCA_947095585.1). NCBI lineage: Eukaryota > Metazoa > Arthropoda > Insecta > Diptera > Pipunculidae > Nephrocerus > Nephrocerus scutellatus. The sequence continues at coordinate 88,484,004 of OX352763.1, read as the reverse complement.
CTCTGTATTTCCGCATGTGTATTACATTCAGTCATTTAAAATAAAATGTGATTATGGCTTGGCAAAGTTTATATTGAAATTACCGTGCAATATAATTAGTATTTTACCCCAATTGTTTTTGGTCAATAAAGCTGCACCCTCTGAAATATACTCGTATGCCGTCTAAACGTCACTATAGACCATGTGAGCCCGTAAACCAAAACCCTCTCTAGAGAAGTAGTAGTGTAGTATAGTCTCTGTTGGTTGGTTCTCTGCTCAACTCACACTACATTACAAATTGAATTAAAAGGTTTAAACTCGGAAATTATTTTATAGCAACATAAACCGGAAAACTAGATATACACTTTAATTTAAGTTAAATGTACATATATAAAAATTATATATAATTAAATAATAAGATAAAAAAATAAAAAATAAGCAGTGCATTGTCAGTAAAGTTTGTAACAGTTGTCACGTTCAGAACCCTCGCGCCCGTGTAGACGACACAGGCTATCCTGCTCTTTTTTTTATTAAGTTTAGTTTGAGCAGATTGCAGTTAGCGCAGCGCATCATGTATCTGTATCCTTTCGACTCTTTACCTGAGAACTAGAAATTGAAAAACCACCTTACTATTTTAGTGTCAATAAAAAATCTAATAGAAGTACAATTTTAGGAATAAAATAATGTTATCCATTTCTGAACGTTTTTAAAAATATTTATAGCTGTATTTTTTTTTGCTGAGGCATAAGGAATTACAACAAGAATTGCACTTGTATCTTATTCCTTCTCTGGAATAAGAAAACCTGCTGTTATGCTGGTTTTCAAATTTTAATTCCTTATTTCTCGGCAAATAAAATACGCCTTAAGAAAGCATTTCTAATTTCGAATGACGTCACATTTGTCGACATTTCGACTATACGCGATTATTGAGTCATATGTCGATTGAATTGTTGGTGTTTCAGTTGAACACCTATTTGGAGTTCGACTGGGGATGTAATTAAAATAAATTGTAAATTATTAACATTTAATTTTTATTTTTTTTAATGTTATTTATAAAATTATTACTAAAATAAAAAACAATATTTAAAATTTTAATCTATGATACTGCTACATTCATTTGATTGACGCGAGCAGCATCGACCTTTTGGCGTTTCTTTTGTAATTTTGTCAAAATAAATTTCGTTGTTTACACAAAATATTAAATTTAATTAATAAAAAAAACAACCCATAAAAATTAAAATTTTTCATCTAAATTCTCTAATCGCAATAATTGATATGGGATCCTGGGTCTTTTTTTTTTATTGTAGGAGAAAATCATCGAAAGAGACATTTGACATCAGATGTCAAATTTGAAAATGCTCAGATCATTTTATTCTGAGCACTTAGAGCACGCTCATACTCTGAGCAAATAAGAAACACGAGCATTTTTCTTGAGAACTCTTTGACTGCTCTGAACTAATTTATGAAAATGCGAAATGACAGAATATTGTGAAAACTTGTTGTTCTATCTGTAAGTTGATATCAACAACAAAAAACGACATCAATAAAAATACAATTCAGTAAATAAGTATGTTGAATTAAGCATAAAAGAATTAAGCATATAAAACATTTGTGCGTGAGCTAAGATTTCTCTCTCTCTCCACCAACAAAAACCAAGCAGCGCAGCCGACTGCGCAGCACACACCGCACACAGTCATTAAAGTACGACGGTATCTGATGCCACTATATGATATTTAAAAAAATTTATAAGGGCCTTGCGGCCGAACTCGGGCCCGATCACTACCAAATTTTAGAAAAAGTATTGTTTATTGGGTATACACATGTGTGTAAAATTTAAAAAAAATCGGGTAATTTTTATTTTAAATTTGTATGGGAGCCCCACGAACCCGTGGCCTGATCACTTCCAAATTTTAAAAGAAAGTATTGTCACCGGAAATACACATGTGTACAAAATTTCAGGAAAACCCGAGGTCCGAGGGGCCTCAAATTTTAATAGAATGTATTGTCTCCGGAAATATACATGTGTGCAAAATTTCAATAGAATCGGGCTATGGGAAGTTGGTTAAAAATTCCACGCAGGCGACTGACATCCGTGCCACGGGCAAGTGAAGTTAATATAGAGATTTTAAAAATATTAGTAAAAAAAGGTGCATGTACGAATCGAGTAGTTCCACTTTTCCATAAATTACACGCCCCACACGACGCTCTTCGCGCGTAATATGAAAAATGCTGTGTGAAATATAGCTGCTCATAAAATTTCAGCTCTCTAGGTCGTGTGAAACGTCAAAAACTTCACTTCGCCTCAAAACGACTTCACTTTTTGTTAACGAGTTAATAGTTAACTCGTTAATTAACGCTCGATTTGTTAACACTCGATTTCACTTCCCATCAAATGTTTTGTTTATTTTTTTTTCTATACATAAAAATCGATTTTTTGGGAGTAAACTCCAAAAAAATAAATACTTTTAAATATTCAAAAATCCGAAGATTATAAAAAATGTGTAACTTTCCAAGCCAAGCGCTATTTTTATTTTGTCGGTTCCTACAAAAAACTTACTAAACCGCTCAAGCTGGTTTCACCTGCAATTAATCGATAACTCACACGAAGCTATTCCTGCACTTCCCCTCCCACCAAGAATTATATACACATTTTTCTGTAAATCGCTTTTTTAAAACAATGTAAAATTCTTATTTTGCATGCTACTTTTAACACTTTGGTACTTGGCCACCACTACTTACAAACTATGCAATCTTAAATAAAATTATTTATGAGATTTTACATCAATACAATTTTTTTGAAGATCTTACCTTTTGGCGATCCACTGCATACCTCATTTTTACTCTTTTTGATACTTGCCGATTATGATGAAAAAAATAAACAAGGTATGCTAGACAGATTTGCTGTCTTGTTCTCTCTTGTTTGTCTTGCTCTGCGTTCTGCGCAAGACGTCATGTGAGTTAATTTGTATGGCATCCGCAATAAGGCAAAAACCATAATAGGGGACTAAATAAATATTTATATATATTAATTTAATATATAAACCTCTCTATTATCCCTTAATTCACAATTTATATTTTTATCACTTTTAATTCATAAAATACAATCACCGCGCTTGGTTAAGCATTATGAAATGACCTTCAACAAAAGTATTTGAACCGGATGACCTGGGAAAGAGATATTTATAGATTTGTCGAAAATACCTTGTGTTATAGTTTTCTACAAATACAGTCGGAGGATTCTGCCATTTAACGTGGGGTTTATTTCTAAATAATGAATTACAGTATTAATAATTACAAAATGCTTAATTGCAACACCTTACCGCAGTGTTACCTCCTCCGGCTGGCGAATGTCGATGGCAAATGGCCGATTTTAACTTTAGTTTATTCGCAATAGGCGAAACGTGACTAGCACATGACAGACGTCAGAATCGAAGGAAGTAACGCTGCGTTTACATGGGTCGTTATGGCACGATTTACGCGTTGTTCACACGTTGCCTGGTTGACTATTGCAGGCGTTCTGCAACACCCTCGCCCCCCTTTAGACGTGCGGACATCAGCTCTTCGAACTTCTCCATCAGCTCCTGGGTAGGTTTTCTCAACCCGACCACGACACCACTCAGTTTTCGGAATGTTTGCGTCACAGATAAACACCAAGTCTCCTTCCATTATGGGCTTCGACCTCTGGCACCATTTTGCGCGGCGCGTTAAAGTCGGGCGAAGTTGCGGTGGCTTCTGCTGGCTGCAGTTTACGGGCATAGCCTTTCCAGCAAAGTTTCCATCTCGCTTCATTTTACGCTCGATTCCAAGTAAACGTTTCATTGCCATAGGATAGCTATCGGGTAGTTCTACGTTGTCCCTTTTCCACAATAGTCCAGTTTGGAATCTTCCATTAATTCTTTCTGTTGTTAATCGTAGGATATTTTTAGCACGAGAGTCGGCATGGCTCCCGATTGGAGGGGATGGCCTCACCTCGAAATTTTCCGTTTCAAAATACTCGGATACTATCGAGTGTAATGCATGATCATTTGACACAGTAGTTAGGAGACATAATGGCACCATGCTATGAATCTTTCTAGTTGGGCCGAATACTACCCAACCTAGTTCCGTGTGTGCAGCGTAAGGTCCACATTTATTTACCCTTAGGAAATCTGATGGCAATCCAAAGTGGCAGTGATCGAGACCGATCAAAAGTTTAGGCTCAGCATTAGAGTACGGGTGCATTAATAATTTCTTGAGGCGGCTTGTATCACCGCGTAGCTCTCCTTCACTTAAGCTTTACATAGGCAACTTGAGGTTTGGCACCCCATACACGTTTCGTAGCATGTGCTTTTTTTTCATGCCAATTCCACTGACGTGTAAGTCGACTACCACTGTGGACTCCTTGGCCTCTCGTCCACCAACCCATTGGATATTTAACTGGCGCTGTTGACCTTGTAGACCAAGTTCTTTTACCAATGTGTCGTCCATCATAGTCAATGATGAACCCTCATCTAACAGAGCATATGTATCGATGGCTTTATTTTGGCTGTAGAGTGTGACTGGTAAGATACGGAATAGCAGATTACTGTTTGCGACTTCTCGTACTGCCAGTATGTTTCTGCTTACACGCTTCGAGATTGCTTCATCTTCAACATTTTCCTGGCAATTCTGCCGCTGTAAGACATGCTCTGAGTTTGTAGTTTCATGAAGCAACCTATGATGCCTTCTCTGACACCCATTGATCTGACATAGACTTTTGTTGTTGCAGTTCCGTGTAGTATGCCCTGTCTTCAAACAAGTGAAGCACAAACGGAAGCGTTTCACCTTTATCCATCTTTCAGGTACCGTAGCGCCAATAATCTGCTTACACTCAATTGTTTTATGTTGGCTTTGGCATATAGAGCATTTTAACTTGTACGATCGTTGCTTTCCTGTGGCATGCAACACCGGCATTCGGCGCTTTGGCTCTCTACTCTCGCTATCTTGTACAGTACATATTAAATGCGCTATATCACTCAACCAGTCACTAAAATGCACAATTGTTAGATACGGGCGTATTTGCGTGGCATATCTCGCCCAATCCAGTCGCTTACTCATCGGTAGTTTAGAGACAAGCTCTTCCAGTAATGTCGGATTCGCTAGGTGCTGCTGACCGTTTGCTGACTGAAGGAATACTGCCAGGTTCTTTGTTTTCGTGGCAAATGGAATGAGGCTCATCACCGCGTTTTCGTTAATCGGTGCTATTTCTCTGACTTGGTTCAGCTGGCTGCGTATAAGCTGCTCTGGACGGCCAAAACGAAAACGAAGTTGCTCAATTACAGCACTGACATTGTCTGGATGGATAAGTAAGGATTTTACGGTTTATCTGGCTTCACCTGTGAGACATTTATGCAATCGCTGATTGTTCTCTAAATTGGTATAATTGTAGGCGGCAGTTGACTGTACGTACGCAGTGAAAAATATTGGCCAATCTTCCGGGCTACCATTAAAACTTGGAGTTTCTATTACTCTCCAAGTTAATTGTAGTATCGACTGAACTAGATGGCGGCGGCTGTGGGAGTGCACCCCGTGTGGCTATACGATCATCGTAAAGTGGAACACTAGCACGGTTGTAATGCGTTTCTCCAGCGTTGCCGTTCATACATCCGGAACTTGTCGCTGGCATAGTGGCATAAATCGATGGCATCGACGTTGCTGGTTGCCTGTGCGCATAATTGTTGGCAATTTGTCCAGGTGTTTTAAAGGTGAATTAAAGGCAATGTCCGCAGACGTAACCGTTATTGGCAAAAGCGTTGCGGCTGCGGAAGTGACGATCGGTAATGATGACGTATTTGTTATACATAGAAGTCGTAGGTCTAAATGCTTCATTTAAACTTAACTGCGTTTTCTCTAGCTGCTCTTACAAGGAGGCAATTTGTTTCTGCATTACAGCAAACATGTTCTCGCTGCATGATACGGCGACAGAGGTATCATTTTCGGGAGTACCCGTTTGTGTTGTGACGGCAAGAGGAACATGCATGGTAGCACCCATGGTGGCAGACGGCGTCGGGGCATTTACTACTACTAAGTTATTTAGAGAACTCACAGTTTCCTCTGGCATTGAAACGGCACCAGCTGCGGCGTCTCCGAACTCCATGTTAACCAAATTTGTTGACGTATTGTCGGCAGATTGTTGCAAGCGTGGGCTTCTTCTTGGCGGTGTGCGTTGCATTGAATTACAACGACTGACTTATTGATAAATCCTCTTTAGACCTTCAAATTTCTGTCCGATTGAACTAAGCAAGTTTCCTAGTAATTGCTATGTGATCTGTAAGCTGATGGCGATGATCTGCGGCAAACAATTTGCAACTGGTTACTCTCTTCGGTTTCGCAATATGGCTGCTGTATCATGCGAAATAAAGTGTTATAGTTTTCTACAAATACAGTCGGAGGATTCTGCCATTTAACGTGGGGTTTATTTCTAAATAACGAATTACAGTATTAATAATTACAAAATTCTTAATTACAACACCATCCGGCTGGCGAATGTCGATTGCAAATGGCCGATTTCAACTTTAGTTTATTCGCAATAGGCGAAACGTGACTAGCACATGACAGACGTCAGAATCGAAGGAAGTAATGCTGCGTTTACATGGGTCGTTATGGCACGATTTACGCGTTGTTCACACGTTGCCTGGTTGACTATTGCAGGCGTTCTGCAACACCCCCGCCCCCTTTAGACGTGCGGACATCAGCTCTTCGAACTTCTCCATCAGCTCCTGGGTAGGTTTTCTCAACCCGACCACGACACCACTCAGTTTTCGGAATGTTTGCGTCACAGATAAACACCAAGTCTCCTTCCATTATGGGCTTCGACCTCTGGCACCATTTTGCGCGGCGCGTTAAAGTCGGGCGAAGTTGCGGTGGCTTCTGCTGGCTGCAGTTTACGGGCATAGCCTTTATTTGTGTAAGCTTTGATGATGGAACTATAGGCGGCGGCAAAGTTTCCATCTCGCTTCATTTTACGCTCGATTCCAAGTAAACGTTTCATTGCCATAGGATAGCTATCGGGTAGTTCTACGTTGTCCCTTTTCCACAATAGTCCAGTTTGGAATCTTCCATTAATTCTTTCTGTTGTTAATCGTAGGATATTTTTAGCACGAGAGTCGGCTTGGCTCTCGATTGGAGGGGATGGCCTCACTTCGAAATTTTCCGTTTCAAAATACTCGGATACTATCGAGTGTAATGCATGATCATTTGACACAGTAGTTAGGAGACATAATGGCACCATGCTATGAATCTTTCTAGTTGGGCCGAATACTACCCAACCTAGTTCCGTGTGCGCAGCTTAAGGTCCACATTTATTTACCCTTAGGAAATCTGATGGCAATCCAAAGTGGCAGTGATCGAGACCGATCAAAAGTTTCTCCATCTCCTGGGTAGGTTTTCTCAACCCGACCACGACACCACTCAGTTTTCGGAATGTTTGCGTCACAGAAACACCAAGTCTCCTTCCATTATGGGCTTCGACCTCTGGCACCATTTTGCGCGGCGCGTTAAAGTCGGGCGAAGTTGCGGTGGCTTCTGCTGGCTGCAGTTTACGGGCATAGCCTTTATTTGTGTAAGCTTTGATGATGGAACTATAGGCGGCGGCAAAGTTTCCATCTCGCTTCATTTTACGCTCGATTCCAAGTAAACGTTTCATTGCCATAGGATAGCTATCGGGTAGTTCTACGTTGTCCCTTTTCCACAATAGTCCAGTTTGGAATCTTCCATTAATTCTTTCTGTTGTTAATCGTAGGATATTTTTAGCACGAGAGTCGGCTTGGCTCTCGATTGGAGGGGATGGCCTCACCTCGAAATTTTCCGTTTCAAAATACTCGGATACTATCGAGTGTAATGCATGATCATTTGACACAGTAGTTAGGCGACATAATGGCACCATGCTATGAATCTTTCTAGTTGGGCCGAATACTACCCAACCTAGTTCCGTGTGCGCAGCGTAAGGTCCACATTTATTTACCCTTAGGAAATCTGATGGCAATCCAAAGTGGCAGTGATCGAGACCGATCAAAAGTTTAGGCTCAGCATTAGAGTACGGGTGCATTAATAATTTCTTGAGGCGGCTTGTATCACCGCGGTGCTCTCCTTCACTTAAGCTTTGCATAGGCAACTTGAGGTTTGGCACCCCATACACGTTTCGTAGCATGTGCTTTTTTTTCATGCCAATTCCACTGACGTGACTGTGGACTCCTTGGCCTCTCGTCCACCAACCCATTGGATATTTAACTGGCGCTGTTGACCTTGTAGACCAAGTTCTTTTACCAATGTGTCGTCCATCATAGTCAATGATGAACCCTCATCTAACAGAGCATATGTATCGATGGCTTTATTTTGGCTGTAGAGTGTGACTGGTAAGATACGGAATAGCAGATTACTGTTTGCGACTTCTCGTACTGCCAGTATGTTTCTGCTTACACGCTTCGAGATTGCTTCATCTTCAACATTTTCCTGGCAATTCTGCCGCTGTAAGACATGCTCTGAGTTTGGAGTTTCATGAAGCAACCTATGATGCCTTCTCTGACACCCATTGATCTGACATAGACTTTTGTTGTTGCAGTTCCGTGTAGTATGCCCTGCTTCAAACAAGTGAAGCACAAACGGAAGCGTTTCACCTTTATCCATCTTTCAGGTACCGTAGCGCCAATAATCTGCTTACACTCAATTGTTTTATGTTGGCTTTGGCATATAGAGCATTTTAACTTGTACGATCGTTGCTTTCCTGTGGCATGCAACACCGGCATTCGGCGCTTTGGCTCTCTACTCTCGCTATCTTGTACAGTACATATTAAATGCGCTATATCACTCAACCAGTCACTAAAATGCACAATTGTTGGATACGGGCGTATTTGCGTGGCATATCTCGCCCAATCCAGTCGCTTACTCATCGGTAGTTTAGAGACAAGCTCTTCCAGTAATGTCGGATTCGCTAGGTGCAGCTGACCGTTTGCTGACTGAAGGAATACTGCCAGGTTCTTTGTTTTCGTGGCAAATGGAATGAGGCTCATCACCGCGTTTTCGTTAATCGGTGCTATTTCTCTGACTTGGTTCAGCTGGCTGCGTATAAGCTGCTCTGGACGGCCAAAACGAAAACGAAGTTGCTCAATTACAGCACTGACATTGTCTGGATGGATAAGTAAGGATTTTACGGTTTATCTGGCTTCACCTGTGAGACATTTATGCAATCGCTGATTGTTCTCTAAATTGGTATAATTGTAGGCGGCAGTTGACTGTACGTACGCAGTGAAAAATATTGGCCAATCTTCCGGGCTACCATTAAAACTTGGAGTTTCTATTACTCTCCAAGTTAATTGTAGTATCGACTGAACTAGATGGCGGCGGCTGTGGGAGTGCACCCCGTGTGGCTATACGATCATCGTACAGTGGAACACTAGCACGGTTGTAATGCGTTTCTCCAGCGTTGCCGTTCATACATCCGGAACTTGTCGCTGGCATAGTGGCATAAATCGATGGCATCGACGTTGCTGGTTGCCTGTGCGCATAATTGTTGGCAATTTGTCCAGGTGGAAACGTTCGGGAGGAATTAAAGGCAATGTCCGCAGACGTAACCGTTATTGGCAAAAGCGTTGCGGCTGCGGAAGTGACGATCGGTAATGATGACGTATTTGTTATACATAGACGTCGTAGGTCTAAATGCTTCATTTAACCTTAACTGCGTTTTCTCTAGCTGCTCTTGCAAGGAGGCAATTTGTTTCTGCATTACAGCAAACATGTTCTCGCTGCATGATACGGCGACAGAGGTATCATTTGCGGGAGTACCCGTTTGTGTTGTGACGGCAAGAGGAACATGCATGGTAGCACCCATGGTGGCAGACGGCGTTGGGGCATTTACTACTACTAAGTTATTTAGAGAACTCACAGTTTCCTCTGACATTGAAACGGCACCAGCTGCGGTGTCTCCGAACTCCATGTTAACCAAATTTGTTGACGTATTGTCGGCAGATTGTTGCAAGCGTGGGCTTCTTCTTGGCGGTGTGCGTTGCATTGAATTACAACGACTGACTTATTGATAAATCCTCTTTAGACCTTCAAATTTCTGTCCGATTGAACTAAGCAAGTTTCCTAGTAATTGCTATGTGATCTGTAAGCTGATGGCGATGATCTGCGGCAAACAATTTGCAACTGGTTACTCTCTTCGGTTTCGCAATATGGCTGCTGTATCATGCGAAATAAAGTGTTATAGTTTTCTACAAATACAGTCGGAGGATTCTGCCATTTAACGTGGGGTTTATTTCTAAATAACGAATTACAGTATTAATAATTACAAAATTCTTAATTACAACACCAAATTGAAACTTACCGCGGTGTTACCTCATCCGGCTGGCGAATGTCGATGGCAAATGGCCGATTTTAACTTTAGTTTATTCGCAATAGGCGAAACGTGACTAGCACATGACAGACGTCAGAATCGAAGGAAGTAACGCTGCGTTTACATGGGTCGTTATGGCACGATTTACGCGTTGTTCACACGTTGCCTGGTTGACTATTGCAGGCGTTCTGCAACACCCCCGCCCCCCTTTAGACGTGCGGACATCAGCTCTTCGAACTTCTCCATCAGCTCCTGGGTAGGTTTTCTCAACCCGACCACGACACCACTCAGTTTTCGGAATGTTTGCGTCACAGATAAACACCAAGTCTCCTTCCATTATGGGCTTCGACCTCTGGCACCATTTTGCGCGGCGCGTTAAAGTCGGGCGAAGTTGCGGTGGCTTCTGCTGGCTGCAGTTTACGGGCATAGCCTTTATTTGTGTAAGCTTTGATGATGGAACTATAGGCGGCGGCAAAGTTTCCATCTCGCTTCATTTTACGCTCGATTCCAAGTAAACGTTTCATTGCCATAGTTCGGGTAGTTCTACGTTGTCCCTTTTCCACAATAGTCCAGTTTGGAATCTTCCATTAATTCTTTCTGTTGTTAATCTCGATTGGAGGGGATGGCCTCACCTCGAAATTTTCCGTTTCAAAATTCTCGGATACTATCGAGTGTAATGCATGATCATTTGACACAGTAGTTAGGAGACATAATGGCACCATGCTATGAATCTTTCTAGTTGGGCCGAATACTACCCAACCTAGTTCCGTGTGCGCAGCGTAAGGTCCACATTTATTTACCCTTAGGAAATCTGATGGCAATCCAAAGTGGCAGTGATCGAGACCGATCAAAAGTTTAGGCTCAGCATTAGAGTACGGGTGCATTAATAATTTCTTGAGGCGGCTTGTATCACCGCGTAGCTCTCCTTCACTTAAGCTTTGCATAGGCAACTTGAGGTTTGGCACCCCATACACGTTTCGTAGCATGTGCTTTTTTTTCATGCCAATTCCACTGACGTGAAAGTCGACTACCACTGTGGACTCCTTGGCCTCTCGTCCACCAACCCATTGGATATTTAACTGACGCTGTTGACCTTGTAGACCAAGTTCTTTTACCAATGTGTCGTCCATCATAGTCAATGATGAACCCTCATCTAACAGAGCATATGTATCGATGGCTTTATTTTGGCTGTAGAGTGTGACTGGTAAGATACGGAATAGCAGATTACTGTTTGCGACTTCTCGTACTGCCAGTATGTTTCTGCTTACACGCTTCGAGATTGCTTCATCTTCAACATTTTCCTGGCAATTCTGCCGCTGTGAGACATGCTCTGAGTTTGGAGTTTCATGAAGCAACCTATGATGCCTTCTCTGACACCCATTGATCTGACATAGACTTTTGTTGTTGCAGTTCCGTGTAGTATGCCCTGTCTTCAAACAAGTGAAGCAGTGGAAACGTTCGGCAGGAATTAAAGGCAATGTCCGCAGACGTAACCGTTATTGGCAAAAGCGTTGCGGCTGCGGAAGTGACGATCGGTAATGATGACGTATTTGTTATACATAGAAGTCGTAGGTCTAAATGCTTCATTTAACCTTAACTGCGTTTTCTCTAGCTGCTCTTGCAAGGAGGCAATTTGTTTCTGCATTACAGCAAACATGTTCTCGCTGCATGATACGGCGACAGAGGTATCATTTGCGGGAGTACCCGTTTGTGTTGTGACGGCAAGAGGAACATGCATGGTAGCACCCATGGTGGCAGACGGCGTTGGGGCATTTACTTCTACTAAGTTATTTAGAGAACTCACAGTTTCCTCTGGCATTGAAACGGCACCAGCTGCGGCGTCTCCGAACTCCATGTTAACCAAATTTGTTGACGTATTGTCGGCAGATTGTTGCAAGCGTGGGCTTCTTCTTGGCGGTGTGCGTTGCATTGAATTACAACGACTGACTTATTGATAAATCCTCTTTAGACCTTCAAATTTCTGTCCGATTGAACTAAGCAAGTTTCCTAGTAATTGCTATGTGATCTGTAAGCTGATGGCGATGATCTGCGGCAAACAATTTGCAACTGGTTACTCTCTTCGGTTTCGCAATATGGCTGCTGTATCATGCGAAATAAAGTGTTATAGTTTTCTACAAATACAGTCGGAGGATTCTGCCATTTAACGTGGGGTTTATTTCTAAATAACGAATTACAGTATTAATAATTACAAAATTCTTAATTACAACACCAAATTGAAACTTACCGCGGTGTTACCTCATCCGGCTGGCGAATGTCGATGGCAAATGGCCGATTTTAACTTTAGTTTATTCGCAATAGGCGAAACGTGACTAGCACATGACAGACGTCAGAATCGAAGGAAGTAACGCTGCGTTTACATGGGTCGTTATGGCACGATTTACGCGTTGTTCACACGTTGCCTGGTTGACTATTGCAGGCGTTCTGCAACACCCCCGCCCCCCTTTAGACGTGCGGACATCAGCTCTTCGAACTTCTCCATCAGCTCCTGGGTAGGTTTTCTCAACCCGACCACGACACCACTCAGTTTTCGGAATGTTTGCGTCACAGATAAACACCAAGTCTCCTTCCATTATGGGCTTCGACCTCTGGCACCATTTTGCGCGGCGCGTTAAAGTCGGGCGAAGTTGCGGTGGCTTCTGCTGGCTGCAGTTTACGGGCATAGCCTTTATTTGTGTAAGCTTTGATGATGGAACTATAGGCGGCGGCAAAGTTTCCATCTCGCTTCATTTTACGCTCGATTCCAAGTAAACGTTTCATTGCCATAGTTCGGGTAGTTCTACGTTGTCCCTTTTCCACAATAGTCCAGTTTGGAATCTTCCATTAATTCTTTCTGTTGTTAATCGTAGGATATTTTTAGCACGAGAGTCGGCTTGGCTCTCGATTGGAGGGGATGGCCTCACCTCGAAATTTTCCGTTTCAAAATTCTCGGATACTATCGAGTGTAATGCATGATCATTTGACACAGTAGTTAGGAGACATAATGGCACCATGCTATGAATCTTTCTAGTTGGGCCGAATACTACCCAACCTAGTTCCGTGTGCGCAGCGTAAGGTCCACATTTATTTACCCTTAGGAAATCTGATGGCAATCCAAAGTGGCAGTGATCGAGACCGATCAAAAGTTTAGGCTCAGCATTAGAGTACGGGTGCATTAATAATTTCTTGAGGCGGCTTGTATCACCGCGTAGCTCTCCTTCACTTAAGCTTTGCATAGGCAACTTGAGGTTTGGCACCCCATACACGTTTCGTAGCATGTGCTTTTTTTTCATGCCAATTCCACTGACGTGAAAGTCGACTACCACTGTGGACTCCTTGGCCTCTCGTCCACCAACCCATTGGATATTTAACTGGCGCTGTTGACCTTGTAGACCAAGTTCTTTTACCAATGTGTCGTCCATCATAGTCAATGATGAACCCTCATCTAACAGAGCATATGTATCGATGGCTTTATTTTGGCTGTAGAGTGTGACTGGTAAGATACGGAATAGCAGATTACTGTTTGCGACTTCTCGTACTGCCAGTATGTTTCTGCTTACACGCTTCGAGATTGCTTCATCTTCAACATTTTCCTGGCAATTCTGCCGCTGTGAGACATGCTCTGAGTTTGGAGTTTCATGAAGCAACCTATGATGCCTTCTCTGACACCCATTGATCTGACATAGACTTTTGTTGTTGCAGTTCCGTGTAGTATGCCCTGTCTTCAAACAAGTGAAGCACAAACGGAAGCGTTTCACCTTTATCCATCTTTCAGGTACCGTAGCGCCAATAATCTGCTTACACTCAATTGTTTTATGTTGGCTTTGGCATATAGAGCATTTTAACTTGTACGATCGTTGCTTTCCTTTGGCATGCAACACCGGCATTCGGCGCTTTGGCTCTCTACTCTCGCTATCTTGTACAGTACATATTAAATGCGCTATATCACTCAACCAGTCACTAAAATGCACAATTGTTGGATACGGGCGTATTTGCGTGGCATATCTCGCCCAATCCAGTCGCTTACTCATCGGTAGTTTAGAGACAAGCTCTTCCAGTAATGTCGGATTCGCTAGGTGCTGCTGACCGTTTGCTGACTGAAGGAATACTGCCAGGTTCTTTGTTTTCGTGGCAAATGGAATGAGGCTCATCACCGCGTTTTCGTTAATCGGTGCTATTTCTCTGACTTGGTTCAGCTGGCTGCGTATAAGCTGCTCTGGACGGCCAAAACGAAAACGAAGTTGCTCAATTACAGCACTGACATTGTCTGGATGGATAAGTAAGGATTTTACGGTTTATCTGGCTTCACCTGTGAGACATTTATGCAATCGCTGATTGTTCTCTAAATTGGTATAATTGTAGGCGGCAGTTGACTGTACGTACGCAGTGAAAAATATTGGCCAATCTTCCGGGCTACCATTAAAACTTGGAGTTTCTATTACTCTCCAAGTTAATTGTAGTATCGACTGAACTAGATGGCGGCGGCTGTGGGAGTGCACCCCGTGTGGCTATACGATCATCGTACAGTGGAACACTAGCACGGTTGTAATGCGTTTCTCCAGCGTTGCCGTTCATACATCCGGAACTTGTCGCTGGCATAGTGGCATAAATCGATGGCATCGACGTTGCTGGTTGCCTGTGCGCATAATTGTTGGCAATTTGTCCAGGTGGAAACGTTCGGGAGGAATTAAAGGCAATGTCCGCAGACGTAACCGTTATTGGCAAAAGCGTTGCGGCTGCGGAAGTGACGATCGGTAATGATGACGTATTTGTTATACATAGACGTCGTAGGTCTAAATGCTTCATTTAACCTTAACTGCGTTTTCTCTAGCTGCTCTTGCAAGGAGGCAATTTGTTTCTGCATTACAGCAAACATGTTCTCGCTGCATGATACGGCTACAGAGGTATCATTTGCGGGAGTACCCGTTTGTGTTGTGACGGCAAGAGGAACATGCATGGTAGCACCCATGGTGGCAGACGGCGTTGGGGCATTTACTACTACTAAGTTATTTAGAGAACTCACAGTTTTCTCTGGCATTGAAACGGCACCAGCTGCGGCGTCTCCGAACTCCATGTTAACCAAATTTGTTGACGTATTGTCGGCAGATTGTTGCAAGCGTGGGCTTCTTCTTGACGGTGTGCGTTGCATTGAATTACAACGACTGACTTATTGATAAATCCTCTTTAGACCTTCAAATTTCTGTCCGATTGAACTAAGCAAGTTTCCTAGTAATTGCTATGTGATCTGTGAGCTGATGGCGATGATCTGCGGCAAACAATTTGCAACTGGTTACTCTCTTCGGTTTCGCAATATGGCTGCTGTATCATGCGAAATAAAGTGTTATAGTTTTCTACAAATACAGTCGGAGGATTCTGCCATTTAACGTGGGGTTTATTTCTAAATAACGAATTACAGTATTAATAATTACAAAATTCTTAATTACAACACCAAATTGAAACTTACCGCGGTGTTACCTCATCCGGCTGGCGAATGTCGATGGCAAATGGCCGATTTTAACTTTAGTTTATTCGCAATAGGCGAAACGTGACTAGCACATGACAGACGTCAGAATCGAAGGAAGTAACGCTGCGTTTACATGGGTCGTTATGGCACGATTTACGCGTTGTTCACACGTTGCCTGGTTGACTATTGCAGGCGTTCTGCAACACCCCCGCCCCCCTTTAGACGTGCGGACATCAGCTCTTCGAACTTCTCCATCAGCTCCTGGGTAGGTTTTCTCAACCCGACCACGACACCACTCAGTTTTCGGAATGTTTGCGTCACAGATAAACACCAAGTCTCCTTCCATTATGGGCTTCGACCTCTGGCACCATTTTGCGCGGCGCGTTAAAGTCGGGCGAAGTTGCGGTGGCTTCTGCTGGCTGCAGTTTACGGGCATAGCCTTTATTTGTGTAAGCTTTGATGATGGAACTATAGGCGGCGGCAAAGTTTCCATCTCGCTTCATTTTACGCTCGATTCCAAGTAAACGTTTCATTGCCATAGGATAGCTATCGGGTAGTTCTACGTTGTCCCTTTTCCACAATAGTCCAGTTTGGAATCTTCCATATATTCTTTCTGTTGTTAATCGTAGGATATTTTTAGCACGAGAGTCGGCTTGGCTCTCGATTGGAGGGGATGGCCTCACCTCGAAGTTTTCCGTTTCAAAATACTCGGATACTATCGAGTGTAATGCATGATCATTTGAGACATAATGGCACCATGCTATGAATCTTTCTAGTTGGGCCGAATACTACCCAACCTAGTTCCGTGTGCGCAGCGTAAGGTCCACATTTATATACCCTTAGGAAATCTGATGGCAATCCAAAGTGGCAGTGATCGAGACCGATCAAAAGTTTAGGCTCAGCATTAGAGTACGGGTGCATTAATAATTTCTTGAGGCGGCTTGTATCACCGCGTAGCTCTCCTTCACTTAAGCTTTGCATAGGCAACTTGAGGTTTGGCACCCCATACACGTTTCGTAGCATGTGCTTTTTTTTCATGCCAATTCCACTGACGTGTAAGTCGACTACCACTGTGGACTCCTTGGCCTCTCGTCCACCAACCCATTGGATATTTAACTGGCGCTGTTGACCTTGAAGACCAAGTTCTTTTACCAATGTGTCGTCCATCATAGTCAATGATGAACCCTCATCTAACAGAGCATATGTATCGATGGCTTTATTTTGGCTGTAGAGTGTGACTGGTAAGATACGGAATAGCAGATTACTGTTTGCGACTTCTCGTACTGCCAGTATGTTTCTGCTTACACGCTTCGAGATTGCTTCATCTTCAACATTTTCCTGGCAATTCTGCCGCTGTGAGACATGCTCTGAGTTTGGAGTTTCATGAAGCAACCTATGATGCCTTCTCTGACACCCATTGATCTGACATAGACTTTTGTTGTTGCAGTTCCGTGTAGTATGCCCTGTCTTCAAACAAGTGAAGCACAAACGGAAGCGTTTCACCTTTATCCATCTTTCAGGTACCGTAGCGCCAATAATCTGCTTACACTCAATTGTTTTATGTTGGCTTTGGCATATAGAGCATTTTAACTTGTACGATCGTTGCTTTCCTGTGGCATGCAACACCGGCATTCGGCGCTTTGGCTCTCTACTCTCGCTATCTTGTACAGTACATATTAAATGCGCTATATCACTCAACCAGTCACTAAAATGCACAATTGTTGGATACGGGCGTATTTGCGTGGCATATCTCGCCCAATCCAGTCGCTTACTCATCGGTAGTTTAGAGGCAAGCTCTTCCAGTAATGTCGGATTCGCTAGGTGCTGCTGACCGTTTGCTGACTGAAGGAATACTGCCAGGTTCTTTGTTTTCGTGGCAAATGGAATGAGGCTCATCACCGCGTTTTCGTTAATCGGTGCTATTTCTCTGACTTGGTTCAGCTGGCTGCGTATAAGCTGCTCTGGACGGCCAAAACGAAAACGAAGTTGCTCAATTACAGCACTGACATTGTCTGGATGGATAAGTAAGGATTTTACGGTTTATCTGGCTTCACCTGTGAGACATTTATGCAATCGCTGATTGTTCTCTAAATTGGTATAATTGTAGGCGGCAGTTGACTGTACGTACGCAGTGAAAAATATTGCCCAATCTTCCGGGCTACCATTTCTATTACTCTCCAAGTTAATTGTAGTATCGACTGAACTAGATGGCGGCGGCTGTGGGAGTGCACCCCGTGTGGCTATACGATCATCGTAAAGTGGAACACTAGCACGGTTGTAATGCGTTTCTCCAGCGTTGCCGTTCATACATCCGGAACTTGTCGCTGGCATAGTGGCATAAATCGATGGCATCGACGTTGCTGGTTGCCTGTGCGCATAATTGTTGGCAATTTGTCCAGGTGGAAACGTTCGGCAGGAATTAAAGGCAATGTCCGCAGACGTAACCGTTATTGACAAAAGCGTTGCGGCTGCGGAAGTGACGATCGGTAATGATGACGTATTTGTTATACATAGAAGTCGTAGGTCTAAATGCTTCATTTAACCTTAACTGCGTTTTCTCTAGCTGCTCTTGCAAGGAGGCAATTTGTTTCTGCATTACAGCAAACATGTTCTCGCTGCATGATACGGCGACAGAGGTATCATTTGCGGGAGTACCCGTTTGTGTTGTGACGGCAAGAGGAACATGCATGGTAGCACCCATGGTGGCAGACGGCGTTGGGGCATTTACTACTACTAAGTTATTTAGAGAACTCACAGTTTCCTCTGGCATTGAAACGGCACCAGCTGCGGCGTCTCCGAACTCCATGTTAACCAAATTTGTTGACGTATTGTCGGCAGATTGTTGCAAGCGTGGGCTTCTTCTTGGCGGTGTGCGTTGCATTGAATTACAACGACTGACTTATTGATAAATCCTCTTTAGACCTTCAAATTTCTGTCCGATTGAACTAAGCAAGTTTCCTAGTAATTGCTATGTGATCTGTAAGCTGATGGCGATGATCTGCGGCAAACAATTTGCAACTGGTTACTCTCTTCGGTTTCGCAATATGGCTGCTGTATCATGCGAAATAAAGTGTTATAGTTTTCTACAAATACAGTCGGAGGATTCTGCCATTTAACGTGGGGTTTATTTCTAAATAACGAATTACAGTATTAATAATTACAAAATTCTTAATTACAACACCAAATTGAAACTTACCGCGGTGTTACCTCATCCGGCTGGCGAATGTCGATGGCAAATGGCCGATTTTAACTTTAGTTTATTCGCAATAGGCGAAACGTGACTAGCACATGACAGACGTCAGAATCGAAGGAAGTAACGCTGCGTTTACATGGGTCGTTATGGCACGATTTACGCGTTGTTCACACGTTGCCTGGTTGACTATTGCAGGCGTTCTGCAACACCCTCGCCCCCCTTTAGACGTGCGGACATCAGCTCTTCGAACTTCTCCATCAGCTCCTGGGTAGGTTTTCTCAACCCGACCACGACACCACTCAGTTTTCGGAATGTTTGCGTCACAGATAAACACCAAGTCTCCTTCCATTATGGGCTTCGACCTCTGGCACCATTTTTCGCGGCGCGTTAAAGTCGGGCGAAGTTGCGGTGGCTTCTGCTGGCTGCAGTTTACGGGCATAGCCTTTATTTGTGTAAGCGTTGATGATGGAACTATAGGCGGCGGCAAAGTTTCCATCTCGCTTCATTTTACGCTCGATTCCAAGTAAACGTTTCATTGCCATAGGATAGCTATCGGGTAGTTCTACGTTGTTCCTTTTCCACAATAGTCCAGTTTGGAATCTTCCATTAATTCTTTCTGTTGTTAATCGTAGGATATTTTTAGCACAAGAGTCGGCTTGGCTCTCGATTGGAGGGGATGGCCTCACCTCGAAATTTTCCGTTTCAAAATACTCGGATACTATCGAGTGTAATGCATGATCATTTGACACAGTAGTTAGGAGACATAATGGCACCATGCTATGAATCTTTCTAGTTGGGCCGAATACTACCCAACCTAGTTCCGTGTGCGCAGCGTAAGGTCCACATTTATTTACCCTTAGGAAATCTGATGGCAATCCAAAGTGGCAGTGATCGAGACCGATCAAAAGTTTAGGCTCAGCATTAGAGTACGGGTGCATTAATAATTTCTTGAGGCGGCTTGTATCACCGCGTAGCTCTCCTTCACTTAAGCTTTGCATAGGCAACTTGAGGTTTGGCACCCCATACACGTTTCGTAGCATGTGCTTTTTTTTCATGCCAATTCCATTGACGTGAAAGTCGACTACCACTGTGGACTCCTTGGCCTCTCATCCACCAACCCATTGGATATTTAACTGGCGCTGTTGACCTTGTAGACCAAGTTCTTTTACCAATGTGTCGTCCATCATAGACAATGATGAACCCTCATCTAACAGAGCATATGTATCGATGGCTTTATTTTGGCTGTAGAGTGTGACTGGTAAGATACGGAATAGCAGATTACTGTTTGCGACTTCTCGTACTGCCAGTATGTTTCTGCTTACACGCTTCGAGATTGCTTCATCTTCAACATTTTCCTGGCAATTCTGCCGCTGTGAGACATGCTCTGAGTTTGGAGTTTCATGAAGCAACCTATGATGCCTTCTCTGACACCCATTGATCTGACATAGACTTTTGTTGTTGCAGTTCCGTGTAGTATGCCCTGTCTTCAAACAAGTGAAGCACAAACGGAAGCGTTTCACCTTTATCCATCTTTCAGGTACCGTAGCGCCAATAATCTGCTTACACTCAATTGTTTTATGTTGGCTTTGGCATATAGAGCATTTTAACTTGTACGATCGTTGCTTTCCTGTGGCATGCAACACCGGCATTCGGCGCTTTGGCTCTCTACTCTCGCTATCTTGTACAGTACATATTAAATGCGCTATATCACTCAACCAGTCACTAAAATGCACAATTGTTGGATACGGGCGTATTTGCGTGGCATATCTTGCCCAATCCAGTCGCTTACTCATCGGTAGTTTAGAGACAAGCTCTTCCAGTAATGTCGGATTCGCTAGGTGCTGCTGACCGTTTGCTGACTGAAGGAATACTGCCAGGTTCTTTGTTTTCGTGGCAAATGGAATGAGGCTCATCACCGCGTTTTCGTTAATCGGTGCTATTTCTCTGACTTGGTTCAGCTGGCTGCGTATAAGCTGCTCTGGACGGCCAAAACGAAAACGAAGTTGCTCAATTACAGCACTGACATTGTCTGGATGGATAAGTAAGGATTTTACGGTTTATCTGGCTTCACCTGTGAGACATTTATGCAATCGCTGATTGTTCTCTAAATTGGTATAATTGTAGGCGGCAGTTGACTGTACGTACGCAGTGAAAAATATTGGCCAATCTTCCGGGCTACCATTAAAACTTGGAGTTTCTATTACTCTCCAAGTTAATTGTAGTATCGACTGAACTAGATGGCGGCGGCTGTGGGAGTGCACCCCGTGTGGCTATACGATCATCGTAAAGTGGAACACTAGCACGGTTGTAATGCGTTTCTCCAGCGTTGCCGTTCATACATCCGGAACTTGTCGCTGGCATAGTGGCATAAATCGATGGCATCGACGTTGCTGGTTGCCTGTGCGCATAATTGTTGGCAATTTGTCCAGGTGGAAACGTTCGGCAGGAATTAAAGGCAATGTCCGCAGACGTAACCGTTATTGGCAAAAGCGTTGCGGCTGCGGAAGTGACGATCGGTAATGATGACGTATTTGTTATACATAGAAGTCGTAGGTCTAAATGCTTCATTTAACCTTAACTGCGTTTTCTCTAGCTGCTCTTGCAAGGAGGCAATTTGTTTCTGCATTACAGCAAACATGTTCTCGCTGCATGATACGGCGACAGAGATATCATTTGCGGGAGTACCCGTTTGTGTTGTGACGGCAAGAGGAACATGCATGGTAGCACCCATGGTGGCAGACGGCGTTGGGGCATTTACTACTACTAAGTTATTTAGAGAACTCACAGTTTCCTCTGGCATTGAAACGGCACCAGCTGCGGCGTCTCCGAACTCCATGTTAACCAAATTTGTTGACGTATTGTCGGCAGATTGTTGCAAGCATGGGCTTTTTCTTGGCGGTGTGCGTTGCATTGAATTACAACGACTGACTTATTGATAAATCCTCTTTAGACCTTCAAATTTCTGTCCGATTGAACTAAGCAAGTTTCCTAGTAATTGCTATGTGATCTGTAAGCTGATGGCGATGATCTGCGGCAAACAATTTGCAACTGGTTACTCTCTTCGGTTTCGCAATATGGCTGCTGTATCATGCGAAATAAAGTGTTATAGTTTTCTACAAATACAGTCGGAGGATTCTGCCATTTAACGTGGGGTTTATTTCTAAATAACGAATTACAGTATTAATAATTACAAAATTCTTAATTACAACACCAAATTGAAACTTACCGCGGTGTTACCTCATCCGGCTGGCGAATGTCGATGGCAAATGGCCGATTTTAACTTTAGTTTATTCGCAATAGGCGAAACGTGACTAGCACATGACAGACGTCAGAATCGAAGGAAGTAACGCTGCGTTTACATGGGTCGTTATGGCACGATTTACGCGTTGTTCACACGTTGCCTGGTTGACTATTGCAGGCGTTCTGCAACACCCCCGCCCCCTTTAGACGTGCGGACATCAGCTCTTCGAACTTCTCCATCAGCTCCTGGGTAGGTTTTCTCAACCCGACCACGACACCACTCAGTTTTCGGAATGTTTGCGTCACAGATAAACACCAAGTCTCCTTCCATTATGGGCTTCGACCTCTGGCACCATTTTGCGCGGCGCGTTAAAGTCGGGCGAAGTTGCGGTGGCTTCTGCTGGCTGCAGTTTACGGGCATAGCCTTTATTTGTGTAAGCGTTGATGATGGAACTATAGGCGGCGGCAAAGTTTCCATCTCGCTTCATTTTACGCTCGATTCCAAGTAAACGTTTCATTGCCATAGGATAGCTATCGGGTAGTTCTACGTTGTCCCTTTTCCACAATAGTCCAATTTGGAATCTTCCATATATTCTTTCTGTTGTTAATCGTAGGATATTTTTAGCACGAGAGTCGGCTTGGCTCTCGATTGGAGGGGATGGCCTCACCTCGAAATTTTCCGTTTCAAAATACTCGGATACTATCGAGTGTAATGCATGATCATTTGACACAGTAGTTAGGAGACATAATGGCACCATGCTATGAATCTTTCTAGTTGGGCCGAATACTACCCAACCTAGTTCCGTGTGCGCAGCGTAAGGTCCACATTTATTTACCCTTAGGAAATCTGATGGCAATCCAAAGTGGCAGTGATCGAGACCGATCAAAAGTTTAGGCTCAGCATTAGAGTACGGGTGCATTAATAATTTCTTGAGGCGGCTTGTATCACCGCGTAGCTCTCCTTCACTTAAGCTTTGCATAGGCAACTTGAGGTTTGGCACCCCATACACGTTTCGTAGCATGTGCTTTTTTTTCATGCCAATTCCACTGACGTGTAAGTCGACTACCACTGTGGACTCCTTGGCCTCTCGTCCACCAACCCATTGGATATTTAACTGGCGCTGTTGACCTTGTAGACCAAGTTCTTTTACCAATGTGTCGTCCATCATAGTCAATGATGAACCCTCATCTAACAGAGCATATGTATCGATGGCTTTATTTTGGCTGTAGAGTGTGACTGGTAAGATACGGAATAGCAGATTACTGTTTGCGACTTTTCGTACTGCCAGTATGGTTCTGCTTACACGCTTCGAGATTGCTTCATCTTCAACATTTTCCTGGCAATTCTGCCGCTGTGAGACATGCTCTGAGTTTGGAGTTTCATGAAGCAACCTATGATGCCTTCTCTGACACCCATTGATCTGACATAGACTTTTGTTGTTGCAGTTCCGTGTAGTATGCCCTGTCTTCAAACAAGTGAAGCACAAACGGAAGCGTTTCACCTTTATCCATCTTTCAGGTACCGTAGCGCCAATAATCTGCTTACACTCAATTGTTTTATGTTGGCTTTGGCATATAGAGCATTTTAACTTGTACGATCGTTGCTTTCCTGTGGCATGCAACACCGGCATTCGGCGCTTTGGCTCTCTACTCTCGCTATCTTGTACAGTACATATTAAATGCGCTATATCACTCAACCAGTCACTAAAATGCACAATTGTTGGATACGGGCGTATTTGCGTGGCATATCTCGCCCAATCCAGTCGCTTACTCATCGGTAGTTTAGAGACAAGCTCTTCCAGTAATGTCGGATTCGCTAGGTGCTGCTGACCGTTTGCTGACTGAAGGAATACTGCCAGGTTCTTTGTTTTCGTGGCAAATGGAATGAGGCTCATCACCGCGTTTTCGTTAATCGGTGCTATTTCTCTGACTTGGTTCAGCTGGCTGCGTATAAGCTGCTCTGGACGGCCAAAACGAAAACGAAGTTGCTCAATTACAGCACTGACATTGTCTGGATGGATAAGTAAGGATTTTACGGTTTATCTGGCTTCACCTGTGAGACATTTATGCAATCGCTGATTGTTCTCTAAATTGGTATAATTGTAGGCGGCAGTTGACTGTACGTACGCAGTGAAAAATATTGGCCAATCTTCCGGGCTACCATTAAAACTTGGAGTTTCTATTACCCTCCAAGTTAATTGTAGTATCGACTGAACTAGATGGCGGCGGCTGTGGGAGTGCACCCCGTGTGGCTATACGATCATCGTAAAGTGGAACACTAGCACGGTTGTAATGCGTTTCTCCAGCGTTGCCGTTCATACATCCGGAACTTGTCGCTGGCATAGTGGCATAAATCGATGGCATCGACGTTGCTGGTTGCCTGTGCGCATAATTGTTGGCAATTTGTCCAGGTGGAAACGTTCGGCAGGAATTAAAGGCAATGTCCGCAGACGTAACCGTTATTGGCAAAAGCGTTGCGGCTGCGGAAGTGACGATCGGTAATGATGACGTATTTGTTATACATAGAAGTCGTAGGTCTAAATGCTTCATTTAACCTTAACTGCGTTTTCTCTAGCTGCTCTTGCAAGGAGGCAATTTGTTTCTGCATTACAGCAAACATGTTCTCGCTGCATGATACGGCGACAGAGATATCATTTGCGGGAGTACCCGTTTGTGTTGTGACGGCAAGAGGAACATGCATGGTAGCACCCATGGTGGCAGACGGCGTTGGGGCATTTACTACTACTAAGTTATTTAGAGAACTCACAGTTTCCTCTGACATTGAAACGGCACCAGCTGCGGCGTCTCCGAACTCCATGTTAACCAAATTTGTTGACGTATTGTCGGCAGATTGTTGCAAGCGTGGGCTTCTTCTTGGCGGTGTGCGTTGCATTGAATTACAACGACTGACTTATTGATAAATCCTCTTTAGACCTTCAAATTTCTGTCCGATTGAACTAAGCAAGTTTCCTAGTAATTGCTATGTGATCTGTAAGCTGATGGCGATGATCTGCGGCAAACAATTTGCAACTGGTTACTCTCTTCGGTTTCGCAATATGGCTGCTGTATCATGCGAAATAAAGTGTTATAGTTTTCTACAAATACAGTCGGAGGATTCTGCCATTTAACGTGGGGTTTATTTCTAAATAACGAATTACAGAATTAATAATTACAAAATTCTTAATTACAACACCAAATTGAAACTTACCGCGGTGTTACATCATCCGGCTGGCGAATATCGATGGCAAATGGCCGATTTTAACTTTAGTTTATTCGCAATAGGCGAAACGTGACTAGCACATGACAGACGTCAGAATCGAAGGAAGTAACGCTGCGTTTACATGGGTCCTTATGGCACGATTTACGCGTTGTTCACACGTTGCCTGGTTGACTATTGCAGGCGTTCTGCAACACCCCCGCCCCCTTTAGACGTGCGGACATCAGCTCTTCGAACTTCTCCATCAGCTCCTGGGTAGGTTTTCTCAACCCGACCACGACACCACTCAGTTTTCGGAATGTTTGCGTCACAGATAAACACCAAGTCTCCTTCCATTATGGGCTTCGACCTCTGGCACCATTTTGCGCGGCGCGTTAAAGTCGGGCGAAGTTGCGGTGGCTTCTGCTGGCTGCAGTTTACGGGCATAGCCTTTATTTGTGTAAGCTTTGATGATGGAACTATAGGCGGCGGCAAAGTTTCCATCTCGCTTCATTTTACGCTCGATTCCAAGTAAACGTTTCATTGCCATAGGATAGCTATCGGGTAGTTCTACGTTGTCCCTTTTCCACAATAGTCCAGTTTGGAATCTTCCATTAATTCTTTCTGTTGTTAATCGTAGGATATTTTTAGCACGAGAGTCGGCTTGGCTCTCGATTGGAGGGGATGGCCTCACCTCGAAATTTTCCGTTTCAAAATACTCGGATACTATCGAGTGTAATGCATGATCATTTGACACAGTAGTTAGGAGACATAATGGCACCATGCTATGAATCTTTCTAGTTGGGCCGAATACTACCCAACCTAGTTCCGTGTGCGCAGCGTAAGGTCCACATTTATTTACCCTTAGGAAATCTGATGGCAATCCAAAGTGGCAGTGATCGAGACCGATCAAAAGTTTAGGCTCAGCATTAGAGTACGGGTGCATTAATAATTTCTTGAGGCGGCTTGTATCACCGCGTAGCTCTCCTTCACTTAAACTTTGCATAGGCAACTTGAGGTTTGGCACCCCATACACGTTTCGTAGCATGTGCTTTTTTTTCATGCCAATTCCACTGACG
Source organism: Nephrocerus scutellatus (assembly GCA_947095585.1). Taxonomy (NCBI): domain Eukaryota; kingdom Metazoa; phylum Arthropoda; class Insecta; order Diptera; family Pipunculidae; genus Nephrocerus; species Nephrocerus scutellatus. The sequence goes on along the minus strand of OX352763.1, from coordinate 88,457,508 downwards.
TGTAAGTCGACTACCACTGTGGACTCCTTGGCCTCTCGTCCACCAACCCATTGGATATTTAACTGGCGCTGTTGACCTTGTAGACCAAGTTCTTTTACCAATGTGTCATCCATCATAGTCAATGATGAACCCTCATCTAACAGAGCATATGTATCGATGGCTTTATTTTGGCTGTAGAGTGTGACTGGTAAGATACGGAATAGCAGATTACTGTTTGCGACTTCTCGTACTGCCAGTATGTTTCTGCTTACACGCTTCGAGATTGCTTCATCTTCAACATTTTCCTGGCAATTCTGCCGCTGTGAGACATGCTCTGAGTTTGGAGTTTCATGAAGCAACCTATGATGCCTTTTCTGACACCCATTGATCTGACATAGACTTTTGTTGTTGCAGTTCCGTGTAGTATGCCCTGTCTTCAAACAAGTGAAGCACAAACGGAAGCGTTTCACCTTTATCCATCTTTCAGGTACCGTAGCGCCAATAATCTGCTTACACTCAATTGTTTTATGTTGGCTTTGGCATATAGAGCATTTTAACTTGTACGATCGTTGCTTTCCTGTGGCATGCAACACCGGCATTCGGCGCTTTGGCTCTCTACTCTCGCTATCTTGTACAGTACATATTAAATGCGCTATATCACTCAACCAGTCACTAAAATGCACAATTGTTGGATACGGGCGTATTTGCGTGGCATATCTCGCCCAATCCAGTCGCTTACTCATCGGTAGTTTAGAGACAAGCTCTTCCAGTAATGTCGGATTCGCTAGGTGCTGCTGACCGTTTGCTGACTGAAGGAATACTGCCAGGTTCTTTGTTTTCGTGGCAAATGGAATGAGGCTCATCACCGCGTTTTCGTTAATCGGTGCTATTTCTCTCACTTGGTTCAGCTGGCTGGGTATAAGCTGCTCTGGACGGCCAAAACGAAAACGAAGTTGCTCAATTACAGCACTGACATTGTCTGGATGGATAAGTAAGGATTTTACGGTTTATCTGGCTTCACCTGTGAGACATTTATGCAATCGCTGATTGTTCTCTAAATTGGTATAATTGTAGGCGGCAGTTGACTGTACGTACGCAGTGAAAAATATTGGCCAATCTTCCGGGCTACCATTAAAACTTGGAGTTTCTATTACTCTCCAAGTTAATTGTAGTATCGACTGAACTAGATGGCAGCGGCTGTGGGAGTGCACCCCGTGTGGCTATACGATCATCGTAAAGTGGAACACTAGCACGGTTGTAATGCGTTTCTCCAGCGTTGCCGTTCATACATCCGGAACTTGTCGCTGGCATAGTGGCATAAATCGATGGCATCGACGTTGCTGGTTGCCTGTGCGCATAATTGTTGGCAATTTGTCCAGGTGGAAACGTTCGGGAGGAATTAAAGGCAATGTCCGCAGACGTAACCGTTATTGGCAAAAGCGTTGCGGCTGCGGAAGTGACGATCGGTAATGATGACGTATTTGTTATACATAGAAGTCGTAGGTCTAAATGCTTCATTTAACCTTAACTGCGTTTTCTCTAGCTGCTCTTGCAAGAAGGCAATTTGTTTCTGCATTACAGCAAACATGTTCTCGCTGCATGATACGGCGACAGAGGTATCATTTGCGGGAGTACCCGTTTGTGTTGTGACGGCAAGAGGAACATGCATGGTAGCACCCATGGTGGCAGACGGCGTTGGGGCATTTACTACTACTAAGTTATTTAGAGAACTCACAGTTTCCTCTGGCATTGAAACGGCACCAGCTGCGGCGTCTCCGAACTCCATGTTAACCAAATTTGTTGACGTATTGTCGGCAGATTGTTGCAAGCGTGGGCTTCTTCTTGGCAGTGTGCGTTGCATTGAATTACAACGACTGACTTATTGATAAATCCTCTTTAGACCTTCAAATTTCTGTCCGATTGAACTAAGCAAGTTTCCTAGTAATTGCTATGTGATCTGTAAGCTGATGGCGATGATCTGCGGCAAACAATTTGCAACTGGTTACTCTCTTCGGTTTCGCAATATGGCTGCTGTATCATGCGAAATAAAGTGTTATAGTTTTCTACAAATACAGTCGGAGGATTCTGCCATTTAACGTGGGGTTTATTTCTAAATAACGAATTACAGTATTAATAATTACAAAATTCTTAATTACAACACCAAATTGAAACTTACCGCGGTGTTACCTCATCCGGCTGGCGAATGTCGATGGCAAATGGCCGATTTTAACTTTAGTTTATTCGGGTCGTTATGGCACGATTTACGCGTTGTTCACACGTTGCCTGGTTGACTATTGCAGGCGTTCTGCAACACCTTGCTTATTTTGTTTATCATGCTTGCCGATGATGAAAATAAAGACGATTCTATTTTTCAAAAAGATGATAGCAGCCAAACTTAAACATGAAACAAAATGGTTTGCGGTGCGATTCGGTATTCTGACAGTTAGTTAGAAACAACGTAAAGTATTTGCTTCCATACTACATTATCCCATAAAACCGGAAACTGGTTATAGATCTGCAAGATCAGGTACTGTGTTTTTCAGTACCAGAGAAAAGTTTTATTTTTGACCTGAGTATTCAATAGTAGTCGACTTGTCATGTTTAAAAAAACAAATAACTACCGCTGTCAAAAAATTTCTGTATATATTTTCAGACTAAATAGATTATATCCAAGTATTATCGTAGTGTAAAAAAACACTCAGAGAAATAAATTTTTCTCGGAGAATGAAAACAAAAACACAGATTCGAATTTTGTTTGACAGATCACAAAGAGCGTGGTGTAAATTAACTGTTGAAACATTCAAGGTATTAATAAGAATACCGCAGCGCATACTCTTCTATAGGTAGGGTAATATAACAAAATAACAACTCTGCACTGCACATTAATACGGCTGAAGATAAAGTGACTTATAGCGCTAAGGATTTGCTGGATACAAATGAGCTGTGTTGCTTTGGCAAAACCATCTTGGCTTACCTCACAATCGCAAAAGTTGCTATAGCAGCATTTTATTGCCGAGGAATAAGGAATTACAACACAATTGCACTGTCGAATTCCTTCTTTGGAATTTGAAAACCTGTTTTGCTGGTTTTGGCTGGTTTTGACATTCGAATCCCTTATTCGGATTCCAATAAAACACAGCTATAAGCTGTTGTTGTTGTAATTCCTCATTCCTCGGCAAAAAAAAATACGGCTTATATTGCTTTGGCAAAGCCGGTTTGGCTTACAACAACAATAGCATAAGCATAAAGCCGAAAATAAATCCAAAATTAAATTTAAGTAAGTAAAGCTTTCAGGTTATAGAAAATCAAAGCCATTTTATAGTTATGGTACTCACCGTAAGGCGGTGTTTTTTTCATTTTTTTTCGAAGGGTTGTCATCTTGTCGTAAGTAGTTACGGCATTAGTTTGAAAATAAGCAAAAGTGAAATTTAAAGTAAAATTTTTTGAAGAATATAAATGAAATTTATTAAAGAAAATTATTTATATACGTTTTTATAAAATGAACAAATAGGAAGAAAGTGTAATAATCCATGTTACAACACATCAAATTAAAATGCATCGAGAATTTAAAACCAAAACATGTTGCTTGAGATATTAAAGTAAAACCAGCTTAGCTTTAACAAAGCATTTCTACAGCGTTCTCACTTCTCTTTTTTCTAGTTTTGTCGAGAACGCTGTCTAAAGGGATATCGAAAATTCCCCCTATGCCTATACAGCAAATCGAAAGCGCTGTAGACTAGTTAGTATTAGTAGTTATATATAAAAAAAAAACTTTTTGTTCTTTCAACATACACAAAAGTTATTTGATCTTTAAATAAAATATATCGTTAATTAGCTGTGTACAAAATAATGATTTTAAAACCATTTAAGGTCTGTGATCAAGAGTATCGCAAGAGGCAAATCGACACGCTTAAAGTTTTTAATGCTAAGTATGTTTATTATAAAGCAATGTCATGTGAACCATGATGAACTAAATAATTTTGAATTCTCTTTAGTGTTACTCAAATTATCGAAAATGAAGAATATTCAATGCATTTCAATTCAGCTGGACGTACGTTTCGTCTTAAGGTCCACTTGGGTTCGAATTTTCCTAACGAGAAACCCAAAATTATACTATATCCGCCTGTACAACATAATTGGATAAACTCGTCAAATGGAGAAGTCGAAATGGCTCCAGGACTTTTAAATGTATGAGTTACAATCTAAATTAAAAATATATCATGAAGAATAAATTTATTGTAGTTTTCACAACATTCTGAATTAGGGAGAGTGGTTCAAGCAATAATAAGAGAATTCGAACGGTTCCCACCACCATTGCTCGATGAAGGAAGTCCCTCAACAACAAGGAGTACGGTTACTCCAACAGCAAATAACTTTAAAAAAAATTCATTATTAAAATGCCTAGTGTCAACAAGAAATTATAGCTTTCTGAATTTATCAACTCTATCACTGGATAAACTTAATAAATTGGATTCGGATCCGGACTTTTTTGATGATTTCGTAGAAGAAATGGCAGTTGTGCAGGATTTAAATGGAGAATTAGATTCAATGATTAATCAAGTGGAAATTATTTCAAGTACATAGTCATTTAGACAATAAATATACGTGGGGCTGCAATTGATATTTAACCCTTTTAGGAGAAAATGGATCGAAAGAATCTATTCTAAGAGAGTTGAAACATAAAATAAAAGTTGATGTAAATGCACTTAAAATTCTAGGCGAAAAATGTGACAAATTAAATCAAAGATACTTAAAGAAATCCCAAGAATTTGCTCCGCAACATATACGAGTACGTATCAGATAGCACCTTACCGTTTGTAGCTTGTCACTTTCATCTACATTTCCAAGTAATTGTAAAATTTGTTTACGTTCATTTAGGAGCTTTTACAAATTGCTGCATCAAATTCGGATACAGAGTGTGAAAAACATGTAGAGCTATTTCTTGATGGAAAAATTGATGTTCAAAAATTTTTGAACAGCTATACATATTCTAAACAAATTAGTTCTGAAAGAAAAGCTAAGGAAGAAAGACTCGGGCATCAATTAAATGCGTTGGAAAAAGCTAGTATCTAGTTACGTCCACAGTTTTATTGTTTTTCACTTATTCTATTAATCTTTTTATTAAATTATCACAAATTATAACAGAACTGAGAAATAAACAATGAAATAGGCGTTTTTGTATTTTTTAAGACAACTTCATGTAGACAAATATAGATAAATTATATATATTAGACAAATTATATATAAACCATTTTATGACTGAATTTGTAGGGGTTTGTTAATATGGAATGGATGATAAATTCTATTAAAAAACAAAAATAAATTAAAAGATTTAAAATAAAAATGTATGTAACATAGACACAGTCATCAGTAGTGGTCAGCAGTAGTTAGTCGTTAGCAGTAGGCAGTAGTCATCAAGTAGTCGTTACAAGTAGTCAACAGTCAGTCATCGGCAGTAGTCAGACATCGGCAGACAGCAGTATTGAGTAGTGAGCAGTAATCAGTCGTGAGCAGTGTTCAATCGTCGCCAGTCGTGTGGATCATCATCTCAACATCATCATTATCATCTTTGTGGTTACTCTTGTGCTAGCTTTTCACTTTGTCAATTTATTTTTTAATTAACCATCTTTGGTTAAACCTATGATTAATAATCTACTTGATTATAGTAATAAAATATAAGGGTAGTTAAACCCTATCATTTTTACATTTGGGGGCTCAACCGCTTCAACTCATACGCATTCAATTGTCCTCTCGGAGATTGGCAGAAAGGCCGTCGTGATTCGTTAAAGCAATTACAAAATGCAAACATTTTTGTGAAATTCACGCTGAAATTGGTGGCTAAAAAACGAAATCGTTAGTAACGGGCATTCAACAAGCCGTTATACAAAGATAAAATACGCAGTTAGTTCATGAGTGAAAAAATTAAGTCGCTTAGTTCATGAGTGAAAAAATTAAGTCGCTTAGAACCACCGCAAAAAGTAAGCAGCTTTCACCATCAGTGCAAGCGAGACGTATATGCAATACGCGGTCGGCAAAACAGAAAAATACAAAGATGTATGATTCAAAGGAGGATCTGGAAAACGGGCAGCAGCAGCAGCAGTCGACATCAAAAAACAACAACGAGCAAGGAAGAGATGAACAAAAGGAAGAGAAAGATAATAAAATTGCCGAAAACAATGCAATGTTACAACAGTTAGTTCAATTGCTGACGCTAAAAATTCAGGCTGATGAAGTAAGCAAAAATGATTCGAAGTTGGTTGTGGAGAATTTTGCTAAAATAATTCCTGATTTCGACGGAGAAGATACGCAAGTGCGGCAGTGGTTTGCGAATTTCGAACTTAATGCTGATGCATATGGACTAAACGAAAAGCAAAAATACGTACAAGCCCGTGCCAAGATGACGCGAACAGCCCAGTTGTTCTTGGAAGCAACAAAAGTATACGAATATAAAGAACTGCGTCAGTTAGTAATAGAAGAGTTCGAACGTGAGTACGTTTGCAGTGCCGAGTTACATAAAGAGCTGAATGCACGCAGGAAACAAAAAGACGAAAGTTTTCACCAGTACATTCTTCATATGAAACGAATCGCAGCACGCGGCATTATTGACACAGAGTCAGTAATTAGATACATCGTGAGTGGTTTGAATCTTCAAACTGATTTCAAATATAACCTATATAGTTGCAAATCATATAAAGATTTGAAAAACAAATATGAGGTCTACGAGAGTGTGGCAAAGACGTCTCAAAACACAGATAAAAAGCAGCATATATCCAACAATAACAATAGCACGTATGGCAGAAGTGAAAAGAAGCGGCATTGTTTTAACTGTGGCTCAGCAGAACACTTGCGAAAAGACTGCAAAGGAGATCCGAAGTGTTTTCGCTGCAATAAAAGTGGACATATGTCAAGAGAATGCCCAAATGGAACAGCTGTTAATGTTGTATATGATGCCAAGCGACTAAAAAGGCTAATAATTAACAGCGTAGAAGTGAATGCGCTAGTGGATACGGGCGCAGACGTCACAATCCTGAGGAATTCTGTGGTCAATAAAATCAAGGATGTAGTGCTGCAGAAGAGCATGACAACGCTACGAGGATTGGGCAAAAATACAACGCGACCTGTGGGCTATTTCATAGCAGACGTGGTGCTCGACAACATGCACGTTGCCCAAAAATTTCTTGTCGTGGCGGACGACGCCATTGGATTTGACGCGCTGCTTGGTCATGATTTTGTCAGCAAGTTCAACTTCAAGTCAACAGCGGCTGGCTATAAGTTTTCTCCTCTGTTAGAGGAGGAAACTGAGGAAACAAATCAGATAAGTATCTATAACATTGTTGGGACAAATAATGATTCTGATACCCCTCCGCAGTTCAAAGACATGGTGCAAGAAATGATCGACAACTACAAACCGATTGGGTTCGCTACTGAAGGCCCGGTCAAACTGAAAATTGTTCCAGATGGCGATATGATGCCATTCCGGCACGCACCAAGTCGCATTGCAATTGGCGAGATGGAAGCAGTGAAGAAGCAGATTGACGAGTGGCTCGACGCAGGTATTATACGGCGCTCTTCGTCAAATTTCGCGAGCCGTATTGTCGTTGTCAAAAAGAAAGATGGGACTAACCGTGTTTGCGTCGATTTTCGTCAATTAAATAGAATGGTGCTTAGGGACTGCTTCCCAGTGCCGGTAATTGATGACGTGCTGGAAAAACTTCAAAAGGCAAAGTACTTCACTATTATGGACTTGGAGAATGGTTTTTTCCACGTTCCAATCGAGGAAAGCAGCAAGAAATTTACAGCATTTGTCGTCAAGGATGGTTTCTTCGAATTTAATAGAGCCCCTTTTGGATTTCGAAACTCACCAGCAGCTTTCATCCGTTTTATTAACTATGTATTCCAAGATTTGATAAACAATGACGTACTTGATCTCTACATGGATGACATCATCATACATGCAGCAACAGCTGATGAATGCTTCGCAAACATGGAAAAAGTTTTCGATACAGCAGCAGCATCCGGACTTAAAATAAAATGGAAGAAATGTCATTTTCTCCAGTCGTCAGTTCACTTCCTAGGGCATACCGTTGACTCTGGTCAGATAAAGCCGGGTATAGAGAAGACAAACGCAGTCAACAGGTTTCCGGTTCCAAGAAGTATCAAAGCTGTACAAGCTTTTTTAGGACTAACTGGGTTTTTCCGCAAATTTATAAGGAACTATTCACAGATTGCAAAGCTGCTTACAAACTTGTTGCGGAAAGATACTGAGTTTAAAATGGATCAAGAACAGTTGCACGCATTCCGGCTGTTAAAAGAGGCATTGGTCAACGAACCTGTATTGAGGATATACAACAGAGAGGCTAAAACTGAGATACATACAGATGCATCGAAGGATGGATTTGCTGCGGCTATGTTACAGTGGTGGGACGGTCAGCTGTATCCCGTATACTTTTGGAGTAAAAAGACTACCGATGTGGAAGCACGGCAGCACAGCTATATACAAGAGGCTAAAGCTATTTACCTGGCGTTTAAGAAGTTCCGTAGGTATATACTGGGCATTTCATTTAAGCTAGTAACGGACTGCGCCGCATTCAAGCAAACGCTGAGCAAGAAGGACGTACCGCGGGAAGTTGCGCAATGGGTCGTTTACTTACAAGATTTTGATTTCCAAGTAGAGCACCGAGCCGGCGAACGGCTGAAACATGTAGACTGTCTTAGTCGATATCCGCAGCAGATTATGTTAGTTTCATCAGAGCTGTCAGCTCGAATCAGGAAGGCACAACAGAACGATGCAATGATTAAAGCCGTTTCAGAAGTGCTTATCAATCGTCCTTATGAAAACTTCAAGCTAAAAGGAGGCCTTATGTTCAAAGCAGTGGACGGTACAGATCTTTTAGTGGTGCCAAAACATATGGAAAGAGAAATTATCGCTGATGCTCATAATGCTGGACATTTTGCCGTCCAAAAAACCATTCACGCTATTAAGCAGAAGTACTGGATACCGCATTTGGAGAACAAAGTCGCGCATGTCATAAGAAACTGTGTTAAGTGCATTGTCTACAACAAAAAGCTTGGCAAAAAGGAAGGCTTTTTACATCACGTCGAAAAAGGAGTCACGCCGCTACACACATTGCATTTTGACCACCTTGGCCCTATGGATGCCACCGCAAAACAGTATAAGTACATCTTCGCCATGGTGGACGGATTTACAAAGTTTGTATGGTTATACCCGACAAAGACGGTAAGCTGCGAAGAGGTGCTCAGAAAGCTGGCAGAATGGGCTGCAATTTTTGGCAACGCAGTTCGAATTGTAAGCGATCGAGGAGCAGCATTTACGGCAGGTATGTTCGGGGAGTATGCAAAAACAAATGGCATCGAACACGTATGGAGCACTACAGGAGTACCAAGGGGGAATGGCCAAATCGAAAGAGTCAATCGGTCGGTGCTGGCAATCATATCCAAGCTATCATCAGAGGAGCCAGCTAAATGGTTTAAGTTTGTGCCGAAAGTACAAAAAGCCATAAACAGTGCCATTCACGTTTCTACTAAGAGATCTCCTTTTGAATTGATGTTTGGTATCAAAATGAATAACATGGCAGAAGATCGTATTCTGCAGCTACTTAAAAAGGAGATGTATGACAATTTCGATGACGAAAGGCAGCAGATGCGTCAAAGAGCAAAAGCAGAAATTCAACAAGCTCAAACCACTTACAAGGAACAGTTTGATAAAAAACGTAAGAGCGAATATGGGTACAAACTTGGCGATCTAGTTGCAGTGCGTCGAACACAGTTTGTGGCTGGAAGAAAGCTGGCTAGTGAATACCTTGGGCCGTACGAGATTACCAAAGTTAAGCGTAATGGGCGATATGAAGTACGCAAGGCTGCAGACGTCGAGGGACCCAACAACACGGCCACAAGTTGCGATAATATGAAATTGTGGAAGTATGCAGTATACAACGAAGAACCTTGGTCATCGGAGGCCGATGAATAATCAGAATGGCCGAATGTAACATAGACACAGTCATCAGTAGTGGTCAGCAGTAGTTAGTCGTTAGCAGTAGGCAGTAGTCATCAAGTAGTCGTTACAAGTAGTCAACAGTCAGTCATCGGCAGTAGTCAGACATCGGCAGACAGCAGTATTGAGTAGTGAGCAGTAATCAGTCGTGAGCAGTGTTCAATCGTCGCCAGTCGTGTGGATCATCATCTCAACATCATCATTATCATCTTTGTGGTTACTCTTGTGCTAGATTTTCACTTTGTCAATTTATTTTTTAATTAACCATCTTTGGTTAAACCTATGATTAATAATCTACTTGATTATAGTAATAAAATATAAGGGTAGTTAAACCCTATCATTTTTACATGTATGTATGAAGTTAAAGTATGACATAAATAAAAAATTCATGTATTAATAACATGATTTCATCATGACGAATTATACTATGATATGGTGGTCAGCCATCAGCAGAATGGTCAATGGGGGGAATAACATGTAATGTATTTTTTTAAAAAAATCTGCCGTACAGTGCTTTTTTGGCTGTCAAGTTGTTCGTTTATTCCAAAAAACCAATCTACGATAGATTGGATTTCCCCTCAAACAGATCTTGATATTTTGGGAGATTTACCCCTCTTTTCATTAACTGCAACAACAACACATGCAACTAAACAATGTAAACAAAAGATTCTCGGCTTTCGTGTTCGTTTTTTCGAGAAAAAATCTACGCTCGACCACAGATTGCTAAAACAAAAAAAAACGACATAAGATTCATCAGAATTGCACGTGGCTGAACAATTCTGGCTGATTTTGGTCGCAAAATTAGGGTACCCTAATGGAGATGCATAACAGCAAGTTTGTAGTATTACTAGATGTGTGTAGTTGTATTGTTTTCGACGAAAGCGTGTGATTTTAATGTGTTGCCGTTTTATATTTTTAACGTAGTATATTTTAAGCTTCTGCAGAGTATATTGGACCATACGATAAAAAAAATTAACCAATAAATTGATAATTGAAAATGTTATAGTTCTATTCGTGCATTTAGTAGAGGAGTGAAATTGAGAGCGTTACGGAAGTGCTACATGATTTAATATTTCCACTGTCCGCAACTTCTGCTGATCAAACCAATACCAAGTATAAAAAATAATAACAACTAAACGCTTATCAACATAAATTAACATTTTAATGAAGTTGAACGTGAAGAAACAGAAGGCAAAGGCACACTTTTAGGCATCGTGTAGAATTGATTTTGTCTTATTCAATGCAGTGGACTGTACTTGTAACTGTTTACTCGTAGAAGGCTAAGACTGTGAACACAGACAAATTAACAAGACAGAAGTAAACCTACGAACAAAAATTCGTAATGGTCTTTTCTGGGGTTCAGATGTTGATATGGGGTAACGAACGTGGTTTTGCAATATTATTACGCTCCTAAAATTATTCTCCCATATTTTCTTGCATTTTGTTTGATATTATCAGTTTGAATGTTTGTATAGCTAAGGAACTTTGTTAAATTTTTGCTTTTTTCTTTTACGTATTTATTTGTGATCGACAGCCGACAGCGTGCGAACATTACAACATACATAATACATATTTCGTTTTCGGTCTTTTTTTTTTGTCGTTGTCGATGGTAGTGGTTTATGTGTGCGGGTACTGAAGCGCCCGGGAGCAGCTAGTAAATAATAAAACAACAAAAATATTATTTATTGATATTATCATACATCCATTTTGTATGTTTTCCCAAAAGAATTAAAATTAAAAAGTCCAGCAATTTATAGTTATGATCGTAACAAAGATTTGTAGAGCAAAACCAATATTTATGTTTTGAATTGTCGTCACAGTAATGGATGCATCGATCCATAATTTGTTTTTTTAAGTTTTTTGTAAATGGATATTTTCTAAATCCGTCTTCGAATATTTTTATAAGCGGGTTACAAAGCTCAAATAAAGATTCTGTCGGTCCGCGCAAGGAACCAAAACCGTCGTTATTAATATAATTTTTCATGAATATAAAATATTCAGTATTTATTGTTAAATTTTCATGGTCGAAATCCAGATTAGATGGCTCAGAATTAGGGTAGGGTTCAATTTCATCTACATCGTAGTGTAGAGTGCTTTTTTGGCTGTCAACTTGTTCGTTTATTCCAAAAAACCAATCTACGGTAGATTGGATTTCCCCTCAAACAGATCATGATATTTTGGGAGATTTACCCCTCTTTTACTAACACCAATAACTGATGTCATTTGGTCAAAACCTTCTCTATAGAAAGCCCAACTCTACGCATACTAATGCTGTAAACCAAGACCAAACGCATGTGTGTTTGTGGGATGTGAATACAGTGTACAAAAAATAAGTAGTCGCAAAGAGCGAGAAACTTAAGATGTGGTAGTGCGAAACAGAAAAATTTTATATGGATTTTGCTCTTTAGTTGATTACTAATACAAATACGTTTGGTCTAAATCTAAGCATGTATCTGTGTACGATCGGAACAGTTGGGCTTTCTATAGAGAAGGTTTTGCATTTGGTTTAGGTAAAACACATCACACACACATGCAACAAAACAATGTAAACAAAAGATTCTCGGCTTTCGTGTTCGTTTTTTCGAGAAAAAATCTACGCTCCACCGCAGATTGCTAAAACAAAAAAAACTCGACATAAGAATATCGCGCATATAATTATGTAGCTGGTGATTTGAATTGACATATTAATTTTTGTTTTGGAGATCAACCGGAATACTTGTGCTTTTTTATGAGTAAAAGTTTCCCAAACTCTTTGCTATCCTCATTTATTTCTTGGCTGTTAATTAAATCTTCTAAAAGATTTTTTGATTTCTGCTTGGCGTTCTCTTCATTGAGCTTTAAATTTACTTTTTTGCTTTTAACTATCTAATTAAATTGGTTCGGAAAATGGTTCGTCTTTTTAATAGTTTGACCCTTTTTAAGGCCTTTATGTACAGTTTTTGGTATATCCGCAAAGTAGTGAAACTTTTTTTGCAACTGAAGCAAGTTGAAGGACACACATTTTCACTACACACTTTGTTCGAGAAGCTAACATGAGCTAAATCTTCTAATTTCAAATCTTGATTTTCCTTAATTTTTGAATATGTTCTAATATTTTTATATCTTTCAGGGACTTTATTTAAAGTTATTTTATGAGGTAAATATAACTGGGGACTAGCATTTTTTTTTTAATTTCTTCTTACTCTTATCTCCGTCTAAAAAATGAATTTCACAAATCTATGCCGCATTTGGATAACCAGATAGTAAATTCAGGACTTTTACGGCTAGGAAAGCCATAAAATAAAAAGCCATAGAATTGCTAATGCAATTTTTTTTACGTTCTACCGTTAGTGTTTCTCTAATCGCAGAAATTGATATGGGAGCCCCTCGATCCTGGGTCATTTTTTATTTTTTTAATTTTTTTATTGTAGGAGAAAATATTCGAAAGAGACATTTGACATCAGATGTCAAATTTGAAAATGCTCAGCTCACTTTATTCTGAGCACTTAAAGCACGCTCATACTCTGAGCAAATAAGAAACACGAGCATTTTTCTTGAGAACTCTTTGGCTGCTCTGAACTAATTTATGAAAACGCCAAATGACAGAATATTGTGTAAACTTGTTGTTCTATCTGTAAATTGATATTGACAACAAAAACGACATCAATAAAAATACAATTCAGTAAATAAGTAAGTAAGTTGAATTAATCATAAAACATTTATGTCTCGTTTCATTTGCTGGGTTCATTTGTGCGTGAGCTAAGATTTCTCTCTCTCTCTCTCCACCACCAAAACCAAGCAGCGCAGCAGACTGCGCAGCACACACCGCACACAGTCATTAAAGCACCACGGTATCTGATGCCACTATTGATATTTAAAAAATGTATAAGGGCCTTGCGGCTGAACCCAGGGCCCGAACACTACCAAATTTTAGAAAAAGTATTGTTTATTGGATATACACATGTGTGTAAAATTAAAAAAAAAATTAGGGTACCCTAATGGAGATGCATAACAGCAAGTTTGTAGTATTACTAGATGTGTGTAGTTGTATTGTTTTCGACGAAAGCGTGTGATTTTAATGTGTTGCCGTTTTATATTTTTAACGTAGTATATTTTAAGCTTCTGCAGAGTATATTGGACCATACGATAAAAAAAATTAACCAATAAATTGATAATTGAAAATGTTATAGTTCTATTCGTGCATTTAGTAGAGGAGTGAAATTGAGAGCGTTACGGAAGTGCTACATGATTTAATATTTCCACTGTCCGCAACTTCTGCTGATCAAACCAATACCAAGTATAAAAAATAATAACAACTAAACGCTTATCAACATAAATTAACATTTTAATGAAGTTGAACGTGAAGAAACAGAAGGCAAAGGCACACTTTTAGGCATCGTGTAGAATTGATTTTATCTTATTTAATGCAGTGGACTGTACATGTAACTGTTTACTCGTAGAAGGCTAAGACTGTGAACACAGACAAATTAACAAGACAGAAGTAAACCTACGAACAAAAATTCGTAATGGTCTTTTCTGGGGTTCAGATGTTGATATGGGGTAACGAACGTGGTTTTGCAATATTATTACGCTCCTAAAATTATTCTCCCATATTTTCTTGCATTTTGTTTGATATTATCAGTTTGAATGTTTGTATAGCTAAGGAACTTTGTTAAATTTTTGCTTTTTTCTTTTACGTATTTATTTGTGATCGACAGCCGACAGCGTGCGAACATTACAACATACATAATACATATTTCGTTTTCGGTCTTTTTTTTTGTCGTTGTCGATGGTAGTGGTTTATGTGTGCGGGTACTGAAGCGCCCGGGAGCAGCTAGTAAATAATAAAACAACAAAAATATTATTTATTGATATTATCATACATCCATTTTGTATGTTTTCCCAAAAGAATTAAAATTAAAAAGTCCAGCAATTTATAGTTATGATCGTAACAAAGATTTGTAGAGCAAAACCAATATTTATGTTTTGAATTGTCGTCACAGTAATGGATGCATCGATCCATAATTTGTTTTTTTAAGTTTTTTGTAAATGGATATTTATATGTATATATATATATATGTGGTAGTGCGAAACAGAAAAATTTTATATGGATTTTGCTCTTTAGTTGATTACTAATACAAATACTTTTGGTCTAAATCTAAGCATGTATCTGTGTACGATCGGAACAGTTGGGCTTTCTATAGAGAAGGTTTTGCATTTGGTTTAGGTAAAACACATCACACACACATGCAACAAAACAATGTAAACAAAAGATTCTCGGCTTTCGTGTTCGTTTTTTCGAGAAAAAATCTACGCTCCACCGCAGATTGCTAAAACAAAAAAAACTCGACATAAGAATATCGCGCATATAATTATGTAGCTGGTGATTTGAATTGACATATTAATTTTTGTTTTGGAGGCCAACCGGAATACTTGTGCTTTTTTATGAGTAAAAGTTTCCCAAACTCTTTGCTATCCTCATTTATTTCTTGGCTGTTAATTAAATCTTCTAAAAGTTTTTTTGATTTCTGCTTGGCGTTCTCTTCATTGAGCTTTAAATTTACTTTTTTGCTTTTAACTATCTAATTAAATTGGTTCGGAAAATGGTTCGTCTTTTTAATAGTTTGACCCTTTTTAAGGCCTTTATGTACAGTTTTTGGTATATCCGCAAAGTAGTGAAACTTTTTTTGCAACTGAAGCAAGTTGAAGGACACACATTTTCACTACACACTTTGTTCGAGAAGCTAACATGAGCTAAATCTTCTAATTTCAAATCTTGATTTTCCTTAATTTTTGAATATGTTCTAATATTTTTATATCTTTCAGGGACTTTATTTAAAGTTATTTTATGAGGTAAATATAACTGGGGACTAGCATTTTTTTTTTAATTTCTTCTTACTCTTATCTCCGTCTAAAAAATGAATTTCACAAATCTATGCCGCATTTGGATAACCAGATAGTAAATTCAGGACTTTTACGGCTAGGAAAGCCATAAAATAAAAAGCCATAGAATTGCTAATGCAATTTTTTTTACGTTCTACCGTTAGTGTTTCTCTAATCGCAGAAATTAATATGGGAGCCCCTCGATCCTGGGTCATTTTTTATTTTTTTAATTTTTTTATTGTAGGAGAAAATATTCGAAAGAGACATTTGACATCAGATGTCAAATTTGAAAATGCTCAGCTCACTTTATTCTGAGCACTTAAAGAACGCTCATACTCTGAGCAAATAAGAAACACGAGCATTTTTCTTGAGAACTCTTTGGCTGCTCTGAACTAATTTATGAAAACGCCAAATGACAGAATATTGTGTAAACTTGTTGTTCTATCTGTAAATTGATATTGACAACAAAAACGACATCAATAAAAATACAATTCAGTAAATAAGTAAGTAAGTTGAATTAATCATAAAACATTTATGTCTCGTTTCATTTGCTGGGTTCATTTGTGCGTGAGCTAAGATTTCTCTCTCTCTCTCTCCACCACCAAAACCAAGCAGCGCAGCAGACTGCGCAGCACACACCGCACACAGTCATTAAAGCACCACGGTATCTGATGCCACTATTGATATTTAAAAAATGTATAAGGGCCTTGCGGCTGAACCCAGGGCCCGAACACTACCAAATTTTAGAAAAAGTATTGTTTATTGGATATACACATGTGTGTAAAATTAAAACAAAAATTAGGGTACCCTAATGGAGATGCATAACAGCAAGTTTGTAGTATTACTAGATGTGTGTAGTTGTATTGTTTTCGACGAAAGCGTTTGATTTTAATGTGTTGCCGTTTTATATTTTTAACGTAGTATATTTTAAGCTTCTGCAGAGTAAATTGGACCTTACGATAAAAATAATTAACCAATAAATTGATAATTGAAAATGTTATAGTTCTATTCGTGCATTTAGTAGAGGAGTGAAATTGAGAGCGTTACGGAAGTGCTACATGATTTAATATTTCCACTGTCCGCAACTTCTGCTGATCAAACCAATACCAAGTATAAAAAATAATAACAACTAAACGCTTATCAACATAAATTAACATTTTAATGAAGTTGAACGTGAAGAAACAGAAGGCAAAGGCACACTTTTAGGCATCGTGTAGAATTGATTTTGTCTTATTCAATGCAGTGGACTGTACTTGTAACTGTTTACTCGTAGAAGGCTAAGACTGTGAACACAGACAAATTAACAAGACAGAAGTAAACCTACGAACAAAAATTCGTAATGGTCTTTTCTGGGGTTCAGATGTTGATATGGGGTAACGAACGTGGTTTTGCAATATTATTACGCTCCTAAAATTATTCTCCCATATTTTCTTGCATTTTGTTTGATATTATCAGTTTGAATGTTTGTATAGCTAAGGAACTTTGTTAAATTTTTGCTTTTTTAAATTCTCTATATTAACTTCACTTGCCCGTGGGTCGTCGGTCGGTCGGTCGTCTGTCGTGGATTCTTGCGATCAATTTTTAACCCACTTCCCATGGCCCGATTTTATTGAAATTTTGCACACATGCGTATTTCCGGAGACAACACTTTCTATTAAATTTTGAGGCCCCTCGGGCTGCGGGGTCGGGGGGCTCCCAAACAAAAATTTTAAAAAATTTACCCGATTTTCTTCAAATTTTACACACATGTGTATACCCAATAAACAATACTTTTTCGAAAATTTGGTAGTGATCGGGTCCCGGGTTCGGCCGCAAGGCCCTTATACATTTTTTAAATATCTGTACTGGCATCAGATATTCGTCGCCCTTTATGGACTATGTGCGGTGTGTGCTGCGCAGTCGGCTGCGCTGCATGGTTTTGGTTGTGGTGGAGAGAGAGAGAGAAATCTTAGCGCACGCACAAATGAACCCAGCAAATGAAACGAGACATACATGTTTTATGCTTACTTCAACTTACATTTTTATTTACTGAATTGTATTTTTATTGATGTCGTTTTTTTTGTTGTCGATATCAACTTACAGATAGAACAACAAGTTTTCACAATATTCTGTCATTTGGCGTTTTCATAAATTAGTTCAGAGCAGTCAAAGAGTTCTCAAGATAAATGTTCGTGTTTCTTATTTGCTCAGAGTATGAGCGTGCTCTAAGTGCTCAGAATAAAATGATCTGAGCTTTTTCAATTTTAACATCTGATGTCAAATGTTTGTTTCGATGATTTTCTTCTACAATAAAAAAAAATGGCCCAGAATCGAGGGGCTCCCATATCAATTTCTGCGATTAGAGAATTTAGATGAAAAATTTTAATTTTTATGGGTTGTTTTTTTCTTTTACGTATTTATTTGTGATCGACAGCCGACAGCGTGCGAACATTACAACATACATAATACATATTTCGTTTTCGGTCTTTTTTTTTTGTCGTTGTCGATGGTAGTGGTTTATGTGTGCGGGTACTGAAGCGCCCGGGAGCAGCTAGTAAATAATAAAACAACAAAAATATTATTTATTGATATTATCATACATCCATTTTGTATGTTTTCCCAAAAGAATTAAAATTAAAAAGTCCAGCAATTTATAGTTATGATCTTAACAAAGATTTGTAGAGCAAAACCAATATTTATGTTTTGAATTGTCGTCACAGTAATGGATGCATCGATCCATAATTTGTTTTTTTAAGTTTTTTGTAAATGGATATTTTCTAAATCCGTCTTCGAATATTTTTATAAGCGGGTTACAAAGCTCAAATAAAGATTCTGTCGGTCCGCGCAAGGAACCAAAACCGTCGTTATTAATATAATTTTTCATGAATATAAAATATTCAGTATTTATTGTTAAATTTTCATGGTCGAAATCCAGATTAGATGGCTCAGAATTAGGGTAGGGTTCAATTTCATCTACATCGTAGTGTAGAGTGCTTTTTTGGCTGTCAACTTGTTCGTTTATTCCAAAAAACCAATCTACGGTAGATTGGATTTCCCCTCAAACAGATCTTGATATTTTGGGAGATTTACCCCTCTTTTACTAACACCAATAACTGATGTCATTTGGTCAAAACCTTCTCTATAGAAAGCCCAACTCTACGCATACTAATGCTGTAAACCAAGACCAAACGCATGTGTGTTTGTGGGATGTGAATACAGTGTACAAAAAATAAGTAGTCGCAAAGAGCGAGAAACTTAAGATGCGGTAGTGCGAAACAGAAAAATGTTATATGGATTTTGCTCTTTAGTTGATTACTAATACAAATACGTTTGGTCTAAATCTAAGCATGTATCTGTGTACGATCGGAACAGTTGGGCTTTCTATAGAGAAGGTTTTGCATTTGGTTTAGGTAAAACACATCACACACACATGCAACAAAACAATGTAAACAAAAGATTCTCGGCTTTCGTGTTCGTTTTTTCGAGAAAAAATCTACGCTCCACCGCAGATTGCTAAAACAAAAAAAAACTCGACATAAGAATATCGCGCATATATGTAGCTGGTGATTTGAATTGACATATTAATTTTTGTTTTGGAGGCCAACCGGAATATTTGTGCTTTTTTATGAGTAAAAGTTTCCCAAACTCTTTGCTATCCTCATTTATTTCTTGGCTGTTAATTAAATCTTCTAAAAGATTTTTTGATTTCTGCTTGGCGTTCTCTTCATTGAGCTTTAAATTTACTTTTTTGCTTTTAACTATCTAATTAAATTGGTTCGGAAAATGGTTCGTCTTTTTAATAGTTTGACCCTTTTTAAGGCCTTTATGTACAGTTTTTGGTATATCCGCAAAGTAGTGAAACTTTTTTTGCAACTGAAGCAAGTTGAAGGACACACATTTTCACTACACACTTTGTTCGAGAAGCTAAAAAATGAATTTCACAAATCTATGCCGCATTTGGATAACCAGATAGTAAATTCAGGACTTTTACGGCTAGGAAAGCCATAAAATAAAAAGCCATAGAATTGCTAATGCAATTTTTTTTACGTTCTACCGTTAGTGTTTCTCTAATCGCAGAAATTGATATGGGAGCCCCTCGATCCTGGGTCATTTTTTATTTTTTTAATTTTTTATTGTAGGAGAAAATATTCGAAAGAGACATTTGACATCAGATGTCAAATTTGAAAATGCTCAGCTCACTTTATTCTGAGCACTTAAAGCACGCTCATACTCTGAGCAAATAAGAAACACGAGCATTTTTCTTGAGAACTCTTTGGCTGCTCTGAACTAATTTATGAAAACGCCAAATGACAGAATATTGTGAAAACTTGTTGTTCTATCTGTAAATTGATATTGACAACAAAAACGACATCAATAAAAATACAATTCAGTAAATAAGTAAGTAAGTTGAATTAATCATAAAACATTTATGTCTCGTTTCATTTGCTGGGTTCATTTGTGCGTGAGCTAAGATTTCTCTCTCTCTCTCTCCACCACCAAAACCAAGCAGCGCAGCAGACTGCGCAGCACACACCGCACACAGTCATTAAAGCACCACGGTATCTGATGCCACTATTGATATTTAAAAAATGTATAAGGGCCTTGCGGCTGAACCCAGGGCCCGAACACTACCAAATTTTAGAAAAAGTATTGTTTATTGGATATACACATGCGTGTAAAATTAAAAAAAAAAAATTAGGGTACCCTAATGGAGATGCATAACAGCAAGTTTGTAGTATTACTAGATGTGTGTAGTTGTATTGTTTTCGACGAAAGCGTGTGATTTTAATGTGTTGCCGTTTTATATTTTTAACGTAGTATATTTTAAGCTTCTGCAGAGTATATTGGACCATACGATAAAAAAAATTAACCAATAAATTGATAATTGAAAATGTTGTAGTTCTATTCGTGCATTTAGTAGAGGAGTGAAATTGAGAGCGTTACGGAAGTGCTACATGATTTAATATTTCCACTGTCCGCAACTTCTGCTGATCAAACCAATACCAAGTATAAAAAATAATAACAACTAAACGCTTATCAACATAAATTAACATTTTAATGAAGTTGAACGTGAAGAAACAGAAGGCAAAGGCACACTTTTAGGCATCGTGTAGAATTGATTTTGTCTTATTCAATGCAGTGGACTGTAATTGTAACTGTTTACTCGTAGAAGGCTAAGACTGTGAACACAGACAAATTAACAAGACAGAAGTAAACCTACGAACAAAAATTCGTAATGGTCTTTTCTGGGGTTCAGATGTTGATATGGGGTAACGAACGTGGTTTTGCAATATTATTACGCTCCTAAAATTATTCTCCCATATTTTCTTGCATTTTGTTTGATATTATCAGTTTGAATGTTTGTATAGCTAAGGAACTTTGTTAAATTTTTGCTTTTTTCTTTTACGTATTTATTTGTGATCGACAGCCGACAGCGTGCGAACATTACAACATACATAATAAATATTTCGTTTTCGGTCTTTTTTTTTTGTCGTTGTCGATGGTAGTGGTTTATGTGGTCGGGTACTGAAGCGCCCGGGAGCAGCTAGTAAATAATAAAACAACAAAAATATTATTTATTGATATTATCATACATCCATTTTGTATGTTTTCCCAAAAGAATTAAAATTAAAAAGTCCAGCAATTTATAGTTATGATCGTAACAAAGATTTGTAGAGCAAAACCAATATTTATGTTTTGAATTGTCGTCACAGTAATGGATGCATCGATCCATAATTTGTTTTTTTAAGTTTTTTGTAAATGGATATTTTCTAAATCCGTCTTCGAATATTTTTATAAGCGGGTTACAAAGCTCAAATAAAGATTCTGTCGGTCCGCGCAAGGAACCAAAACCGTCGTTATTAATATAATTTTTCATGAATATAAAATATTCAGTATTTATTGTTAAATTTTCATGGTCGAAATCCAGATTAGATGGCTCAGAATTAGGGTAGGGTTCAATTTCATCTACATCGTAGTGTAGAGTGCTTTTTTGGCTGTCAACTTGTTCGTTTATTCCAAAAAACCAATCTACGGTAGATTGGATTTCCCCTCAAACAGATCTTGATATTTTGGGAGATTTACCCCTCTTTTACTAACACCAAGACCAAACGCATGTGTGTTTGTGGGATGCGAATACAGTGTACAAAAAATAAGTAGTCGCAAAGAGCGAGAAACTTAAGATGTGGTAGTGCGAAACAGAAAAATTTTATATGGATTTTGCTCTTTAGTTGATTACTAATACAAATACGTTTGGTCTAAATCTAAGCATGTATCTGTGTACGATCGTAACAGTTGGGCTTTCTATAGAGAAGGTTTTGCATTTGGTTTAGGTAAAACACATCACACACACACATGCAACAAAACAATGTAAACAAAAGATTCTCGGCTTTCGTGTTCGTTTTTTCGAGAAAAAATCTACGCTCCACCGCAGATTGCTAAAACAAAAAAAAACTCGACATAAGAATATCGCGCATATAATTATGTAGCTGGTGATTTGAATTGACATATTAATTTTTGTTTTGAAGGCCAACCGGAATACTTGTGCTTTTTTATTAGTAAAAGTTTCCCAAACTCTTTGCTATCCTCATTTATTTCTTGGCTGTTAATTAAATCTTCTAAAAGATTTTTTGATTTCTGCTTGGCGTTCTCTTCATTGAGATTTAAATTTACTTTTTTGCTTTTAACTATCTAATTAAATTGGTTCGGAAAATGGTTCGTCTTTTTAATAGTTTGACCCTTTTTAAGGCCTTTATGTACAGTTTTTGGTATATCCGCAAAGTAGTGAAACTTTTTTTGCAACTGAAGCAAGTTGAAGGACACACATTTTCACTACACACTTTGTTCGAGAAGCTAACATGAGCTAAATCTTCTAATTTCAAATCTTGATTTTCCTTAATTTTTGAATATGTTCTAATATTTTTATATCTTTCAGGGACTTTATTTAAAGTTATTTTATGAGGTAAATATAACTGGGGACTAGCATTTTTTTTTTAATTTCTTCTTACTCTTATCTCCGTCTAAAAAATGAATTTCACAAATCTATGCCGCATTTGGATAACCAGATAGTAAATTCAGGACTTTTACGGCTAGGAAAGCCATAAAATAAAAAGCCATAGAATTGCTAATGCAATTTTTTTTACGTTCTACCGTTAGTGTTTCTCTAATCGCAGAAATTGATATGGGAGCCCCTCGATCCTGGGTCATTTTTTATTTTTTTAATTTTTTTATTGTAGGAGAAAATATTCGAAAGAGACATTTGACATCAGATGTCAAATTTGAAAATGCTCAGCTCACTTTATTCTGAGCACTTAAAGCACGCTCATACTCTGAGCAAATAAGAAACACGAGCATTTTTCTTGAGAACTCTTTGGCTGCTCTGAACTAATTTATGAAAACGCCAAATGACAGAATATTGTGAAAACTTGTTGTTCTATCTGTAAATTGATATTGACAACAAAAACGACATCAATAAAAATACAATTCAGTAAATAAGTAAGTAAGTTGAATTAATCATAAAACATTTATGTCTCGTTTCATTTGCTGGGTTCATTTGTGCGTGAGCTAAGATTTCTCTCTCTCTCTCTCCACCACCAAAACCAAGCAGCGCAGCAGACTGCGCAGCACACACCGCACACAGTCATTAAAGCACCACGGTATCTGATGCCACTATTGATATTTAAAAAATGTATAAGGGCCTTGCGGCTGAACCCAGGGCCCGAACACTACCAAATTTTAGAAAAAGTATTGTTTATTGGATATACACATGTGTGTAAAATTTAAAAAAAAATTAGGGTACCCTAATGGAGATGCATAACAGCAAGTTTGTAGTATTACTAGATGTGTGTAGTTGTATTGTTTTCGACGAAAGCGTGTGATTTTAATGTGTTGCCGTTTTATATTTTTAACGTAGTATATTTTAAGCTTCTGCAGAGTATATTGGACCATACGATAAAAAAAATTAACCAATAAATTGATAATTGAAAATGTTGTAGTTCTATTCGTGCATTTAGTAGAGGAGTGAAATTGAGAGCGTTACGGAAGTGCTACATGATTTAATATTTCCACTGTCCGCAACTTCTGCTGATCAAACCAATACCAAGTATAAAAAATAATAACAACTAAACGCTTATCAACATAAATTAACATTTTAATGAAGTTGAACGTGAAGAAACAGAAGGCAAAGGCAAACTTTTAGGCATCGTGTAGAATTGATTTTGTCTTATTCAATGCAGTGGACTGTACTTGTAACTGTTTACTCGTAGAAGGCTAAGACTGTGAACACAGACAAATTAACAAGACAGAAGTAAACCTACGAACAAAAATTCGTAATGGTCTTTTCTGGGGTTCAGATGTTGATATGGGGTAACGAACGTGATTTTGCAATATTATTACGCTCCTAAAATTATTCTCCCATATTTTCTTGCATTTTGTTTGATATTATCAGTTTGAATGTTTGTATAGCTAAGGAACTTTGTTAAATTTTTGCTTTTTTCTTTTACGTATTTATTTGTGATCGACAGCCGACAGCGTGCGAACATTACAACATACATAATACATATTCGTTTTCGGTCTTTTTTTTTTGTCGTTGTCGATGGTAGTGGTTTATGTGTGCGGGTACTGAAGCGCCCGGGAGCAGCTAGTAAATAATAAAACAACAAAAATATTATTTATTGATATTATCATACATCCATTTTGTATGTTTTCCCAAAAGAATTAAAATTAAAAAGTCCAGCAATTTATAGTTATGATCGTAACAAAGATTTGTAGAGCAAAACCAATATTTATGTTTTGAATTGTCGTCACAGTAATGGATGCATCGATCCATAATTTGTTTTTTTAAGTTTTTTGTAAATGGATATTTTCTAAATCCGTCTTCGAATATTTTTATAAGCGGGTTACAAAGCTCAAATAAAGATTCTGTCGGTCCGCGCAAGGAACCAAAACCGTCGTTATTAATATAATTTTTCATGAATATAAAATATTCAGTATTTATTGTTAAATTTTCATGGTCGAAATCCAGATTAGATGGCTCAGAATTAGGGTAGGGTTCAATTTCATCTACATCGTAGTGTTGGAATACTCCAGGAGGTTGGAGTTGGCTTGAAGTTATAAAATCCTGAATTAATAACTCATCGTCGTCTTCATCACAATTCGTTAATACTGAATTTTTCAAAAATTTTATTGACATTATTTGACCTAAGATGTCGTTAAACTCTTTAACAGATGGATTCCGTCGATTGCCCACACCCCCTCTTTGCCTAATTAGACCGAACAAATTCTCAATCGGATCCTGATTCAATCTATTTGTAAGTAGAAAGAATATTTCTTTGTGTTCTGTCATCAAACTTTGTAGCAACTGAAGTACGCCGTTGATACTTTGGATAAGCCCGTTGAAGCAATAAATGGTTTTCTTCTGGATTGGCTGAATTGATTTAATGTACGGTAACATTTCTAACAAGTTTAAAAAAACTTCTTTGTTTACTTGAATTGCGCATTTATTTGGGTTCCTGTCAATTAAAATTCGACTGTTTAAATTATCAAATACCTTATTAAATTTTTCGATAAAATTTGCGGTTGATAAAGAAACATTTTGTGCACTCGTAGAAAACTGGTTGAAATGGTTCATAGTGCGAATAGCACATGCAACCGTCCAACTAAAAATTTGCGTGGCGTAACTTACTCGCATTTTTTAAAAAATTTTCGGGTTTATATGTTGAGGGGTAGTTTTGGGCACAATCTGGTCGAATTTGAAGAATCACAAGAATATAATTCCGTTAGTACCCTCCAACTTACAATTCCATCATTGGTTTTGAAATCAGTAGTCAATAGATTATTTCGCACAGACTTAATTGAATGTGGCACGTCGTACAACGAAATATTTTTTGTTTATCTAGGAAAAAGAACGGATTTTCGCGTTCTACCCCTAACATCTTTAAAGCCAGCCACTTATTTGGGCCCTGGTCACAAACAATACATTTTACGGTAAATCCTATTTCAGAAAGAATGGACACGTTTCTTTTTATTATGTTTACTGAATCACCACCACTGATGTTAGTAGCATTAGCAAAGTACGATAATACGTATTTGTAGTTTGCAAATAACCCCCTAATCAACAAATATTTTTTGCTAACTCTTTAGTGCGTGTATCACCTGAAGCCACAAAACCATCAATCACGTCGTTAACGGAATCATATTCTAATGATTGACGTATCATCACTTTATCGAATATTAATACAACAATCTTTTCCATTTCACTTAACTGCTTACATTTTTCTTTTAGATTAGATTGTTAATAATTTGATCATTAAACCCGGGCTTTAAATTTTTTATTAATTTCCAGTTTATTAAACTTTGTTTTGAAGGTATATTAAAACTAATGTCGAGTTTTTTTTTTTAAAAAAATCTGCCGTAGAGTGCTTTTTTGGCTGTCAACTTGTTCGTTTATTCCAAAAAACCAATCTACGGTAGATTGGATTTCCCCTCAAACAGATCTTGATATTTTGGGAGATTTACCCCTCTTTTACTAACACCAATAACTGATGTCATTTGGTCAAAACCTTCTCTATAGAAAGCCCAACTCTACGTATACTAATGCTGTAAACCAAGACCAAACGCATGTTTGTTTGTGGGATGTGAATCAAAACCTTCTCTATAGAAAGCCCAACTCTACGCATACTAATGCTGTAAACCAAGACCAAACGCATGTGTGTTTGTGGGATGTGAATACAGTGTACAAAAAAGAAGTAGTCGCAAAGATCGAGAAACGTAAGATGTGGTAGTGGGAAAGAGAAAAATTTTATATGAATTTTGCTCTTTAGTTGATTACTAATACAAATACGTTTGGTCTCAATCTAAGCATGTATCTGTGTACGATCGGAACAGTTGGGCTTTCTATAGAGAAGGTTTTGATGTGAATACAGTGTACAAAAAATAAGTAGTCGCAAAGAGCGAGAAACTTAAGATGTGGTAGTGCGAAACAGAAAAATTTTATATGGATTTTGCTCTTTAGTTGATTACTAATACAAATACGTTTGCTCTAAATCTAAGCATGAATCTGTGTACGATCGGAACAGTTGGGCTTTCTATGGAGAAGGTTTTGCATTTGGTTTAGGTAAAACACATCACACACACATGCAACAAAACAATGTAAACAAAAGATTCTCGGCTTTCGTGTTCGTTTTTTCGAGAAAAAATCTACGCTCCACCGCGGATTGCTAAAACAAAAAAAAACTCGACATAAGAATATCGCGCATATAATTATGTAGCTGGTGATTTGAATTGACATATTAATTTTTGTTTTGGAGGCCAACCGGAATACTTGTGCTTTTTTATGAGTAAAAGTTTCCCAAACTCTTTGCTATCCTCATTTATTTCTTGGCTGTTAATTAAATCTTCTAAAAGATTTTTTGATTTCTGCTTGGCGTTCTCTTCATTGAGCTTTAAATTTACTTTTTTGCTTTTAACTATCTAATTAAATTGGTTCGGAAAATGGTTCGTCTTTTTAATAGTTTGACCCTTTTTAAGGCCTTTATGTACAGTTTTTGGTATATCCGCAAAGTAGTGAAACTTTTTTTGCAACTGAAGCAAGTTGAAGGACACACATTTTCACTACACACTTTGTTCGAGAAGCTAACATGAGCTAAATCTTCTAATTTCAAATCTTGATTTTCCTTAATTTTTGAATATGTTCTAATATTTTTATATCTTTCAGGGACTTTATTTAAAGTTATTTTATGAGGTAAATATAACTGGGGACTAGCATTTTTTTTTTAATTTCTTCTTACTCTTATCTCCGTCTAAAAAATGAATTTCACAAATCTATGCCGCATTTGGATAACCAGATAGTAAATTCAGGACTTTTACGGCTAGGAAAGCCATAAAATAAAAAGCCATAGAATTGCTAATGCAATTTTTTTTACGTTCTACCGTTAGTGTTTCTCTAATCGCAGAAATTGATAAAATGGAGCCCCTCGATCCTGGGTCATTTTTTATTTTTTTAATTTTTTTATTGTAGGAGAAATATTCGAAAGAGACATTTGACATCAGATGTCAAATTTGAAAATGCTCAGCTCACTTTATTCTGAGCACTTAAAGCACGCTCATACTCTGAGCAAATAAGAAACACGAGCATTTTTCTTGAGAACTCTTTGGCTGCTCTGAACTAATTTATGAAAACGCCAAATGACAGAATATTGTGAAAACTTGTTGTTCTATCTGTAAATTGATATTGACAACAAAAACGACATCAATAAAAATACAATTCAGTAAATAAGTAAGTAAGTTGAATTAATCATAAAACATTTATGTCTCGTTTCATTTGCTGGGTTCATTTGTGCGTGAGCTAAGATTTCTCTCTCTCTCTCTCCACCACCAAAACCAAGCAGCGCAGCAGACTGCGCAGCACACACCGCCACCACCACAGTCATTAAAGCACCACGGTATCTGATGCCACTACTGATATTTAAAAAATGTATAAGGGCCTTGCGGCTGAACCCAGGGCCCGAACACTACCAAATTTTAGAAAAAGTATTGTTTATTGGATATACACATGTGTGTAAAATTTAAAAAAAAATTAGGGTACCCTAATGGAGATGCATAACAGCAAGTTTGTAGTATTACTAGATGTGTGTAGTTGTATTGTTTTCGACGAAAGCGTGTGATTTTAATGTGTTGCCGTTTTATATTTTTAACGTAGTATATTTTAAGCTTCTGCAGAGTATATTGGACCATACGATAAAAAAAATTAACCAATAAATTGATAATTGAAAATGTTATAGTTCTATTCGTGCATTTAGTAGAGGAGTGAAATTGAGAGCGTTACGGAAGTGCTACATGATTTAATATTTCCACTGTCCGCAACTTCTGCTGATCAAACCAATACCAAGTATAAAAAATAATAACAACTAAACGCTTATCAACATAAATTAACATTTTAATGAAGTTGAACGTGAAGAAACAGAAGGCAAAGGCACACTTTTAGGCATCGTGTAGAATTGATTTTGTCTTATTCAATGCAGTGGACTGTACTTGTAACTGTTTACTCGTAGAAGGCTAAGACTGTGAACACAGACAAATTAACAAGACAGAAGTAAACCTACGAACAAAAATTCGTAATGGTCTTTTCTGGGGTTCAGATGTTGATATGGGGTAACGAACGTGGTTTTGCAATATTATTACGCTCCTAAAATTATTCTCCCATATTTTCTTGCATTTTGTTTGATATTATCAGTTTGAATGTTTGTATAGCTAAGGAACTTTGTTAAATTTTTGCTTTTTTCTTTTACGTATTTATTTGTGATCGACAGCCGACAGCGTGCGAACATTACAACATACATAATACATATTTCGTTTTCGGTCTTTTTTTTTTGTCGTTGTCGATGGTAGTGGTTTATGTGTGCGGGTACTGAAGCGCCCGGGAGCAGCTAGTAAATAATAAAACAACAAAAATATTATTTATTGATATTATCATACATCCATTTTGTATGTTTTCCCAAAAGAATTAAAATTAAAAAGTCCAGCAATTTATAGTTATGATCGTAACAAAGATTTGTAGAGCAAAACCAATATTTATGTTTTGAATTGTCGTCACAGTAATGGATGCATCGATCCATAATTTGTTTTTTTAAGTTTTTTGTAAATGGATATTTTCTAAATCCGTCTTCGAATATTTTTATAAGCGGGTTACAAAGCTCAAATAAAGATTCTGTCGGTCCGCGCAAGGAACCAAAACCGTCGTTATTAATATAATTTTTCATGAATATAAAATATTCAGTATTTATTGTTAAATTTTCATGGTCGAAATCCAGATTAGATGGCTCAGAATTAGGGTAGGGTTCAATTTCATCTACATCGTAGTGTAGAGTGCTTTTTTGGCTGTCAACTTGTTCGTTTATTCCAAAAAACCAATCTACGGTAGATTGGATTTCCCCTCAAACAGATCTTGATATTTTGGGAGATTTACCCCTCTTTTACTAACACCAATAACTGATGTCATTTGGTCAAAACCTTCTCTATAGAAAGCCCAACTCTACGCATACTAATGCTGTAAACCAAGACCAAACGCATGTGTGTTTGTGGGATGCGAATACAGTGTACAAAAAATAAGTAGTCGCAAAGAGCGAGAAACTTAAGATGTGGTAGTGCGAAACAGAAAAATTTTATATGGATTTTGCTCTTTAGTTGATTACTAATACAAATACGTTTGGTCTAAATCTAAGCATGTATCTGTGTACGATCGGAACAGTTGGGCTTTCTATAGAGAAGGTTTTGCATTTGGTTTAGGTAAAACACATCACACACACACATGCAACAAAACAATGTAAACAAAAGATTCTCGGCTTTCGTGTTCGTTTTTTCGAGAAAAAATCTACGCTCCACCGCAGATTGCTAAAACAAAAAAAAAACTCGACATAAGAATATCGCGCATATAATTATGTAGCTGGTGATTTGAATTGACATATTAATTTTTGTTTTGGAGGCCAACCGGAATACTTGTGCTTTTTTATGAGTAAAAGTTTCCCAAACTCTTTGCTATCCTCATTTATTTCTTGGCTGTTAATTAAATCTTCTAAAAGATTTTTTGATTTCTGCTTGGCGTTCTCTTCATTGAGCTTTAAATTTACTTTTTTGCTTTTAACTATCTAATTAAATTGGTTCGGAAAATGGTTCGTCTTTTTAATAGTTTGACCCTTTTTAAGGCCTTTATGTACAGTTTTTGGTATATCCGCAAAGTAGTGAAACTTTTTTTGCAACTGAAGCAAGTTGAAGGACACACATTTTCACTACACACTTTGTTCGAGAAGCTAACATGAGCTAAATCTTCTAATTTCAAATCTTGATTTTCCTTAATTTTTGAATATGTTCTAATATTTTTATATCTTTCAGGGACTTTATTTAAAGTTATTTTATGAGGTAAATATAACTGGGGACTAGCATTTTTTTTTAATTTCTTACTCTTATCTCCGTCTAAAAAATGAATTTCACAAATCTATGCCGCATTTGGATAACCAGATAGTAAATTCAGGACTTTTACGGCTAGGAAAGCCATAAAATAAAAAGCCATAGAATTGCTAATGCAATTTTTTTTACGTTCTACCGTTAGTGTTTCTCTAATCGCAAAAAATTGATATGGGAGCCCCTCGATCCTGGGTCATTTTTTATTTTTTTAATTTTTTTATTGTAGGAGAAAATATTTGAAAGAGACATTTGACATCAGATGTCAAATTTGAAAATGCTCAGCTCACTTTATTCTGAGCACTTAAAGCACGCTCATACTCTGAGCAAATAAGAAACACGAGCATTTTTCTTGAGAACTCTTTGGCTGCTCTGAACTAATTTATGAAAACGCCAAATGACAGAATATTGTGAAAACTTGTTGTTCTATCTGTAAATTGATATTGACAACAAAAACGACATCAATAAAAATACAATTCAGTAAATAAGGAAGTAAGTTGAATTAATCATAAAACATTTATGTCTCGTTTCATTTGCTGGGTTCATTTGTGCGTGAGCTAAGATTTCTCTCTCTCTCTCTCCACCACCAAAACCAAGCAGCGCAGCAGACTGCGCAGCACACACCGCACACAGTCATTAAAGCACCACGGTATCTGATGCCACTATTGATATTTAAAAAATGTATAAGGGCCTTGCGGCTGAACCCAGGGCCCGAACACTACCAAATTTTAGAAAAAGTATTGTTTATTAGATATACACATGTGTGTAAAATTAAAAAAAAAATTAGGGTACCCTAATGGAGATGCATAACAGCAAGTTTGTAGTATTACTAGATGTGTGTAGTTGTATTGTTTTCGACGAAAGCGTGTGATTTTAATGTGTTGCCGTTTTATATTTTTAACGTAGTATATTTTAAGCTTCTGCAGAGTATATTGGACCATACGATAAAAAAAATTAACCAATAAATTGATAATTGAAAATGTTATAGTTCTATTCGTGCATTTAGTAGAGGAGTGAAATTGAGAGCGTTACGGAAGTGCTACATGATTTAATATTTTCACTGTCCGCAACTTCTGCTGATCAAACCAATACCAAGTATAAAAAATAATAACAACTAAACGCTTATCAACATAAATTAACATTTTAATGAAGTTGAACGTGAAGAAACAGAAGGCAAAGGCACACTTTTAGGCATCGTGTAGAATTGATTTTGTCTTATTCAATGCAGTGGACTGTACTTGTAACTGTTTACTCGTAGAAGGCTAAGACTGTGAACACAGACAAAGTAACAAGACAGAAGTAAACCTACGAACAAAAATTCGTAATGGTCTTTTCTGGGGTTCAGATGTTGATATGGGGTAACGAACGTGGTTTTGCAATATTATTACGCTCCTAAAATTATTCTCCCATATTTTCTTGCATTTTGTTTGATATTATCAGTTTGAATGTTTGTATAGCTAAGGAACTTTGTTAAATTTTTGCTTTTTTCTTTTACGTATTTATTTGTGATCGACAGCCGACAGCGTGCGAACATTACAACATACATAATACATATTTCGTTTTCGGTCTTTTTTTTTTGTCGTTGTCGATGGTAGTGGTTTATGTGTGCGGGTACTGAAGCGCCCGGGAGCAGCTAGTAAATAATAAAACAACAAAAATATTATTTATTGATATTATCATACATCCATTTTGTATGTTTTCCCAAAAGAATTAAAATTAAAAAGTCCAGCAATTTATAGTTATGATCGTAACAAAGATTTGTAGAGCAAAACCAATATTTATGTTTTGAATTGTCGTCACAGTAATGGATGCATCGATCCATAATTTGTTTTTTTAAGTTTTTTGTAAATGGATATTTTCTAAATCCGTCTTCGAATATTTTTATAAGCGGGTTACAAAGCTCAAATAAAGATTCTGTCGGTCCGCGCAAGGAACCAAAACCGTCGTTATTAATATAATTTTTCATGAATATAAAATATTCAGTATTTATTGTTAAATTTTCATGGTCGAAATCCAGATTAGATGGCTCAGAATTAGGGTAGGGTTCAATTTCATCTACATCGTAGTGTTGGAATACTCCAGGAGGTTGGAGTTGGCTTGAAGTTATAAAATCCTGAATTAATAACTCATCGTCGTCTTCATCACAATTCGTTAATACTGAATTTTTCAAAAATTTTATTGACATTATTTGACCTAAGATGTCGTTAAACTCTTTAACAGATGGATTCCGTCGATTGCCCACACCCCCTCTTTGCCTAATTAGACCGAACAAATTCTCAATCGGATCCTGATTCAATCTATTTGTAAGTAGAAAGAATATTTCTTTGTGTTCTGTCATCAAACTTTGTAGCAACTGAAGTACGCCGTTGATACTTTGGATAAGCCCGTTGAAGCAATAAATGGTTTTCTTCTGGATTGGCTGAATTGATTTAATGTACGGTAACATTTCTAACAAGTTTAAAAAAACTTCTTTGTTTACTTGAATTGCGCATTTATTTGGGTTCCTGTCAATTAAAATTCGACTGTTTAAATTATCAAATACCTTATTAAATTTTTCGATAAAATTTGCGGTTGATAAAGATACATTTTGTGCACTCGTAGAAAACTGGTTGAAATGGTTCATAGTGCGAATAGCACATGCAACCGTCCAACTAAAAATTTGCGTGGCGTAACTTACTCGCATTTTTTAAAAAATTTTCGGGTTTATATGTTGAGGGGTAGTTTTGGGCACAATCTGGTCGAATTTGAAGAATCACAAGAATATAATTCCGTTAGTACCCTCCAACTTACAATTCCATCATTGGTTTTGAAATCAGTAGTCAATAGATTATTTCGCACAGACTTAATTGAATGTGGCACGTCGTACAACGAAATATTTTTTGTTTATCTAGGAAAAAGAACGGATTTTCGCGTTCTACCTCTAACATCTTTAAAGCCAGCCACTTATTTGGGCCCTGGTCACAAACAATACATTTTACGGTAAATCCTATTTCAGAAAGAATGGACACGTTTCTTTTTATTATGTTTACTAAATCACCACCACTGATGTTAGTAGCATTAGCAAAGTACGATAATACGTATTTGTAGTTTGCAAATAACCCCCTAATCAACAAATATTTTTTGCTAACTCTTTAGTGCGTGTATC
Source organism: Nephrocerus scutellatus (assembly GCA_947095585.1). Classification (NCBI taxonomy): domain Eukaryota; kingdom Metazoa; phylum Arthropoda; class Insecta; order Diptera; family Pipunculidae; genus Nephrocerus; species Nephrocerus scutellatus. The sequence continues at coordinate 88,423,576 of OX352763.1, read as the reverse complement.
ACCTGAAGCCACAAAACCATCAATCACGTCGTTAACGGAATCATATTCTAATGATTGACGTATCATCACTTTATCGAATATTAATACAACAATCTTTTCCATTTCACTTAACTGCTTACATTTTTCTTTTAGATTAGATTGTTAATAATTTGATCATTAAACCCGGGCTTTAAATTTTTTATTAATTTCCAGTTTATTAAACTTTGTTTTGAAGGTATATTAAAACTAATGTCGAGTTTTTTTTTTTAAAAAAATCTGCCGTAGAGTGCTTTTTTGGCTGTCAACTTGTTCGTTTATTCCAAAAAACCAATCTACGGTAGATTGGATTTCCCCTCAAACAGATCTTGATATTTTGGGAGATTTACCCCTCTTTTACTAACACCAATAACTGATGTCATTTGGTCAAAACCTTCTCTATAGAAAGCCCAACTCTACGTATACTAATGCTGTAAACCAAGACCAAACGCATGTTTGTTTGTGGGATGTGAATCAAAACCTTCTCTATAGAAAGCCCAACTCTACGCATACTAATGCTGTAAACCAAGACCAAACGCATGTGTGTTTGTGGGATGTGAATACAGTGTACAAAAAAGAAGTAGTCGCAAAGATCGAGAAACGTAAGATGTGGTAGTGGGAAAGAGAAAAATTTTATATGAATTTTGCTCTTTAGTTGATTACTAATACAAATACGTTTGGTCTCAATCTAAGCATGTATCTGTGTACGATCGGAACAGTTGGGCTTTCTATAGAGAAGGTTTTGATGTGAATACAGTGTACAAAAAATAAGTAGTCGCAAAGAGCGAGAAACTTAAGATGTGGTAGTGCGAAACAGAAAAATTTTATATGGATTTTGATCTTTAGTTGATTACTAATACAAATACGTTTGCTCTAAATCTAAGCATGAATCTGTGTACGATCGGAACAGTTGGGCTTTCTATGGAGAAGGTTTTGCATTTGGTTTAGGTAAAACACATCACACACACATGCAACAAAACAATGTAAACAAAAGATTCTCGGCTTTCGTGTTCGTTTTTTCGAGAAAAAATCTACGCTCCACCGCGGATTGCTAAAACAAAAAAAAACTCGACATAAGAATATCGCGCATATAATTATGTAGCTGGTGATTTGAATTGACATATTAATTTTTGTTTTGGAGGCCAACCGGAATACTTGTGCTTTTTTATGAGTAAAAGTTTCCCAAACTCTTTGCTATCCTCATTTATTTCTTGGCTGTTAATTAAATCTTCTAAAAGATTTTTTGATTTCTGCTTGGCGTTCTCTTCATTGAGCTTTAAATTTACTTTTTTGCTTTTAACTATCTAATTAAATTGGTTCGGAAAATGGTTCGTCTTTTTAATAGTTTGACCCTTTTTAAGGCCTTTATGTACAGTTTTTGGTATATCCGCAAAGTAGTGAAACTTTTTTTGCAACTGAAGCAAGTTGAAGGACACACATTTTCACTAAACACTTTGTTCGAGAAGCTAACATGAGCTAAATCTTCTAATTTCAAATCTTGATTTTCCTTAATTTTTGAATATGTTCTAATATTTTTATATCTTTCAGGGACTTTATTTAAAGTTATTTTATGAGGTAAATATAACTGGGGACTAGCATTTTTTTTTAATTTCTTCTTACTCTTATCTCCGTCTAAAAAATGAATTTCACAAATCTATGCCGCATTTGGATAACCAGATAGTAAATTCAGGACTTTTACGGCTAGGAAAGCCATAAAATAAAAAGCCATAGAATTGCTAATGCAATTTTTTTTACGTTCTACCGTTAGTGTTTCTCTAATCGCAGAAATTGATATGGGAGCCCCTCGATCCTGGGTCATTTTTTATTTTTTTAATTTTTTTATTGTAGGAGAAAATATTTGAAAGAGACATTTGACATCAGATGTCAAATTTGAAAATGCTCAGCTCACTTTATTCTGAGCACTTAAAGCACGCTCATACTGTGAGCAAATAAGAAACACGAGCATTTTTCTTGAGAACTCTTTGGCTGCTCTGAACTAATTTATGAAAACGCCAAATGACAGAATATTGTGAAAACTTGTTGTTCTATCTGTAAATTGATATTGACAACAAAAACGACATCAATAAAAATACAATTCAGTAAATAAGTAAGTAAGTTGAATTAATCATAAAACATTTATGTCTCGTTTCATTTGCTGGGTTCATTTGTGCGTGAGCTAAGATTTCTCTCTCTCTCTCTCCACCACCAAAACCAAGCAGCGCAGCAGACTGCGCAGCACACACCGCACACAGTCATTAAGCACCACGGTATCTGATGCCACTATTGATATTTAAAAAATGTATAAGGGCCTTGCGGCTGAACCCAGGGCCCGAACACTACCAAATTTTAGAAAAAGTATTGTTTATTGGATATACACATGTGTGTAAAATTAAAAAAAAAATTAGGGTACCCTAATGGAGATGCATAACAGCAAGTTTGTAGTATTACTAGATGTGTGTAGTTGTATTGTTTTCGACGAAAGCGTGTGATTTTAATGTGTTGCCGTTTTATATTTTTAACGTAGTATATTTTAAGCTTCTGCAGAGTATATTGGACCATACGATAAAAAAAATTAACCAATAAATTGATAATTGAAAATGTTATAGTTCTATTCGTGCATTTAGTAGAGGAGTGAAATTGAGAGCGTTACGGAAGTGCTACATGATTTAATATTTTCACTGTCCGCAACTTCTGCTGATCAAACCAATACCAAGTATAAAAAATAATAACAACTAAACGCTTATCAACATAAATTAACATTTTAATGAAGTTGAACGTGAAGAAACAGAAGGCAAAGGCACACTTTTAGGCATCGTGTAGAATTGATTTTGTCTTATTCAATGCAGTGGACTGTACTTGTAACTGTTTACTCGTAGAAGGCTAAGACTGTGAACACAGACAAATTAACAAGACAGAAGTAAACCTACGAACAAAAATTCGTAATGGTCTTTTCTGGGGTTCAGATGTTGATATGGGGTAACGAACGTGGTTTTGCAATATTATTACGCTCCTAAAATTATTCTCCCATATTTTCTTGCATTTTGTTTGATATTATCAGTTTGAATGTTTGTATAGCTAAGGAACTTTGTTAAATTTTTGCTTTTTTCTTTTACGTATTTATTTGTGATCGACAGCCGACAGCGTGCGAACATTACAACATACATAATACATATTTCGTTTTCGGTCTTTTTTTTTTGTCGTTGTCGATGGTAGTGGTTTATGTGTGCGGGTACTGAAGCGCCCGGGAGCAGCTAGTAAATAATAAAACAACAAAAATATTATTTATTGATATTATCATACATCCATTTTGTATGTTTTCCCAAAAGAATTAAAATTAAAAAGTCCAGCAATTTATAGTTATGATCGTAACAAAGATTTGTAGAGCAAAACCAATATTTATGTTTTGAATTGTCGTCACAGTAATGGATGCATCGATCCATAATTTGTTTTTTTAAGTTTTTTGTAAATGGATATTTTCTAAATCCGTCTTCGAATATTTTTATAAGCGGGTTACAAAGCTCAAATAAAGATTCTGTCGGTCCGCGCAAGGAACCAAAACCGTCGTTATTAATATAATTTTTCATGAATATAAAATATTCAGTATTTATTGTTAAATTTTCATGGTCGAAATCCAGATTAGATGGCTCAGAATTAGGGTAGGGTTCAATTTCATCTACATCGTAGTGTTGGAATACTCCAGGAGGTTGGAGTTGGCTTGAAGTTATAAAATCCTGAATTAATAACTCATCGTCGTCTTCATCACAATTCGTTAATACTATAGAATAGCACATGCAACCGTCCAACTAAAAATTTGCGTGGCGTAACTTACTCGCATTTTTTAAAAAATTTTCGGGTTTATATGTTGAGGGGTAGTTTTGGGCACAATCTGGTCGAATTTGAAGAATCACAAGAATATAATTCCGTTAGTACCCTCCAACTTACAATTCCATCATTGGTTTTGAAATCAGTAGTCAATAGATTATTTCGCACAGACTTAATTGAATGTGGCACGTCGTACAACGAAATATTTTTTGTTTATCTAGGAAAAAGAACGGATTTTCGCGTTCTACCTCTAACATCTTTAAAGCCAGCCACTTATTTGGGCCCTGGTCACAAACAATACATTTTACGGTAAATCCTATTTCAGAAAGAATGGACACGTTTCTTTTTATTATGTTTACTAAATCACCACCACTGATGTTAGTAGCATTAGCAAAGTACGATAATACGTATTTGTAGTTTGCAAATAACCCCCTAATCAACAAATATTTTTTGCTAACTCTTTAGTGCGTGTATCACCTGAAGCCACAAAACCATCAATCACGTCGTTAACGGAATCATATTCTAATGATTGACGTATCATCACTTTATCGAATATTAATACAAAAATCTTTTCCATTTCACTTAACTGCTTACATTTTTCTTTTAGATTAGATTGTTAATAATTTGATCATTAAACCCGGGCTTTAAATTTTTTATTAATTTCCAGTTTATTAAACTTTGTTTTGAAGGTATATTAAAACTAATGTCGAGTTTTTTTTTTTTTTAAAAATCTGCCGTAGAGTGCTTTTTTGGCTGTCAACTTGTTCGTTTATTCCAAAAAACCAATCTACGGTAGATTGGATTTCCCCTCAAACAGATCTTGATATTTTGGGAGATTTACCCCTCTTTTACTAACACCAATAACTGATGTCATTTGGTCAAAACCTTCTCTATAGAAAGCCCAACTCTACGTATACTAATGCTGTAAACCAAGACCAAACGCATGTTTGTTTGTGGGATGTGAATCAAAACCTTCTCTATAGAAAGCCCAACTCTACGCATACTAATGCTGTAAACCAAGACCAAACGCATGTGTGTTTGTGGGATGTGAATACAGTGTACAAAAAAGAAGTAGTCGCAAAGATCGAGAAACGTAAGATGTGGTAGTGGGAAAGAGAAAAATTTTATATGAATTTTGCTCTTTAGTTGATTACTAATACAAATACGTTTGGTCTCAATCTAAGCATGTATCTGTGTACGATCGGAACAGTTGGGCTTTCTATAGAGAAGGTTTTGATGTGAATACAGTGTACAAAAAATAAGTAGTCGCAAAGAGCGAGAAACTTAAGATGTGGTAGTGCGAAACAGAAAAATTTTATATGGATTTTGCTCTTTAGTTGATTACTAATACAAATACGTTTGCTCTAAATCTAAGCATGAATCTGTGTACGATCGGAACAGTTGGGCTTTCTATGGAGAAGGTTTTGCATTTGGTTTAGGTAAAACACATCACACACACATGCAACAAAACAATGTAAACAAAAGATTCTCGGCTTTCGTGTTCGTTTTTTCGAGAAAAAATCTACGCTCCACCGCGGATTGCTAAAACAAAAAAAAACTCGACATAAGAATATCGCGCATATAATTATGTAGCTGGTGATTTGAATTGAAATATTAATTTTTGTTTTGGAGGCCAACCGGAATACTTGTGCTTTTTTATGAGTAAAAGTTTCCCAAACTCTTTGCTATCCTCATTTATTTCTTGGCTGTTAATTAAATCTTCTAAAAGATTTTTTGATTTCTGCTTGGCGTTCTCTTCATTGAGCTTTAAATTTACTTTTTTGCTTTTAACTATCTAATTAAATTGGTTCGGAAAATGGTTCGTCTTTTTAATAGTTTGACCCTTTTTAAGGCCTTTATGTACAGTTTTTGGTATATCCGCAAAGTAGTGAAACTTTTTTTGCAACTGAAGCAAGTTGAAGGACACACATTTTCACTACACACTTTGTTCGAGAAGCTAACATGAGCTAAATCTTCTAATTTCAAATCTTGATTTTCCTTAATTTTTGAATATGTTCTAATATTTTTATATCTTTCAGGGACTTTATTTAAAGTTATTTTATGAGGTAAATATAACTGGGGACTAGCATTTTTTTTTTAATTTCTTCTTACTCTTATCTCCGTCTAAAAAATGAATTTCACAAATCTATGCCGCATTTGGATAACCAGATAGTAAATTCAGGACTTTTACGGCTAGGAAAGCCATAAAATAAAAAGCCATAGAATTGCTAATGCAATTTTTTTTACGTTCTACCGTTAGTGTTTTTCTAATCGCAGAAATTGATATGGGAGCCCCTCGATCCTGGGTCATTTTTCATTTTTTTAATTTTTTTATTGTAGGAGAAAATATTCGAAAGAGACATTTGACATCAGATGTCAAATTTGAAAATGCTCAGCTCACTTTATTCTGAGCACTTAGAGCACTCTCATACTCTGAGCAAATAAGAAACACGAGCATTTTTCTTGAGAACTCTTTGGCTGCTCTGAACTAATTTATGAAAACGCCAAATGACAGAATATTGTGAAAACTTGTTGTTCTATCTGTAAATTGATATTGACAACAAAAACGACATCAATAAAAATACAATTCAGTAAATAAGTAAGTAAGTTGAATTAATCATAAAACATTTATGTCTCGTTTCATTTGCTGGGTTCATTTGTGCGTGAGCTAAGATTTCTCTCTCTCTCTCTCTCTCCACCAAAACCAAGCAGCGCAGCAGACTGCGCAGCACACACCGCACACAGTCATTAAAGCACCACGGTATCTGATGCCACTATTGATATTTAAAAAATGTATAAGGGCCTTGCGGCTGAACCCAGGGCCCGAACACTACCAAATTTTAGAAAAAGTATTGTTTATTGGATATACACATGTGTGTAAAATTAAAAAAAAAAAATCGGGTCATTTTTTATTTAAATTTGTATGGGAGCCCCACGAACCCGGGGCCCGATCACTTCCAAATTTCAAAAGAAAGTATTGTCACCGGAAATACACATGTGTACAAAATTACAGGAAATCGGGCTTTAGGAAGTGCGTTAAAAATTGATAATTAAAAAAAATAAATTTTTGTATGGGAGCCCCACGAACCCGGGGCCCGATCACTTCCAAATTTTAAAAGAAAGTATTTTCACATGTGTACAAAACTTAAGGAAAATCGGGCTTTAGGAAGTGTGTTAAAAAGTGCCCCGACCCCGGGGCACGATCGCTTCAAAAATTTTACAAAAAGTTTTGTCCATCGGAGATACACATGCGTATAAAATTTGAAGAAAATCGGGAACTTTTTTCATAAAACTTGTATGGGTGCCCCCCCCCCGACCAAGGGGCCCGATCTCTTCAAAAAATTTACAAAAAGTGTTTTCCATCGGAGATACACATTTGTATAAAATTTTAAAAAAATCGGATAAATTTTGTAAAATATTTGTATGGGAGGCCCCCGACCCCGAGGTCCGAGGGGCCTCAAATTTTAATAGATTTGTCACCGTGTGCAAAATTTCAATAAAATCGGGCCTTGGGAAGTGGGTTAAAAATTGATCGTAAGATTCAATGACACACAAATCCACAAATCCACAAACAAACCCACAAACAAACGGGCAAGTGAAGTTAATATAGAGAATTTAAAAAAACAACCCATAAAAATTAAAATTTTTCTTGTAAATTCTCTAATCGGGGATACACACACACACACACACTGCGTGCTCGTTTTGTGGCAAAATCATCCACCAAATGCCGCAGCGGCAGCGAACAGCGCTGCTCACAAAGCACAGAGCTCATACTTTGTCGTGATCTGATGCGATATAGCGATATTTAAAAATTGTATATTGGGGTCCCCAAGGGGCCGATCGCTCCAAATTTTTACAAAAAGTGTTTTCCATCGAAGACACACATGTGTACAAAATTTAAAGAAAATCGGGTAAATTTTGTAAAATATTTGTATGGGAGCTTCCCGACCCCGCGGCCCGAAGGGCCTCAAATTTTATTAGAAAGTGTTGTCATGGGAGATATACATGTGTGCCAAATTTCAATAAAATCGGGCTGTAGGAAGTGGGTTAAAAATTGATCGCAAGATTCCATGACACACAAATCCACAAATCCACAAGCCCACAAACACACGGGCAAGTGAAGTTAATATAGAGAATTTAAAAAGCAAAAATTTAACAAAGTTCTTTAGCTATACACACATTCAAACTGATAATATCAAACAAATGCAAGAAAATATGGGAGAATAACTTAAGTAGCGCAATAATATTGCAAAACCACGTTCGTTACCCCACATCAACATCAGAACCCCAGAAAAAACCATTACGAATTTTTGTTCGTAGGTTTACTTCTGTCTTGTTAATTTGTCTGTGCTGTGAACGTATTAGGGGTAGTCTTTTAGGACCTTTTGATGGTATTTTGGAAGTCTTTTTGGGGGTCTTGGTACTTTGGTAGTCTTTTGGGGGTCTTCTAAGGATCTTTTGGAAGTATTTGGAGAGTCTTTTGGGTGATTTTTGAGAGGGCTTTTGGGTGTCTTTTTGTAGTCCTTTGGTCGTGTTTCTGGTGTATTTTTGTATTTGAGTCTTTTGAAGGTATTTTGAGGCCTTTATGGGTTATTTGCGTTTTTTGCGTGTTCTTTCGGGAGTATTTGGGAAGGCTTTTGTGGGGTTTGTGGTGGTAATTCTATGTCTTTTGGGGATATTTGACAGGTCTTTTAAGGGTTTCCTTGGGGCTCTTTTGAGAGAGGCTTTTGATACACGTGTCTTTTGGGGGTCTTTTAAGAGGTTTTTGGGGGCTTTTTTGAGGGTCTTTCGAGCGTATTTTTGAAGCATTTTGATGGTCTTTTAGGAGGTATCATGGGTGTCTTTTAAGAGGAGGGAATCTTCCGAAGTTCTTTTGGAAATCTTTTTAGTCTTTTGGCGGGTCTTTTTCATGTTTAAAAAAAATAGTGTATGTAAGTCAATCCAATAGTCTAATATATTTTTCACACTCCCATAGACGAAAATGACTGTTTCATCCACTATAAACTAGTTTCGAAAGTATCCTTTATGCACTCTAGTGAATTAACATATAAAATAATTTCGTTATTTACTGCAGTCACAGCGAACACACATTCTCAGAGTAATTTGGCATAACCGGTTTAGCAGAAAAATAGCGTACATTACTCGCAGAAAAGTGTTCATCGTGCTCGGTAAATTTCAAGCTTCTTACTCGCTCGTTATGTTATATTTTATGTTCTTTACTTAGTTGCGCAGTGAACCAAATATTGTGCTATCTTATATGTCGTGTCTTGCGATAAAATTTAATCGATCGTATTTACTATATCCCTTTACTCCTTTTATCTTATCATTGTAATCGCATGGATTTTTGGCTTCTATATTAAACTTTATTCTTTGAATCACGCCAAAGAAGTGTAACTTCTAACGCGTGTACACAAGTCCACGCACCCACTTTTTATATTACATACATATTTTTTAATTTATTTTTCTGCCTTTTTGGCAATATTATTTCTTGTTGACATCGGCTGATTTGCTGAAGTTTTCATTTTTGTAGTTCCTGCTACTAAACTTGCATTTTCTTTTAATTTGATGAGATATTTATACATAAATAACTAGTTTTTAATCAACATTTATACGTCCAAGTATTTGTATAATGTAACGGAGTTTTTCAGCAAGTTTTTCACATCATCGTAAAGGTGTATTAGTGAAACAGGTATGTATGCGTCTCACTTACAATGACTAATGCATGCAGTAAGCTAAATCCAAAAAAAAACGGAAAATCGTTCAAATGTAGTGGTGACGATATTAGCCCACGGTGGAAAACGTAAATGAGTCCCTTTCGGTCGATGGGCGCTGATTATTCACCTCACAGTAAATTTTTGTTACGACCGGAGATTTTCGTAAGCATTTGTTCACGTGAAAATAGAAAACACTGAATGATTTTAAAGCGATTCAATTAAATGCTTTATTATTAGTTTTTTTGTCTTTGGAATTATAATTTAATTGTTATCCACATAAAACTGATAAAACGATTTGCTTAACTTTGCACTTTACTTTTTTGGCATCTATCCTCTACCAACGTTTTGCGTGAATTTAAATTTTGTTCCGTTTTCTTTGCTTTGTAGTAATCATGACGATGGTTATGCCAAATATTGGCAGGTATGCGGGCGTTTCTACGGTATCCGTATTTACGGTATTTTTGCGTAGTATAGCCAAAAACTGATTCAGAATAACGCTGAATATTAGATGCAGTGAAATTTTTTTAATTCTAAATTCTATAAATAAATTAAAATATGGCCTTAATTATTCGAGTCATTATAGAGAGACGCAAGAGAAATCGTCAAATGTATATAATTGTTTTAACAAAAAATATTTAGAAAGAATTCTAACCAAACATTGCAATATTTGTTTACAAAATTTACAAAATTTTATAATTCCTGTAAAATTGTGACGTTAATTCTATTATTTGTATGTATGTATATAACAAAACCCAATTAATCTGTATTTCAGAGACAATATTCGGGTCATTAGAAGACATTAGGACACACAAAATCCTTTCGAGATCAGTCAGACAGACAGTTCTCGGATTTATATCGATTGCCTAAGCCAATTTGTAAAACGTATTAGCCAACTCACGCCGTTCTTAAACAATACCGAACGGATACACGCAATTCGAGCTTATTTGAAAGTGCTGTGCGCCTTAAGATTCTTTGCTACCGGAAGTTTCCAATGCGCAGTGGGTCAAGACGTTATGGCGACGATGTCCCAAACGTCGGTTAGTCGGATCATCACCGAAGTAGCCGAAGTCCTGAATTCTATAGCGCACCAATATGTGCGATTTCCGACAAGCTTGGAAATTGTTCAAATTAAATAACAATTTTTGAAATCTCAGACTTTCCTGCGATTATTGGTTTGGTGGATGGAACCCACATAAGAATTTGGGCGCCCAATAGAAGTATCGAGCACGTCTATTACTGTAGGAAAGGTGGGCACTAGAAGAATGTGCAAGTGGTGAGCGATGCGAATTGCAAAATAATCAATTTGAACGCGAGATTTGGAGGGACGGCGCATGATGCCTATGTATGGCGTCGCTCATACTTGACACAAATTTTGGAGGAGATGCACTCGAATGGGGAACGCCATTGTTGGCTATTAGGAGACAGCGGCTACCCCTTAAGCTATGGTTGATGACACCTATACAAAATGCTATGTCAGATGGTGAAATTAGGTACAACATAGGGCATAAGAAAAACCGTATACGTATATACGTAGTTTAGTAGAACACATGATAGGTATACTTAAAAGCCGATTCCGATGCTTATCGTTTTTTCGTATTGCTTTTTCAATGAATTAGAGAGAATTCTGAGAAAATAAATTGAAACCGGCTACAAACGTGAGAAATGTGTTATATATTGTAAATCACATTCCTTCGATTTTTATTTTATTTTGAATTTAATAAAGGCTTTAGCCCAACTTATTGCCGTGACGCAAGTCATTCAGGGAGTCCTCCCTTGGCAATAAGTCTCTATATAAACAAAAAATAAAAAAAATAAGGCATTTTAGGCAAAATAAAAATTTTTAGCTTTAATTTAGAACCACCTGTCAAGAGCCAATCCAAGTTAAGCTCCAAGAAATCAATAAGGTACCCTTTTTGTGCCTCGCTAGGTCTTTTGCTTTGCGATGTTTTTTCCAATTTTCTAAATAAAAATGATTTAAAAATATTTCTTTTTATTCTCACGACCAAAATATTAGGTGAGAAAGTTTTTTTATATGAAAAGATTTCGACGTAATTTTTTTCCTTCTCATGGAACATGAATCAGAAATGTGTATTTCTCACTGAAAATACTTTTCATTGTACTTTTCACGGAACGAGAATTGACCCCCAGCTTTCGATTTTGGACGACAATTTGAATTTGAATTGTGTTATATATTGTAAATCACATTCCTTCGATTTTTATTTTATTTTGAATTTAATAAAGGGCTTAGCCCAACTTATTGCCGTGACGCAAGTCATTCAGGGAGTCCTCCCTTGGCAATAAGTCTCTATATAAACAAAAAATAAAAAAAATAAGGTATTTTAGGCAAAATAAAATTTTTTAGCTTTAATTTAGAACCACCTGTCAAGAGCCAATCCAAGTTAAGCTCCAAGAAATCAATAAGGTACCCTTTTTGTGCCTCGCTAGGTCTTTTGCTTTGCGGTGTTTTTTCCAATTTTCTAAATAAAAATGATTTAAAAATATTTCTTTTTATTCTCACGACCAAAATATTAGGTGAGAAAGTTTTTTTTATATGAAAAGATTTCGACGTCATTTTTTTTCCTTCTCATGGAACATGAATCAGAAATGTGTATTTCTCACTGAAAATACTTTTCATTGTACTTTTCACGGAACGAGAATTGACCCCCAGCTTTCGACTTTGGGGTTAGCTGTGAAATAAGTTCTTCAATAGGTTCGTGAAAGTTGTTAAAGATTTCGACCGACGGGCTTACATTGGACTGCTGATCGCCGTCCTTCCTATTGTCTGATTCATTGATTTCAGTGAAGCAAGGTTTTAACCGATTTATAGACACATTTGATTCGACGCTTTTACTACAATAGTGTAATATTTTTCGAAACGGCGCACTATCCGGTAAGGGTCCTGGTTTGGTGGTTGCAACGCCAATGGTGGAAGCCGTAATTTTTCTCCGTATACGAGCTCGGCTGAGAAAGCTTCGAAATCGTCTCGGAAAGCGGTTCTCAAGATTAATAGTACGAGACGAGAGGTAAGTATTTGGTCAATTAGGGATTGTTACTACACATGATTGACGCTTTGTAGTGATGTAGTGCGTACGTGAGAGGTTTGTGGTCGGTATGTAGAATAAATTCCCGACTGTTAACGAAATGTTTAAAGTTTTTGATTGTAGCGTATGCCGTCAGCAATTCCCTGTCGAGCGTACTATATCTTTGCTCCGTAGTTGTGATTTTTTCGAGAAAAGAAGCTATGTGGTTGCCAACCTTTTGTCGTGAACTGATTTGATACGTCCAACCATGATTGCCATTTTTAGATTTGGCAGTTGATTATGGCAGTTTTTTGGATATCTGCCTGAACAATTGAAACCTGATGATATGCTCGCACGAGGTCTATCTTTGAGAAAATATGGTAGCTCTCCAGTAGATGACTGAAATCCACGACGAACGGTATAGGTCGGGCTTCTTTTTTGATTTAGGCCGCGGTAGTCTCCGCAGAGACTCCAGCCACCGTCCTTTTTCTTTGTTATGTGAAGAGGGCTAGCCCAATTGCTCTTAGACATTTGACATACCCCTTGCTTTAACCAGAGGTCGATTTCTTTTTTAGCTTTGTTAATTGATTCTGTGTTGAGTCGTCGGACTTTCGCTCGCTGCTTGTTGACATTGAAGTCAAGACTGCGGTGTTGTTAGTTTGAGTACAACTAGGCGACAATTTGAATGGCTGCTATCAGTTGCCGCGAAGAGTGATGATCCTATTGGTTTTCCGGTCTGTCCGAAGTTCGATTTTGATCGAACATGCAGGGCTTGGTGCAGTTCTTAGTATTGAATCCGAATTTAAAGTGATACCAGCAATTTGGGAAAGCTTTGAATTGTGAGTCAGATCGAGATTTCCTGCGCAGTCGCTGATTCTCATTAGTTTGCGATCGATACGAGATTTTCTTTCATTATTGGCCCAATTACCAAAACGATTTGTTAAAGCATCAATGCCTATGGGTCTGTGAATTTCCATGATTTTATCCGCAAATGTGGCAATTTTTTCCAACTCGTATTCTTCCATGCATGATAATAACTCTTGAATATTTGTGGGCAATCGCTGCAACCACAAATTTCGTAACATCGGCTCATTGATCCGGTTTACTGAGAGTGCCTGCATTTCGCGTAGTAATTGCAAGGGTTTTTAATCGCCGAGTTGTAGGCAGAAAGTAAACGGTTTAATTTGATTCTAGCCGAGTAGCAAAGCCTTTTGATTATTACTGTTTTTAACAATGTATTTTATTAGCTTCGGGGGTTTTTAATACCAATTCGAACACGTATTTCATTGCTTCTGCATCGAGTACTAATCCCAAGTTAAAGTTATACAGATGTAGGACTTTATTTTAAAGGGATGACGGCAAAACAAGTCTTACGATTTTCACTGATAATAATTTTCGTCATTGTTTGTTAACTCGTATATCTCGGCTTCTACAAGTCAGAATTTAATGGAACTAGTTTTAAAACAATTGTGACGCGTGTCGCAATGAGGCATGTTTGGGGCGTGTGACGGGTGTGGCGCGCATAAAAAAAATAAAAAAAAATTAAAAAAAAGTTTTTTTTTAGAAATAAAGAATTTCCCAAAAAAAAAGGAAACATTTTTTTCCCAGAGAAAAAAAATTCCCCTAAAAAAATTGTTGCGAATTTTGTGAAATTATGACTATAGGTCTTTAAAAATAATTCAGTGCTTAGACTGAATTACAACTATCCATATGGCGATCTGAGAAGCTCGCTTTACTATTTTAACTTAATTGTTATCTACATAAAACTGATAAAGCGATTGCACTGTACTTTTGGACGTCTGTCCTCTACCAACGTTTTGCTCGAATTAACATTTTGTTCCTTTTTCCTTCCTTTATAGTAATCATGACGATTGTTATATGCCAAGTAGTGGCATAAGCGTACCATTTCAATAAACTCGAATCGCTCGTCAGCAGGTACACTGGTGCTGCTACACAAATAAGGGAAATATACAGCAGCTCATCACAATAGTTAAAAATGTTTGACAACACCAGATATAGAGGTCCAATTTTACATAAAGAGTTCAGGGTAGGATTTAAAATTCCTTATGAAAATTCCTGAATGATACATCTTCCGCTTGCCGTGGGTCGGGGCTTGTCAAAGATGTTTTACTTGATAGATTGTTTATTGAACTATATTTTATTTGACCAAATTTGAAGTTTATATACAAAATGAAATACAAAAACAAAAATGATAATCGCTTATCTTTTAGGTGAACAATGTGGGAAATGCCTAATTGCATTTTCCGTGTGAATATGCTACATTGCATATTCATATTAATAAAATCATCGTAATACTGTTAAGATAAAATATGTGCACAAACAACATATCGTGTTACTAATGTCAAGGTGAATATAATGCCTTGCATTTGTGTGGGAATATGCTGCGTTGCATATTCACAGTGACATTAATATAAAAAGAATGTCCTACGTTTGGTGCTTATGTTCTATGTTCACTATGTGACGGAACATCCTCCGGGCGAAGCGTGGTGGGGAGTTGTTCTGATGAGGGTGTCTTCTTCTTCTTGCAATAGTAGGCAATGCCTTGCATTTGTGTGGGAATATGCTGCGTTGCATATTCACAGTGACAATAATATAAAAAGAATGCTACGTTTAGTGCTCGTGGAAATTCATCGGTTGACCTTCTTCCATCTTGTGCTGATGTCTTTATTTGCGTAAGACTGGTTGAAAGTTTATCTAAATCCGTTTGAATGTTGTTAAGTTCATTACGCGTCACCATCCTGTAGGCATAATTATGGCGAGTTTAATTTTCGGATTGAAAAATTAGGCTGCTAAGATTCATCATGGGTTGATAAAAGGCTTCCATTCGTGTGTTGGAGTGTATAGTTATCAATCATTCCATCCGTGATTGAACACGCCTTGTGTACTGTTATCGCTCCAGTTTCGCTTATAGTTGTTGTGGTTGCCACTTCCTTATTACAGATGATGTTTATCGTGTGCTCTTTTTGGGAGATAAAAATCCACGTACTCGGGTCGTGTGTAGGAATCCATATGTTTTTTGGTTGTAAAAAACGTATATCACAAGTTTCTGCTCCTTTGTTCATGAATATCGCAATCTCGCAAGGTGTGGGGTTTATAAGAGTGTTATGAATTCCGTTGTGTATCATACATAGATATTCTGCAGGCTTAATGGACTTGCAGGTGGAGAGTTCGCCCTCAGACAATTGGACATCCCTATTTAGGTAAACTCATCAGTAATAATTCACTTGATGGTTGCAGGTATGCGTACATGTTCTTTTGCTTGATTGGGATGCCGATCGGTTTGATGATTTGATATACTTTAGCTGCATTTTATTTGCCGAGCGAGTTCGGTTCGGTTATTAGTTTTGTAATTGGATGTGAATGTGGAAGAATTATTGGATGTTTTTCATCATATGACCAAGCGGTTGAATTGTGTAATCGTCACCAACTCTTAACAAATCGTTCTTTAAAAATTGTGAAAGGGACAGCAATTTACTTTAAAAGTCAATCGGTTTGTTGTTTTTTAGGTCACGAATTTCATTTCTGTATTGACTTTCCTGCGAATGTTTGATTAAGTGAGTGAGCGCCTCTTTCATTTATTAAATTTGTGAAATTATGTTATTTGGTTCGTATTTCACTAGCTTTAGCTTGTTGACACTATTCTCTGAATTTTCTTTAAATTTGAATGTTTCACGTATAGCTCATCAAAGACGTCTTTCATGCTTATTACTCTTGTTGTTCTAGATTCTGCCATAGTTTTTTATCTGGAATGTCTTCAGTTGCTATTTATACCTTTTGAGTTGGCCAGTCCTTTGGATTGCTTGTTAGCCAACTTGGTCCATTCCACCATAATTGATGTTTGCCTGGGATTTTAGGTTCTACGCCCCTTGACGCACAATCAGCTGTGGTTTCGGTTGATTTGATATAATTCCATGTTGATTGGCTCGTGAGACCATGAATTTTAGATACTCTGTTTGCCACAAATGTTTTGAATCGGTAGGGTTCTGCTTTGATCCATGAAAGTACGATTTTCGAGTCTGTCCATGTGTGTGTTGTAATATTTGGAATACGGAAGCTTTTTATCAGCTTTGCCATTAATTTCGCAAGTAGCAAGGCGCCGCACAATTCTAATCTAGGAATTGTTTGCTTCGATTTTATTGGTGCGACCTTTGTTTTTGATATTATTAGATATGGTCGTGGGGAATCCTCTGTACCGTTCCTTTGGTAGGCATATATTACAGATTTATTTTCATCGTTTGCTAATTGTTGTATGGAGCACTCGCTGTTCCAAATGGTACCGTCGTTAGTTGGTATTCTACTATTGATTCGTGGACATTTTCCCTCAAAAGAATTTTTTGATATTTTTGGTCAGCCTCATGTATTTGTATTTGGCGGTAAATTTTTTCGATGGCTGCTGTGTAGGGAATCTTGTACTTCCTCCATCTTAACAATGTTGACACTAATTCTTCCCGTAGAGTTAGCCCAAAAAATAGTTGATCATTGAGACTCTTGTTGTTACTGGTTTTTGTGAAGCATCGAAAACAACTCGTAACTTTGTTGTAGTATTGCCTTCTTTAATGACTGCATGGTGTTGGATGAAGTGTTCTTCAGTGGATGTCATTTCGTTTTCACACAGTCGCATGTGACCTAGTGTAATGTATTCCTTAATGCATTTTTTGTACGATCGATGCAAACTTTTTCTCTAATTCCAAGAATCTAGCTAGGGCTTTGGTTTTTGACGTTCCAAGGATTGGTGGATTAGTTTAAATGGTATGCGAACCTCATATCTTCCACTGGTTGCTTTTCTTCTTTTGATAGTTATTTTTCCATTTGTACTTCTTATATTTCCCAGAATGATTTTAGTCTTTGATCTAGGTAGTTCTAGTTTTGTTATCAAACATTGAACTGTTGTTATCTTGTTTTGGTCGACTGGTCCACTTATATGATCCATCCTAATTCAGTTTTTTGTGCTACCGTCTTTCCTGCAGCACCTTTGATGACTTCATTCATTACTTATGCATAGTAATCTGCACCCAGTAATATGTCGATTTTGTTCGGCATGTTGTTATTCGGATCGGCCCATATTAGGCTACTAATGTGGGGCCATTTCCAAGCATTGAAGCTGTGTTCCGGCAGATCTCCGACTAGCTGGTCTACTATTAGTTGACTTGGCTTGAAGTTGATTCGCTGGTCTGAAACTCCAGCTTTAGCTACTCTTATTCCTTTATACTTAACGTGAGTTTTTTGGCTTTGAAACTAAACATTTTTCGCCGCGTTGT
Organism: Nephrocerus scutellatus; assembly: GCA_947095585.1. Classification (NCBI taxonomy): domain Eukaryota; kingdom Metazoa; phylum Arthropoda; class Insecta; order Diptera; family Pipunculidae; genus Nephrocerus; species Nephrocerus scutellatus. Next base: position 88,405,726 of record OX352763.1, on the reverse strand, counting down.
AAGTTATGAACGATGCTTGGGATCCTAGGTCAATCAATACTCTGAGCAATTCTGGATAAGAGCCATTTGTTGGAACCTTTACTAAGGCTACGCTCAAGATTACTTGCGCTGTTGTAGATGTATTATTTACCATATGTGTCTCCACCACTGGTGTTGTTCTTTGTGTTGATGGATGCCGTGCCTTTGGTAAATTGTTCTGCTGAGCTACAGTTGTATTTTTGGTAACGCCTTCTTTTGTGTGGAGAAGGGTATGGTGTTTGCCCTTGCACACTAAACACGTGCTTTTTGAAAAACACATTCTTGAAAATTTTTGAGTGCCTAAACAAACTCTACATAGGTTCATTATGGTACAAATTCTGCTGTTTTCAATCGTTGACATTTACAAAAATGATTTGCACGTGTCAATGTTGTGTGAACCTTTACAATTTATGCATCTGTTTGTTGTTGCTGATAATGTCGTTATGGCCCTTTGGGGTTGTGCTCGACTAATTGTTGGTTGATGTCGGTTGCTTTTATTCCCGATTGCGTCTAGTGATTGGAAACGTTTTTCCAAAAACAGCAAAAATTTATGTAGATGTTGATTCTCTTTGGGATCTTCTAAAGTTGTCTCATATTTTCTGATGGTCTCACAGTTTTAGAATAATATTCTGCTGTTGATTCAAGATGGCTTATTATTTTAGCAGCTGAACCTCCTAAGTGGCCTTTTAAGTAGTTGATTCTATGAGTGTCTGTAATTGCCTTGTTTTTATGCACTAGTTTTTCAAAGATGTCTGAGAAACCTTTCCATTTCATGATGTCACCATGGAAATGTGGAATTTCTATGTTTGGTAATCGGACTTCCACTGTGTTGTTGTTTGTTTGATAATGACTGTTGTAGTGGCGATTATTTTGCGCAGCACCCTATTTCTTGGGCCTGAGACAGAATCGCATGCCAACGATTGCGCACACAAAAATTGCGATGTATGGAATTTTTGGTTGCATACCGTTTGTTAGAAAAAAATTCCAGTGCAGGAAATGTGCCGCTTAAGCATGCGATGCGTATATCGTTAAGACCCAAACCGTTGGTTACCAAAAATTCCAGTGGATAGACGTACCGCAAAAACATGCGATGCGCACATACTTTGGTAACAAACCGGTTTACAACCCAACATTCCATCGTCTAAAGATGTTTCGGCATAACGTGCGATACCAATAGGGCATACACACACATGCATAGGCTAGCATTACTCAAAAAAAACGAAGCTGTTAACTGAGACATGAAGAACAGAAAAGGGGCAGTCGAATTTACAACTCGCTGGGGTCGGTCGCTTTTTGTCGTTCAGACGTAAAGAAAAAAAAACAAAGTTTGCTCGACTGATTTGTAGCGTCGGGTCAGCACAGCGGGAGCTTGTGCGCGTTTTTTTTTACTCAAATTTCTTACTGTTGAATAAATAATAAATGTTACAAAAAAAAAGTTTTACGTAATTCCGTTTTTTTTTAAAACGGCGCGATGATTCTTTAAAAGCTATCTTTTAAAATATGGCTGTAAACTTATTCCTAAATGAAGACTTTGAGTCGAATAAACTTGAATGCTGCTGCTAAGTGATTCAAAGAAGGCCATCGGACTTCTTATTTTCATAGCATTTCATGTATTTTTAATACTTTTGCAACAATTGTAAAATGAAAAGTTCTCCTCCTGGAATAATCGTTTAATACTTGGTTATACATGTTCGTCGAACTTATAAAAGGAACTGAAATCATTCAAGAGCCGTAGTCATTCTTCATCTTCACAAACAACACTAAGACGGTATCAACAAAAGAAAAAAAATCTCAATGTCCTCTGCTCTGAACCATTGACAAAAAAATGTCTAAAAATGTGCAGCAGTGTGAAATATTTTTTTGAATATTTTCTTAAATTCATTATTTAATTGATGGACAATTGAGTGCATATTTGTAATAGAGGGACAGAGCAGAAATCCTTAGTATCTGATAACGTTGTTAATATTCGTGGCTGTGTGTAATGTAATTGTGTGCGTGAAGACGCGAGTCTTAAAAATGGCCGACGCCTACTCCAAGCTAGTCGACCCACGTTTTACTGTTCCGGAAAAATTATAACAAAATTGCAAAACCCTTTATCATTAGTGCTTTTATTACATAAATTTAAGGCTAGAGGCGAGCCCGAAGGCACCTTGTTTTATTTCTTTTTTTTTTGAGTACCAAATTTCCATAAAAAAAAGGGAATTTTCATACAAACCGTGTGTAATGTAATTGTGTGCGTGAAGACGCGAGTCTTAAAAATGGCCGACGCCTACTCCAAGCTAGTCGACCCTCGTTTTACTGTTCCGGAAAAATTATAACAAAATTGCAAAACCCTTTATCATTAGTGCTTTTATTACATAAATTAAAGGCTAGAGGCGAGCCCGAAGGCACCTTGTTTTATTTCTTTTTTTTTTGAGTACCAAATTTCCATAAAAAAAAGGGAATTTTCATACAAACCATGTGTAATGTAATTGTGTGCGTGAAGACGCGAGTCTTAAAAATGGCCGACGCCTACTCCACGCTAGTCGACCCACGTTTTACTGTTCCGGAAAAATTATAACAAAATTGCAAAACCCTTTATCATTAGTGCTTTTATTACATAAATTAAAGGCTAGAGGCGAGGCCGAAGGTGCCTTGATATATTTAATTTTTTTTTTAATACCAAATTTCCATAAAAAAAGGGGAATTTTCATACAAACCGTGTGTGCGTGAAGACGCGAGTCTTAAAAATGGCAAAAAAAAAGTTTTACGTAATTCCGTTTTTTTTTAAAACGGCGCGATGATTCTTTAAAAGCTATCTTTTAAAATATGGCTGTAAACTTATTCCTGAATGAAGACTTTGAGTCGAATAAACTTGAATGCTGCTGCTAAGTGATTCAAAGAAGGCCATCGGACTTCTTATTTTCATAGCATTTCATGTATTTTTAATACTTTTGCAACAATTGTAAAATGAAAAGTTCTCCTCCTGGAATAATCGTTTAATACTTGGTTATACATGTTCGTCGAACTTATAAAAGGAACTGAAATCATTCAAGAGCCGTAGTCATTCTTCATCTTCACAAACAACACTAAGACGGTATCAACAAAAGAAAAAAAATCTCAATGTCCTCTGCTCTGAACCATTGACAAAAAAATGTCTAAAAATGTGCAGCAGTGTGAAATATTTTTTTGAATATTTTCTTAAATTCATTATTTAATTGATGAACAATTGAGTGCATATTTGTAATAGAGGGACAGAGCAGAAATCCTTAGTATCTGATAACGTTGTTAATATTCGTGGCTGTGTGTAATGTAATTGTGTGCGTGAAGACGCGAGTCTTAAAAATGGCCGACGCCTACTCCAAGCTAGTCGACCCACGTTTTACTGTTCCGGAAAAATTATAACAAAATTGCAAAACCCTTTATCATTAGTGCTTTTATTACATAAATTAAAGGCTAGAGGCGAGCCCGAAGGCACCTTGTTTTATTTCTTTTTTTTTTGAGTACCAAATTTCCATAAAAAAAAGGGAATTTTCATACAAACCGTGTGTAATGTAATTGTGTGCGTGAAGACGCGAGTCTTAAAAATGGCCGACGCCTACTCCAAGCTAGTCGACCCTCGTTTTACTGTTCCGGAAAAATTATAACAAAATTGCAAAACCCTTTATCATTAGTGCTTTTATTACATAAATTAAAGGCTAGAGGCGAGCCCGAAGGCACCTTGTTTTATTTCTTTTTTTTTTGAGTACCAAATTTCCATAAAAAAAAGGGAATTTTCATACAAACCATGTGTAATGTAATTGTGTGCGTGAAGACGCGAGTCTTAAAAATGGCCGACGCCTACTCCACGCTAGTCGACCCACGTTTTACTGTTCCGGAAAAATTATAACAAAATTGCAAAACCCTTTATCATTAGTGCTTTTATTACATAAATTAAAGGCTAGAGGCGAGGCCGAAGGTGCCTTGTTATATTTCATTTTTTTTTTAATACCAAATTTCCATAAAAAAAGGGGAATTTTCATACAAACCGTGTGTGCGTGAAGACGCGAGTCTTAAAAATGGCAAAAAAAAATTGCAAAACCCTTTATCATTAGTGCTTTTATTACATAAATTAAAGGCTAGAGGCGAGGCCGAAGGTGCTGTCATGTCATGTCATAAATAAAAGAAAAAAAGGACTTTCCCTTGATACTTTGAAAGTTTTATGGTTTTGTGACAAAACGAGAAAGAGGCAGAGGAAAAGAGGAAGAAATCCGGTAGAAGACAGGATCTTTTCTTTCAATGGCCCTTTGGGCCAAATCCCTTCATTTATATTAACACCCCATTTGTTTCAGTTGCCGTCGTCGTCGTCAGCGCTGTCGAGGAGGATGGTGGTTAGATTCAAAGGTAAGTGGATTTTAGTATTTTTCTTTCATCCGGACCATCACCTTGGTACCTTTTTTTTGTCCATCTCTGGGATTTCGTTTATAATTGTCCTTCAATAATTGCTTCTTCCTCTAGCACTCAACCCGAAACTCATTCAAAAGTTCAACTGAAATAAAACACACCTTAAAACTAGGATGAAAACTTGCTACTTTAACTATTGTTATATTTTTACCATAATACCTATTTTTTACGTATACCTAAAATACAATTAAAATAAAACATTCCTTAAAGCTCGGATAAAAAAAGTTATTACTACTTTACTACTTTTATTATCACACTATACTTTTTGTTGCATATACCTAAAATAAAACATACCTTAAAACTAGGACAAAAAATTTATTACTTTAACTCTTGTTCTTTTACTATCGTATCTATTGTTTTTTTTTCTGCATACACTTAAAATTTAACTAAAAATAAATATACCGTAAAACTAGGATAAAACAAAAGTTCAACTAAAATAAAACATACTTTAAAACTAGGACAAAAAATTTATTACTTTAACTCTTGTTCTTTTACTATCGTATCTATTGTTTTTTTTTTCTGCATACACTTAAAATTTAACTAAAAATAAATATACCGTAAAACTAGGATAAAACAAAAGTTCAACTAAAATAAAACATACTTTAAAACTAGGACAAAAAATTTATTACTTTAACTCTTGTTCTTTTACTATCGTATCTATTGTTTTTTTTTCTGCATACACTTAAAATTTAACTTAAAATAAATATACCGTAAAACTAGGATAAAACAAAAGTTCAACTAAAATAAAACATACTTTAAAACTAGGACAAAAAATTTATTACTTTAACTCTTGTTCTTTTACTATCGTATCTATTGTTTTTTTTTTCTGCATACACTTAAAATTTAACTAAAAATAAATATACCGTAAAACTAGGATAAAACAAAAGTTCAACTAAAATAAGACATACCTTAAAACTAGGACAAAAAATTTATTACTTTAACTCTTGTTCTTTTATTATCGTATCTATTGTTTTTTTTTTGCATATACATAAAATATAAAAAAAAAACATACCGTACAGCTAGGATGAAAATTTACTACTTTAACGATTGTTCTATTTTTACCATCCTACCTATTTTTATTTTTTTTGCATATACTTAAAATCAACCTAAAATAAAACATACCTTAAAACTAGAATAAGAACATACTCTACCTATTAAATGTATGAAATAATGATATGCCAAAATTAAGTCTAATGAATAAAGTGCCCTCTCTTATTTGTACTGATCGGAAATATGTGGTATTTTTTTTGATTATGTAGCCGAACCAAACAAGTTCCGTCGATGGGCCTCCTCGTTTCGCTTTTCTGGTAGGCAACACCCAGGAGCAGTTGCCGATGGCGGTTGGAGCAGATTTTCCCGTTCTCTCCCTCCCTTCTTTCCGTGCACGTTTTTTTTTATGCTGAAGAAAGCAATGGATGGTAGTGCAAGAATCCACCCATTTCAGCGAGCTAAGCCTGAGCAATCAGCAAGACGTGCACCCCGCATCTCTCCATCCACCCTTTATCATTAGTGCTTTTATTACATAAATTAAAGGCTAGAGGCGAGCCCGAAGGCACCTTGTTTTATTTCTTTTTTTTTTGAGTACCAAATTTCCATAAAAAAAGGGAATTTTCATACAAACCGTGTGTAATGTAATTGTGTGCGTGAAGACGCGAGTCTTAATAATGGCCGACGCCTACTCCAAGCTAGTCGACCCTCGTTTTACTGTTCCGGAAAAATTATAACAAAATTGCAAAACCCTTTATCATTAGTGCTTTTATTACATAAATTAAAGGCTAGAGGCGAGCCCGAAGGCACCTTGTTTTATTTCTTTTTTTTTGAGTACCAAATTTCCATAAAAAAAAGGGAATTTTCATACAAACCATGTGTAATGTAATTGTGTGCGTGAAGACGCGAGTCTTAAAAATGGCCGACGCCTACTCCACGCTAGTCGACCCACGTTTTACTGTTCCGGAAAAATTATAACAAAATTGCAAAACCCTTTATCATTAGTGCTTTTATTACATAAATTAAAGGCTAAAGGCGAGGCCGAAGGTGCCTTGTTATATTTCATTTTTTTTTTTAATACCAAATTTCCATAAAAAAAAGGGGAATTTTCATACAAACCGTGTGTGCGTGAAGACTCGAGTCTTAAAAATGGCAAAAAAAATTGCAAAACCCTTTATCATTAGTGCTTTTATTACATAAATTAAAGGCTAGAGGCGAGGCCGAAGGTGCTGTCATGTCATGTCATAAATAAAAGAAAAAAAGGACTTTCCCTTGATACTTTGAAAGTTTTATGGTTTTGTGACAAAACGAGAAAGAGGCAGAGGAAAAGAGGAAGAAATCCGGTAGAAGACAGGATCTTTTCTTTCAATGGCCCTTTGGGCCAAATCCCTTCATTTATATTAACACCCCATTTGTTTCAGTTGCCGTCGTCGTCGTCAGCGCTGTCGAGGAGGATGGTGGTTAGATTCAAAGTTAAGTGGATTTTAGTATTTTTCTTTCATCCGGACCATCACCTTGGTACTTTTTTTTTGTCCATCTCTGGGATTTCGTTTATAATTGTCCTTCAATAATTGCTTCTTCCTCTAGCACTCAACCCGAAACTCATTCAAAAGTTCAACTAAAATAAAACACACCTTAAAACTAGGATGAAAACTTGCTACTTTAACTATTGTTATATTTTTACCATAATACCTATTTTTTACGTATACCTAAAATACAATTAAAATAAAACATTCCTTAAAGCTCGGATAAAAAAAGTTATTACTACTTTACTACTTTTATTATCACACTATACTTTTTGTTGCATATACCTAAAATAAAACATACCTTAAAACTAGGATAAAACAAAAGTTCAACTAAAATAAAACATACTTTAAAACTAGGACAAAAAATTTATTACTTTAACTCTTGTTCTTTTACTATCGTATCTATTGTTTTTTTTTCTGCATACACTTAAAATTTAACTAAAAATAAATATACCGTAAAACTAGGATAAAACAAAAGTTCAACTAAAATAAGACATACCTTAAAACTAGGACAAAAAATTTATTACTTTAACTCTTGTTCTTTTATTATCGTATCTATTGTTTTTTTTTTGCATATACATAAAATATAAAAAAAAAAAACATACCGTACAGCTAGGATGAAAATTTACTACTTTAACGATTGTTCTATTTTTACCATCCTACCTATTTTTATTTTTTTTGCATATACTTAAAATCAACCTAAAATAAAACATACCTTAAAACTAGAATAAGAACATACTCTACCTATTAAATGTATGAAATAATGATATGCCAAAATTAAGTCTAATGAATAAAGTGCCCTCTCTTATTTGTACTGATCGGAAATATGTGGTATTTTTTTTGATTATGTAGCCGAACCAAACAAGTTCCGTCGATGGGCCTCCTCGTTTCGCTTTTCTGGTAGGCAACACCCAGGAGCAGTTGCCGATGACGGTTGGAGCAGATTTTCCCGTTCTCTCCCTCCCTTCTTTCCGTGCACGTTTTTTTTTTATGCTGAAGAAAGCAATGGATGGTAGTGCAAGAATCCACCCATTTCAGCGAGCTAAGCCTGAGCAATCAGCAAGACGTGCACCCCGCATCTCTCCATCCACTGCAGGACTTTAGCGATTTAACCTCCCGATTTCAATAATAAGTTAGAAAAGTTAAACTTCATTACACTGTCATTCTCCATCTCAATTGTTATTTTTACCACAATGTCATCATGTTCTTGTCTTATGTTGTTGTATTGCTGTTCCATGAAGTATTTTTAATTCGTCTCATCTTCGTCTTCGTCTTTTATCTTCTCGTCGAGGTCCGTGATCTGCTCCATCACCCTTTCAATGTGTTTCAAGACGAGCTTCAATGCTTGCTTCGGTTTATTTTCTTGCAAGGCGTCTTTCGCTGTTCTTATTTCCCTATTCAGAGTTCTTATTTTAATTGTCTGCTGTTTTATCATCTGATCGAACTCTTTCCTGTTGGTAATTTCCGAGGTTGTGAAATTGACATCGGATTGTTGTTGTGTCTTCTTCGGTGCTGTCTGCTCGCTGTCGTCTATTGGTAGCTCATGGTTTAGAAATGTCCGCATCTCATCAATTACGAGGTTGTAAATCTCCGCAATTTCTTTTCTGGTTGTTGTGTATGGATGATGTTGGTCTAACGATGGTTCCTTGTTTCAGATGATATCATCAGTGGTGATAAATTCTTTATAGAGCGTCTTAAATGCCGTTATTTTTTCTCCAGATATGATTTCGTTTTTCGGGTATCGTAGCACTATCTTTGTAATAATTCGTTTCAAATTGAAATATCTGTTTGGTTGTTACCTTTTGTTGTGTTAGAAGCGCTTCCATATTGTTATGTTGTCTTCTGGTTGGTGGCTTTTCAGTCACTTTTGTGTGCTAGTTAACTGTAAGTTTTTGGCTTTAGTTGTATGATGACTCTGTAACTTCTAGTGGTTGGTGGCTGGAGTTGTAAATTCCAGTTTCCGTTGGTAGGTGGATCTGCGTCTTCTGGGTTGTAAATTCCAGTTTTCGTTGGTAGGTGGATCTGCGTCTTCTTGGTACCAGTTTCTGGTTGGCTTCGAAGGATCAATGTTGGTATGTTCTAGTGGAGTTGTAAATTCCGTTCTTGTAAATGCCGGGTTTCGTTGGTGGTTGGAATCGTATCTTCTGGTGGCCAGTTGCTGGTTGGCTCGAAGGACCAATGTTGGTATCTTCTAGTGGAGTTGTAAATTCCGTTGTTGGTTGCCAGTTACTGGTTGGCTCGAAGGACCAATGTTCAGGGTAGGTTTTAAAATTCCTTATCCTGAATGATGCATCTTCCGCTTACCATGGTCGGGGCTTGACAAAGATGTTTTGCTTGATAGATTGTTTATTGAACTATATTTAATTTGACCAAATTTGAAGTTTCTATACAAAATTAAATACAAAAACAAGAAAGATAATCGCTTATCTTTTAGGTGAACAATGTGGGAAATGCCAAATTGCATTTTCCGTGTGAATATGCTACATTGTATATTCACATTAATAAAATCATCGTAATACTGTTAAGATAAAATGTGTGCACAAACAACATATCGTGTTACGAATGTCAAGGTGAATATAATGCCTTGCATTTGTGTGGGAATATGCTGCGTTGCATATTCACAGTGACAATAATATAAAAAGAGTGCCCTACGTTTGGTGCTTATGTTCTATGTTCACTATGTGACGGAACAAAAAGTTTACAAATATACAGGTAGTCCCGACAAGTGTAGAATCAGAACAAGCGTTTTCGGCTGCCGGAATTTCGGTTGTTTTAAAAATTTGAAAAAATTTGATTTTCAATGGATCAAATTTCCTTAAATATTATTTTAATAATTTCATTGAATTTAAATACTTAAATAGAAAGATTTTTTTTTTTTTTTTTTATTTTCTTACTAGAAAGTACCTTGAGGTCACTCTTTTCTTATGGCCCGAATGCCTTCATGGAGCAAATTGTAAAGTGAATCGAAAATTGTTCTTCGAAGCTGTCGTGGGACAAATGGAATATTAGTACAAATACTTGTTTCACACCATACTCGCTCTTTTTAAATTTAGGCTTTTCTTAATTCTTACTTGCACACGTTTGACTTGATCTGCTATTGGTGAATTAAAGAATCGCTCCGTATGCATTATGCAGCTGTTGTAAAACTTATGAAAGCGTTTTCCATATGATGTGCAAGCAGTAAAGACTTTTCTGATCCCAATTTGTAAACAGACTCAAACAGATGAGAGGAAGTCATTGTATACTAATGAAGGTAAGAATCGAAGTAATATGTGTAGCTTTATGAACAAGTAAATGTAACAAACTTCGTTTTTCAGGTACAAACTTTTATGTATACATCGAGACACGCCACAGTCATTTATTATTTGGTAATAGTTGCCAAAGTATCTGTTTTTGAGGTCGGGACTATTTCAAATTATTTGCTTTTTTCCACGCATCACACGCGTCTCGCGGCACGCGTCACACGCGGAATATCCAAATTGGCCTTAAACATTGAGTTGTTCACAAAATTTCAGCCCTCTAGGTCGTCTGAAAGGTTGTTAATAAGGACCTCAAAAACGAGAAATGGCGGCATTTTCAATCATCACACTCGGTACATGCGAAACGCGACACACGTCACAAGTGGAATTTAAAAGATGCTATTTTGGCCTTTAAAACTCACAAAGTTTCAGCTCTCTACGTTGTGCGAAAGGTGGTTAAAAATGACCTCAAAGAAGAAAGAAAACAAAACACGCGTCACGCGCGGAATATAAAAAATGCTATTTTGGACTTACACACTCACAAAATTTCAGCTCTATAGGTTGTGAAAAAGGTGGTTAGAAAGGACCTCAAACAGGTCGAAAAAAAATTCCAACCCATGCTATTTTCGACTTAGACACTCACAAAAATTTCAGCTCTTTAGGTCATGTGGAAGGTGTTTAAAAAGGAAAGACAGCAGCCGAAAAAACTAAGCAAATTAAAAATTGTGAAAAAGACTTAATTATTTATTTATTATTTCCTCTACTACTCCTACACGCCATGGCATGCGGTTCCTGGCAATGAGTTTCATCTTTCTCCAACGCATCCCCAATTGCCGTCCCTCCTCCTGAAATGTTCTGCGCCATGTATTTCTCGGACGACCCGTTCTTCTACCATCCTGAGATAACGCCGTCTAGCCGTAGACACCTATTTCCAAACGTTTGTAATCTTTTTGTGATAGTAGCGGTCACATTCCAAGTGCTGCACCGATACAACAGCAAAGATTCAATATTTGAACGGAACAGTCGCCACTTGGTGTTTAAGCTGATCGCATTGCTTCGCCATATCATGGACACCATTCCAAACAGTGATTTTGCTTTGTCGTTTCGGTTCCACCTTCGGTCGAGACAATACTCCCAAGATATTGGAAACTCTCTTTTCTCTCTACCGGCTGTCCAGCAATGTTAACTTGAGTTACTGAGTTAGCGCCGTGGTTGATGATTTTGGTTTTGGCAGTATTAATCTTCAAATCAACAACATTTGCCTCCCTTTCCACATTTATTGTCATTTAGTGTAGCTCCATAATTCTGTGTGAGAATAAAAAAACGTCGTTAGCGTAGTGCAGATGTTTGAGTTGAGATGTATGAGTCCAACGAATTCATCCGTTTCCAGTAGATAAAGCTGCGCGAAGCACATCTCTAATCACCAACACTAAAAGTATTGGCGATTGAATGCAACCATGTCGTACCCCACTTAGGATCTCAAATTCCTCTGACAGCTTTCCTTTATGCAGCACATGACATTTAGAGCCATCGTAGGTTGCTTTAATAAGAGCTTTTAGTTTATCGGGTATACCTCTCCTGTTCAAGACGAGCCAGATAAACTGTCTGTTAACACTGTCAAACGCCTTCTCAAAATCGATGAACAGCAGGTGCAGTGGTGACCGGAATTTAACGCACTGTTCAATAATGATCCGCAGGGTATTGATGTGGTCGACACGGGAGAATCCAGTGCGGAAACCTGCTTGTTCGGCATCGAGTGTATCTTCCAGATGTTTCTTAATTCGCTCAAGTACGACTTTGGCTATTACCTTTGAAACTGCAGGAAGAACGCAAATGCCTCTCAAGTTTTCGCACTCCATAAGACTAAATTTTTTAGGGAGCTTAACAATCATTTCCCTCTTGCACTCGTCGAGGAAACTTTCTGCCTCCCAAGCTCTCTCTACAAGAGGATATAAAAGCTCTGCTGATGACGCTGGAGCGGCACGCAGAAGCTCTGCGGGTATACCATCTAGTCCTACCGACTTGTTGTTCTTTAGTGCGTTGATCGCGGTAGCGATCTCATCTTTACTGGGAGTTAAGGTGCGAATTAGGGAAATTGTTACTTCCGGCAGCTCTGTTTTATTTGGATGCATATCGTTGGCGAATACACGGTTAAGGACCGTAGAAAAATGATCCTTCCATCACTTGAGCTGATCCTCATCTAAAACGAGTACGGCACCATCTAGGCCTTTCACCGGATGTTGGCTAGAGCGGTGGCCACTTGTCAGCTCTTTGTTGATTCTGCAAACGGTTCTACTATCGCACCTGCTTGCTGCTTCCTCTGCTTCTGAGGCCAGGTTGTTATTATAATTACGTTTGTCACGTCTTACACTACGCTGCACTTCTCTCATTTTTCGTCAATACAGTGACTGTAGCTCGATCCTCGCTGCTGTTGGGGTATCTACAATACGAGCTTTAAGTAGCTTACGTTCTTCAATCAGCCTCCAGGTATCTTCGGTAAGCTGCGTGCTGTACCTTGCCTGGCTTCTACCAACAATACTTTTCGCTCCAGATGTGAAAACATTTTTCACAGCCTTCCAATGTTCTTGGATGGTTGCCGGCAGTGAGCTGCTGATTGCTTTCACTCCGTGCGATAAATAGTTCCTTAATTGATATTGCGGAGTCTTTGAACTGATGCAGTACGTAACCGGACAGTAGCTACCATATGGTGATGATCCCGTAGCATACCCATGTCGGCTCCTCGTCTGTTTCGGACATCTAGATTTACCGTACCCCTTTATATTTAGAATCTGTTAAATCCAACCTCAAGGTGCTTACCTTACCTGGTGTATATTATTCAAATTTTAGTATATTTATTGCAAATTTTGACGAACTCAGTCGCTTTGACGTTAACTAAACCACAAAAAAACGAGGGCATGGTATTGGTCACGACCCAATACAAGGTAAAATATCCAAGAGTTGATGAAATAGAGGTTACAGGAAGTGAAGAAATTACACTTCCACCGATAGAATTCTGTAAACTGTTCATTCATTCAAATTCTTATTCTATCTCATAAAAAAAGTCAAGAGGAAGAATTATTTAAAAACATTGCTAACTATACTCGACCGAACACTCCCAAACTAATATCCTCTTGTTCTTACTTAGACAGGCGAATCAAACGATCCCCAAGGAACCTCCGCAACGGTTAATTGTCCTAAAACAAGGTACTTTGGACTCTCGTGAAAGAATCCATTCGAAAATGCGAATCTAGTCAAAAATAAAAACAACCTATAAAAATTAAAAATTTTCATCTAAATTCTCTAGTCGCAGAAATTGATATGGGAGCCCCTCGATCCTGGGTCATTTTTTTTTTGGTTTTATTGTAAGAGAAAATCATCGAAAGAGACATTTGACATCAGACGTTAAAATTGAAAATGCTCAGATCATTTTATTCTGAGCACTTAAAGAACGCTCATACTCTGTGCAAATAAGAAATACAAGCATTTTTCTTGAGAACTCTTTGACTGCTCTGAACTAATTTATGAAAACGCGAAATGACAGAATATTGTGAAAACTTGTTGTTCTATCAGTAAGTTGATATTGGCAACAAAAAACGACATCAAAAAAATACAATTCAGTAAATAAGTAAGTAAGTTGAATTAAGCATAAAACATTTATGTCTCGTTTCATTTGCTGGGTTCATTTGTGCGTGAGCTAAAATATCTCTCTCTCTCCACCGCCAAAACCGAGCAGCGCAGCTGACTGCGCAGCACACACCGCACACAGTTATTAAAGTACGACAGTATCTGATGCCACTTTATGATATTTAAAAAATGTATAAGAGCCTTGCGGCCGAACCCGGGGCCCGATCAGTACCAAAGAAAAAGTATTGTTTATTGGGTACACACACGTGTGTAAAACTAATCGGGTAATTTTTATTTTAAACTTGTATAGGAGCCCCACGAACCCGAGGCTCGATCACTTCCAAATTTTAAAAGAAAGTATTGTCACCGGAAATACACATGTGTACAAAATTTCAGGAAAATCGGGCTTTAGGAAGTGCGTTAAAAATTGATAATTAAAAAAAAAAATTGTATGGGAGCCCCCCGACCCCGGGGCCCGATCGCTTCAAAAAAAGTTTTGTCCATCGGAGATACACATGCGTATAAAATTTGAAGAAAATCGGGAACTTTTTCATAAAATTTGTATGGGTGCTCCCCCCGACCCAGGGCCCGATCTCTCAAAAATTTTTACAAAAAGTGTTTTTCATCGGAGATACACATTTGTATAAATTTTTAAAAAAATCGAGTAAATTTTGTAAAATATTTGTATGGTAGCCCCCCGACCCCGAGGTCCGAAGGGCCTTAAATTTTAATAGAAAGTAATGCCGGAAATATAAATGTGTGCAAAATTTCAATAAAATCGGGCTTTGGGAAGTGGGTTAAAAATTGATCAGAAAATCTGACCAGCCAGCCAGCCAGCCACGTGCACGCGAAGTTAATATAGAGAATTTAAAAAAAATTAAGACAAAATCCGCGAATTCATATGAATATCAATACGAGGAGCACAAGTCCATTCAAGCTTTAGACACTGTCGGCCTGCTTCAAACTAGTTACGAAAACAATAAGTATGCTTTGACTTTTCAAGACGTTTAACGAAGTTCACCGAGGCTATGCCAATACCAAATGCGGAGATAGAGTTATGTGGAAAAAAATTTATGTCGTCTTGTGATACCCGCCGGTACTAACAGACCAAGGCACTAACTTCTTGATTAACCTTTTTAAAGGAGATATGTAAAATTCTAAAAATCAAAAATTCTAAGAATCAAAAGACAACTCCATATTATCCACAAACGAACGGAGTATTAGAACGCCGTGCACCACACACGTACCCGAACGGATATGACCAGAGGGTCTGTATTACTAGTAGGGTAAATAGTTTATTCGGTTAAATGTTCAGTCCGGATAGGGTTAAATGTGCAGTAGGCTTTTTTAAACCTTTCAAAGCTCCAGCAAACGATCTCATCCTACCAAGTATGATTACTTTATTTAGAGCCAGCTAAAACTGGAGGTACATTCCTACTATCTGGAGACAAGTAAATGTTATATTTATCCTCAAGCCAGGCATATAAGTCTAAGCTATAAGTCTAACATCATTTGTCCTCAAAAGCATGGAGAGACTTATTGATGTTCATATTGGAGGCCGGTTAGAATTGTCTACCCCTCTACACTCAAGTCATTTTGCGTACAGGAAAGGAAATAGCACGGAAGGTGCCCATCACTCTCTTGTAAAGAAGATAGAAGGGAGTGGCCCTGTGTGCCTTCTCGACATTGAGGGTTACACTGGCTATGACTCTATTGCAAGGGCAATTAGTAGCAGGGGTATCGAAGACTTGTCGGACTTGTCTTGTGGCTAAAGTTAACGGATATCCCCAAGGAGGAGTGCTTTCTCCCCTTCTATGGTCACTAGTCATTAACAATCTTCTAGTCGATCTTCACAAATCAGGCTACATCGCCATTGGTTATGCGATCGATTTGGCGATTTTTATTATTGGTAAACACTGCACGACTATCACTAGTGTCATGGAAGGTTCTTTACTACACGTTTTAGAATGGTGCAGCGAAGAAAAACTAACCATCAATCCTTGCAAAACCGTTGTAGTGCATTTCACGTAAAGAAGATTGGTCGACTCATCATCTAAAAAGGTGCACGTTAGATTATTCCAATGAGGTTAAATTTCTTGGCCTCATCCTTAATAAACGCCGCAATGGAATTCTCATATCAAGTCCGCCTTCGAACGCGCAGAACTTGCGGTCTAAATCCTAAAATGATACATTGGATGTATACAATGATGGTGCGACCTATTATCGCGTAGGCGTCCATCGTTTGGTGGCAAAAAGTTTTTGAACGGAAAAAGACAACTAAGCTTTCTGGTGCCGTGCGCACCTGCCCTACGACTGCATTAGAAGCTGTTAGATGCGCTATTAAGCTTAAACTAGAATACGGGTACAAACCAGGTGACACCTGAAAACTCTTCACCAAATTTCTGAAAGAGACATGTTCTGCACAATCCTTAATAGTATGGTCAGGGGTTACTGTTTCGGCAGGTTGTTTGAGGTAGAAATATTGGATCGGGCAAACGGCTGCAATGGTATTCCTGCAATGTTCGCTAGAGATCTGGTTTGGTTCACAGATGGATCGAAGATGTAAACTGGAGTTGGAGCTGGTGTCTTTGGACCCAACACCAAAATCGCGATACCAATGGGAAAAAGTCCAGGCGGAATGCATGGAATTAAAGGCAACTGAGCTGCCGTCCATAGTTGCCCAGCACTGATAAATTGTTGGAAACACAAACTTCGTCTGGCCCACTGGGAAAGAGTCCCGGGGCTTAGGCAATCCAAACAATTAATTTTAAAAGGGATAGCATTAGGAAGCGGGTGAGCTTCAGGTCATTGTGGCTTGCGATGTCACCTTAACAAAATTGGTGTGGGCTCAGAGACAGAAATTAGATTCTGCTCGGAGGATGAAGAGTCATCCGAGAACATTCTCTGTTTAATGCTTCATTACTTTGTTTGAAGTGACGCATCTTTCACAAGAAAATATGCTTGACGGCGGAGTTGAGAAATTCCGCCACTAAGGATCTACTATCGTTCATTAGGTTGGTCTCCAGCCAACGCGAAAGTAGAGAAAGCACATATATATAGCGAAAAACCTATAAATATAAATCCAAGTTTAAGATAAGCAATAAAACAAAAGTAACAAGAAAATAAAAACAACTGGTCTATGTTATTTCTCTAACGAACCCCGCGGATCCGCTGAGCATACCGCAGCTATAAAACTTCGTTGCAGTCTACATAACTCTTGTAGACCTCTTCTTTTAGGCAACCCCAATTAAAAAAAGAGGAGCGTGTAACCTTTACGCGCGGTTGAAGTGAAACTTTTTTGGCGTCGTGTCCGATATTACAATGAAATTAGAAGGGAAAAAGAGTCCTAAATACCGAATTTTACACAAATCGGTTGACCCATGATGGATCGGTGATTCCAGACCCTATTGTCCTGATTCTAGAATTTCCTTAGGAATAAGTCCTATAGTCGCATCTTAGTCTTACATACCGAATTTTATACAATTCGCTTGAGAAATGGCTTACTTCCCAAAATTCCAGACCCTATTGGTTAGATCCAAGAATTTCCATAGGAACAAGTTTTATAGTAGGAATTAAGTCCTAAATGCCAGGTCCCAGAATTTTCAAAGGAACAAGTCTTATAGTCGCATCTTAGTTCTACATACCGAATTTCGTACAAATCGCTTGGGAAAGAGCTTAGTTCCCAAATTTCAGACCTTAATGACCACGTTCCAGAATTGATAAAGTTGTTTCACTTACAATAAAATATTGACTCACAAATTGAGTATCGAAAAGAACGCGCGTGAAAAAAATCATATAAAATGAACAAATATTAAAATCAATTAAGTTTTAGAATTTATTTTCCCATTTTTCCCATTTTTCCCATTTATCCCATCAATAACTTCGATAAAGAATTAAGTTATCAAACTAAAAAGTTTATTAAAGAAGCGCAAATTGCGGTCGTCGATTAAACTAAAGCAAGGTATTTAATACAAACTAATTCCTTATAATATACACCAACCGATCCATTACATCCGGAATAAAATAATTTGCAATTCATTTAATTTTAAATTTTCTAATACAATGTAGATGTCGCGTTATTCGTAAGGTATTTAATACAAACTAATTTCATATCATAAACAACAACCGCTCCATTACATCTGCAATAAAATAATTTGCTATTACAATTTGTTATTACAAACTAGTTTCATATCATTTACACCAACTGCTACGCAGATACGGATGTGATCTTACACCCACCCATACATTTTTTTGTCACCAAGTACACCGAGCAATGCAACAATCTCATAGAACGCGGGCACGCGAAGATGAATATAAAGAGCTCAGAAGATAATAAGGCCCCGGGATCTGATGGGATACCAGCGAAACTGATAAAAATAGGAGGCCCCACATTACACCAAGCAATTCATGAAATAATAGTGCAAGTATGGGAAGAATGAGTTATGCCAGAAGACTGGCGAAGAGGTATCCTGTGCCCCATATATAAGAAGGGAGATATAACAAATTGCAGCAATTATAGTGGTATAACGTTGTTAAGTTCCGCATATAAGATTTTCTCCTCTATCCTTCAAGACAGGATAGCCCCATACGCTAAAGTCATCATTGGTCCATACCAGTGTGGAGCTGCTCATAAATGAGAGCAAAAAAAAGTACATGGTGGCCACGTCTGCGAGTAGAAGATCCAACATTGGTCCCTCAATTCAAATAGTGGAGCGCCAATTTGAAGTAGTCTAATCCTTTAACTATCTCGGGTCAACTATAGCAGCCGATAACAGCATGGAACCAGAAATACGCGCACGGTTGCTTAAAGCCAACAAAGCCTACTATAGCCTGTCAAGACTCTTCAAATCCAGGAATTTAACCATAACATCCAAGCTGCTGATATATAAGACAATGGTCATACCAGTACTTACATATGGATCCGAGACTTGATGCTTAGCAAAAAGCATTCTGACCTCTTAGCCGCGCTCGAGAGAAAAGTCTTACGGAGAATTGTTGGCCCCGTATGTGAGGAAGGACAATTCCGGAGACTCTATAATGATGAGATCTAACGAGCGTTACCGCGATGTCGACATCGTGAAGAAAATTAAGCTCGGTATGCTCCGGTGGGCAGGACACCTAGCTCGCATGAGCGAAGAGGATCCTACTTGGAAAGTCCTTTGCGGTAGGATTTATGGAATACGACAGCGAGGCCGGCCAAGCCTACGCTGGAAGGATGGCGTAGACCAGGATGCCCAGAGTTTAGGGATGCCAAACTGAATGACATCGGCTCGAATTCGGGACCGGTGGAGAGACATTTTGCGGGAGGCCCGGACCTAGCCCCGAATGTAGAGCCATATATGATGATGATGATGAATAGTTTATAAAGAGTGAAATAATTAAAAAAATAGTGAAAAAGCCCGATGTTGGTAATATGGACCACCAGAGGTGTTTCTCTTATGGCCCAGGGGGCCATATTGAAGACACTATTATGCATGAACTTTAACAGCGTTGTTTTTTTCAAGGATATAATGGCTTCGAGAGCTACGAAACCACAAAAAAACGACAGACGTGAAACAAAGAAAATATGAAAGCAGCATTAGTTGCCATTAAAGAAAAAAAGAGGGGTTCTTGAAGGCATCAAAACAATTTAGGGTGCCTAAAACTACATTGAGGCGTTTCGCTGCAGAGACACAAAAGCCATTGGAAGATGTGGTATCTACTAAGCTAGGCCGGAAACCCATCTTCCCTCTAGAGCTCGAGGACTCTCTAGTTGAATATACGCTATTGATGGAGGCAAAGTTGTTCGGCCTAACAAGAAAAGACATACGATCACTAGCATTTAAATTAGCTATTAAAGACAATATACCGAATAGGGCTTGGCTTCGTCTATTCCTTAAACGCAATCCGTCATTGTCATTCCGTCAGCCGACTGGAACGTATATAGCTCGTGCAAAGGGATTTTTGAAAGAAAACGTCGCTATTTTCTTCGACCTTTTAGAAACAGAAATGAACACATACAACTTCTCTCCAAACAACATATATAATGTCGATGAAACAGGAATTTCTGTTGTCCCAGCAAAAATGCCAAAGGTCTTAGCTATGAAAGGTCGAAAGCAGATAGGAGCACTTACTTCAGCTGAAAGAGGATCTCTAATAATTTCAATTTTATGTATGAGCGCAGGTGGATCGTTTGTACCACCGATGTTTATCTTTCCTAGGAAGAGGGACAATCCTCTTCTTATGAAAGGTGCACCGCCTGGATCAATTTACGCCAATCATCCCTCTGGATGATTAGTTTGAATCTAATTTGTTTACAAAATGGTTCAAGCACTTTCTTGCAGCGGTGAAACCTTCTACGCTGTCTTCACTATTGCTCATAATGGACGGACATGCCAGCCACACAAGGAACATCGAACTCATTGACCTAGCTAGAAATAATCATGTTCGTATTCTTTCCATTCACCCACACTCTAGTCATAAAATCCAACCACATATTTGAAAACTCAGACTGGAGAAATAGCAGTAAAAGGATTTGCATCAACCTTTTGATAGGCATATCTTCAAGGACCACAATTTTCTTGCAGCAGAGGAAGTTGATAACACTCTTATAACAGTACACAATCAATGTTCACTTAATGAAATTACTAATTCAACTGAAAGGCCTACGATAGTGCAACGAAATGCAGTTGGACCTGAATTCGGTTTCTCAGAACCTTGCACTTCTGCTGATTTAAACCTAATTTCTGAGACATTCCAAACAGAAGCAAACTCATATAAAACAGAAGCTCACATCAGAACCTTCTACTTTTACTGGCATAAGATCAACTTCGTATATATTTCCTCATGAAATTTCTCCTCTTCCTACCCGAGTTAAAACGATTTCAAATCGAGGAAGAAAACCAGGAAAGACAGAACTAATTTCATCATCATCATACAAAGAGGCTCTAAAAGAATCTTTGATAAAGAAACATGCATGAACGAGAATTGAAGAAGCAAACGACTGGACATGAAAAATAAATCAGCAAATTAGAAAAAAAGGTAGATATAAATTGTAGATAGCTTTGAAAATTTAAATACTTCATGACTGTTAATTATTCTAGAAGTTACTCAAGAATTTAAATTTTGGGGACATAAAGAGAAGCAACATTCCCCACAGAAAGAAAAACCAACGTGCAGAAGAAACTACGTCATCAGAAAGTGAGAACTAAAATCGTTCTCGGACGAATTATCTGATTAGAGCCCTGATCGAACTAATCAGGAAGATGCTAAATGTATTTATTGCTCCAGGTTGTTTTCTGAAAACAAGGGAGAAGAAAAATGGTTTTAATGTGTTGTCTGTACCATGTGGGCACATGAAGATTGTTCAGGCAACGAAAAGAAATATTTCATCTGTGAATTTTGCTGTGCATAGATAGCAATCTAAGCAATAATAAGTTGTATTATTTATGGACCACCCCGGTTCATATTTAACACAAGGCGGTCCATATTAGGAGCACTTTTTTAAAAGTTTTAAAATAACTTTCGTTAGTTTTTTTTAAATTTATTTTTTGCTAAGTTGTTTCTTATATTTATGCTTATGAAGGCTGATTATAAAATAATTTCTTTAACTATTAAAAAAAAACCAAAAAATTACAACAACTTCTCAAACGATTTACTGCATATCTATTGGTATAGTCTATGAAGAATATTATAACACCGAAAACTAGAATCATTTCATTTATTTGTAGCTGTGTTATATGGAATGCAAAAAAGTGTAAAAAACCGAAAATTCCAAAAAAATGACATATCTTAGGTTTGTGTTGCAGAACGCCTGCAATAATCAACCAGGCAACGTGTGAACAACGTGGAAATTCGTGCCATAATGACCAATGTAAACACAGCGTTACTTCCTTCGCTTCTGACGTTTGTCATGTGCTCGCTCGTCTTGTTTCGCCAACCCACAAATCCACAAACCCACAAACACACGGGCAAGTGAAGTTAATATATAGAATTTAATAAGAGCAAAGTTGTCACGCTTACTGAACTGTTTATTTCTTTTTTTTTCTTTAATTTTATTTAATTTTTATTTATGTACATTTAACTTAAATTAAAGTGTATATCTAGTTTTCCAGTTTATGTTGTTTTAAAATAATTTCCGAGTTTAAACCTTTTAATGCAATTCAATTAGTAATGTTATGTGAGTCAAAACCTTCTCTATAGAAAGCCCAACTGTTCCGATCGTACACAGATACATGCTTAGATTTGACCAAACGTATTTGTATTAGTAATCAACTAAAGAGCAAAATCCATATAAAATTTTTCTGTTTCCCACTACCACATCTTACGTTTCTCGCTCTTTGCGACTACTTATTTTTTGTACACTGTATTCACAATCCACGAACACACATGCGTTTGGTCTTGGTTTCTCTATCGAGTTGGGCTTTCTATAGAGAAGGTTTTGATGTGAGTTGAGCAGAGAACCAACCAACAGAGACTATACTACACTTATACTTCTCTAGAGAGGGTTTTGGTTTACGGGCTCACATGGTCTATACACTATACGTCTGACGTTTAGACGGCATACGAGTATATTTCAGAGTGTGCAGCTTTGTTGGCAAAAAAATATGGCAGTGCTACGACTTGCACCGTAGTTCATCACATACATCATCATCACATCACATTATATATAAATTATTTATAAGCGAATTTTATTGTTCGTAACCACTAACTGTGATGTGGCTGCATATTGCATAATTATTGGAAGTTGTATATCACTGCCCAATCAGAGTAATGCAGCTTTTGGTTTCAACTCATAAAAAATTTGAGTAGTTTTATATTAAATTTGAAGAGAAAACAAGTGAGCAGCACTAACCAAAGCATCGGAATGGTATGCTAAGAATGTCGCTTTGAAGCATGCAGGCCAATTGTTCATCATTAAATTTTTTTTGCATGGTTCTTTCCCTTCAGTAATTGATCGAAGAGTTATTCAATTTATAAAAAATTGAGTAATTTTAAAATATATTTAAAGAGCAATGAAAATTGAAGGGAGAAGAATGTCGCTTTGAAGCATTCTCGCATTGAAGTTCTCTCCTTTCAGTAATTGGTCGAAGAGTTATTCAATATATAAAAAATTAAGTAATTTTAAAATATATTTGAACAGCAATTAAAATTGAAGGGAGAAGAATGTCGCTTTGAATCGTTCTCGCATTGATTTTATAATAAATTGAGTAATTTTAAAATATATTTGAAGGGCAATGAAAATTGAAGGGAGAAGAATGTCGCTTTGCATGCAGGCCAATCGTTCATTATTAAATTTGTTTTGCATGGTTCTCTCCCTTCTGTAATTGATGGAAGAGTTACTTACTCTGTAAGCATGAGTAAGGATAAGATAAGCGAAAAGAAAAGTAAATAGTTGCAAGGAAGCTTGCAGGTTTTCATTGTTACATGCCTATTTTTTTGTAATATTTCTTTTCTGTAAGACGACCTGCACGAGAGCACTGTATCATTTTATACAATGGTGATAGAACGAGCAGAGCAGAGCACCGATAGAAAATGAACCGAGAATATACCATCACTACGGCTGCGGTAAAGAATTAAGTAGCTGCGCAACTTGTGATGCACAAAAAAATGGCAGGCAGTCTGTATGCACGAAATTGCGGCAACATTTTAAACCAACTTACAGTCTGCTTGTAGGGCGACAATTTGACTTTTACATTTTGCTGTTTGCGTGGAATTTAAAATGGCTGCGTAAACTGCGCCGTCGATTTTTCTTTACTGCATTTGCTGAAAAGTGAATTTTTGACCAACATGCAGCATAAACTACGCAGCGGATTAATTCTTGACCGCAGCCTACTTCTGCATATATTTGTTCTGCTGTTCTGCTCAAGCTATCAGCTTGATGGAATGTTATTGAAATCACATACATCATCATCAATCACATCAAATACAACAGAATAAATAATTTATAAGCTGATCTAAATGTTCACAACAAAATTATTGTGAGGTGGGTGCATATTGCATATCACTGCACAAACACAGTAATGAAAAAATGAGTACGTGTAATCTTTACGCGCGGTTGGAGTGAAGTTCTTTGCCGTTGTGGCCAATATTACGATTAAATTAAAAGACACGAGTCGCTTGAGAAATTGTTAGTTCCCAAAATTCCAGCCCATGATGATCATTTTAGATTTTAGATTAGATTAGATTAGATTTTTATTACCATTCGTTTGAAATATTACAAAATCAAAAAAGCATGGCATTGCCGTCTGCCGATTGACAATTAATTCATTATAATAATTTACAAGTTTTACCACTTTGATTTAGTAAAATAAAAATACACATAAATATTGAAATTAAAAAAAAAAAATAAAGAATTTAATTTACGAAGGAAAGAGGGATTACTTTAGAAGTTGAGCGTAATAATTTGATTTCGATACGCCAGAGCAACTTTGCAATAGCGATACAGTTGTGACACATTAGGCTTGTTTAAGCATCCTAGTACTTCGACGTCCGGTATAAAATCAGTTCCGAAAAAGTGTCTTCTCGTTTCCATGATGATCATATTTCAGAAGTTCCTTAGGAAGAAATCTTATAGTATGATTTGCACCAGATATTCCAGACAATAATGATCATATTCCAGAATTTCCATAGAAAGTAATCTTGTAGTCACATATTAGTCCTACATTCCGAATTTCATGCGAATCGCTTGAGAAGTTGATTTTTTCCCGAAATTCCAGACAATAAGGATCATATTCCTTAATTTCCATAGCAAGAATAGCAAGTCGCATCTTAGTCCTACATTCCGAATTTCATGCGAATCGCTTGGGAAATGGCTTAGTTCCCAAAGTACATTTAAAAGAGGCTCACTTAAAAGTGTCTCACTTAACAGTGTCTCACAACAGTGGGACATATAACATTTTACTTTTTGAACATGCACCCCCTTATACCTTGTAGTGAGACGTTGTCACGTCAAAAGGGATCGCTTGATCTCAATTAATTCAGTTTTTAAGCAGTCACCACTTAAAGCTGACGATTTCCCCCCACCAGTGGTAAGGGATCTGAAGCTTTAGCTTTAATACTCCTAATAATAAAGATCCGTTTTGAAAAATAAAATTTTTTTTAAATAAATGTGAATCCTTTATTAAAATTGGCGCAGTCGGTAGGATTGACTAAATAGAACGAATATCTATTAATTTAAAAAGTCAATCCTTGAAACGAACAAAAACGCGAAAATTTGCAAACCAAGTGAAACATTGCAAGTGAAAAGTGTTCAACTGATGAACGAATATCATCAATTACATTTAAACAAATTCAATGTTTAATCACTAAATAAAGTGAAAAGTGATCAACTCTACTTGACCAAATTTAGTGACAATAAATTATTCGAACGAAAATCGAATATAATATTGAATGTAAATTATTTAGTAACCAGAATTAACAAAACTAACTAATGTTACAAAACCTCATAGAGAGGAAATAATTTCAAGAAAAGTGTAGAGCCTATAATTAAACCAATAAAAAAATTAAATTAAACCATATGAAAAGTGAAGGAAATTATGAAGAATCAAAAAAAAAACAACAAACTGAAGAAAAGTGGTATGATCCCCCAATGTGATCGATTAATGAAGAGATTAAAAGAAAAATTAAGGAAATTCAACCCTTACAAACAGCAACAGACATATAAACTCAAGCTCCGAAGAGGACGACGCCAGTATCATGGCGCACAATCAACATGATCAACAACAACCACCGCTAGGAGTTGGTAATAATATTAATAATAATAATATATTAAGAAGTTTACTATTAAATCCATTGAAGTATATAGAAAGACTATTTATATATAGATTACTACTTTTGATGGAGGAACAGAAGATCTTCCAATTTTTATTCAAAATGTCGATGACATTATTCCCACTTTATTGGAATACAATGATCATGATCAAAAAATGTGTATTAATTTGTTAAAATCAAAATTTATAGGTAGAGCAAGACAAAGTATAAAAATTCATACCCACTTAACAACATGGACATATACCAAAGCTATGCTAATAGAAAATTTCGGTGGCTTCAAAAATAGCAACAAATTATATGAGGAATTGAGAAATTCTCAGTACAGAGGGGATGTTATAAAATTTTATATCTACATTCAGAAAACCCTCTCTTCATTAAATCAAAAATGCCAACAAGAAAATAACCTCTTAGATATAACCAAGCAGCACTTAATATCTTTAAAGAAAAACTGCCAACTCATATGAGGACAATCCTCTATGCTCTAAAACCAAACACCATGGAGTTAGCACTTTATGAGTTAAATAGTGCAGGATTTGTCATAAAAAAACAACGATGTAGACAGTTACAATGAAAAATAAAAACACTATAATAAAAAATTAGAAAATAGGTATGAGCACAAAAATAGTAATAATTTTAAAACTCCCAAACCCCTTCAGAAATAATTACAATAGGGAAAATAATAATAACAACAAACACAATAATAATAATTGGCAACCAAAAACGTACGTGCCAAACAATCAAAACAATTACCAAAAACCAAATAATAACAATTATAACAGAAACTATAACCCAAACAACTATAGACAACAACCCCAAAAATTAGAGCCTATGGATATAGATCCTACATATTCTCAAATCAAACGAATACCAAAAGCTTATTATGCGGAAGACACAGGAGGTAATACAACTTTTCGGTATGCAGCCTCGGAACAAGAAGCGAAACGCCCTTTATTAAATTAAAATAAGGACAAACAACTTTTAGAATGCTCATTGATACAGGAGCAACTAATAGCCTTCTTAGAGAAGTAGATGCTCCAAAGAAATTTCTTAAAATAAGAAGAAATCCTCTAATTATAAAAACTTGTGGGAACCCAGTAGCTATAAATAAAGAAATTATTATACCTAAGGATCAATTTATTTTTTCTGTCATTGAAGATTGTAAATTTCAAATCCACATATTCAGTTCAGAATACAACGGAATAATAGGGAGTTATATTTTAATTCCAAACAATTGTGTAATCAATTACAAAAATAAAATATTAAAGTTGAACGCTAATATGATACCTTTCTTCCTCAACAGAAATGAAGAAGAAGAACATGAAAGTACAATCAATTACTTTAATAATATTTCACCTCTCAATACAATTATTGATCATTCTTTTACAAATGAACTTAGGACTGAGCATTTGAACTCAGAAGAAAAAAATACATTAATGAAATTATTAAAAACTCACAAAAATTCTTTTTACCATAAAGGTGACGATTTGAGTTTCACCAACCACGTAAAACACAACATAACAACGGAAAATACTTCCGCTATATATACAAGAATATACAGATATCATGAAATCCACAAAAAAGAAGCGGATAGGCAAATAAAAGAAATGCTTGAATCAAAAATTATTCAGCATTCCACTTCGCCTTATAACGCCCCAATCTGGGTCGTTACCAAAAAAGAAGACCACGCTGGTAATAAAGAGTGGTGAATCGTAATAGACTACAGAAAATTAAATAGTGTTACCAAAGAAGATAGATATCCCATCCCAAACATGGATTCGATTGTAACGAAGTTTGATTACAACACCTTCGTTACACATCCTATCTCTAACATAAAATAACAAAAAACACAAAATCAATAAAATGTACACACCCCATCTCTAACATAAAATAACAAAAAAACAAAAAAATCAATTATATGTACACAGTGCAGTATGGTAGTGGCAGAGAATAATTCCCAACCACTCAATACACTAGGGCATGTAAAACATGCATGTCGAACAAGCACAAATCGAGGAAGAAACTTCTGCATTACGCAGCAACCTCTCCTCGTAAGGTTAAGCTTCGGCATACCGGCGTTCATGTCGAATGAACCGTCAAAAGCAAAAACAATAAATTCTTGCTTTCCGCACACATGCATTTAGTGTAATCAGTAGCGACGCTGTGTTTGTTTACGCACTGCTTATTGAGCTACACTCCGCATGCATAAAGTGCATCTCCAGAAGTATTTTCTACTGCTCTTCTATAAATAGTAGCAACGCTGTGCTTGTTTACGCGCTGCATATTGAGCTACACTCGTATCACCAGAAGGACAGAATCATTTCTGCTTCTCCTTTTCATCCACTGTTCGTAGAACTCAGTAGCAAAGCTGTGCTTGCTTACGCGCTGCTTAGTGAGCTACACTCCGCATGCACAGAAGTGCAACACCAGCAGAACTGAATCACTTCGCTTCTACTTATATCATTAGGGCATCAGTTAATTGTTCTGTAAATCCACCGACGGTGTTGTGTTGCTTTGCTTACACACCGATCGGGGAGCTACACCTTGCAGTTACATTATAATTATCATTGTCTTGGAAATCGAACTATTCTCTATACTGCTAAGATTTCGATTTCCAAGATTCGTCTTTACCACCGATGTCGAAAAAATGTATAGACAAGTCGTCATCTCACCCGAAGATCGCCACTTTCAACTCATTATCTGGAGAAAAGATGCCTTCAAACCCATAGTGTACTACCAGCGGTTACTTATGGCACAAGGTCTGCTCCGTATTTAGCGACAAAGTGCTTACAACAACTGGCAAAAGAGAACACCGTTCGTTACCCGCTGGCCGCGCAATTTCTTCAAGAGAATTTCTATGTGGATGATGGCCTCGGCGGAGCAGATAGTTTGGTGACTGCAATACAATTACAAGAACAACTAACGCAGATCATGAAAGAAAGTGGTTTTAAATTACGAAAATGGTGTGCAAACCACCCACAATTGCTCCTAAACATCCATCAAGAGAATTTTGAAGTAAATTTAGATTTGGAAGGAACAAAAGCTGACTCCATAAAAACATTAGGACTCACATGGATGCCGAAGGACGACAAGTTATGCGTTAAAGTGAACCTCGAAGCGGTCAAAAGGGTTACTAAACGCACTGTCACATCAGACCTTGCAAGACTTTTTGACCCATTAGAAATCCTTTCTCCCATAGTGGTAGCAGCCAAAACTTTTATCCAGAATTTGTGGGAATTAAAACTGGACTGGGATCAATCGCTACCTGAAGAATTGCACACAAAATGTCTCAGATTTCGCTCAGACTTGAACGTATTACAAACACTTCAAATATCAAGGCACATATATAAAGGAAGAGTTACAGAAGACACATTTTTACCGACGCATCTGAAAAGGCGTATGGAGCAGCAGCTTACATTCGTTCAGTGTTCAAAGACGGCACCATCATGACACGATTGTTGTGTGTAAAATCTCCCGTAGCTCCATTTAAAAGGCAAACAATACCACGTTTGGAGTTGTGTGCAGCGGTACTAGGAGCACAATTAGCAGCCAAAATCAAGTCAGATCTCAAATTTACCAACCCAACATGGCTCTGGACTGATTCAAAAATCGTGTTATCATGGATATATTCCTCATCAGCATCATCAAGGGGAATGTCACCAAAGGCCCTGAAGGAATGCACTCTGTGGTTCTATGGACCACTGTTTCTACATGGAAAAGAAACAACTTGGTCACCAAAGTTTAAGCCAGTCCTTGCAATTGAAAACAACTTGGAACGAAAAAGGAAGGCACCTGAATCATTAGTCGTGGTAGCTGCAGAACCTGATTTTGTATACAAAATCAACCACAAAAATCTTTTCATCGACTACAGCGAATTGTGGGATACGTGTTTCGCTTTATAACCAACACCAGATGTCAAAAGGATCGCCGAGAGTCTCAAACATCATTAATGACGACGGAATTAGATCAAGCACTAATCCCAATTATCGCAAAAATGCAAGCATCGGAATTCAAAGAGGAAATTCAGCAGCTAAAAAGATATAACGAATTACGACTCAAATGACTCAAAGCACCAACTACTCATTCCGTACAATGATCCTATTTCAAAAGTAATATTTGAAATGGTTCATAAAGAAAGTAAGCATTGTGGTGCCCAAACACTACTAGGAATTGTTCGAGAACGATATTGGCCAATAAATGGAAAAATTATGGCACGAGCTACAGTTCACGTTGTACGATATGAGCAGAGAACCACATAATGGGAAACTTGCCTTCTACACGGGTGACACCAGCTCGGCCATTTATAAACACTGGAGTAGATTATTGTGGTCCAATAACAGTACACTACAAACTACGTGGAAAAAGACCGCACAGGGCTTATATTGCAGTCTTTTGTTGTTTCGGGACGAAGGCGGTGCATCTAGAGCTTGTAAGTGATCTCACCACAAAGGGATTCATTGGTGCTCTCAAAAGATTCATCGGCCGACGTGGACTCTGCCAAAATTTGTATTGTGACAATGCAACGAACTTTGCTGGAGCGAAAAATAAAATACCTGAACTGTCAACTGTAATCTACTCATCTGACGCGCAAGAAGCAATTACAAATGCATGCAACAACAGAGGCATACAGTTCAATTTCATACCACCAAGACCACCACACTTTGGTGGCCTATGGGAAGCAGCTGTGAAATCTGCAAAACATCTCTTAGTTCGAAGTTTAGGAAATGCATCTTTGACGTATGAAGAGCTGGAAACTCTGGTAATCGAAATTGAAGCAATACTAAATTCCAGACCAATTTCACCAATGTCAAATGATCCGATCGACGTAGCTGCACTAACTCCAGGACATTTCCTAATCGGTGAACCACTCACAGCTCAGATTGACGCACAGGCTAAATCTATTAACACCAGCTTGGAAACCAGATGGAAGTTAGTATCTCGGCTTAAACATGAATTTTGGATCAGGTGGTCGCGGGACTACCTCAACGAATTACAATACCGAAATAAATGGCAAGAGCGGTCGAAAAACGTTAAAGAAGGAGATATCGTTATCATCAAGGAACAGAACATTCCAGTCATGAGATGGCCCTTAGGACGTGTAATAAAGACCTACAAGGGAACCGACGACATCGTAAGAGTTGCAGATATTAAAACAGCTTCAGGCGTATTTAAACGAGCAGTTCGATATCGGGCACCACTTCCTAGACTCAGCGACGAAAAATAAAAATGTGAACAACAACCAACTCAACAGGCTACGACATCAACCGACAATTGCGAATCACAGCCCTCTGATGAAATGTCGAAAAATGCCTATATTACTTATTGCACTGCTCACACTCCCACTCATTCTCGCAGTGAAAGTGGAAATAACGGAGTTTGAATTTAAAATCGGCATACACTTCGAAGGAATTGGCAACACGCGAGCATCATGATCCGAATGGAATATTATCACCTACTACGAACTACAACCATATTGGCAAGAGATGTCTGCTTTCACCAATGGAACTAGAGCTCTGCAGCATTTATGCAATCTCATAAATCAAAAGGCAAATTGCATTAATGCACTACGGACCCTTGAATTCGGATCAGCAGACTTGTAGGATGAAAATATTCTACTCAAAGGCAAGAGAGTCAAACGTGACGCTGTAAACTTTGTCGGCAACATCGCTAATTCGCTGTTCGGTGTCTTAGATTCGAATTACGCAGAACAAATGTCGAACACAATCAACTTAATCAAAGAAAATGAAGGCAACCTTAAACAGCTCCTCAAGAATCAAATATCAATTATTGATGCTACGCTTAATGTATTCAAACAAGATGAACGCAAGATAAAGGAGAAATTCGACAACCTAGATGCACAATTAACGGAAATCTTATCATGGCTACACGAGGATAAATGGGAAAGTCACCAAACAAATTTAGTTCAAATTTGTTTGTCACTATCAGTTCAACTTTCCATGATATCAGCAAGACTACATCGAATTCAAACTACAATAGTCGCAGCATTATCCGACTCGCACCACGGAAAAATCAGCCCAATGTTATTATCACCATCACAACTTCAATCAGAACTAGTACAAGTAATAAATCACCTTTCAACATCCTTACGGTTGCCGGTCAGCCAAGACAACCTCCTACAACTTTACAAGATAATGAACGTAAAAAGTGGAGTGACCAACGACCATGTCATCTTTCACATAACCAGCCCATTATGTGATCCAGAGACTTTCGAACTCTTAAAAGTACATCCAATTCCAACGCCAATAAACAACATAATGGTTGCGATTCGACCATGCAGTGACCTCATAGCTGTAAATGTTCACAGAGATCAATATTTTGTATTGACGGAAAGGCAGTGGAGATCATGTATAACAGTAAGGGAAGATGATTTCTTGTGCCCAAACATACAATATAAATTAAACGCAGACGCGGACAGATGCCTGTGTGAAATCTCACTTCTCAATAACAACAGTCGCACTAATTGCAATGTTGCGCCCACCATGGATAACACGTCACTTACACAGTTGGAACACAAAAACCAATGGCTGTACACAATGCAGAACCCCACTCGAATAAACGCCGTATGCGGACATGAACATTCCCAATTTACTTTGAAAGGCTCCGGGCTCCTCAAAATAAATCCAGATTGCACGCTAAATCATAAGTCGATCGTTATCCAAGGTCATCAAACATATTCCTCTTCACTTCAGTCCTCATACACAACCACTGCAAACATTAGTGATGTAGTGTATCCAGTTGAAATGCAATCACTTTATGAAAACTTCTACACCAAGAACTACACTGATCATCTTCAAAACATATCAGACATCCAGAGCAAGCTGCACCATCAGGAATTGACGGGTTTGCCATTACAACTCCAACACATCAAATATCATCATTCAACTGTTGCCTAATGCCGCTCTTACTCTTGCACTTGGAATCATCATAGAATTATCTACAAACGAACCCAATATCGAAAGATGGAGCAAAACCAGCCACCCCCCTGTCCAGCACCCCGTCAACACGTGACACCGACAGACTTTGTGGTGACAGTCACTTAAATTCTTACGGTGATGAGAATTGACCTAGAATTATTAGAATTACATAACAATTTTAAATGTTACATACTTACAGTCATATACTTTGCCCAATTATTCATTGTCTATAGTAAGCATATGTTCTGGCTGAGTTATTTTATCAGCCAGCGATTATTACAAATAAAAAAAGGGGCTCAATAACTTAGAAAAGAATGAATAAAATTCTAGAACAAAAAAAAAATAATATGTTAATAAAAAAGACTGTAGCAATTGAAATATGTCATGTCGGTACATTAGGTTTTAGTTGAGCACAGCTCAACGCCGGGCTGCATGTTCAAACCTTCACAGAGAATTTCTTTCATATGTACATACGTGTGTACATATGCTTGCATAAAATTCTAATTGCCCATCGACAGCTTTCAGTTGCTCCAGTCAAAATTTATGTATGTCACACTACATAATTCGTTATGTGATTTATTTCCGCTGTAGGTCATTGCACATTGCGAAATTGATCGCTTTAGCAACGAACTACAGCAAAGAAAAAAAAAACAACCTATAAAAATTAAAATTTTCATCTAAATTCTCTAGAAAATCGTCGAAAGAGACATTTGACATCAGATGTTGAAATTGAAAAAGCTCAGATCATTTTATTCTGAGCACTTAGAGCACGCTCATACTCTGAGCAAATAAGAAACACGAGCATTTATCTTGAGAACTCTTTGACAGCTCTGAACTAATTTATGAAACCGCCAATCGACAACAAAAAACGACATCAATAAAAATAGAATTCAGAAAATAAGTAAGTAAGTTGAAGTAAGCATAAAACATGTATGTCTCGTTTCATTTGCTGGGTTCATTTGTGCGTGAGCTAAGATTTCTCTCTCTCTCTCTCTCCACCACCAAAACCATGCCGACTGCGTAGCACAAACCGCACACAGTCATTAACAAGAACGTCGGTATCTGATGCCACTATAAGAAACAATTTATAAGGACCTTGCAGCCGAACCCGTGGCCCGAAAACTACCAAATTTTAGAAAAAGTATTGTTTATTGGGTATACACATGTGTGTAAAATTTGAAAAAAATCGGGTAATTTTTATTTTAATTTGTATGGGAGCCCCACGAACCGGGGGCCCGATAACTTCCAAATTTTAAAAGAAAGTATTTTCACCGGAAATACACATGTGTACAAAATTTCAGGAAAATCGGGCTTTAGGAAGTGTTTTAAAAATTGATAATTAAAAAAAAAATTTTTGTATGGGAGCTCCCCGACCCCGTGGCACGATCGCTTCAAAAATTTTACAAAAAGTTTTGTCCATCGGAGATACACATGCGTATAAAATTTGAAGAAAATCGGGAACGTTTTTCATAAAATTTGTATGGGTGCCCCCCCCCGACCCAGGGGCCCGATATCTCCAAAAATTTTACAAAAAATGTTTTCCATCGGAGATACACATTTGTATAAAATTTTTAAAAAATCGGGTAAATTTTGCAAAATATTTGTATGGGAGCCCCCCGACCCCGAGGGGCCTCAAATTTTAATAGAAAGTATTGTCACCGGAAATACACATGTGTGCAAAATTTCAGGAAAATCGGGCTTTAGGAAGTGTTTTAAAAATTGATAATTAAAAAAAAAATTTTTGTATGGGAGCTCCCCGACCCCGTGGCACGATCGCTTCAAAAATTTTACAAAAAGTTTTGTCCATCGGAGATACACATACGTATAAAATTTGAAGAAAATCGGGAACGTTTTTCATAAAATTTGTATGGGTGCCCCCCCCCGACCCAGGGGCCCGATATCTCAAAAAATTTTACAAAAAATGTTTTCCATCGGAGATACACATTTGTATAAAATTTTTAAAAAATCGGGTAAATTTTGCAAAATATTTGTATGGGAGCCCCCCGACCCCGAGGGGCCTCAAATTTTAATAGAAAGTATTGTCACCGGAAATACACATGTGTGCAAAATTTAAATAAAATCGGGCCTTTGGAAGTGGGTTAAAATTGATCGCAAGATTCCATGACGCACAAATCCACAAATCCACAAAAACGGGCAAGTGAAGTTAATATAGAGAATTTAAAAACAAAAAAATTTAATTAGCTTGCACTGCACATTTAGCAATTTAAGCAAAATAAAATCATAATCATCAATAATTAGTATTGCACATTTAGCAATGTTAACCAAATAAAATTATAAGAATCAGCAATAATTAATTATTTAAGAAGCAATATTTTTAATAAAAGACGAGAGAATTATACAAGCCGTTGGAGTGTTTATTTCTTTCCATTCGCCAGCTAACCAAGTTCAAGTGCTTGTGTTAATCAATATACGTTATCTTGGTGTCATCGCCTTGATAACAATTAAAAACATTTTGATCCTTGTCCTTGTGAAATCGCTTGGACAAGACATTCAGCAACATTTTGATTGGTAAATTCACCTTTCATAAACATTCTTCCCTGTCCTTGTGCATTCGCTTGGACAAGACATTCAGCAACATTTTGATTGGTAAAATCACCTTTCATAAACAATCATATTAGCCTGTATTATAGCTTATAACCATTATATTAGTTTGTACCCATCGTATTAGCCTGTATATTAGCTTATAACCATTATATTAGTTGATACACATTTTTAGCCTGTTATCATATTAGTTTAAGTATATTAGCCCTATGTTAATAAAACGAAAAAAATGAAAGAAATCAACAAAACCTACACGCAATCTTAAAAATTTATTTTGTAACATTGAAGAAAGAAGGAGAAAGAAAGTTAAGCAACTAGTAGCACAATCTGTTAATACTATTAATATCAGAACCAATCATATGTCAGAACAACAAAGAACAGGTATTCAAAACATAGTTAGCAAATTTTCCAAATTATTTGATGGCCCAAATAATAAACTTTCATGTACGACTGTTGTCAAAGGAGAAATAAGAACAACAACAGATTCTCCCGTATATTCCAAATTTTATCCATACTCATGGCACTCAAAGATGAAGTCGAGAGCCAAATACAGAATCTTCTAAAAGATGGTATAATAAGACGTTCAAGATCACCATACAATTCACCAGTGTGGATTGTACCAAAAAAAGCAGATGCATCCGGAAATAAAAAATTTAGATTAGTCATAGACTATCGCAAGTTTAACGCTATAACAATTTCCGACCGATATCCAATTCCAGAAATAAATGAAGTATTAGCCAATCTCGGAAAAAATACGTGGTTCACAGTCCTTGACCTTAAGAGTGGTTTCCATCAAATACCTTTAAAGGAAGAAGATATGGAAAAAACAGCCTTTTCGGTAAACTATGGTAAATACGAGTTTACTAGGCTTCCTTTTGATCTAAAAAATGCTCCTTCCATTTTCCAGCGAGCATTAGACGATATCCTTAGAGATCACATTGGCAAGATATGCTATGTGTACATTGATGATATCATCATCTATAGTAAAGACGAAACTTCACATCTAGAAAATATTTCCAAAATATTCGAAACTCTGAACAGAGCGAATATGAAAGTTCAGCTCGACAAATGCGAGTTTTTCAAGCAAGAAATAGAATTTCTAGGCTTCATTGTTTCTTCTAAGGGTATCAAGACAAATCCAGATAAAGTAAGTGCTATCAAAAACTTTCCACCGCCTCAAACTTTAAAATACCTGAGATCCTTCCTTGGCATGTCAGGTTATTATCGACGGTTCATTCAAGACTATGCAAAGCTTGCAAAACCCCTGACGTCTCTTTTAAGAGGGGAGGATGGCCGAATTCCAAAAAACTTATCTAACAAAAAACCAATACATCTAAACGATGACGCTAACGAAGCTTTCAATAAAATAAAAAAATCCTTAGCATCAGACGATACGATTTTAATCTACCCTGATTTCAATTGTCCTTTCGAGCTCACAACAGATGCCTCGAACTACGCCATAGGCGCTGTATTATCCCAAAAAGAGACACCTATAACATTCATATCCAGGACTTTAAATAAAACCGAAGAAAACTTTGCAACCAACGAGAAAGAGATGTTAGCCATCGTTTGGGCTTTAAATTCTCTTAGAAATTACCTTTACGGTACAGCAAAAGTTCTTATATTTACTGATCACCAGCCTTTAACTCACGCGCTCAGTACTAAAAATAAAAATACCAAATTAAAACGATGAAAAGCAGCACTAGAAGAATATAACTACGAGCTCAAGTACAAACCAGGAAAGACAAACGTGGTAGCAGACGCGCTATCTAGACCACCCATGTCCACACAAATTAATTCCCTAACACCTACAATTCATAGTGATGAATCATCATCTCATGGCCTTATTTATTCCGTAGAATCACCAATCAATTGTTTTAAAAATCAAATTTTTCTTCAAGAAGGTACACCTTCTAATCTTTCATTTCAAATACCATTTCCGACTTATCACAGACATACTATTATTGAACCTATTTACAATAAAACAAACTTATCCAAATCCTAAAATAATGTTTAAATCCATTGGTAACGAATGGAATCAAAACGAGCGAACGCATAATGGGTATGATCCAAAATGTTTACAAAGAACATTTCAGTTCTTATAAGAACCGTTTTACACAAATACAAGTTCAAGACGTGAAAAACGAACAGGATCAAGAAAATTTAATAATGGATGAACATAATCGTGCACACAGGAACCAGAAGGAAAATAGACTCCAAATATTAGAAAAATATTTTTTCCCTACACTAAGTAAGAAACTTAAAAAAATCACAAAACTATGCTTAATATGCAAACAGAACAAATATGATAGACACCCTAATAAGGTATCTATACAATCCACTTCGATTCCGAAATATCCCGGTGAAATTATACACATCGATGTATTCTCTACAGAAGGAAAACTGGTTATCACTGCAATCGATAAATTTTCCAAATATGCTGTCACAAAAAGGATAAAGTCAAAAGCTGTAGAAGATGTAAGACAGCCAATAAGAGACATTGTCTTTGGCTTCGGAATACCAAAAGTAATCGTTCAATGCAGCCTCAATTCTCTTTATGTTGCAAAACGAGTTTGGAACTCAAGTATTTACAACACCTCCCTATACAAGCACATCAAATGGGCAAATAGAGAGATTTCATTCAACTCTCGCTGAAATTATGCGATGTTTGAAATCAGAAAAAATTTACGAATCCTTCACGGAACTTTTAGAAGCAGCAGTTAACGCATATAACTTCTCTGTACATTCAGTCACAAAAAGAAAGCCAGTTGATATATTTTTCAGTAGAAATACCGAAAGTTCAGCACAAGTCGAAGAAGCACGCATACAAAATATAGATAAATTAAAGTCTAAACAGGAAGCTGATATAACATATCATAATAAAAAAAAACTATTCCCCTGGAGATATCATTTACATCAAAGTTAATAAACGATTAGGTTCAAAGCTTTCAGCAAGATATAAAAAGGAAAAAGTAAAAAAAAATAAGTCAACAATTGTTGTAACAGAATCAGGCAGAATTGTTCATAAATCAAACATAAGAAACTAATCCTAAAATCCAAACTCACCTCTCTCCTTTCCTTTATCCCACAGGTTTCTAATAAAATCAATCCAAGGAAACATTAGCATCCTAGACTACTCTAATTCCCCAATCATCATCCTAAACAATGGTCATTCCAAGATTTCAGAAGGAAACATAAAATTCATACACACTATAGAACTGACTCCGTACGAAAACTTCCTTTCAGAAGCACATTCTATTATCCTCAAACAAGTTCCCAAAACTAATCCTTTCTTCCCAATCATCCAACATGAATTAGAACAGATTAAATACATAATTAAAAATTTAAAAGTTTATAGATCAAAACGATCCCTTGATTTCATAGGGACCGGTTAGAAGTGGATAGCCGGAACACCGGACCACGAAGATTTTAAAATTCTTAGAAATAAAATTAATAATGTAATTGAAAATAATAATGAACAAATAGAAATAAACGAAGAATATAAGAAAAGAATTAATACACTTACTAATGTAACTAATGAAATTATAAATACAATTAAGAAAGACAGTACTATTGAATATCAATTTAATGTAATATTACTATTTAAAATAAAACTTATAAAAGAAGAGCTAACGAATATTATATTCGCAATTGAACTTGCTAAAGAAAACATTGTTAATTCTAATATTATGTCAAAAAACGAAATTAATTTAATATTAAGTAAAATGGATAAAGAAATCTTGCCTTATAACGGGTGTTTTTTTTGGAGGTTTGTTTTTCCGATAGATGTCGTTTTATTTTATGACAGTTGTTTTGACAGCTCAAAGTGGCATTTCTACTCAGTATTGTTTGGCAAATCATTATGAAAAAAAAAAAAAAAAAATGACATTTGTGAAAAATAGTCGTGGTAGCCATATGCCAGAAATTGTGTTTAAATGTTAGATATAACGTGTTTTTTTAAGAGGTTGCCGATTTTTTTTTTGAATAAAACACATATTAAATAATGAAATGACCAAAATTTTTTTTTATTTGTTAGATAATTTTTTGGCATTTAACATTTAAACACAATTTCTGGTATATGGCTACCACGACTATTTTTCACAAATGTCATTTTTTTTTTTTTTTTTTCATAATGATTTGCCAAACAATACTGAGTAGAAATGCCACTTTGAGCTGTCAAAACAACTGTCATAAAATAAAACGACATCTATCGGAAAAACAAACCTCCCAAAAAAACACCCTGTACAAATGTAGAACAAGCAATAAAATTTGCTGATGTAAAAATTGCACCTGATTTAAAAAATGTACTTTATATTATTAGTATTCCAAAAACAAAAAATGAACTCTATGAAAAACTAATGTTAATACCAATTAAAAAGAAAAATGGCTTAATAAATAAAATATCTGAAAGAAATATATTAAAGAATGGAAAAAAGATATATGGATTACTAAATAACTGTAAGAAAACAGAAGACATTTCTCTC
Organism: Nephrocerus scutellatus; assembly: GCA_947095585.1. Classification (NCBI taxonomy): domain Eukaryota; kingdom Metazoa; phylum Arthropoda; class Insecta; order Diptera; family Pipunculidae; genus Nephrocerus; species Nephrocerus scutellatus. The sequence goes on along the minus strand of OX352763.1, from coordinate 88,366,181 downwards.
TGTAAACAAACAGATTTAGTGGACTTAAGTAATGATAACTGTATAATAAGTTTATTAGAAAATAAAAATGCATCGTGTAACTCGACAAATAGTCAATATATCGCTCAACTCGAAGAAATATCCCCCGGACTTATCATCCTCAACCAATTCAACGGTACAATAGAATCCAAAAACAAAACACAATCCATTGGTGGAAACTACGTCATAAAATTTAATAATGAGACAATCCTGATCAATAATCAACGATTCGTCGCTGAAGAACTCATCAATATCCAAGCTTTGCCACCACAGTTACATCCAACTTCAGAAGATTTAGCTATCGAAGAGGTCCTTTCGTTAGAACTGATGAAGGAACTTAATACAAAAAATACACAACATATTAAAAAAATACAAACAGAAAAAAAAACATTCACCAAATAACAACGTATTCGATTTTTGCAGTCCTATTTCTCATAATAGTGATACAATACTCAAGAAAATCCAGAACATCGATAGCAACACCACCTATGATAACGATAACAACTAATCAAAGTGAACCCAATCAATCAGCATCCATTCAAACGTACCCGAGCTTCTACAACATCATGTAAAATGCGTGGACGCATTATTTTAAGAAGGGAGGAGTTAAGACAACAAACATTTAATGTTCCCACGGAACACATGAGTCAGCAAATTCCATCAACAGGTAGTGCTCGTGTGCAGCACATTAACACCGATTGCTGCAACATTAATTAAAAGCTAACTCAGCGTCTGGATTCAATGGAAATAAAGCTGAAACGAAAAACAACGACAAACGGCAAGCGATGCATAGGTTTAGCTATTTTTAAGAAAATGAAATGTAGGTTAGTTTTAAGAGTGAAGTCAAACAATAAAATTTTTTTTTTATAGAAAGTTAATAAGAAATAAATTTATTTGCATTCGCTTGGACAAGACATTCAGCAACATTTTGATTGGTAAAATCACCTTTCATAAACAATCATATTAGCCTGTATATTAGCTTATAACCATTATATTAGTTTGTACACATCGTATTAGCCTGTATATTAGCTTATAACCATTATATTAGTTGATACACATTTTTAGCCTGTTATCATATTAGTTTAAGTATATTAGCCCTATGTTAATAAAACAAAAAAAATGAAAGAAATCAACAAAACCTACACGCAATCTTAAAAATTTATTTTGTAACATTGAAGAAAGAAGGAGAAAGAACCCTAGGTGACCGGCGAGCGTCACCCGAGCAACAACGTTACATGATATTAGATAAACTAGGACAAGCAGTATATTTTACAACACTAGATCTCACAAAAGGATTTTTTCAAATAGAAGTTTATGCTAAAGATAGAAAAAAACAGCATTTAGCACATTAACTGAGCACTATGAGTTTTTACGAATGCCATTCGGTTTAAAGAATGCACCCGCAACATTTCAAAGACTCATGAATGAAGTCTTGAAAGACTACATAGGAAAAATATGCTACGTTTATTTAGATGATATCATAATATTTTCATTTGGCCTACAAGAACATATGGATTCACTCCATAAAATCTTATTGACACTTACGAACGCAAATCTTAAAGTATCATTACACAAATCTGAATTTCTACGTAAAGAAACAGAATTTTTAGGACATGTAGTGACTCCAAATGGTGTAAAACCAAATCCAAAGGAAATAGAAACTATAAAGAATTTTCCTATCCAAAAAACAGTAAAAGAAATCCAAAGCTTTCAAGGTTTAACAGGGTACTACAGAAAATTTATAGATGACTATGCAAAAATAATTAAACCTTTAACTTTATGCCTAAAGAAAGATAGTAAAATAAATATAAACGATCAAGACTACAACGAATCCTTTCATAAATTAAAAACATTAATGACAACTGATTTAATTAATAGACATACCGACTTATCAAAAGGATTTACACTAACAACTGATGCAAGCAATTTTGTTATTGGAGCAGTATTAAGTCAATCTCATAATCCCCTTTGTTTCGCTTTTTTATTGGAAACAATAGAAAAGGAATTTATTAGCCATTGTCTAGGCTACTGATATTCTGATATTATTTGTACGGAAGAAAGTTCGCGTCATTAAGACTGACCACAGGCCATTAGTATTGCTTAGCAATTTAAAAGAACCAAACAGCAAATTACAACGCTGGAAAATCAAACTCGAAGAGTACGATTTTGAGATATAATATATTCAAGGAAAAGAGAATAAAGTGGCTGACGCCCTATCTCGAGTAAAAATAAATATGCTACAACAAGATGACTTAGCAACCATCCACAGTGCTGAATCACATAGTTCACATCTTATTCCTATTAATGAAAAACCGGTTAATTTATTTAATCGACAAATAATACTTGAAATCAATGAAAATATGATCGTCAAGAAATTGTGTATCCACATGTTGGAAAAATATTATTCTATTTAGTAAAAAAGAATACAAAGAGAAAGATTTTTTAGAAATAATAAAAGAAGTGGACACTACGATGATACATTCCATTTATTGTGGTGGCGACGACACATTACATAAAGAAAACAATTTTTATATAAAATACCGCATTGTTTTCGATTTACCTTAATTTGTTTTTGGTTTACATCGAAATGGAATCATTGGAAATTAAAAGATGGGTAAGTCAACTCCTACCGACAGTAGTTAAACATCATGCCTGGGGAATGTTACACACTCTCTCGGAAATGTGTTTTTTTACCGACTGCATCATATTTCGACACATATAGAGAATATCAGCACTTCCCAGCATGCCTATATTACTTATTGCACTGCTCACACTCCCATTAATTCTCGCAGGGAAAGTGGAAATAACGGAGTTTGAATTAAAAATCAGCATACACTTTGAAGGAATTGGCAACACGCGAGCATCATGATCTGAATGGAATATTATCACCTACTACGAACTACAACCATATTGGCAAGAGATGGCTGCTTTCACCAATGGAACTAGAGCTATGCAGCATTTATGCAATCTCATAAATCAAAAGGCAAATTGCATTAATGCACTACGGACCCTTGAGTTCGGATTAGCAGACTTGTAGGATGAAAATATTCTACTCAAAGGCTAGAGATTCAAACGTGGCGCTGTAAGCTTTGTCGGCAACATCGCTAATTCGCTATTCGGTGTCTGAGATTCGAATTGCGCAGAACAAATGTCGAACACAATCAACTCAATTAAAGAAAATGAAGGCAACTTTAAACAGCTCCTCAAGAATTAAACATCAATTATTGATGCTACGCTCAATGTATTCAAACAAGATGAACGCAAGATAAAGGAGAAATTCGACAACCTAGATGCACAATTAACGGAAATATTATCATGGCTACACGAGGATAAAAGGGAAAGTCACCAAACAAATTGAGTTCAAATTTGTTTGTCACTATCAGTTCAACTTTCCATGATATCAGCAAGACTACATCGAATTCAAACTACAATAGTCGCAGCATTATCCGACTCGCACCAAGGAAAAATCAGCCCAATGTTATTATCACCATCACAACTTCAATCAGAACTAGTACAAGTAAGAAATCACCTTTCAACATCCCTACGGTTGCCGGTCAGCCAAGACAACCTCCTACAACTTTACAAGATAATGAACGTAAAAAGTGGAGTGACCAACGACCATGTCATCTTTCACATAACCATCCCTTTATGTGATCCAGAGACTTTCGAACTCTTCAAAGTACATCCAATTCCAACGCCAATAAACAACATAATGGTTGCGATTCGACCATGCAGTGACCTCATAGCTGTAAATGTTCACAGAGATCAATATTTTGTATTGACGGAAAGGCAGTGGAGATCATGTATAACAGTAAGGGAAGATGATTTCTTGTGCCCAAACATAAAATATACATTAAACGCAGACGCGGACAGATGCCTGTGTGAAATCTCACTTCTCAATAACAACAGTCGCACTAATTGCAATGTTGCGCCCACCATGGATAACACGTCACTTACACAGTTGGAACACAAAAACCAATGGCTGTATACAATGCAGAACCCCACTCGAATAAACGCCGTATGCGGACATGAACATTCCCAATTTACTTTGAAAGGCTCCGGGCTCCTCAAAATAAATCCAGATTGCACGCTAAAGCATAAGTCGATCGTTATCCAAGGTCATCAAACATATTCCTCTTCACTACAGTCCTCATACACAACTACTGCAAACATTAGTGATATAGTGTATCCAGTTGAAATGCAAACACCTTATGAAAACTTTCACACCAAGAACTACACTGATCATCTTCAAAACATATCAGACATCCAGAGCAAGCTGCACCATCAGGAATTGACGGGTTTGCCATTACAACTCCAACACATCAAATATCATCATTCAACTGTTGCCTAATGCCGCTCTTACTCTTGCACTTGGAATCATCATAGAATTATCTACAAACGAACCCAATATCGAAAGATGGAGCAAAACCAGCCACCCCCCTGTCCAGCACCCCGTCAACACGTGACACCGACAGACTTTGTGGTGACAGTCACTTAAATTCTTACGGTGATGAGAATTGACCTAGAATTATTAGAATTACATAACAATTTTAAATGTTACATACTTACAGTCTATAGTAAGCATATGTTCTGGCTGAGTTATTTTATCAGCCAGCGATTATAACAAATAAAAAAAGGGGCTCAATAACTTAGAAAAGAATGAATAAAATTCTAGAACAAAAAAAAAATAATATGTTAATAAAAAAGACTGTAGCAATTGAAATATGTCATGTCGGTACATTAGGTTTTAGTTGAGCACAGCTCAACGCCGGGCTGCATGTTCAAACCTTCACAGAGAATTTCTTTCATATGTACATACGTGTGTACATATGCTTGCATAAAATTCTAATTGCCCATCGACAGCTTTCAGTTGCTCCAGTCAAAATTTATGTATGTCACACTACATAATTCGTTATGTGATTTATTTCCGCTGTAGGTCATTGCACATTGCGAAATTGATCGCTTGTGCAACGAACTACAGCAAAGAAAAAAAAAACAACCTATAAAAATTAAAATTTTCATCTAAATTCTCTAGAAAATCATCGAAAGAGATATTTGACATCAGATGTTGAAATTGAAAAAGCTCAGATCATTTTATTCTGAGCACTTAGAGCACGCTCATACTCTGAGCAAATAAGAAACACGAGCATTTATCTTGAGAACTCTTTGACAGCTCTGAACTAATTTATGAAACCGCCAATCGACAACAAAAAACGACATCAATAAAAATAGAATTCAGAAAATAAGTAAGTAAGTTGAAGTAAGCATAAAACATGTATGTCTCGTTTCATTTGCTGGGTTCATTTGTGCGTGAGCTAAGATTTCTCTCTCTCTCTCTCCACCACCAAAACCATGCCGACTGCGTAGCACAAACCGCACACAGTCATTAACAAGAACGTCGGTATCTGATGCCACTATAAGAAACAATTTATAAGGACCTTGCAGCCGAACTCGTGGCCCGAAAACTACCAAATTTTAGAAAAAGTATTGTTTATTGGGTATACACATGTGTGTAAAATTTTAATCGGGTAATTTTTATTTTAAATTTGTATGGGAGCCCCACGAACCCGAGGCCCGATCACTTCCAAATTTTAAAAGAAAGTATTTTCACCGGAAATACACATGTGTACAAAATTTCAGGAAAATCGTGCTTTAGGAAGTGTGCTAAAAATTGATCGCAAGATTCCATGACACACAAATCCACAAATCCACAAACAAACCCACAAACAAACGGACAAGTGAAGTGAAGGACAAGAGAATTTAAAAACAAAAAATTGAATTAGCTTGCACTGCACATTTAGCAATTTAAGCAAAAAATAAAATCATAATCATCAATAATTAGTATTGCACATTTAGCAATGTTAACCAAATAAAATTATAAGAATCATTTTATATATAATTTAGTATTTAAGAAGCAATATTTTATATAAACCGCCAGCTAACCAAGTTCAAGTGCTTGTGTTAACCAATATACGTTATCTTGGTGTCATCGCCTTGAAAACAATTAAAAACATTTTGATCCTTGTCCTTGTGCATTCGCTTGGACAAGACATTCAGCAACATTTTGATTGGTAAATTCACCTTTCATAAACATTCTTCCTTGTCCTTGTGCAAGTTAAGACAACAAACATTTGTGTTCCCACGGAACACACGAGTCAGCAAATTCCATCAACAGGTAGTGCTCGTGTGCAGCACATTGACATCGATTGCTGCAACATTAATTAAAAGCTAACTCAGCGTCTGGATTCAATGGAAATAAAGCTGAAACGAAAAACAACGACAAACGGTAAGCGATGCATAGGTTTAGCTATTATTAAGAAAATGAAATGTAGTTTAGTTTTAAGAGTAAAGTCAAACAATAAAGATTTTTTTTTTTATAGAAAGTTAATAAGAAATAAATTAATTGGCGCCCAACGTGGGGCTTTGGGAGTTAGTTTAAATAAAAAAAACATAAGTCGACGTTAAGTACCTCGCCGTATAATTTAAACAAAGAAAACCACATAAGTTGACGTGAAGTACCTCGCCGTGTAGCCGTGTAATTTAAATTAATAAAAACATATAAGTCGACGTTAAAATACCTCGCCGTGTAATTTAAATAAAATAATTAACACAAGTGTAATCTCGCCGTGCGTGTTAAAATACTCCCTGAAGACAACCAACACGAATCCACATCCCAAGCACCGTGGTTCAAATCGTTAGGACAGCAAACAGGACCATACCCACTCGCCAGCGCTGGAATCATGCGGTCTATTATCATTATTATGTAAGAAAGTTATTTTTTTAAGTACTGTGCAACTGATAATATTCAATATAAAGCAAGTGAAAATAAAAAAAGAAATAAGAGATATTGATAAAATAAATAAAAATTTGTGAGACCAATTTGATAATTAAAGAAGAAAATAATAACTAAATTTAAAATTTAAGTGAAAGAAACAAAATAAGTGACAAATATATTAATAAATAATTTTTAATAATTTTTAATAGATTTAATTTTTATAAATTTTTCTTTCCATTATTTACTATTAATTTTTAAACACATTAACTAATCATGACTCCTCCGATACCACCAGCTCCTCCTATTCCCCCCAACCCTAACGATCCACCTATTGCAAGTCCTGCTTTGCAGACTTTAATATCTTCCTTTATTAACCAAACCCTTCAAAGGGAAGGTCGACAGTTGACAGACCAACAAAATAATATCGGTGAGCTCAACAAAATTCCAGACATTATCAGAAGCCTACGTGAATTCTCTGGGCAACCAGGCGAATTCAGTTCTTGGCGCAAAAGCGTCGAACGAGTTTTAAGGATTTATGACTCTCTTAGAGGATCACCAAAATACTTCGGCATTCTTAATGTCATACGCAACAAAATAGTTGGTGACGCAGATCATGTGTTGGAATCATATAACACTCCATTAAATTGGATCAACATCTCAAGATGTCTCACCCTGCATTACGCAGATAAGAGAGATTTAGGTACGCTTGAGTACCAATTAACATCTTTGATGCAAGGTAATCAAACAATTCAAGAATTTTACCACCAGGTGTATGCACATCTCTCCTTAATTCTAAACAAAACGTCTTCTATGGAGATAAGCGGTGACGCCCACAATATTTTAATGCATTCATACAGACAGAAACCTTTAGACACGTTTATTCGAGGTCTAAAAGGTGATCTGCCCAGACTTCTCGGTATTCGAGAACCAGCTGATTTACCACAAGCTCTCCACTTATGTTTAAAGTTGGAAAATCAAACATACCGTACTCAATATGCCGTTGCTACAAACAACAATGTCAGGAGAACGAATCCTCATCCCCCTCCTGTTCCACCGAAACGATATCCTAATATCCCACAACCTAGACAACAACAATTTTTTCCACATTTAGCACATTATCGGCAATACCCCCAACAACGTTACCAATACCCTCAAAACCCTCAACAACCTCAACAACGTTACCAATACCCTCAACAAAATCTCTTCCAACGACAAAACCAATATGTCCCACCTCAACCAACCGACCAAAAACCATTTCCCAAACCAGTGCCAATGGATATTGACCAAAGCATGCGCTCAAGAGGAGTAAATTATATAAATAGGCAAAAACTTCGGTAAAAGGCCGAATGATACAAATACTCCATCCTCATCCATGCAAGCACACCCTAGTAAAGTCCAAAGAAACTTTCACCTAAATACTTCAGATGAAGTAAAACCCGAAACTTACGAACAAAACATTGAATATGAAGATCTGCAACATGAACAAAGTCTTCAAGAATACGTTGCACATTTACCAAATGTAGATTATAAAGGGTGTTTTTTGGGAGGTTTGTTTTTCCGATAGATGTCGTTTTATTTTATGACAGTTGTTTTGACAGCTCAAAGTGGCATTTCTACTCAGTATTGTTTGGCAAATCATTATGAAAAAAAAAAAAAAAAAAAAAAAAAAAAAAATGACATTTGTGAAAAATAGTCGTGGTAGCCATATGCCAGAAATTGTGTTTAAATGTTAAATGCCAAAAAATTATCTACCAAATAAAAACACCCGTTAGAATAACGTGTTTTTTTAAGAGGTTGCCGATTTTTTTTTTGAATAAAACACATATAAAATTATGAAATGACCAAATTTTTAATGTTTAAATCCATTGGTAACGAATGGAATCAAAACGAGCGAACGCATAATGGGTATGATCCAAAATGTTTACAAAGAACATTTCAGTTCTTATAAGAACCGTTTTACACAAATACAAGTTCAAGACGTGAAAAACGAACAGGATCAAGAAAATTTAATGATGGATGAACATAATCGTGCACACAGGAACCAGAAGGAAAATAGACTCCAAATATTAGAAAAATATTTTTTCCCTACACTAAGTAAGAAACTTAAAAAAATCACAAAACTTTGCTTAATATGCAAACAGAACAAATATGATAGACACCGTAATAAGGTATCTATACAATCCACTTCGATTCCGAAATATCCCGGTGAAATTACACACATCGATGTATTCTCTACAGAAGGAAAACAGGTTATCTCTGCAATCGATAAATTTTCCAAATATGCTGTCACAAAAAGGATAAAGTCAAAAGCTGTAGAAGATGTAAGACAGCCAATAAGAGACATTGTCTTTGGCTTCGGAATACCAAAAGTAATCGTTCAATGCAGCCTCTTTATGTTGCAAAACGAGTTTGGAACTCAAGTATTTACAACACCTCCCTATACAAGCACATCAAATGGGCAAATAGAGAGATTTCATTCAACTCTCGCTGAAATTATGCGATGTTTGAAATCAGAAAAAATTTACGAATCCTTCACGGAACTTTTAGAAGCAGCAGTTAACGCATATAACTTCTCTGTACATTCAGTCACAAAAAGAAAGCCAGTTGATATATTTTTCAGTAGAAATACCGAAAGTTCAGCACAAGTCGAAGAAGCACGCATACAAAATATAGATAAATTAAAGTCTAAACAGGAAGCTGATATAACATATCATAATAAAAAAAAACTATTCCCCTGGAGATATCATTTACATCAAAGTTAATAAACGATTAGGTTCAAAGCTTTCAGCAAGATATAAAAAGGAAAAAGTAAAAAAAAATAAGTCAACAATTGTTGTAACAGAATCAGGCAGAATTGTTCATAAATCAAACATAAGAAACTAATCCTAAAATCCAAACTCACGTCTCTCCTTTCCTTTATCCCACAGGTTTCTAATAAAATCAATCCAAGGAAACATTAGCATCCTAGACTACTCTAATTCCCCAATCATCATCCTAAACAATGGTCATTCCAAGATTTCAGAAGGAAACATAAAATTCATACACACTATAGAACTGACTCCGTACGAAAACTTCCTTTCAGAAGCACATTCTATTATCCTCAAACAAGTTCCCAAAACTAATCCTTTCTTCCCAATCATCCAACATGAATTAGAACAGATTAAATACATAATTAAAAATTTAAAAGTTTATAGATCAAAACGATCCCTTGATTTCATAGGGACCGGTTAGAAGTGGATAGCCGGAACACCGGACCACGAAGATTTTAAAATTCTTAGAAATAAAATTAATAATGTAATTGAAAATAATAATGAACAAATAGAAATAAACGAAGAATATAAGAAAATAATTAATACACTTACTAATGTAACTAATGAAATTATAAATACAATTAAGAAAGACAGTACTATTGAATATCAATTTAATGTAATATTACTATTTAAAATAAAACTTATAAAAGAAGAGCTAACGAATATTATATTCGCAATTGAACTTGCTAAAGAAAACATTGTTAATTCTAATATTATGTCAAAAAACGAAATTAATTTAATATTAAGTAAAATGGAAAAAAGAAATCTTGCCTTATACAAATGTAGAACAAGCAATAAAATTTGCTGATGTAAAAATTGCACCTGATTTAAAAAATGTACTTTATATTATTAGTATTCCAAAAACAAAAAATGAACTCTATGAAAAACTAATGTTAATACCAATTAAAAAGAAAAATGGCTTAATAAATAAAATATCTGAAAGAAATATATTAAAGAATGGAAAAAAGATATATGGATTACTAAATAACTGTAAGAAAACAGAAGACATTTCTCTCTGTAAACAAACAGATTTAGTGGACTTAAGTAATGATAACTGTATAATAAGTTTATTAGAAAATAAAAATGCATCGTGTAACTCGACAAATAGTCAATATATCGCTCAACTCGAAGAAATATCCCCCGGACTTATCATCCTCAACCAATTCAACGGTACAATAGAATCCAAAAACAAAACACAATCCATTGGTGGAAACTACGTCATAAAATTTAATAATGAGACAATCCTGATCAATAATCAACGATTCGTCGCTGAAAAACTCATCAATATCCAAGCTTTGCCACCACAGTTACATCCAACTTCAGAAGATTTAGCTATCGAAGAGGTCCTTTCGTTAGAACTGATGAAGGAACTTAATACAAAAAATACACAACATATTAAAAAAATACAAACAGAAAAAAAAACAATTACCAAATAACAACGTATTCGATTTTTGCAGTCCTATTTCTCATAATAGTGATACAATACTCAAGAAAATCCAGAACATCGATAGCAACACCACCTATGATAACGATAACAACTAATCAAAGTGAACCCAATCAATCAGCATCCATTCAAACGTACCCGAGCTTCTACAACATCATGTAAAATGCGTGGACGCATTATTTTAAGAAGGGAGGAGTTAAGACAACAAACATTTAATGTTCCCACGGAACACATGAGTCAGCAAATTCCATCAACAGGTAGTGCTCGTGTGCAGCACATTAACACCGATTGCTGCAACATTAATTAAAAGCTAACTCAGCGTCTGGATTCAATGGAAATAAAGCTGAAACGAAAAACAACGACAAACGGCAAGCGATGCATAGGTTTAGCTATTTTAAGAAAATGAAATGTAGGTTAGTTTTAAGAGTGAAGTCAAACAATAAAAATTTTTTTTTATAGAAAGTTAATAAGAAATAAATTTATTTGCATTCGCTTGGACAAGACATTCAGCAACATTTTGATTGGTAAAATCACCTTTCATAAACAATAAACAAAGCCTGTATATTAGCTTATAACCATTATATTAGTTTGTACACATCGTATTAGCCTGTATATTAGCTTATAACCATTATATTAGTTGATACACATTTTTAGCCTGTTATCATATTAGTTTAAGTATATTAGCCCTATTTTAATAAAACAAAAAAAAATGAAAGAAATCAACAAAACCTACACGCAATCTTAAAAATTTATTTTGTAACATTGAAGAAAGAAGGAGAAAGAACCCTAGGTGACCGGCGAGCGTCACCCGAGCAACAACGTTACATGATATTAGATAAACTAGGACAAGCAGTATATTTTACAACACTAGATCTCACAAAAGGATTTTTTCAAATAGAAGTTTATGCTAAAGATAGAAAAAAACAGCATTTAGCACATTAACTGAGCACTATGAGTTTTTACGAATGCCATTCGGTTTAAAGAATGCACCCGCAACATTTCAAAGACTCATGAATGAAGTCTTGAAAGACTACATAGGAAAAATATGCTACGTTTATTTAGATGATATCATAATATTTTCATTTGGCCTACAAGAACATACGGATTCACTCCATAAAATCTTATTGACACTTACGAACGCAAATCTTAAAGTATCATTACACAAATCTGAATTTCTACGTAAAGAAACAGAATTTTTAGGACATGTAGTGACTCCAAATGGTGTAAAACCAAATCCAAAGGAAATAGAAACTATAAAGAATTTTCCTATCCAAAAAACAGTAAAAGAAATCCAAAGCTTTCAAGGTTTAACAGGGTACTACAGAAAATTTATAGATGACTATGCAAAAATAATTAAACCTTTAACTTTATGCCTAAAGAAAGATAGTAAAATAAATATAAACGATCAAGACTACAACGAATCCTTTCATAAATTAAAAACATTAATGACAACTGATTTAATTAATAGACATACCGACTTATCAAAAGGATTTACACTAACAACTGATGCAAGCAATTTTGTTATTGGAGCAGTATTAAGTCAATCTCATAATCCCCTTTGTTTCGCTTTTTTATTGGAAACAATAGAAAAGGAATTTATTAGCCATTGTCTAGGCTACTGATATTCTGATATTATTTGTACGGAAGAAAGTTCGCGTCATTAAGACTGACCACAGGCCATTAGTATTGCTTAGCAATTTAAAAGAACCAAACAGCAAATTACAACGCTGGAAAATCAAACTCGAAGAGTACGATTTTGAGATATAATATATTCAAGGAAAAGAGAATAAAGTGGCTGACGCCCTATCTCGAGTAAAAATAAATATGCTACAACAAGATGACTTAGCAACCATCCACAGTGCTGAATCACATAGTTCACATCTTATTCCTATTAATGAAAAACCGGTTAATTTATTTAATCGACAAATAATACTTGAAATCAATGAAAATATGATCGTCAAGAAATTTTGTATCCACATGTTAGAAAAATATTATTCTATTTAGTAAAAAAGAATACAAAGAGAAAGATTTTTTAGAAATAATAAAAGAAGTGGACACTACGATGATACATTCCATTTATTGTGGTGGCGACGACACATTACATAAAGAAAACAATTTTTATATAAAATACCGCATTGTTGTCGATTTACCTTAATTTGTTTTTGGTTTACATCGAAATGGAATCATTGGAAATTAAAAGATGGGTAAGTCAACTCCTACCGACAGTAGTTAAACATCATGCCTGGGGAATGTTACACACTCTCTCGGAAATGTGTTTTTTTACCGACTGCATCATATTTCGACACACATAGAGAATATCAGCACTTCCCAGCATGCCTATATTACTTATTGCACTGCTCACACTCCCATTAATTCTCGCAGGGAAAGTGGAAATAACGGAGTTTGAATTAAAAATCAGCATACACTTCGAAGGAATTGGCAACACGCGAGCATCATGATCTGAATGGAATATTATCACCTACTACGAACTACAACCATATTGGCAAGAGATGGCTGCTTTCACCAATGGAACTAGAGCTATGCAGCATTTATGCAATCTCATAAATCAAAAGGCAAATTGCATTAATGCACTACGGACCCTTGAGTTCGGATTAGCAGACTTGTAGGATGAAAATATTCTACTCAAAGGCTAGAGATTCAAACGTGGCGCTGTAAGCTTTGTCGGCAACATCGCTAATTCGCTGTTCGGTGTCTGAGATTCGAATTGCGCAGAACAAATGTCGAACACAATCAACTCAATTAAAGAAAATGAAGGCAACCTTAAACAGCTCCTCAAGAATTAAACATCAATTATTGATGCTACGCTCAATGTATTCAAACAAGATGAACGCAAGATAAAGGAGAAATTCGACAACCTAGATGCACAATTAACGGAAATATTATCATGGCTACACGAGGATAAAAGGGAAAGTCACCAAACAAATTGAGTTCAAATTTGTTTGTCACTATCAGTTCAACTTTCCATGATATCAGCAAGACTACATCGAATTCAAACTACAATAGTCGCAGCATTATCCGACTCGCACCAAGGAAAAATCAGCCCAATGTTATTATCACCATCACAACTTCAATCAGAACTAGTACAAGTAAGAAATCACCTTTCAACATCCCTACGGTTGCCGGTCAGCCAAGACAACCTCCTACAACTTTACAAGATAATGAACGTAAAAAGTGGAGTGACCAACGACCATGTCATCTTTCACATAACCATCCCTTTATGTGATCCAGAGACTTTCGAACTCTTCAAAGTACATCCAATTCCAACGCCAATAAACAACATAATGGTTGCGATTCGACCATGCAGTGACCTCATAGCTGTAAATGTTCACAGAGATCAATATTTTGTATTGACGGAAAGGCAGTGGAGATCATGTATAACAGTAAGGGAAGATGATTTCTTGTGCCCAAACATACAATATAAATTAAACGCAGACGCGGACAGATGCCTGTGTGAAATCTCACTTCTCAATAACAACAGTCGCACTAATTGCAATGTTGCGCCCACCATGGATAACACGTCACTTACACAGTTGGAACACAAAAACCAATGGCTGTATACAATGCAGAACCCCACTCGAATAAACGCCGTATGCGGACATGAACATTCCCAATTTACTTTGAAAGGCTCCGGGCTCCTCAAAATAAATCCAGATTGCACGCTAAAGCATAAGTCGATCGTTATCCAAGGTCATCAAACATATTCCTCTTCACTACAGTCCTCATACACAACCACTGCAAACATTAGTGATATAGTGTATCCAGTTGAAATGCAAACACCTTATGAAAACTTTCACACCAAGAACTACACTGATCATCTTCAAAACATATCAGACATCCAGAGCAAGCTGCACCATCAGGAATTGACGGGTTTGCCATTACAACTCCAACACATCAAATATCATCATTCAACTGTTGCCTAATGCCGCTCTTACTCTTGCACTTGGAATCATCATAGAATTATCTACAAACGAACCCAATATCGAAAGATGGAGCAAAACCAGCCACCCCCTGTCCAGCACCCCGTCAACACGTGACACCGGCAGACTTTGTGGTGACAGTCACTTAAATTCTTACGGTGATGAGAATTGACCTAGAATTAATAGAATTGCATAACAATTTTAAAGGTTACATACTTACAGTCATATACTTTGCCCAATTATTCATTGTCTATAGTAAGCATATGTTCTGGCTGAGTTATTTTATCAGCCAGCGATTATAACAAATAAAAAAAAAGGGGCTCAATAACTTAGAAAAGAATGAATAAAATTCTAGAACAAAAAAAAATAATATGTTAATAAAAAAGACTGTAGCAATTGAAATATGTCATGTCGGTACATTAGGTTTTAGTTGAGCACAGCTCAACGCCGGGCTGCATGTTCAAACCTTCACAGAGAATTTCTTTCATATGTACATACGTGTGTACATATGCTTGCATAAAATTCTAATTGCCCATCGACAGCTTTCAGTTGCTGCAGTCAAAATGTATATATGTCACACTACATAATTCGTTATGTGATTTATTTCCGCTGTAGGTCATTGCACATTGCGAAATTGATCGCATGTGCAACGAACTACAGCAAAGAAAAAAAACAACCCATAAAAATTAAAATTTTCATCTAAATTCTCTAGAAAATCATCGAAAGAGATATTTGACATCAGATGTTGAAATTGAAAAAGCTCAGATCATTTTATTCTGAGCACTTAGAGCACGCTCATACTCTGAGCAAATAAGAAACACGAGCATTTATCTTGAGAACTCTTTGACAGCTCTGAACTAATTTATGAAACCGCCAATCGACAACAAAAAACGACATCAATAAAAATAGAATTCAGAAAATAAGTAAGTAAGTTGAAGTAAGCATAAAACATGTATGTCTCGTTTCATTTGCTGGGTTCATTTGTGCGTGAGCTAAGATTTCTCTCTCTCTCTCTCTCCACCACCAAAACCATGCTGACTGCGTAGCACAAACCGCACACAGTCATTAACAAGAGCGTCGGTATCTGATGCCACTATAAGAAACAATTTATAAGGACCTTGCAGCCGAACCCGTGGCCCGAAAACTACCAAATTTTAGAAAAAGTATTGTTTATTGGGTATACACATGTGTGTAAAATTTTAATCGGGTAATTTTTATTTTAAATTTGTATGGGAGCCCCACGAACCCGAGGCCCGATCACTTCCAAATTTTAAAAGAAAGTATTTTCACCGGAAATACACATGTGTACAAAATTTCAGGAAAATCGGGCTTTAGGAAGTGTGCTAAAAATTTATCGCAAGATTCCATGACACACAAATCCACAAATCCACAAACAAACCCACAAACAAACGGACAAGTGAAGTGAAGGACAAGAGAATTTAAAAACAAAAAATTGAATTAGCTTGCACTGCACATTTAGCAATTTAAGCAAAAAATAAAATCATAATCATCAATAATTAGTATTGCACATTTAGCAATGTTAACCAAATAAAATTATAAGAATCATTTTATATATAATTTAGTATTTAAGAAGCAATATTTTATATAAACCGCCAGCTAACCAAGTTCAAGTGCTTGTGTTAACCAATATACGTTATCTTGGTGTCATCGCCTTGAAAACAATTAAAAACATTTTGATCCTTGTCCTTGTGCATTCGCTTGGACAAGACATTCAGCAACATTTTGATTGGTAAATTCACCTTTCATAAACATTCTTCCTTGTCCTTGTGCAAGTTAAGACAACAAACATTTGTGTTCCCACGGAACACACGAGTCAGCAAATTCCATCAACAGGTAGTGCTCGTGTGCAGCACATTGACATCGATTGCTGCAACATTAATTAAAAGCTAACTCAGCGTCTGGATTCAATGGAAATAAAGCTGAAACGAAAAACAACGACAAACGGTAAGCGATGCATAGGTTTAGCTATTATTAAGAAAATGAAATGTAGTTTAGTTTTAAGAGTGAAGTCAAACAATAAAGATTTTTTTTTATAGAAAGTTAATAAGAAATAAATTAATTGGCGCCCAACGTGGGGCTTTGGGAGTTAGTTTAAATAAAAAAAACATAAGTCGACGTTAAGTACCTCGCCGTATAATTTAAACAAAGAAAACCACATAAGTTGACGTGAAGTACCTCGCCGTGTAGCCGTGTAATTTAAATTAACAAAAACATATAAGTCGACGTTAAAATACCTCGCCGTGTAATTTAAATAAAATAATTAACACAAGTGTAATCTCGCCGTGCGTGTTAAAATACTCCCTGAAGACAACCAACACGAATCCACATCCCAAGCACCGTGGTTCAAATCGTTAGGACAGCAAACAGGACCATACCCACTCGCCAGCGCTGGAATCATGCGGTCTATTATCATTATTATGTAAGAAAGTTATTTTTTTAAGTACTGTGCAACTGATAATATTCAATATAAAGCAAGTGAAAATAAAAAAAGAAATAAGAGATATTGATAAAATAAATAAAAATTTGTGAGACCAATTTGATAATTAAAGAAGAAAATAATAACTAAATTTAAAATTTAAGTGAAAGAAACAAAATAAGTGACAAATATATTAATAAATAATTTTTAATAATTTTTAATAGATTTAATTTTTATAAATTTTTCTTTCCATTATTTACTATTAATTTTTAAACACATTAACTAATCATGACTCCTCCGATACCACCAGCTCCTCCTATTCCCCCCAACCCTAACGATCCACCTATTGCAAGTCCTGCTTTGCAGACTTTAATATCTTCCTTTATTAACCAAACCCTTCAAAGGGAAGGTCGACAGTTGACAGACCAACAAAATAATATCGGTGAGCTCAACAAAATTCCAGACATTATCAGAAGCCTACGTGAATTCTCTGGGCAACCAGGCGAATTCAGTTCTTGGCGCAAAAGCGTCGAACGAGTTTTAAGGATTTATGACTCTCTTAGAGGATCACCAAAATACTTCGGCATTCTTAATGTCATACGCAACAAAATAGTTGGTGACGCAGATCATGTGTTGGAATCATATAACACTCCATTAAATTGGATCAACATCTCAAGATGTCTCACCCTGCATTACGCAGATAAGAGAGATTTAGGTACGCTTGAGTACCAATTAACATCTTTGATGCAAGGTAATCAAACAATTCAAGAATTTTACCACCAGGTGTATGCACATCTCTCCTTAATTCTAAACAAAACGTCTTCTATGGAGATAAGCGGTGACGCCCACAATATTTTAATGCATTCATACAGACAGAAAGCTTTAGACACGTTTATTCGAGGTCTAAAAGGTGATCTGCCCAGACTTCTCGGTATTCGAGAACCAGCTGATTTACCACAAGCTCTCCACTTATGTTTAAAGTTGGAAAATCAAACATACCGTACTCAATATGCCGTTGCTACAAACAACAATGTCAGGAGAACGAATCCTCATCCCCCTCCTGTTCCACCGAAACGATATCCTAATATCCCACAACCTAGACAACAACAATTTTTTCCACATTTAGCACATTATCGGCAATACCCCCAACAACGTTACCAATACCCTCAAAACCCTCAACAACCTCAACAACGTTACCAATACCCTCAACAAAATCTCTTCCAACGACAAAACCAATATGTCCCACCTCAACCAACCGACCAAAAACCATTTCCCAAACCAGTGCCAATGGATATTGACCAAAGCATGCGCTCAAGAGGAGTAAATTATATAAATAGGCAAAAACTTCGGTAAAAGGCCGAATGATACAAATACTCCATCCTCATCCATGCAAGCACACCCTAGTAAAGTCCAAAGAAACTTTCACCTAAATACTTCAGATGAAGTAAAACCCGAAACTTACGAACAAAACATTGAATATGAAGATCTGCAACATGAACAAAGTCTTCAAGAATACGTTGCACATTTACCAAATGTAGATTATACAAACGAACAACAAGATGATCATTGCATGGAATACAATGACATCCATTTTTTAGATTAAGTTGTTCCTCTCTTCCCTATTTCGAATGTAAGACGGAGAGTGGAACTATCCTCAAAATTTTAATCGATACCGGATCGAATAAAAATTATATTCAACCTAGTCTTATTTCAAACCCCCGAAAAAATGAGAAACCATTTTATGCTAATTCACTTGGAGGAAACGTCAAAGTTTCCGAACACACCTTTTTAAGTTTATTGGGTCTTAATGATATCAAAATTAAATTTTTCCTAATGCCAGAACTAAAATCTTTTCATGCTATTCTTGGCAACGATAGCCTTAAAGATCTTTCAGCCGTAATTCATGTAAAAGACAATTACATGATAGTTAGCGATTCCGTTAAAGTCAAAGTTAAGCAACTAGTAGCACAATCTGTTAATACTATTAATATCAGAACCAATCATATGTCAGAACAACAAAGAACAGGTATTCAAAACATAGTTAGCAAATTTTCCAAATTATTTGATGGCCCAAATAATAAACTTTCATGTACGACTGTTGTCAAAGGAGAAATAAGAACAACAACAGATTCTCCCGTATATTCCAAATTTTATCCATACTCATGGCACTCAAAGATGAAGTCGAGAGCCAAATACAGAATCTTCTACAAGATGGTATAATAAGACGTTCAAGATCACCATACAATTCACCAGTGTGGATTGTACCAAAAAAAGCAGATGCATCCGGAAATAAAAAATTTAGATTAGTCATAGACTATCGCAAGTTTAACGCTATAACAATTTCCGACCGATATCCAATTCCAGAAATAAATGAAGTATTAGCCAATCTCGGAAAAAATACGTGGTTCACAGTCCTTGACCTTAAGAGTGGTTTCCATCAAATACCTTTAAAGGAAGAAGATATGGAAAAA
Source organism: Nephrocerus scutellatus (assembly GCA_947095585.1). Lineage (NCBI taxonomy): Eukaryota > Metazoa > Arthropoda > Insecta > Diptera > Pipunculidae > Nephrocerus > Nephrocerus scutellatus. Next base: position 88,346,288 of record OX352763.1, on the reverse strand, counting down.
ACAGCCTTTTCGGTAAACTATGGTAAATACGAGTTTACTAGGCTTCCTTTTGATCTAAAAAATGCTCCTTCCATTTTCCAGCGAGCATTAGACGATATCCTTAGAGATCACATTGGCAAGATATGCTATGTGTACATTGATGATATCATCATCTATAGTAAAGACGAAACTTCACATCTAGAAAATATTTCCAAAATATTCGAAACTCTGAACAGAGCGAATATGAAAGTTCAGCTCGACAAATGCGAGTTTTTCAAGCAAGAAATAGAATTTCTAGGCTTCATTGTTTCTTCTAAGGGTATCAAGACAAATCCAGATAAAGTAAGTGCTATCAAAAACTTTCCACCGCTATGCAAAGCTTGCAAAACCCCTGACGTCTCTTTTAAGAGGGGAGGATGGCCGAATTCCAAAAAACTTATCTAACAAAAAACCAATACATCTAAACGATGACGCTCACGAAGCTTTCAATAAAATAAAAAAATCCTTAGCATCAGACGATACGATTTTAATCTACCCTGATTTCAATTGTCCTTTCGATCTCACAACAGATGCCTCGAACTACGCCATAGGCGCTGTATTATCCCAAAAAGAGACACCTATAACATTCATATCCAGGACTTTAAATAAAACCGAAGAAAACTTTGCAACCAACGAGAAAGAGATGTTAGCCATCGTTTGGGCTTTAAATTCTCTTAGAAATTACCTTTACGGTACAGCAAAAGTTCTTATATTTACTGATCACCAGCCTTTAACTCACGCGCTCAGTACTAAAAATAAAAATACCAAATTAAAACGATGAAAAGCAGCACTAGAAGAATATAACTACGAGCTCAAGTACAAACCAGGAAAGACAAACGTGGTAGCAGACGCGCTATCTAGACCACCCATGTCCACACAAATTAATTCCCTAACACCTACAATTCATAGTGATGAATCATCATCTCATGGCCTTATTTATTCCGTAGAATCACCAATCAATTGTTTTAAAAATCAAATTTTTCTTCAAGAAGGTACACCTTCTAATCTTTCATTTCAAATACCATTTCCGACTTATCACAGACATACTAATATTGAACCTATTTACAATAAAACAAACTTATCCAAATCCTAAAATAATGTTTAAATCCATTGGTAACGAATGGAATCAAAACGAGCGAACGCATAATGGGTATGATCCAAAATGTTTACAAAGAACATTTCAGTTCTTATAAGAACCGTTTTACACAAATACAAGTTCAAGACGTGAAAAACGAACAGGATCAAGAAAATTTAATAATGGATGAACATAATCGTGCACACAGGAACCAGAAGGAAAATAGACTCCAAATATTAGAAAAATATTTTTTCCCTACACTAAGTAAGAAACTTAAAAAAATCAAAAACTTTGCTTAATATGCAAACAGAACAAATATGATAGACACCCTAATAAGGTATCTATACAATCCACTTCGATTCCGAAATATCCCGGTGAAATTATACACATCGATGTATTTTCTACAGAAGGAAAACTGGTTATCACTGCAATCGATAAATTTTCCAAATATGCTGTCACAAAAAGGATAAAGTCAAAAGCTGTAGAAGATGTAAGACAGCCAATAAGAGACATTGTCTTTGGCTTCGGAATACCAAAAGTAATCGTTCAATGCAGCCTCAATTCTCTTTATGTTGCAAAACGAGTTTGGAACTCAAGTATTTACAACACCTCCCTATACAAGCACATCAAATGGGCAAATAGAGAGATTTCATTCAACTCTCGCTGAAATTATGCGATGTTTGAAATCAGAAAAAATTTACGAATCCTTCACGGAACTTTTAGAAGCAGCAGTTAACGCATATAACTTCTCTGTACATTCAGTCACAAAAAGAAAGCCAGTTGATATATTTTTCAGTAGAAATACCGAAAGTTCAGCACAAGTCGAAGAAGCACGAATACAAAATATAGATAAATTAAAGACTAAACAGGAAGCTGATATAACATATCATAATAAAAAAAAACTATTCCCCTGGAGATATCATTTACATCAAAGTTAATAAACGATTAGGTTCAAAGCTTTCAGCAAGATATAAAAAGGAAAAAGTAAAAAAAAATAAGTCAACAATTGTTGTAACAGAATCAGGCAGAATTGTTCATAAATCAAACATAAGAAACTAATCCTAAAATCCAAACTCACCTCTCTCCTTTCCTTTATCCCACAGGTTTCTAATAAAATCAATCCAAGGAAACATTAGCATGCTAGACTACTCTAATTCCCCAATCATCATCCTAAACAATGGTCATTCCAAGATTTCAGAAGGAAACATAAAATTCATACACACTATAGAACTGACTCCGTACGAAAACTTCCTTTCAGAAGCACATTCTATTATCCTCAAACAAGTTCCCAAAACTAATCCTTTCTTCCCAATCATCCAACATGAATTAGAACAGATTAAATACATAATTAAAAATTTTAAAGTTTATAGATCAAAACGATCCCTTGATTTCATAGGGACCGGTTAGAAGTGGATAGCCGGAACACCGGACCACGAAGATTTTAAAATTCTTAGAAATAAAATTAATAATGTAATTGAAAATAATAATAAACAAATAGAAATAAACGAAGAATATAAGAAAATAATTAATACACTTACTAATGTAACTAATGAAATTATAAATACAATTAAGAAAGACAGTACTATTGAATATCAATTTAATGTAATATTACTATTTAAAATAAAACTTATAAAAGAAGAGCTAACGAATATTATATTCGCAATTGAACTTGCTAAAGAAAACATTGTTAATTCTAATATTATGTCAAAAAACGAAATTAATTTAATATTAAGTAAAATGGATAAAGAAATCTTGCCTTATACAAATGTAGAACAAGCAATAAAATTTGCTGATGTAAAAATTGCACCTGATTTAAAAAATGTACTTTATATTATTAGTATTCCAAAAACAAAAAATGAACTCTATGAAAAACTAATGTTAATACCAATTAAAAAGAAAAATGGCTTAATAAATAAAATATCTGAAAGAAATATATTAAAGAATGGAAAAAAGATATATGGATTACTAAATAACTGTAAGAAAACAGAAGACATTTCTCTCTGTAAACAAACAGATTTAGTGGACTTAAGTAATGATAACTGTATAATAAGTTTATTAGAAAATAAAAATGCATCGTGTAACTCGACAAATAGTCAATATATCGCTCAACTCGAAGAAATATCCCCCGGACTTATCATCCTCAACCAATTCAACGGTACAATAGAATCCAAAAACAAAACACAATCCATTGGTGGAAACTACGTCATAAAATTTAATAATGAGACAATCCTGATCAATAATCAACGATTCGTCGCTGAAGAACTCATCAATATCCAAGCTTTGCCACCACAGTTACATCCAACTTCAGAAGATTTAGCTATCGAAGAGGTCCTTTCGTTAGAACTGATGAAGGAACTTAATACAAAAAATACACAACATATTAAAAAAATACAAACAGAAAAAAAAACATTCACCAAATAACAACGTATTCGATTTTTGCAGTCCTATTTCTCATAATAGTGATACAATACTCAAGAAAATCCAGAACATCGATAGCAACACCACCTATGATAACGATAACAACTAATCAAAGTGAACCCAATCAATCAGCATCCATTCAAACGTACCCGAGCTTCAACAACATCATGTAAAATGCGTGGACGCATTATTTTAAGAAGGGAGGAGTTAAGACAACAAACATTTAATGTTCCCACGGAACACATGAGTCAGCAAATTCCATCAACAGGTAGTGCTCGTGTGCAGCACATTAACACCGATTGCTGCAACATTAATTAAAAGCTAACTCAGCGTCTGGATTCAATGGAAATAAAGCTGAAACGAAAAACAACGACAAACGGCAAGCGATGCATAGGTTTAGCTATTTTTAAGAAAATGAAATGTAGTTTAGTTTTAAGAGTGAAGTCAAACAATAAAAATTTTTTTTTTATAGAAAGTTAATAAGAAATAAATTTATTTGCATTCGCTTGGACAAGACATTCAGCAACATTTTGATTGGTAAAATCACCTTTCATAAACAATCATATTAGCCTGTATATTAGCTTATAACCATTATATTAGTTTGTACACATCGTATTAGCCTGTATATTAGCTTATAACCATTATATTAGTTCATACACATTTTTAGCCTGTTATCATATTAGTTTAAGTATATTAGCCCTATGTTAATAAAACAAAAAAAATGAAAGAAATCAACAAAACCTACACGCAATCTTAAAAATTTATTTTGTAACATTGAAGAAAGAAGGAGAAAGAAACCTAGGTGACCGGCGAGCGTCACCCGAGCAACAACGTTACATGATATTAGATAAACTAGGACAAGCAGTATATTTTACAACACTAGATCTCACAAAAGGATTTTTTCAAATAGAAGTTTATGCTAAAGATAGAAAAAAAACAGCATTTAGCACATTAACTGAGCACTATGAGTTTTTACGAATGCCATTCGGTTTAAAGAATGCACCCGCAACATTTCAAAGACTCATGAATGAAGTCTTGAAAGACTACATAGGAAAAATATGCTACGTTTATTTAGATGATATCATAATATTTTCATTTGGCCTACAAGAACATATGGATTCACTCCATAAAATCTTATTGACACTTACGAACGCAAATCTTAAAGTATCATTAAACAAATCTGAATTTCTACGTAAAGAAACAGAATTTTTAGGACATGTAGTGACTCCAAATGGTGTAAAACCAAATCCAAAGGAAATAGAAACTATAAAGAATTTTCCTATCCAAAAAACAGTAAAAGAAATCCAAAGCTTTCAAGGTTTAACAGGGTACTACAGAAAATTTATAGATGACTATGCAAAAATAATTAAACCTTTAACTTTATGCCTAAAGAAAGATAGTAAAATAAATATAAACGATCAAGACTACAACGAATCCTTTCATAAATTAAAAACATTAATGACAACTGATTTAATTAATAGACATACCGACTTATCAAAAGGATTTACACTAACAACTGATGCAAGCAATTTTGTTATTGGAGCAGTATTAAGTCAATCTCATAATCCCCTTTGTTTCGCTTTTTTATTGGAAACAATAGAAAAGGAATTTATTAGCCATTGTCTAGGCTACTGATATTCTGATATTATTTGTACGGAAGAAAGTTCGCGTCATTAAGACTGACCACAGGCCATTAGTATTGCTTAGCAATTTAAAAGAACCAAACAGCAAATTACAACGCTGGAAAATCAAACTCGAAGAGTACGATTTTGAGATATAATATATTCAAGGAAAAGAGAATAAAGTGGCTGACGCCCTATCTCGAGTAAAAATAAATATGCTACAACAAGATGACTTAGCAACCATCCACAGTGCTGAATCACATAGTTCACATCTTATTCCTATTAATGAAAAACCGGTTAATTTATTTAATCGACAAATAATACTTGAAATCAATGAAAATATGATCGTCAAGAAATTTTGTATCCACATGTTGGAAAAATATTATTCTATTTAGTAAAAAAGAATACAAAGAGAAAGATTTTTTAGAAATAATAAAAGAAGTGGACACTACGATGATACATTCCATTTATTGTGATGGCGACGACACATTACATAAAGAAAACAATTTTTATATAAAATACCTCATTGTTGTCGATTTACCTTAATTTGTTTTTGGTTTACATCGAAATGGAATCATTGGAAATTAAAAGATGGGTAAGTCAACTCCTACCGACAGTAGTTAAACATCATGCCTGGGGAATGTTACACACTCTCTCGGAAATGTGTTTTTTTACCGACTGCATCATATTTCGACACATATAGAGAATATCAGGACTTCCCAGCATGCCTATATTACTTATTGCACTGCTCACACTCCCACTAATTCTCGCAGGGAAAGTGGAAATAACGGAGTTTGAATTAAAAATCAGCATACACTTCGAAGGAATTGGCAACACGCGAGCATCATGATCCGAATGGAATATTATCACCTACTACGAACTACAACCATATTGGCAAGAGATGGCTGCTTTCACCAATGGAACTAGAGCTATGCAGCATTTATGCAATCTCATAAATCAAAAGGCAAATTGCATTAATGCACTACGGACCCTTGAGTTCGGATTAGCAGACTTGTAGGATGAAAATATTCTACTCAAAGGCTAGAGATTCAAACGTGGCGCTGTAAGCTTTGTCGGCAACATCGCTAATTTACTGTTCGGTGTCTGAGATTCGAATTGCGCAGAACAAATGTCGAACACAATCAACTCAATCAAAGAAAATGAAGGCAACCTTAAACAGCTCCTCAAGAATCAAACATCAATTATTGATGCTACGCTCAATGTATTCGAACAAGATGAACGCAAGATAAAGGAGAAATTCGACAACCTAGATGCACAATTAACGGAAATCTTATCATGGCTACACGAGGATAAAAGGGAAAGTCACCAAACAAATTGAGTTCAAATTTGTTTGTCACTATCAGTTCAACTTTCCATGATATCAGCAAGACTACATCGAATTCAAACTACAATAGTCGCAGCATTATCCGACTCGCACCACGGAAAAATCAGCCCAATGTTATTATCACCATCACAACTTCAATCAGAACTAGTACAAGTAAGAAATCACCTTTCAACATCCCTACGGTTGCCGGTCAGCCAAGACAACCTCCTACAACTTTACAAGATAATGAACGTAAAAAGTGGAGTGACCAACGACCATGTCATCTTTCACATAACCATCCCTTTATGTGATCCAGAGACTTTCGAACTCTTCAAAGTACATCCAATTCCAACGCCAATAAACAACATAATGGTTGCGATTCGACCATGCAGTGACCTCATAGCTGTAAATGTTCACAGAGATCAATATTTTGTATTGACGGAAAGGTCGTGGAGATCATGCATAACAGTAAGGGAAGATGATTTCTTGTGCCCAAACATACAATATAAATTAAACGCAGACGCGGACAGATGCCTGTGTGAAATCTCACTTCTCAATAACAACAGTCGCAATAATTGCAATGTTGCGCCCACCATGGATAACACGTCACTTACACAGTTGGAACACAAAAACCAATGGCTGTACACAATGCAGAACCCCACTCGAATAAGCGCCGTATGCGGACATGAACATTCCCAATTTACTTTGAAAGGCTCCGGGCTCCTCAAAATAAATCCATATTGCACGCTAAAGCATAAGTCGATCGTTATCCAAGGTCATCAAACATATTCCTCTTCACTTTAGTCCTCATACACAGCCACTGCAAACATTAGTGATATCGTGTATCCAGTTGAAATGCAAACACTTTATGAAAACTTCCACACCAATAACTACACTGATCATCTTCAAAACATATCAGACATCCAGAGCAAGCTGCACCATCAGGAATTGACGGGTTTGCCATTACAACTCCAACACATCAAATATCATCATTCAACTGTTGCCTAATGCCGCTCTTACTCTTGCACTTGGAATCATCATAGCACTTATCTACAAATGAACCCAATATCGAAAGATGGAGCAAAACCAGCCACCCCCCTGTCCAGAACCCCGTCAACACGTGACACCGGCAGACTTTGTGGTGACAGTCACTTAAATTCTTACGGTGATGAGAATTGACCTAGAATTAATAGAATTACATAACAATTTTAAATGTTACATACTTGCAGTCATATACTTTGCCCAATTATTCATTGTCTATAGTAAGCATATGTTCTGCTGAGTTATTTTATCAGCCAGAGATTATAACAAATAAAAAAAAGGGGCTCAATAACTCTTCAATCAGAACTAGTACAAGTAAGAAATCACCTTTCAACATCCCTACGGTTGCCGGTCAGCCAAGACAACCTCCTACAACTTTACAAGATAATGAACGTAAAAAGTGGAGTGACCAACGACCATGTCATCTTTCACATAACCATCCCTTTATGTGATCCAGAGACTTTCGAACTCTTCAAAGTACATCCAATTCCAACGCCAATAAACAACATAATGGTTGCGATTCGACCATGCAGTGACCTCATAGCTGTAAATGTTCACAGAGATCAATATTTTGTATTGACGGAAAGGTCGTGGAGATCATGCATAACAGTAAGGGAAGATGATTTCTTGTGCCCAAACATACAATATAAATTAAACGCAGACGCGGACAGATGCCTGTGTGAAATCTCACTTCTCAATAACAACAGTCGCAATAATTGCAATGTTGCGCCCACCATGGATAACACGTCACTTACACAGTTGGAACACAAAAACCAATGGCTGTACACAATGCAGAACCCCACTCGAATAAGCGCCGTATGCGGACATGAACATTCCCAATTTACTTTGAAAGGCTCCGGGCTCCTCAAAATAAATCCATATTGCACGCTAAAGCATAAGTCGATCGTTATCCAAGGTCATCAAACATATTCCTCTTCACTTCAGTCCTCATACACAGCCACTGCAAACATTAGTGATATCGTGTATCCAGTTGAAATGCAAACACTTTATGAAAACTTCCACACCAATAACTACACTGATCATCTTCAAAACATATCAGACATCCAGAGCAAGCTGCACCATCAGGAATTGACGGGTTTGCCATTACAACTCCAACACATCAAATATCATCATTCAACTGTTGCCTAATGCCGCTCTTACTCTTGCACTTGGAATCATCATAGCACTTATCTACAAATGAACCCAATATCGAAAGATGGAGCAAAACCAGCCACCCCCCTGTCCAGAACCCCGTCAACACGTGACACCGGCAGACTTTGTGGTGACAGTCACTTAAATTCTTACGGTGATGAGAATTGACCTAGAATTAATAGAATTACATAACAATTTTAAATGTTACATACTTGCAGTCATATACTTTGCCCAATTATTCATTGTCTATAGTAAGCATATGTTCTGCTGAGTTATTTTATCAGCCAGAGATTATAACAAATAAAAAAAAGGGGCTCAATAACTTAGAAAAGAATGAATAAAATTCTAGAACAAAAAAAAAATAATATGTTAATAAAAAAGACTGTAGCAATTGAAATATGTCATGTCGGTACATTAGGTTTTAGTTGAGCACAGCTCAACGCCGGGCTGCATGTTGAAACCTTCACAGAGAATTTCTTTCATATGTACATACGTGTGTACATATGCTTGCATAAAATTCTAATTGCCCATCGACAGCTTTCAGTTGCTGCAGTCAAAATTTATGTATGTCACACTACATAATTCGTTATGTGATTTATTTCCGCTGTAGGTCATTGCACATTGCGAAATTGATCGCATGTGCAACGAACTACAGCAAAGAAAAAAACAACCCATAAAAATTAAAATTTTCATCTAAATTCTCTAGAAAATCATCGAAAGAGACATTTGACATCAGATGTTGAAATTGAAAAAGCTCAGATCATTTTATTCTGAGCACTTAGAGCACGCTCATACTCTGAGCAAATAAGAAACACGAGCATTTATCTTGAGAACTCTTTGACAGCTCTGAACTAATTTATGAAACCGCCAATCGACAACAAAAAACGACATCAATAAAAATAGAATTCAGAAAATAAGTAAGTAAGTTGAAGTAAGCATAAAACATGTATGTCTCGTTTCATTTGCTGGGTTCATTTGTGCGTGAGCTAAGATTTCACTCTCCCTCTCTCTTCACCACCAAAACCATGCCGACTGCGCAGCACACACCGCACACAGTCATTAACAAGAACGTCGGTATCTGATGCCACTATAAGAAAAAATTTATAAGGACCTTGCAGCCGAACCCGTAGCCCGATCACTACCAAATTTTAGAAAAAGTATTGTTTATTGGGTATACACATGTGTGTAAAATTGAAAAAAAACGGGTAATTTTTTTTTTAAATTTGTATTGGAGCCCCACGAACCCGAGGCCCGATCACTTCCAAATTTTAAAAGAAAGTATTTTCACCGGAAATACACATATGTACAAAATTTCAGGAAAATCGGGCTTTAGGAAGTGTGTTAAAAATTGATAATTAAAAAAAAAAATTGTATGAGAGCCCCCCGACCCCGGGGCACGATCGCTTCAAAAATTTTACAAAAAGTTTTGTCCATCGGAGATACACATGCTTATAAAATTTGAAGAAAGTCGGGAACTTTTTTCATAAAATTTGTATGGGTGCAAGGGGCCCGATCTCTCCAAAAATTTTACAAAAAATGTTTTCCATGTGTATCTCCACATTTGTATAAAATTTTAAAAAAATCGGGTAAATTTTATAAAATATTTGTATGGGAGCCCCCCGACCCCGAGGTCCGAGGCGCCTCAATAGAAAGTATTGTCACCGGAAATACACATGTGTGCAAAATTTCAATAAAATCGGGCCTTGGGAAGTGGGTTAAAAATTGATCGAGAAATTCCATGACACACAAATCCACAAATCCACAAACAAACGGGCAAGTGAAGTTAATATAGAGAATTTAAAAACAAAAAATTGAATAATCATCAATAATTAGTATTGCACATTTAGCAATGTTAACCAAATAAAATTATAAGAATCAGCAATAATTTAGTATTTAAGAAGCAATATTTTTAATAAAAGACGAGAGAATTATTCAAGCCGTTGGAGTGTTTATTTCTTTCCATTCGCCAGCTAACCAAGTTCAAGTGCTTGTGTTAACCAATATACGTTATCTTGGTGTCATCGCCTTGATAACAATTAAAAACATTTTGATCCTTGTCATTGTGCATTCGCTTGGACAAGACATTCAGCAACATTTTGATTGGTAAATTCACCTTTCATAAACATTCTTCCTTGTCCTTGTGCATTCGCTTGGACAAGACATTCAGCAACATTTTGATTGGTAAAATCACCTTTCATAAACAATCATATTAGCCTGTATATTAGCTTATAACCATTATATTAGTTTGTACACATCGTATTAGCCGGTATATTAGCTTATAACCATTGTTGATGGACAAGCCTTTTTGTGCTGTTGTAAAATTAAAACCTTCACGACAAAATATTGATGTTATAGAATCAACAAAAACTTCAGGAAAAGGCAAAGCGAAAAGGAAAACACGATATTAAAATTTTGTCTCGATTTATTTCCTTCCAAAAAAATACAACGTTCGATCGCACAAAAGTGAAAAAGGAAGTGAAGTTAAAACGTGAAACGTCCTATTCGTTTCAATGTTGTCTTGAGGTAGCTGGCAAATTTTTGCTATTCCGCGCTTGTAGGTTCCTTGCCTAGGAGGCCGGTGAGGTAGATCACGCATTGGTAGAGCTTTAAGTGGCCGCCCAGTCAAAAAATGTCCCGGCGTTAGACAGTCGATGTCATCAATGCTGTTAGTGAGTGGTCTTAGTGGTCGTGAATTAAGAACCGCCTCCACTTCTTTGATTAGCGTAAGCAGTTGCTCGTAGGTAAATTTGGCAACACCAATTGTGCGGCGCAGATGAAACTTAGCGAGTTTTACACCTGCCTCATGAAGGCCACCGAAATGAGGTGTGCCTGGCGGCATAAATTTCCACTCGATTTGTTCATCCTCACACATTAATTGCACCTGTTCCTTTAATTGCTGAGATGTGAGCAATGCATACAATTCGCGCAACTCTGAATTAGCACTAATAAAATTCGTACCATTGTCAGAGAACACACGTCGGCAGAGTCCTCTATTGGCTACGAAACGTTTGAAGCAGCCCATGAATGCTTGTGTGCTCAGGTCCGATGCTAATTCCAAATGGATTGCCTTTGTGACGAAGCAAATGAACAAAAAAAGATATGTCTTCGTCGGTGGCTTGCCCCTGATGCGATGATGGACAAAAAATGGTCCAGCAAAGTCTACACCCACTGTGTAGACTGGTGGCGTTGCAATTACACGTTCTGGTGATAAGTCTCCCATTTGTGTGGTCATCGGAATCGGTCGGGCACGAAAGCATTCCATGCATTCTCGAACAACCTTCTTGCATACAGTTGTACCATAGAGTGGCCAATAAAGCTGGCGAACGGCAGCTAGTAATGCTCGTGGACCGGCATGTAACAATTTCCTATGGTAGAAATTAATTAATGTTAGTGTAAACTGGTGTGTATTTGGTAATAAAATGGGATGTTTTGAAGTGTAGGGCAAGGCGGCATGTTGAAGACGCCCCCGAAGATGGGGTCGCCTTACGATGAAATTCACTTTTTGCAACCCATTGTACTCATCAGGAAAGGATTCTTGCTGTACAATTCTGATGATCGTATGAAGTGCTCGATCTAGTTCTCCCACTGTAAGCGGCGCTCTTTTTTTGAACTTCGGCTGGAATCTCAAGCGTAACATATATGCAATAACTCGTCGAAGTTTTCGGAAGTCCTTGTAATATTTTATGTCTGTCAAGATATTTAAGTTGCGGTTGAAACGACTGCGACGGTTGTCGGTTTCTTCATCTCGGACAAATCATCAGGTAGTGGAAATTTTTCACGGAGCGTCAGCCAACACGCGGGTTCCCTTGGCACAAATGAAGGTCCCTGAGTCCAAAGATCAGATTGCATAAACCTTTTAGGCACCACTCCTCGAGAAATCAAATCTGCTGGATTACACTCGGTCGGTACATGCAGGCAATTTTCTTCTTTGACCTTTGCTGTATGGTAGTGACACGATTCGCGACGAATGTCTTCCATTTAGATGGGCAGGATTTAATACAATGGAGCGTGATAGTTGAATCAGACCAATAAAACGTATCGTCGACATCAAAATTTAAAATTTGGTGAATTTTGTGCGCTAGTTGAGTCAGGAGGACTGCCGCACATAACACTAGTCGAGGTAAAGTTGTCCTTTGTAGTGGAGCTACACGGGATTTTGAGCACCTTAGCTTGACGGAGACCTTACCATCAGGTTTCGAACTGCGGAGGTAAAGAACTGCCTCATAAGCACGCTCACTAGCATCGGCAAAACCATGTATTTGGGTACTGTGTGTATTGTCGGAACTGAATAGATGACGGTCGATGGTAAACTTATTAAGTAACTTCATACTTTCGCGAAGCGTTTGCCAATAAGTGTGCTGCATTTGTGGTAATGCTTGATCCCAATCCAGCTTCAGCTGCCAAAGTGATTGCATTAGCAATTTTCCCAAAACAACCACCGGTGCCAACAGACCGAGAGGATCGTAAATTCTGGCGATTTCTGAGAATATAGATCTCTTTGAGACTGTTTTACCATCCTTGAAGTTAACAAAAATACTGAACTTATCTGTTGATGGATTCCAAAATAGTCCTAGTGTTTTTACCAAATCATTTTCATTAATTGTTAAACGGGTCTGGATGAATTGAGCTGGCACATCTTCGGTAATTTTTGGGCAGTTAGTGCTCCATACCAGCAGACTGAAGTATGTGCGAAATTGTCGTTTTCATTTCTGTTGCAGCAGCGATGGAATTTGCTCCCGTGAGTAAGTCATCCATGTAGACATCTTTCTCTAGTACTTCGGCGGCGGCAAGAGAAACGTCTTTATGATCGACGGATAACTTTCTGAAGCATCTAGTTGCCAAAAATGGTGCTGAAGACGTACCATACGTTACAGTTGTCAACTTAAATGTTGATAGCGGTTCAAGTGGTGAGTGTCTCCATAAGATGAGTTGAAATCTCTGATCGTCCTCGTGAACTCGGAATTGACGGTACATTTTGACAATGTCCGCGCTAAATGCATAGGCATGTGACCGAAAGCGAATTAGATTGAAAAAAGGTCATTCTGCACAACTGGACCGACCATCATTATTGAATTCAGTGATACTCCGGTAGAAGTTTTGGCGGATCCATCAAAAACCACACGTAGTTTTGTTGTTGAGTTGTCCGGTTTGATCACACAATGATGCGGAAAGTAAACATTCGGTTGGTTCGTGCTTTCCGGGTCGACAAGCTCCATATGGCCTAGCGATTTGTACTCATCCATGAACATTGAGTACCTGTCCAATAACTCTGGTGAATTATGGAGACGTTTCTCCAACTTGTAGAATCGGTGAATTGCACTGTGTCTCGAATCACCCAGTTGCGATGGACATAATGAGAATGGAATTCTGACGATGAACCGTCTATCGCTATTACGCACAGTAAATTTTGTGAAATGGTCTTCACACTCTGATTCTTCAGTGGAGAACGGTTTGACAGAATGTGGCATGTTCTCGATCGTCCAAAACTTTTCAATTTGTTCAGTCAGACTCGCTGGATTGTCGACCGCCAAATGACAACACTGAGTGGAGTTCGAGATAGTTGAAGCTTTGCCGGATACTATCCAGCCTAGAACGGTGTTCTGCAGCAAAGGCAAAACGTCAGCCATCTGAATTTGACCAACGGAAAGTAGCTGATGATAGATCTCTGCGCCAAACAGCAAATCAATATCTTTTGCTTTGAAGAATTCAGGATCAGCCAGTTGAATATTTGATGGAATTCCCCACGATTTGATATTATTGATGGGACCGATTGGCTGATAGCTTGTGATTTTCGGCAACACTTGAACGTCCAAAGTGGTGTGAAAATTAGTAGTGTTTGATTTCACGGTGATTGTTGTGCTGGAGAGCGATACGATGGCGTGCGCTCCAATTCCATGAACTTTACTGCTTCCTTTACGTCGTGGTAATTTTAGTAGTGCTGCAAATGATTCAGTCATGAAGTTTATTTGGGAGCCTGAGTCTAGCAGTGCTCTTCCCGTAACAGTGTGTCCATTTTGGTCGAGCACATTGACCATCGCAGTAGCCAAGTAGATGAATGAAGTTGACCTTGGCTCGGAATTGATATCAGCCAGTGACAATGATGATGAAACTGCTGCATTGTTGGTTTGTTTCACAAGACCTTTAACAACTGGATTACTCGAGATGGCAACTCAACCTTCGAAAATTTCCCCTGGACTTTACCTGCATCTTTGTGAATAAGTGAATGATGCGCTGAATTGCAGTGTCGGCAGCGAAATGTCACTGGACATGTATCCACAAAGTGATCAGGACATAAACAGTTGTAGCACAATTTAGAGTTTACTACGAAGCTATGGCGTTGATCAATTGGTAGATGTAGAAATTTATGACATCGAGCTACCGTGTGTCCATTGGCTTGGCAGTATACACAATGAAACTTCGAAGTTGTGGTAACTGTAAGCGAACTTGTAATCGGACGATTGTTACGAGTTGACGGTTTAACCAGCGTCTTCGGAAATGTCGATGATGTCTGCATGAATTTTGGTTCGCTGTGTAGACGATGAGCTTGACCACTGAGGAAATTGCAAAGATCGTCCATAGTTGGCAGATGAGTCGTCGGGGCTGCATGATTCCATTTGTTTTTATGTCTGCATCCAACTTTGATCTCATTAGGTACACAATGAGATCATCCAACTGCTTTACTGGTCGTTTGAGAGCATCTTATGAGCGAAGATGTGATCGAAAATGGTCGACGAGACCTAGCAGCTTGTCGGATTCCGGTTTATCGATAGATTTAAATGAGAATAGCTCATGGACGTGTTGTTCGCAAATGAAGTTGGGTTTGTCGAATCTATCCTTAAGAATTTGCCGGGCAACTTCATAATTCTGGTCGGATAATTCGACAGCCGCTATGGCACTTGCAGCGATACCATCAAGTGACAATTTCAGGTATTGAAACCTTGTGCGGTCACTTAAAGATGGATTATCATGAATATTGGCATCGAATGTACCAATAAACGCGTTCCACTTGAGATATCCACCACTTAAACTCGGAATGTCGACGGTATGAAATTTAGCACTTACGGGTACTGGAAGCTGGTTTAAGGGCTTTGTGTCAGTGATCTGCGCTTTGCGTCGTTCCTCCTTTAATTCTTCCAATTTTTCCTCAAATTCCGAGGTTATTGATAGATATGCCTCTTCGATAGAAGTTCGTACCTTCTCGGTTAAAAGTTCTGCATCCATTAATTCATAAGGCGGTAACATCCTTTTATACACAGAAAAGCCTTAATTTAAATCGACCAGCCGATGTTGTATGTGTTTGGCCTTTGCTGTTTTAAGCTTATTTTCGACGAAGTCTTCATACCGCTCCAATTTTTCTTTGAAATTCTCGATGAATTGTTTGGAACGACGAGGGTCCACTGCTGGAGGCATTATAGAAAAGTTAATGGTAGTTACAGTTTCGACTGGACAGAACAGTTGGATTAATACCGTTCTTCGACGGGCAATCAATGTAAGCACAGAGTAAATGCAGTAACGCTACACAATCGACACCAGATGATGACTGATGGATTTTTGTCTTCACGTGTTCGGTTAAGATGAAAAATTCCAGCACACAATGCCGCAATGATAAATTGTTGGAAATTGCACGTTTCCTGTTGCTATAGAAATGTTCGCACATCCCACTTCTGACACCAAATGTTGATGCACCAGCCTTTTTGTGCTGTTGGAAAATTAAAACCTTCACGACAAAATATTGATGTTATAGAATAAACAAAAACTTCAGGAAAAGGCAAAGCGAAAAGGAAAACACGATGTTAAAATTTTGTCTCGATTTATTTCCTTCCAAAAAAATACAACGTTCGATCGCACACAAGTGAAAAAGGAAGTGAAGTTAAAACACATGACAGATTTTCCAAAAAAAAGAGAAAAGTAATAGACGAGTATGCTCGTATGAGCGCATCTAGATTAATGTAGTAGCGTTTGGTGCGTTTATTGTATTGGTTGTCTTTGCTCCGAGAACCATTATATTAGTTGATACACATTTTTAGCCTGTGATGATATTAGTTTAAGTATATTAGCCCTATGTTAATAAAACGAAAAAAATTAAAGAAATCAACAAAACCTACACGCAATCTTTAAAATTTATTTTGTAACATTGAAGAAAGAAGGAGAAAGAACCCTGCCCTGTGTGACCGGCGAGCGTCACCCGAGCAACAACGTTACACGATATTAGATAAACTAGGACAAGCAGTATATTTTACAATACTAGATCTCACAAAAGGATTTTTTCAAATAGAAGTTTATGCTAAAGATAGAAAAAAACAGCATTTAGCACATTAACTGGACATTCGGTTTAAAGAATGCACCCGCAACATTTCAAAGACTCATGAATGAAGTCTTGAAAGACTACATAGGAAAAATATGCTACGTTTATTAAGATGATATCATAATACTTTCATTTGGCCTACAAGAACATATGGATTCACTCCATAAAATCTTATTGACACTTAAGAACGTATCATTAAACAAATCTGAATTTCTACGTAAAGAAACAGAATTTTTAGGACATGTAGTGACTCCAAATGGTTTAAAACCAAACCCAAAGGAAATAGAAACTATAAAGAATTTTCCTATCCAAAAAACAGTAAAAGAAATCCAAAGATTTCAAGGTTTAACAGGGTCCTACAGAAAATTTATAGATGACTATGCAAAAATAATTAAACCTTTAACTTCATGCCTAAAGAAAGATAGTAAAATAAATATAAACGGTCAAGACAACTGATTTAATTAATAGACATACCGACTTTTCAAAATGATTTACACTAACAACTGATGCAAGCAATTTTGCTATTGGAGCAGTATTAAGTCAATCTCATAATCCCCTTTGTTTCGCTTTTTTATTAGAAACAATAGAAAAGGAATTTATTAGCCATTGTCTGGGCTACCACTCAATTCTGATATTATTTGTACGGAAGAAAGTTCGCGTCATTAAGACTGAACACAGGCCATTAGTATGGCTTAGCAATTTAAAAGAACCAAACAGCAAATTACAACGCTGGAAAATCAAACTCGAATAGAACGATTTTGAGACACAATATATTCAAAGAAAAGAGAAGAAAGTGGCTGACGCCCTATCTCCAGTAAAAATAAATATGCTACAACAAGATGACTTAGCAACCATCCACAGTGCTGAATCAGATAGTTCACATCTTATTCCCATTAATGAAAAACCGGTTAATTTATTTAATCGACAAATAATACTTGAAATCAATGAAAATGATCGTCAAGAAATTTTGTATCCACATGTTGGAAAAAGAAGAATAATATTTAGTAAAAAAGAATACAAATATAAAGATTTTTTAGAAATAATAAAAGAAGTGGACACTACGATGATACATTCCATATATTGTGGTGGCGATTGTGGTGGCGACGACACATTACATAAAGAAAACAATTTTTATATAAAATACCGCATTGTTGTCGATTTACCTTAATTTGTTTTTGGTTTACATCGAAATGGAATCATTAGAAATTAAAAGATTGGTAAGTCAACTCCTACCGACAGTAGTTAAACATCATGCCTGGGGAATGTTATACACTCTCTCGGAAATGTGTTTTTTTACAGACTGCATCATATTTCGACACATCACCGGGTGCAGCGGCTATCACACTTACACTCCCTTGCATCTGTATCGCAGATAAACATATTGCAACGTACTTGTGTTTGGAATCAACCTGCCTTGTAAAAAAAATTACGCATCAACACTGATGTCGTCGCAAAATAACTTGTGCACCAACTCAGTTTTTTTCTCTCTTTTGCTACACCGCTTTAATGGCAGACATTATTAACAAGCATCACCAACAAGTGGCTAACACCACCGTAGAAGAAAGAAATAAAGAAAAGAGAGGGGAGAGAGTACATTTAGCCAACACCAAGGTGAGTCTCAGGTTGAAGTACACCACGCCGTGGAGGAGCTGAGAAGAGGAGATCGAAAAAAACAAACTTAAAAAGTCAGTTGGTAATAGATATCGTCGGTGTCGAGTCGGGGAAAATTGCGTGACCAACTAGTGCCCGGTTCTTTGGTTTGGTTGAATTATTGTTTCCAAATTGGAAGATAATAAAATTATTTTTTTTGCATCAGCATTTCTAATTTTGTTTGCAAAATTTCATCGGCGTTAAATGCCACTACAATTTAAGAAATTACCGGGTAATTTATTACAAAATTTCCTGGATTCCTGAAAAATAAAAAAATGTTTACTTACCGAAAAAAGTTATAACTACTGTAAAAATGAGAATTTTTAAAAATGGTGGTCCTGCAAGTGCGCGTCGCGTCATTAAAAGTTCCAAATATGAAAATTATTTTTTTGCATCAGCATTTCTAATTTTGTTTACAAAATTTCATCGGCGTTAAATGCCACTACAATTTAAGAAATTACAACCGGAACGCCGGCTCACACCTACGTTAAAACCAAACTTGCCTTGTTCAGACGACCCGGATGGGCAGGGATCACCAACGGCGATCCTTATTGAAGACCATCCAGCCTACGATCCGAAGTCGTCTTACGAAAAGACGGACGTTAACTTATTCCCCATTAGACCGCTCCACATACGTGTCGCTTGTTTGGTAAGGACCATAGGTCGAAGATCATCCGCGAGGTTGAAACTATTTTGGAAGAGGGTTAGGGAAAGCCGTCGTCTGATACTAAGTACAATTCTGATTAAGAATACGGATACTCGACCCTACGCCTGCATTACCTTACTAGGCAACGAAACCTTAGGACTGCTAGACAGCGGTGCATCAATAAGCTGCATCGGTGGTGCGCTAGCATATTCTAAAAGGTGACATTAAGTTAAAACGATTTGTTTCACCAATTAGTACAGCGGATGGTAGTTCCCAAAAGGTCTGTGGGGTCTTCAAGGCAGATGTCAAATTTCGAGGAACGACCAAGCAACTATCATTGTATGTAGTGCCCTCACTAGCCCAAGATCTGTACTTGTGTATTGACTTCTGGAAATTGTTCGGATTGGCTCCAGACATTGTTTCAGAGTTGGCAGTGCCAACAGCGACAAATGACTTAACGAAGGCCCATGACTTGACGAGCTCCCAGGTAACTCAGTTGGAAGCAGTTAAGCAATTATTCCCATCCTATGACATAGAGGGACTAGGAAGAACTTCACTCGTAGAGCACGTAATTGACACTAATAATTGTAAGCCGATCAAACAGCGGCACTACCCGGTGTCGCCGGCGTTTGAGAAGCAGATTTTCGACGAATTGGACCGAATGCTGAAACTAAGAGTGATCGAAGAGTCCCAAAGTTCGTGGAGCTCTCCAGTAGTTTAAGTCCGTAAGCCCGGCAAGGTGAGGCTTTGCGTAGACTCGCGGAAACTAAATGCCGTGACGATTGCGGATGCATATCCCCTTCCACACATCCAGGGAATACTACTAATCTGGATCTAAAAGACGCCTTTTGGCAAATTCCAATTGAATTAAATTCGCGACAGAAGACTGCTTTCTCAGTTCCCAAGCGGCCCTTATACCAGTTTAAGGTTATGCCATTTGGGTTATGTAACGCGCCACAAACCATGTGCTGGCTCATGGATAAAGTTATTCCTGCTATTCTCCACGATAAAGTTTTCGTATATCTGGATGACCTGTTGGTCATAACCGGCGATTTTGATAGCCATGTGAATACTCTCCAGGAAGTCGCAAGCCATCTCCGTCGTGCTGGTCTAACCCTAAATATTGCAAAGAGTAAGTTTTGCCTTACGGAAGTACGGTACCTTGGCCATATAAACGGTAATGGTGGTTTAAGGACCGATCCCGAGAAACTCCAAGCAATTGTGGAGTACCCTGTCCCTAAAACGGTGCGACAGCTTCGCCGCTTCCTCGGTATGGCAGGTTGGTACAGAAAATTCATTTCGAATTTTGTGCAAACCTGTACCCCTTTGACCGATTTGCTTAAAAGGTCGCAGAGCTTATGTTGGAATAGCGAAGCGCAGGCGGCGTTCGTAGCACTTAAGACTAAACTCACGTCCTCACCTGCGTTGTATAATTTTGCAAAACCATTCTTGATTCAATGCGACGCGTGTCAGTCTGGAGTTGGGAGCGTTCTGGCACAAACTTTGGAGGACGGCTCGGAGGTGCCACTAGAATTTTGGTCGCGGAAGGTCCACAAGGCCCAACGAAATTACAGAACAAGAATGTCTGGCCGCGGTCCTCAGCATTAAACACTTCCGTTCTTTTGTTGAAGGGTTGGATTATACCGTAATAACGGACCACGCATCCCTGCAGTGGCTTATGCGTTAGACGGACCTTAGTGGTAGGTTGGGAAGGTGGGCGTTAAAACTGCAAGGGTACAAATTCTCTATCCGTCATCGAAAGGGTTCGGAACACAAGGTCCCAGATGCGTTATCTAGGGTCCACGAGAATGAGATTGTGGCTTTGGAGTTGATAACCTCAGGAATTGATTTGAACTCGCCAGAATTCTCTTCCGCTGAGTACGAAACTTTAAAACAGCAGGTCATAGACATCAGTAATCGATTGCCGGATCTGTCGGTGGTGGACCGCTACCTCTTTAAGCGAACCGAATTCGACCGTGGGGGAGAACTCCAAGAGCAATCGACTTGGAAACTATGGGTTCCGAAAAGTCTCACGAAGCAAGTAATAGAGCGGGCGCATGACTCCTTAAGGGCA
Source organism: Nephrocerus scutellatus (assembly GCA_947095585.1). Classification (NCBI taxonomy): domain Eukaryota; kingdom Metazoa; phylum Arthropoda; class Insecta; order Diptera; family Pipunculidae; genus Nephrocerus; species Nephrocerus scutellatus. The sequence continues at coordinate 88,324,963 of OX352763.1, read as the reverse complement.
ACACATGGTGGAATTAATAAAACTTATCAAAGATTAAAAGCAAGCTTCTTCTGGCCGCAAATGTTCGTGGAAGTGCAAGACTACGTTCTAAAGTGCCCCATTTGCAAAACTGCTAAGCATCCGAATGTGACTTTGAGAACACCCATGGGCCGCCAGAATGTAAGACCCTTTCAGCGCCTCTACATGGACCTCATTGGGCCATTCCCACGATCCAAAGCGGGACACATTGGGTTGTTGATCATTCTGGATGACTTTACAAAGTTCCACTTCCTGCTACCTCTTCGAAACCGCTTACCGACTATTTAAAAAATAACATCTTCCTGACGTTCTGGGTCCCCAAAACTTTTGCGGAAATTGGCCTTGCTAGAGCCACCGGATACCTTCATTTCCCATGAGGACGGGTTAGCCCAAGTACGTAATAAAGCAAAAGAAAACATGATACGAGCATACGAGGTAAATGCGAGGAAATACAATACCCCCGCAAAGCCTGTTTTGTGGTGGCGACGACACATTACATAAAGAAAACAATTTTTATATAAAATACCGCATTGTTTTTTATTTACCTTAATTTGTTTTTGGTTTACATCGAAATGGAATCATTGGAAATTAAAAGATTGGTAAGTCAACTCCTACCGACAGTAGTTAAACATCATGCCTGGGGAATGTTACACACTCTCTCGGAAATGTGTTTTTTTACTGACTGCATCATATTTTTACACATCACCGGGTGCAGCGGCTATCACACTTACACTCCCTTGCATCTTTATCGCAGATAAACATATTGCAACGTACTTGTGTTTGGAATCAACCTGCCTTGTAAAAAAAAATTACGCATCAACACTGATGTCGTCGCAAAATAACATGTGCACCAACGCAGTTTTGTTCTCTCTTTTGCTACACCGCTTTTTTTTATTATTAACAAGCATCACCAACAAGTGTCTAACACCACCGTAGAAGAAAGACACGTTATATCTAACGGGTGTTTTTTTAAGAGGTTGCCGCTTTTTTTTTTTGAATAAAACACATATAAAATTATGAAATGACCAAAATTTTTTTTTATTTGGTAGATAATTTTTTGGCATTTAACATTTAAACACAATTTCTGGCATATGGCTACCACGACTATTTTTCACAAATGTCATTTTTTTTTTTTTTTTTTTTTCATAATGATTTGTCAAACAATACTGAGTAGAAATGCCACTTTGAGCTGTCAAAACAACTGTCATAAAATAAAACGACATCTATCGGAAAAACAAACCTCCCAAAAAAACACCCTTTATATAAGACGTAAAATATCTTAAAATCTTAGAGTAGTGGCTTAAAGCCTAATAACCATAGCAAAAAAAGGGGGGTTAATGATAAATAAAGAATTGTTGATGTTGTTGATTGATGAAAAGGAAATGCGTGTTCATTAGTAATTTGAAGGACATCTTTTTCTCTCCTCGGGTTGCTCTCCCTTTCCTATTTTCAGGTTTGGCGATTGGCTGTTTTGGGCCAGACCCTGATAGAAACCACCTGTCAGACGGTGGACTAATATTCAAATTTATTTTCCCCTCTTCCCATGACGTGCACCTAAAATTTTTTTTATGAAGAAGTGGGCAACGAATGGTGGTGCAAGAATCCACCCATTTCGGCGAGCTAGACCCGAGCAAGGAGGCAAGACGTGCACCCCGCACCTTCCCATTCGATGCAAAATTGCGAAATAATAAATATATATATATATATTTACACATACTTATATATTTACACATACTTGTTGTCACCCAACAAAAAAACCACTTCGTTACAATATGTCAAAGAATGCCATTTGGAAGACACCGACACCAACAGGACCCAGGTAGCATTACCATATTGATATATGGTTCTTAAGCAAAAAGAAGATATATGTTACATGTGTAGACAAATTTAACAAATATGCCGCTGCAGAACCTATAAAACATACAACTCACATAGGTACTATAAAAGCGTTTACAAATATTTTCCAAATTTCACCAATCTATGCTGAGGTGGAGTTACTAGTAATTCATTCTGGTCTGTAAGTTGTTAAAAGATGAACTGAACCTCTTGAACAACTTGAGTGCATAAGGTCTTTGATGTTATTTGATTGCAAACATGCCGCATTATCGCTGTGATATTTTCTAAGGCTTGAAACTCTCTTCGATAAGATTGTAATAAATGACTAAGTTCCATTGATTAGCCACCAAGTTTACAGTTCCCTGATTATAGAAGTGTATTCCAGGAGTTGGTCCATATTTGGTAATTTCCACACCGTTACTTCCTCTCACAGTTGGCACTAGTAAGAATACCAGAAGGGTAGTTAGCAATGTTAAACCCAGCATACGGGTCTTCTTAGCTAATTTGTTCATTTTATTGGATGGTTCATCACAAGTTTTTGACTGCTTTCCTCGTTTGCGATCTTGAGCGGCCACATATGGCTGATTTTGATTTAGATCATCTGCTGATGATGGCTGTTCATCTACGGTTACATCATCCTTGACAAGTGGGGCCAGTTTGTGTATTGGTCGCTTAAGGACTCCTGATTTTGTGCGTACATCTGCTACTCTGATGAAGCCGTCGGTACCGTGATACACCTTGACAATTCTGCCCAGTGGCCACTTCATAATCGGGATATTGTCTTCCTTGATGATGACCACCGTGCCAATTTCAATATTTTTCGATGAAGTTTTCCATTTGCTCCGGCGCTGTAGTTCATTAAGGTACTCCTGGGACCACCGTTTCCAGAATTCTTCCTTGATGTGTGAAACTAGTTTCCATCTGCTGCTAAGACTTCCTCGTAATGGTTCTGCATGAGGATCAGCTATAGCTCTTAGCGGCTCTCCTATAAGGAAATGGCCAGGAGGTAATGCGGTAAGGTCGTTTGGATTAGTAGATAGAGCAGTAAGTGGTCTTGAATTCAGGATAGCTTCGGCGTCTACACTTAGAGTACACAGCTCCTCATATATTAATGAAGCTAATGCGATCTTTCGCTGAAGCAGATACTTTGCCGACTTTACGGCTGCTTCCCATAACCCTCCGAAATGGGGAGCCCTTGGGGGAATAAAATGGAACTCTATTCCTCTCGAGCTGCAAGTGGATTGCATCTGGTTTTGAGCCTGGTTTGAGTATATGGCTGTTTGCAACTCAGTCAATTGATTCTTTGCGCCAACGAATTGGTGGCATTATCGCAATAAAGATTTTTACAATGCCCTCGGCGACCAATAAATCTTTTTAACGCACCGATGAATGCATCTGTGGATAAATCGCTGACAACTTCAATGTGTATGGCCTTCGTACTAAAGCAGCAGAATATCGAAAGGTAGCTTTTTTGTGGACGGGTTCCGCTTGAACGGTAATGGATCCATATTGGGCCACAAAAATCAACTCCGCTATTGATGAAGGGACGTGCTGGTTGAACTCTATGTGGAGGTAAGTTTCCCATCATCTGAGAATACATTTTTTGTTTAGCCTTGATGCAGTGTGTGCATTGCTGGACAATTGAACGTGCTATATTCTTTCCCTTGATTGGCCAAAAGCGTTGTCTGGTTATAGCTAAAAGTCCTTGTGGACCCACGTGCAGATTTTCTGAATGTATATCTGTCATCAGCATTTTGACAACTGGGTGTGCATAAGGCAATAATATAGGATGCTTGGCGTCGTATGCTAAAGTGGATGCTTGTAACCTTCTTCCCACTCGCAAGAGCTCGTTTTGGTCCAAGAACACTGAAAGTCCAACTAGTTTGCTTTTTGTGTCTAGATCTTTGTATTTCCTTAAATGAATGATGTCTGTCTTGAATTCGCTTTCTTGAACGTTTCTCAAAATGAGTTGAAGAGCAGCGTCTTGTTCTGCAATTGTCAACGGCCAAATTGGTTTAAGCAGTTGTGAATGTGAATGTCTTAACGCATGGATTTTAGAACGAAACTGACCATTCTTAATCAATCCAATGAATCGTCTGCAATAAGCTATTATCCTCTTAAGTTTGCACAATGAATTTGAATGTTTTACTTGTTTATAAAGATCTTCCGGCCTTGTCACGCTGACAGATAGTGATGTCATCTTTCTTTCTTCTGCACACTGGTTGTGATTTGCATATGGTAGTGGTCAGATTGATTCCGTTCCACTTAAGAATCTTGGGCCGTAGAAACACAGGTTGTGTTCTCGTAACTTCTCTGGGGTAATTCCTCTTGATAACACATCTGCTGGATTGTCATTTGATCGGACGTGTCGCCACTGCATGCTGCTGGAAAGTCGCTGAATGGTTGCGAGACGACGACCCACAAATGCTTGGTATGATTCTGCGTTTGAATTGATCCAATCTAGTACTATCTGAGAGTCAGTCCAGAAATGTGTGGATGCTCCATCAATATGTAAATCGGATTTCATCCGGTTAGACAATTCTGCGGCTAACACGGCAGCACATAGTTCGAGTCTGGGTATGGTTAATGAACTTATTCCTGATGATGTCTTTGTAGCTGGTGCTACTCTCGATTTGGAGCATAGAAGTCGAACTATTATCACGCCAGTTTTGTTCATGGATCTCACGTACACCGCGGCACAATAAGCCTTTTCGGATGAATCAGCAAATGTGTGTATTTGTACTGACGTTGGAACAGATTGAGCAAACACATGCCTTGGAATTCGAATTCGGTCTAAGGTCTGCAAATGCTTACGGTACGTGCACCATCTGGTGCACATTTCTACTGGAAGGGCAGCATCCCAATCGTACTACAGTTCCCATAATTATTGAAGAAATAGTTTGGCCACTGCCACCACTGGCGCAACAATACCGAGTGGATCAAAAAGTTTTGCTATATCAGATGCCACTGATCTCTTAGTGATTCGTTTTGGTGAGTTACTATTTATTTTTATGCTGAATACGTCTGATTTCGGTAACCATATCAATCCAAGAGTTTTCACAAACCCTTCGTTATTCTAATGGAACGTTTTCCAGTAGTTGTTCATGGTTTGCACACCATTTTCGTAATTTGAATTCCCCTTCTTGAAGTAGTGCTGACAATTCCGCTTGAATAGCCTTTGCCGTGGTTAAACTATCTGCGCCAGTCATCGCATCGTCTACATAGAAGTCCGTCTGCAACACCTTTGAGCCTAATGGATAGTTAATCTCATTGTCTTGAGCCAGCTTCTGTAGACACCTTGTTGCCAAGTATGGTGCAGCTGTTGTTCCGTATATTACTGTGTTGAGTTTATAGCATTTTACCGGTTGATTTGGATCTGCTCTCCACCAGATTAAGTTATACCATCTATCTTCTGGGTGTACCCAAATCTGCCGATACATTTTTTGAATATCAGCTTTAATGACATACCTTGGCAGCCTAAACCGCATCAAAATTGTGAATAACTCTTCTTGGATAGTTGGACCAGCATACATAATGTCGTTCAAAGATATGTTTGTAGAAGTTTTTGCTGAAGCATCAAAAACAACTCTTAGCCTTGTGCTGCTACTATCTGATTTGACCACTCCATGATGTGGCAAGAAGCAATGTGGTACCCTGAGAGAATTGTAGTCAATTTCTTGCATGTGGCCTAGGTTATTGTAGTCCTCCATAAACTCAATGTACTGCTTCTTCAAGTTGACATCTTTTGGTAATCGGCGTTCCAATGCATAGAACCTACTCAATGATATGTCTATAGATGCACCCAATTTTGTTGTTTCCATGGAAAAAGGCAACCTTACAACAAATCTTCCCTCATCGTCTCTTTTGGTTGTTTAATTGAAAATTTCTTCGCATCGCTGTTCTGCTAAACTGCGTGTGGAATTAGCTTCCGGGAGTTTTTCAATTTCCCAGAATCTCTTAATCGCTTGCTCAAGCGACTCATCTTGCGTAAAGATACCACAGGTTGAAGTTAATGTGGATGCTTCGCCGATCCTACCCGTAACAATCCATCCGAGAAGAGTGTTTTGAAGCAGCTGGAGCTCTTTTCCTAGCCTTATTTGTCAAATGCAAAGAAGCTGATGATAATATTCTGCTCCGATTGGTAGATCAATGCGGTTGGTTTTGTTGAAGTCTGGATCTGCCAATTTAATATTTTTTGGTATCTCCCATCTGGATACGTCGAATGACTGTGATGGTTGTTAAGATACTACTTGTGGTAAGACGATGGCTTCCATTCTTGTTGAGAAATTAGTTATGTTGGATGATAATTCGATATTTGCTCTGAGATGAGTCTCGCGCCTTGATTATCCGATACCATTTACTATCGATGATTTGTGTGTGAGTGGTATACGCAGCTTGCGCATCATTCTCTCCGTTATTATATTTACTTGTGATTCGGAGTCTAGGATGGCACGACACTGTATAATGGCTCCACTGTTGCTTACTAATTTCACTAACACTGTGTTTAGGAAGACATATCCTTCTCTTGTATTTTTGCCAGATGCCGTTAATGAAATGTTGGTTTGAGAGTCGATTAGATTGTTTGCATGTTGAGCAACGCTAGCTATATTTGACGACATCGGGATTTGCTGTGTTGAAGTCGAGTTGATTGAATTGGTTGGGTCATGAACCCTGTTACTAGTTTGTCTGTTTGATGTGCTCTTAGAGGCAACTGATGAGCTCTGAACTGCGTAATCCAGATGTAGTAATGTGTTGTGTTTCTTTGAACAAAGTCTGCACCCCCGTGATGAACATTTTGATGATGTATGTCCGTCCCTAAGGCAATTTATGCAGCTATTTGATGCTTTTACCAGTGCCAACCGTTGAACTGGTGTCATTTGCAAAAATTTGATACAAGCGAACAATGGATGATTTTCCTTGCAACATTTGCATGAATATGAATTGTATGTGGTTGATGTTGCTGCGAGCTATTTCTGATAAGGCAATCGCCTGCTCGACTCATCAGCGAACTTAGATTTGGCACCTAATGCTTCCAAGGACTGGAACCTAGTCTCCAAAAATTCGAGAAAGTCTTTTAGTGGTTGTAGTACTCTAGGTTGCTTCAACGACTGTTCCCATAATGTGTGGGTGTTTTTGTCTATTTTCTTTATTTTAATGTGGAGGAGTATTGGATCCCAGGATGCTATGTCGATTCTTAGGCCTCCTAACGCCAAGAGACATTCTTGAGTAATGTCGTGGAGTGTTTTTATTGAGTATGCGCTCTCAATTGTTGATGTCTGCTGTGTCAGAAGCTTGTTGAGGACAGCGTTGACAAGAAGGCGCTTGTTTTCATACCTGTCGTTGATTATTTTCCAGGCCGCATCGTAATTTGCTTCAGTGGGAGCCATGTGACGTACCAATCGATCTGCTTCACCGGACAAGCTTGTTTAAAGGAAGTGCATTTTTTGACATTCGGCAATTGGTTTGTTGTGCACAAGCTCCGTAAAAAGATCAGAAAACTGCCGCCACTTCATGTAATCGCCATCGAACTTCGGTAGGGATATCTTTGGCAAGTCTAGAGTCGCGTTTGACATAGTCTGAGCAGGAGTCGAGGTTGCGGCTCGTGACGTATTCGGCTGATTCGTCAACTGTTCCAATCTGGACGTCAATGCGAAAAGATAATGGTTGACTTTATCTTCCAATTGAAGATACTCGTCCATTTGATTGCCTTCTGCAAGAGGGTCTTCCACCAGTTCTGCGACTGATTGATTCATTTCCTTCATCTGCCCCCAATATTTATTTAAACTATTTATTTTGAGGTGACAGAATGGAGAACTCCAAGCTTCCATTGAACCTTCATCAAGATTCATGAATATTCGTTCTAATGTTTGTGTGGTTGCTTTTTGACGTCGAATAATTTTCACGACCTCTGATGTTTGTTCTTCGGATTGTGTGGATCGTGCTGGTGATTGAGTTGATCGGGCGGCTGGTACTGGATTAGACCCAGCCTTGTCTTCTGATTCAGATGATCCAGTGAATTCTGAGTCGTCCGGGATAGATGACAGATATTCTTTTATTTCACTATACATCTGCTTCACCTTAATGATTGTGCCTTGGATGTATGGTGAGTCTTGTTTGACGACGTCTTTGATTCGTTCGTGGTTATCTGTGAACTTCTGCCACAAGTCTTCAATGATTTTTAGCCGTTTGTCCCTATATGCGGATGTTTTCCGGGCGAGGCCGTCTTTGCCTATGTTGACTTGTAGCTTCTGCAGCTCCTCTGCTATGGCCCTTTGCCTAGCAATGATGCGTAAAACCTCTATTTCGTCCATGATGAATGCTCCGGCCGGTGATTCGTTTAGGAAATTCGCTCTGGTGTAGCATCTGATATATGTCACTTGGGATTCTTCGCCACTGGTTATAAACCTACCAGTACGCTTTTGTTATTTATTTTTAGTGAAATTTAGCCCTTACCGCTGTTGGGGGGAAGTAAAAAATCACGTCGGGGTCACCAAAAAATATAACGATTCTTTTACCGTTATGTACTTCAGACCAAGATTCTTGTATCTTGACTGACTTGCTAATAGTATTACTGATGGTTCATCAGAATACACACACGATGAAAATGTATTTTCTGTTATGTTATGTTATTTCAATCAGACCAAGATTCTTGTATCTTGACTGACTTCCTGACAGTATTACTGATGGTACATCAGAATACACAAATGATGGAAATGTATTTTATGTTATTCTATTCAGACCAAGATTCTTGTATCTTGGCTGATTGATGAATAGTGTTGCTGATGATGCATCAGAACCGATGGGATAATATCTCACAGCTCCAAGCAGACTCACTTGGAATGATTAAAAAGTCTTGAACAACTGCTTGATAATATCTGATCTTTCAGTCTTTATTCAACATCTACTTATACAAAAATATTCTTATTCTACCATGTATGTAAAATTGTATAACAAGATAACTACTGATGCAATATTTGCTTACGCGACAATTACCAAAGATAAAAATTTGAAGGTGGAAGTCGTTTCCACGAATAAATGTATTCCGCAGACATACCGTCAGCAGAAATATTAAGTGAATCGACGTGCAAATTAAAATAGGTATTTTCTTACGAGCAAATTGTGCATGGTGCAATATGATCTATTTGTTGTGTGGAATGTGTAGGGTGTTTTGTACGATGTGCAAGGTATGCATGGTATATGACATTTACTTATTATGTTTATTTTAATACTAATATGTATTTCTTAAAACTAAATAATTTTATGATAATATAGTACTTAGTACTTGCAAGAGGAGCCAGGGATTGATTATCACTATTATTTTTGATTATTATTATTTTTGATATTATTGATTACCATAGTTGATAATCTGAAGTTACCCTTAGCCTCCTCCTGCTTCACGATCTTCCAGTTTGATGCCGGAAGATCTGGGATGCTGGCTGCGATTATCTCTACAACAGCTTTAGCGTCGGCAGGTTCGGTAGGTAGCCAGACGCGCGCTCTTGGCCTGCTAGGAATTTCTTCCCTGCTTACGGCCGCAAGCTTTGCTCCTGGCCACACCTCACCCACTTCGGCAATCGCTTTTTTATAGAGATCAACCGATCTCTGATCTGAACACGCCGTCAGCTTGACGCGTCCCTGATGCCAACTTGCATCCCCTTAGGAAGGGGGAGGTCCCGGATTCTCTCTCAGGACCTTTAGGAAAATGGAGTTTAGCGCGTTGAACACCGACTTCCATTTTCCCGGCGTGATGCCCCCATCCTCTTGACTATTGTCAATGACGGCCAGCATCAGCCTTGGCGGGGTTTTGTCCACCTACCGCAGTTAGCTTCGCCCATGTTATGGACTCCTTCTGTCTTTTCGTTAGCTGCTCCTCAGGGATACTAGCCAACTTTTCCAAGACTTTGAAGGCCGCTCGACGATCCCGGTATCGTTTCTTCGTCGGCGGTATAGTGCGTGACCCGTTATCGGCTTCACTTTTGCTGGTGATGCTGGTCCCTGGCCTATGGGCCTTAGGATCCAGTACCACCTTGGGTTTAGCGGCCGGGACCCCACCTTTACGGTTAGAGCCACTTGCCACGCTTGTTTCCAGCTTTTGGTGAGTGCTGGTCTCGTTTTATTTCGGCATTTGGTGAGTGCCGGTCTCGGTTTTAGAAAATAGTTTTTTATTATTGTGCTTCATTTTTATTCCCACGAGTGTCGGAGAAAGGGTGGTCCACCCGCGCAGAGATCCGAAATACGCGGGTTAGGTAGGATACATCTAGAGGTTACCAGGTATCTAGATGGCTCCGATAGAGACTGGGCTATTTATGGGCCCCCAGCCTGGTCGATCCTCGGCTCGGGTCGCATCACACCTTGATCCAGCCCATTTGTTGTCATTTAGCGTGACCCGCTCCGCACCTAGGTTTTGGAACTCACAACCTCTGTCCGCAGCTAGAGGTGAGCCTAGGGCACCACACTCCAGTCACGGTCAGAGGACCCGGAGACGACAACAATTACGGCTTGGTATTGGCTAGGTCGCCGTCCTTTTGCAGCGACATAGGCGATGGTTCCAGAGGATATAAGTCACAGCTGCGGCCGCTAGGAATAGTCCGCAAGAACTCACGATGGTATGCCGAATGTTATGATGATGGAGCTGGTTGGGAAGTTCTCTCTGTTCAGCCTTAATTTGGTCACGTAGTCCTTCAAGTTCCATGATATGTGTGCTGACATTGACGCGAGTAGTATTGTGACGAAGTGCTTGCAGATGTGTGAGATCGGGTAGATTCATAGCTTGGTAGAATCTGGTTTGTGATAGCCGAATATTGCTTGAATATATGCGATGGGCTTGCAGTGTTAGAAAGTTTTCCCTTATAACACAGGTTGGCTGCAGTGTTAAGAGGCCAGTTCCACTAATTGTAATCAGCGATGGTTTTCTGTCACATACCCGTTAGATATAACGTGTTTTTTTTAAGAGGTTGCCGATTTTTTTTTTGAATAAAACACATATAAAATTATGAAATGACCAAAATTTTTTTTTATTTGGTAGATAATTTTTTGGCATTTAACATTTAAACACAATTTCTGGCATATGGCTACCACGACTATTTTTCACAAATGTAATTTTTTTTTTTTTTTTTTTTTTTTTTTTTTTCATAATGATTTGCCAAACAATACTGAGTAGAAATGCCACTTTGAGCTGTCAAAACAACTGTCATAAAATAAAACGACATCTATCGGAAAAACAAACCTCCCAAAAAAACACCCTTTACATTCAATAGTGTTTCGTTCATTACGGCATAGATCCATTGGTTTGCGTTTGGAATTTTTGACCAGACGGGAATCGTTTGAACGGCCTTTAATGTACATGTTGAAAGCGATGGTATGTTGTTAAGCAGATTGACTTCACACAAGCTGATGTTTGATCCCCGGCGATAAATTGGATGGGTTTGTGTGCATAGATACATTGCGTTTTTTATGATGGTACATGCTGCTAGATCGTCATCTGATAATGGATAATACTCGTCCTGATGAGCGTTTATTGCAAGATATGGGGTGGTGGTTCTATGGCGATGAGCGTATTGTTTGTGATTGCTGGAATTCGGATGTTCTTAAACATTGCAAATTCTTCACGTCCTGTCAGTGGTAGACTAATTCTAAAAATTACATGGTTGCTCAGGATTCGTCCTTCTGTCACCATAAGTTTGTAAAGTGCTAGTATGTTGCTAAGTTCAATAAGGAGGAGAATGCCTAGCGGTAGATGTTTTTTAATTTTGACGGCTTCTTCTCTCAATTGATGTGGAGAAATTAGTAAGAAGTTGGTTCTCCCGTGATGTGTATCTGCTAGTACAGTGAAAATAGTACGTCCCCCTACGCGGAGCAAGCCCCTTTCATCGATGAATGGATTTAAACTCACAAGCCTGCCTTGCCTTGATAATGGGTTTTTGGTTCTCAGTGCTTCTATTTCGCTAGCGAATTCCCTTTGCTGAATGTGTTTTAATAAAATTTCTTCAGATGCTTGCCTTTCTTCTCTGTTAGCCTCTATGGTTTTATCTTTGGTTTTGAGGTTGTTTATAAAACGTTTCACAAGCGACAATACCTTGCACATCATTATGAAACTAGAGTATTTGCTCATAAAGTTGTCCAGGAATTCGTTTATTACAACCACAAATGCGTCCATCTTTGAGGGCCGTAATTCTTCGGTCGTTAGGTTCTGTGATGAAATGCCCTTTAATTGTGCTGGTTTGGTTTTGTTGAAATCACTTAGCCAATGAGGCCCATGCCACCAAAGCTCGTTTCCAACAAGATCAGTTGTACTCATGCCTCTCGAGGCAATATCAGCTGGGTTATCCTTCGATGAAACATGAAACCAATGTTCTCTTTTGTAAATCCTTATGATCTCGCTTGTTCTGTTTGCGACGAACGTGGTCCACCGTCTAGGATGCGCAGACAACCAGTCTAAAACTATTTTTGAATCTGTGAATAAATAAATGTTAGTGATTTTACACTTTAACGATTCTTCCACCATCTTTATTAAGTTGGACAGCAGTAGAGCTCCCATCAATTCTAATCGTGGCAGACTTATTTGTTTCACTGGTGCTACACGCGATTTGGCTGTGATGATGGTTGCCCTTAAACCATTGTTCGTGTTAACTAGTGCGTACACAACTGCGGCATAAGCTTGTTCACTTGCGTCACTGAACCCTATTAAACTTAATTGATCGGTTGTTTGCAGCCACCTTGGGATTCGCACGCTCGTAGATCCGAAGAGATCACCTTTAATTTGTAGCCAGGCTTCCAAGATTGCTGGAGGGAGTCTATCATCCCACCCCAAGTTCTGCATCCAAAGGCTTTGGAATAATATCTTCACTTTAATCATTATTGGGGATAACCATGCCAAAGGATCAAAGGTGCGGCTGGCATCTGATAATAAAGTGCGTTTAGTGTGAAATGCTCGTTCTGGTAAATTCGCGGTAAATTTAAATGTATCTTCGTAAGGATCCCATTGAAGACCTAATACCTTTGCAGCGCTGGAGGGTTCTCCTATGTCTTTCATTGCTCTTTCGTCCGCGTCTTGATTCCGAACGAATGATCGTAGCTCGTCATTATTTGTGAGGAACTTGCGCATTCTGAACCCATGCTTGCTCAATGCGATCGTTACATGCTTCATAACTTCTATGATTTTCGTCGCACTAGTAGCTCCAGTCATCATATCGTCCACGTACATATCTTCCAATATAATCTGTGCTGCTTCGGGATGACTTGATTGCATTTGACAGCCAATTTCCTTTAAGCTACGTGTTGCTAAGTACGCTGCTGATGCCGTGCCATATGTGAGTGTTTTCAATCGGTAAACTGCTGGTTGTTCATGTTGGTTATTTCGCCACAAAATATTTTGGTACTCTTGATCTCGGTTTGACACCCACACCTGCCGGTACATCTTCTCTATATATCCACACAGTACAAATTCGTGCTGGCGGAACTTTAGCAATATTTTGAGCAATGGTGGTTGCACAGTGGGACCGACCATTAGTATGTCGTTTAATGATATCCCGGTAGATGACTTTACAGAGGCATCAAAAACCACTCTGAGCTTCGTGGTGGTGCTGTCTGCCTTCAATACTCCGTGATGAGGGATATAATATTTGATAGCAAGGTTGCAACTTTGTACCCTTTCCATATGCCCGAGCTTCTCATATTCCGCCATGAATGCCTTGTACATTGCTCCGAATTGTTCATCACGCTCGAATTTTCTTTCCATGGCCTTTAATCTATTGAGAGCGGCATTATAAGTTGTGCCAAGAATGCTAGGGGTTTGTTTGAATGGCAGCTTTACAATGAATTTGTTGTCGTCTGCTTTCTTGGTTGTGGTCTGAAAAAGCTCTTCACATTTTAATTCGTCTGGGGTTCGTCTATTACTTTTCGGAAGTTCTTCGATTTCCCAGAATCTGCGAAGGGAATTATCTATGTCTAAAAGAATATTAAAGTTAGTCAGATCGGTATTTTTCTGCTGGTGATCGCCGCTTCCTCCGGCCACAATCCAACCGAACACAGTTTCAATTGCTGCCAAGCCACTTGGCAAGTGTAGTTGATTAGATTGCTTGGCTGCCCTCGATGTATCTGATGATTCATGTAGCGTGGTGTGGTGTTTCCTTTGACAATGATAACACCTCGCTCTTGATCTGCACTCTTGAACCCGGTGTCCGCTATTTAAACAGTTGAAGCATCTATTGCTTGCTTGAATTGCTGCTAACCTTTGTGTTGAGTTCATGCCTTGATAGGTGTCGCATTCATATATTCTATGCTCCTCTTGTTTGCAAATTGCGCATTTGCCAGTGACTCCAGTTGATGTAGCCACTGTATATGCTTGTGATACTGGTATCGCTCGATTTGGGATAATTTTCCTTGTGTAACCCTTTAATGACTCAGCCATATCTATGCGCTTTCCTAAGAATGTCAATAAGTCATCGAAAGTGGGAAATTTCTGCTCCGTTGTTTCCTGCGCCCAAAGAGATCTGGTTTCGTTGTCTAATTTATTAAGTGTGATATAAATTAACCAAGGATCTCTTTTTTCGGCGTCCGCACCTAACGCCTTTAGTCCTCTAACTGCTTCGTCGATTGTATCCGTCAATTTTCTGATGTTTACAGCATTTGGTTGTGTAATGTTTGGGTGCTCCATGAATGTCTTAATAAATCCGTTGACGGCATACCGTTTTCTGTCGTATCGTTTTTTGGGCTTCTGTAGCGCCTCATTATAATTAGTAATCAGTCACTGGAAGATGCCGGATTAGTGCTAATGGTTCTCCTTTTAACACACCCCTCAGGTACTGAAACCTCTGCGCCGCTGTTAAATTTTCTCGATCATGAATGGCGGAACTGTATAGGTCGAAGAATGATTGCCACTGCATGTAATCCCCTTCAAATACTGGAATATTTATTTTTGGCAAACGAACTTCAATGGCTTGGCGCTGTGTAGTACTCATGGTATTGTCTGCGAGTAATAACCTTGGTGTCTCAATGCTGCGTTCTCGTGCGATGGCATTTAACCTTGCAAGAACTATGTAATAATTGTCCTCAAAGTCTGGCAGGTCTGATTCGACGTCGCAATCAAGATCAAACATATCCTTTTCAATGTTTTGAAACTCATTAAGCAATCGCTGTACTCTCTCCTGCTTAACATATATTTCGTCTATGCTAGCGTTCTCCAAATTGCCACGAACATACGTTAACAATTTAGTCATTGAACCCTTGGTTTTGGCTCGTTGCCTTTTCAAGCTCTCCATTTTATTACTTCACAAGAACTTTGATTGTGTTTCGTGAATAAGCCAAGGATAGTATTATTTTCACTTAAAGCTTATCTAGTGAATTTGGATTAACAAAGGACGTTTGGCTTATTGACTAACGGATCGATCATAAATTAATGTTAGCTCACGATAATGTATATATATTTTCACTCGGAACAATGTCCAGATTGTAAATTGGTAGTTACTGTTGAAATCCAATTGATGTTAGCGGATTTATTATCTACTTGTATATTATTCACTTTACTTTGTTCACTTCTTTCTGATCAAGTCATTCATGACTTTATATTTTTGTTAATATTAATTCGAAAAATATTTTACTTACTTACTTTTGCTGTTTCAAGAAATACACACGCTTTTTAATAAAATCTCATAGTATCATAATAATATCCTGAATTATTATTTATCTTTTGCACTCGAACTATTTACCATTTCAATAGGTTATGGGCCCAGTCGTATAAGTGAATAATAATCTCACCGGGTAAAAGTATTTTGGTATTTGGAAATTCAATTTGAAATTCTATCGTCATGGCGGTGGTGTTGAACCAAGATAGCACCAAGTGCACAATCAAGTTGTTGGACGATACGAACTATTTCAATTGGAGCTTTCGTATGGAAACGATTTTAAGGCATAAAGGATTGTGGAAGACAATTAATGAGGACAAACCAGAAGAAGCGGAAAATGCGGTAGCAGCTGCGTTTTGGGATAAAAGCGACCAAGAAGCTTTGACGTACATGCGGTTGTCTGTCGACGATGCACAAATAATGCATATCAGGACCATCGACACGGCAAAAGGTGCGTGGAAAGCATTAAAGGATGTCCATGAGCGTGACACGCCGGGCAATAAAATTCGATTATTGCGTGAAATCGTCGGAAAAATGGCGAACGAAGGAGATGATATTCAACAACACGTCAATTCAATGACAGAAATGTTCCAGAAATTGTTGGCTCTCGGCAAACTCGAACCAGAATTTTTGATGAGCGCGATGCTCATGAATTCGCTACCGAAAAGTTACGATGGGTTGGTGCTAGCGCTTGAATCAAGGCCTGAGAAGGATATCAACGTAGGTGTCGTAAAGAACATCGTCACTGAAGAATATCGTCGGCGTATGTCTCGAGATGGTGAAATGGGTGCCGGTTCGGCACTGAAAGTGACAACAAACAGATCGAATGCTTTGTCGTCCGCAAAAATTACTTGTTTCTTTTGCAAGAAACCCGGTCATATGAAGGCGGAATGCAGAAAATTTCAGAAATGGAAAAGCGACGGCGGTAGCAGAAATTCGAAACAGGAATCAAATGTGGTGAAACAAAGAGAAATAATCAAAGAATTTTTGTTTCTCGTAGGTAAGCCGAGCGGATGGATTATCGATTCGGGTGCAACATGTCACATCAGCAGTGAACGAAAATTGTTTTCGGAATTGGACGAAACACACACCGAAACAGTCACTGTTGCAAATGGTGAAGAAGTTCAAGTATCGGGTCGAGGCAAGATTCGTCTCAATTTGATCAACAGTACCGGTGAGGTAACATCTGTTCAAATGATGGACGTTCTGTACATTTCATCGATTGGCACAAATCTCATCTCAGTCAAGAAGCTCGCAGAAAAGGGTTTTCGAGTGAATTTCTCAGGAATGACATGTGAAATTCGTACTCAAGACAACAAACGTCAGGTCGGCGTTGGAAATTTAAATGGTCGGTTGTATGAAATGCAAACCAGCAAACAGCAGGTGAACACAGCCGTGGATGTGCAACGACATTGCATTCACGGCTGGCACCGTATACTGGGACATCGAGATATAGACATCGTGAAGAAGATCCCGTCAATGGAAATTGTTGATGGGATGACACTTGGGACATGTACCTCAGTTTGCGAAGAGCACTGCAAAGCTTGCATCGAAGGAAAAATGACAAGAAAATCTTTTCCGAAACAATCAACATCGATATCGGAAGCAGTGCTTGATCTCATCCACAGTGATCTCTGTGGTCCAATGCAGACGAAAACACCCCGTGGTAAGCGATACATTTTAACTTTTATCGATGACTATTCTAGATACACTACGGTTTATCTGCTGCATGACAAATCAGAAGCTATTGTCAAATTTAAAGAATTTCATCAGTTGATGAAAAATCAATTCGGTCATGGTATCAAGGCATTCCGAAGCGACGGAGGTGGCGAATATGTGGGAAATAAGTTCATAAACTTTTTGAACTCGGAAGGCATCAGGGTTCAGCGTACTACCCCGTATTCACCTCAGCAAAATGGTGTCGCAGAAAGGAAAAACCGTTCATTGCTGGAAATGGCTCGAAGCATGCTGTCGGATGCCCAATTAGAAAAACATTTCTGGGGTGAAGCAGTGGTGACGGCAAATTTTATGCAGAATCGTTTGCCCAATCGTATTTTGAAAAAGACCCCCCACGAATATTGGTACGGACGTAAACCAGTATACACACATTTAAAGCGATTCGGGGCGGCATGTTTCGTGAAGGTACCAGATGAGAAACGACGCAAACTCGACGTCAAGGCAGTCGAAGCAAGGTTCATGGGCCACGATACAGAAGCGAAAGCGTATCGTTGCTACGTACCATCCAAACGAATTGTGGTCATCTCGAGGGATGTGAAATTCGTTGATGATATCACTTTTGCGGAGTCAAAAGAGCAACGGATTGAACAGTCCGAAATTCCATCAGGTAATCATAATAATCATTTTCAATTTAGTCTAGCAAACAAAGCTCAGATTGAAGCCCAGAAGGAGTGTCAGGAGGAGCATCAAGAATTTGGCTCTGAAGCTGATGAGTTCGAAGATGCGCATGATTCAACTGTTGTGGAAGAACCACCAGACATCGGGAATGAAATACGTCGTTCCACAAGAGCAAATTTTGGTGTTGCGCCGGAACGTTTCCAAGACATTTGCATTACACTCAACAGTGAACCAACATCGTACAAAAATGCAATTTCTTCGGCAGAGAAGAATCAATGGATCGTTGCTATGAACGATGAAATGAATTCAATGCATCGAAACAAGACATGGAGTCTCGTTGATTTACCAACTGGTAAGAATTTGGTAGGCTGCAAGTGGGTTTACAAGTTGAAAACCGATCAAGAAGGAAATGTGAAGAAATTCAAAGCCAGATTGGTAGCCCAAGGTTTTAGTCAAAAATATGGAACAGATTATGATCAAGTTTTCGCACCCGTTGCAAGGCACACAACATTTCGGATGATGCTGGCAGTCGCAGCTGCCCGTGCAATGGTGGTGCATCATTTTGACGCAAAAACGGCATTCTTGAATGGTGATCTTCAGGAGGAGATATACATGAAACAAGCACCTGGTTTTATAAAAGACGGACAGGAAGGAAAGGTATGTAAATTGAAGAAAAGCATCTATGGCTTGAAGCAGTCTGCACATGTTTGGAACAAAACGCTACATGACGTACTGGTAAGCGCAAAGCTCGTGCAGAGTGAGGCGGACAACTGCCTATACATCTCGGAAGAAATGGAAGATGCAATCTACGTATTGGTATACGTCGATGACATCTTGGTGGCGAGCAACAACCGAACACGCATCAAGTTCCTCCTTGATGTGATCAATAAGCATTTTGCCATTGAGGACCTTGGAGAAGTGCACAATTATCTAGGGATTCGCATCAAGCCGGGGAGAAACGTTTTCGAACTCGATCAGGAAAAGTATATCATAAGCGTTGTAAAGAAGTTCGGTCTGGCTAACGCAAAAGGTCAGGAAACACCACTAAGTTCAACGTATCGTACGGACCCATGCGAGGAAATGCTGTTGACCAACGATCAATATAGAGCAGCGATTGGATGCTTGCTTTATATCGCAACGAATACTCGTCCAGACATTGCAACGGCTGTTGCAATTTTGTCGCAAAAGGTTGCGAACCCAACAACGCGCGACTGGAAGGAAGTCAAACGCACGATTCAGTACCTGAAGCAAACCTCATCAATGCGTTTGTTAATTGGTTGCAACAACGATCGAAGCAGTTTGGTCGGCTATGCTGATGCCGATTGGGCAGAGTGTCGTGAGACACGGAAATCAAATTCTGGTTTCATTTTTCTGTTTGGTGGTGCAATAAGTTGGACATGCAGACGACAAGATTGTGTATCACTGTCTTCATCAGAAGCTGAATACATTGCACTTACGGAAGCGTGCAAAGAGGCAATCTGGCTTCAACGTTTGTTGTCAGATTTTAGGTGGAATGGTGATAAATGTATCCAGATTTTTGAGGACAATCAAAATGTTTTGTCACAAGTAAAACGAGAAGGTTCAACTGCTCGTTCTAAGCATATCGATACGAGAAAACATTTCATCGAAGACTGTGTCAAGAAAGCAGTCATTAAATGCAGTTATTGTCCAACTGAGGAAATGTTGGCTGATCTGTTTACGAAGGGTCTTCCAAAAGAAAAGTTCGTGAAGCTGCGAAGAAGATGTGGGCTCCGCCAAATCAATTGAGGAGGAGTGTTGAAATCCAATTGATGTTAGCGGATTTATTATCTACTTGTATATTATTCACTTTACTTTGTTCACTTCTTTCTGATCAAGTCATTCATGACTTTATATTTTTGTTAATATTAATTCGAAAAATATTTTACTTACTTACTTTTGCTGTTTCAAGAAATACACACGCTTTTTAATAAAATCTCATAGTATCATAATAATATCCTGAATTATTATTTATCTTTTGCACTCGAACTATTTACCATTTCAATAGTTACTACTCACTATTGATTATATTGGCTTTCTCAATAATTGCATGTGATCGCCTGGTGTTTCGCGTGTTCTTGTTTAGCGTGGCATTTTTTCCAATTTAATCTCCGTTATAGCTGCTTTGATGATGATTTGATGCTCTCCATTTTATTACTTCACAAGAACTTTGATTGTGTTTCGTGAATAAGCCAAGGATAGTATTATTTTCACTTAAAGCTTATCTAGTGAATTTGGATTAACAAAGGACGTTTGGCTTATTGACTAACGGATCGATCATAAATTAATGTTAGCTCACGATAATGTATATATATTTTCACTCGGAACAATGTCCAGATTGTAAATTGGTAGTTACTACTCACTATTGATTATATTGGCTTTCTCAATAATTGCATGTGATCGCCTGGTGTTCCGCGTGTTCTTGTTTAGCGTGGCATTTTTTTCCAATGTAATCTCCGTTATAGCTGATTTTTGAAATACCGCAATTCCGAATGCTGATTGATGACTCCGTTGTTCAGAATTCACAATATTTCGTCCACCCGGGGGCGCCAATGTTTCTATGGATAAATGCTAATTTCTCCGTATCCAACTATTAAGAAAATGCATACCTTTTTTGATTAGTTAGAGCTGGTTTTCCCTTTACTAACAAATGTTCCGCAAATTATGCATGGCAGACTGTCACACGCAGCGCCAGTAAACAATTAAACACAAAATGAAAATATTTCGTATCAATTACTTTATTTAAACATTTAAAGAGATTATTGTGTTCTTGCAATCCAATGTCCAAAAATTCTGACGATGGTTGTAAATTAAAACAGTTCAAGCTTAGTATTCATGTATTTTTTATATTTATATATAATTTTATATTTGTGAGAACTTCCTCACCCTGAGACGCACAAATTGAACTGTAACAAAAATTCTATAATACTGAAAACGGGAACGAATGAAATTTTGTGTATAGCAGTAGACACTGCTGCGCTGCCTACTTGTTTCAGTTCATTTTTTTTGTGTGTTGCTGCTGCTGCTACTACTGCGACGCCTAAGGCAGTAACTTCACTTTTTTATCTCTCCCTTCTTTCTACTGCACATCGGGTCTTATGCGATACGTGAACACCCATAAAAATAGTACGCCTGTGTAGATCTAATTTTCCCCTTTTATTTAATGCCAATATTTAGGCCTGCCATAACTTTAATGAGAAAGTCAGTTTTTGGCTCTAACTATGTTGAGGGGGGTTTGATTGAACCCCATTTTTTTATAAGATGAAAGGTATTTTTATTACTTTTCATATTATTACAAAAAGTAGTTAGTAGCACAGATGATGGAATTCGAATCATAAGATAAATCGCATTGTACATTGTACGCATTTGAATAGCATACTTTTAGGCTATACGATTTATTAGATTATTTGAAATGTAACTTCTTGTATGTTTTAATCATTATTACTGGTCAAAAATGTAGTCAAACCGGTTTGTGCGGTTTGCCCGGGTTTTGTGAAAGAACATGATTGTAAATGTAGTTCATTTTTAGAAGATGACTCATTACATATGAGTATCCTTAGTTCGAAATAGGGGAATAAGGGCACAATTTTCTGGTTTTTTCTCGATATTTCTGTCTAAAAGATTGAACGTTTCTGGAAACTTTTCAAAGAGTAATAGAGGCGTTTGGCCAGGCCAATAACCTCGCCCGCTAAAAATTATTATTACGGAACCCAAAATTAGCTTCGGATACACTGATGAACGACGACGGCCACTGCAACGAAAACGGATAAACGATTTAAGAATTTTCTCATGGAACGTACGCTCACTGTATAGAGCTCAAACTGTACAAAAGCAGGCCGATACCCTGTCTAAATATAAGGCTGACATAAGAGCAATCCAGGAGATGCGGTGGACGGTGAATGGTGTCTTACTAAAATCAGAATATGACACATATTACAGCTGTCATGCAAGACATCATGTGCTAGGGGTGGGGTTTCTAGTGAGCAAAAGAATGAAACCCACCGTTATCGGCTTTAAAGCAATAAATGAACGGCTGTGCACCCTTCGCGTGCGGGGCAAATTTGAAAACATAAGCCTCATAAATGTTCACGTACCTACAGAGGATTCTTCAGATGATGAAAAATAAAAATTATTTGAATCAGTCGAACGGGAACTCCATGCCTGCCCGCAGTATTATGTAAAAATCATTCTGGGGGATATAAATGCTAAAAAAGGTAGGGAGCCAGTATTCAGGCAGTACATTGGCACCCATAGCTTACACGAGAACACTAATGACAATGGACAACGAGTCATAGAGATGGTAGCAACTATTAATTTGGTCGTTGCCAATAAAAGGTTTGCGCGTAAAAATATCCACAAAGCTATCTGGGTACCTCTTGATGGAGCCACTCACAACCAGATAGACCACGTGTTGAAAGACTGCCGCCTCAACCCGAACCTAATGACGGTACGAACTTACCGAGGTGTCAACGTCGACTCGGACCACTATCTTGTTGGTATAGTGCTCCGACCGCAGATTGCATCATCACGAAAGACTGCATCCGCGTGCAGACCAGAAACAACTACGGTCAAGCAATAGGACTCGCCCGAAATGCAGGGAGAGTAAGTCCTAGGGCTGAGATGTCAGGCGTAGAAGATAAATGGACACACCTTAAAAATACTGTCATTAGTACTGCTGACTCCATCTTAGGCAGTAGTCGTAGAGATCGGAACGACTGGTTCGATGACGAATGTAAGCTAGCGACTGAACGTAAGAATGTTGCGTACCGAGCAATGCAACAGTCTCGTAGAATGCGGGAACGCGAAGATGAATATAAAGAGATTAGCAAATATGAAAAAACAGTTCACTGGCGAAAGAAAGCAGCCTGGGAGAAGAAGAATGTCGTCCGTGAACTAGAACAGTACAAAGAGCTAGAACCGCACCAATCACGGAAATTCTACCAAATAGTCCGCGGTATGACGCAATATAAACCTCGTTGCATATACTGCAAGGACAAAAGGGGTAATCTGATCGCCGATCTTAAAGGTGTCGAAGAGCGCTTTCATGAGTTGCTAACTGGCTAGTTAACTGAGGAATTTGAGGCTCCACCAATTACCGAAGATCATACTATGCAGCCGCCACCAAGTATAGACGAATTTAGCAGAGCGATAAATTGGCTCAAACTTAATATGGTTCCGGGATCTGATGGGATCCCAGCGGAACTGATAAAAATGAAGCAAGCAATTCATGAAATAATAGTGCAAGTATGGGGGAAGAAGCTATGCCAGAAGACTGGCGGAGAGGCATCATGTGCCCCCTACATAAGAAGGGAGATATCACAAAATGCAGCAATAATCGTAGTATAACGTTGTTGAGTACCGCGTATAAGATTTTCTCCTCTATCCTTTAAGACAAGATAGCCCCATACGCTAAAGTCATCATTTGTACATACCAGTGTGGCTTCATCCCAGGCAAATCAAGAACTCATCAGATTTACACCCTTTTTATTATAATTATTATTATTGTTTGGTGGGCTGAAGAGCCTGGTACACTGCGACCTAGAGATCTACTGTGCATCCCAGATGATTACCACTTTATGTGGTGGCTTAGTTCCTTAATGAATGCCAATACGTCTGACAGTTCGATTGATTATTTTTAAGCCTTAATAGTAACTGGTCCATTACCAGCAGCCATAAAAGAGGTTACACGACTCCGCGTTGTGGGCAGCCTCTAGCTGCCGCTACTGTGATGACTTCGTCGCCGAATGAGGCCCGAATTAATTGAGGATTCTATACCCTTGTTTCTAGCTTGTGATTGAATCACTTCGAAGTTATTGTTGTCAAAAGCGCTTGAATGTCTATGAAGGCACATATTAACATTTCTTTGTTCCGAAGTGTATCTTCGATTTCGTCTGTCAGCTCGTGCAGTGCAGTTTCTGTTGATTTCCCTGTCTGATATGCATGCTGGCTGGGGTTTAGTGGGTTAATTTGGAGTACATTTGATTTTATATGGTAACATAGTATCTTCTCCATGGATTTGAGTAAAAATGAAGAGAGGCTGATTGGTCTGTAGGACCTTGTATCTTCGGGAGATTTTTTACCAGCCTTTGGTAGAAAAATAACTCGCACTTCTCTCCAGCACCTTGGAACGTATTCTAGGCTATAGCTGGCTTTGTAGAGTTTCACGACGTTGCAGCAAAATTGGGTAGACCCCGTCTCCTCCAGGGGATTTTAGTGGGCCGAATGAATTTACTGCTCAGCGGACTCCTTCAATGGAAAAGAGGCTTTTTGACCGCCTGTAAGCCTCGGTTGGTATGATATAAGGATGTGAGTTTTTGTCGTCGTTTTCATCATCGTTACCCAGTATTAAGCAGTCTGGGAAGTGGCTTTTTACTAGGCAGTTGAGTGTTTCATATCTTGAGGTTGTCAGTTCTTCATTAGGTTTCTTGACAGACCCGAGTGGATTTGTGTGGTCGAGGGATAGAGCCTTGTGAAGTCCACACGCTGTTGGTAGTTTATCTATGCTTTCACAAAATTCTCTCCAGCTGTTACGTTTGCTGCTTCTTAGTGCCGCGTTGTATTGTGTAAGAGAATGTCGATAGGCCGTCCAAATATTTGTTCGTTTGGCCTTGTTGAACAATTTTCGGACTTCTCTTCTCTTAGCCTCGATCATGGTTCCACCAGGGAACGTCTCTTGTACCTTTGATTCGGACTGCAGGACAGCTTGTGTGATAGGCATTTATGGTTGCCTCGGTAAGGTCGTTTGCTGTGGAGTCTAGGTCGGCTATCGAGTTTATTCGGGTACTAATACCAGTCAAGTTTAATTGCAGTGCAATGGATTGAAACCTATTGGGAGTTTCTACGTTGAATTTTATGTACATGTGGTCTGATAGCGATGCCTCTTTCATAACATGCCAATTACGGATTGCGCTGGCCGTACCCTTATCCGATAGAGTAGGGTTCCAGAACTTCTCTCCTTATGGCGTTTATGAAAGTTGCATCACTTCCCACGTTGTTTATAACTACGTTAGTGGGTAGGCAGTAATTAAGAAGTAACTCACGTCTTGTGTTTGTGTCGGTGCTTCCCCAGACCTCGTGGTGTGCGTTTTCGTGGCATCCGATCACAAATTTTTGGTTATGAGCTATGCAGTATTGAACGAAGCTCTGTGTTGTTTTTGGTGGCGATTCTTCATCGTCTCCCGGTAAATATGCAGCGGCAAAGTTGATGATGCTCGTGCTGCCCTGAGTAGTGTGCGTCTCTATGGAGATCGCGGTTATGTCTCTGGAAATAGATTGATTTATAGAGTAGATGTTGTATTGATGGCGACATAGGATAGCTGTCCTTGGCCTCTCGTCACCTTTGCTATAGATCAACTTACCTATTTTATTAGGGATACCCTGGATTCTACTCTTGTTGGTCCATGGCTCCTGAATAAGAGCAATGTCCCAGTTGTGAGCCACAAAGAGGTGGCAGAGGTTGGCAGTAGCTGCCTTGAACCTATGAAGGTTTATCTTCACGCAATTCAACGGATTGTTTGCAGTTGGGACTGTTTGGTCTGTCATTCGGTCACTGTGTAGTTGGAATTGCGGCCGGCTTGATGGGTTTTACTATTTCTGGGCCGTGTTTTTTACATATTTTGGACCGTAGTGGTTTACTTATGCCATGAACCGACTAGCCGGGTTTTGATAATTGGGTCCTAGGCTTGACCCTGTTGCTTTTGTGTTGTTTTTACTTTTTTCATATTTTTTCAGTCGGAAATAGACCGACCCGAAGAGCCAGTTGACCCTGTAGTTGGAGCCCTTTAAGTTCTCCGCTATCTTTGGCGACGCTGAAATAGTTAGTTGGAGATAGTCGTTTTCTCTATCTTTGCGCGAGAGAATCTTCCAATCTGCGTTTCTAAGCTCCTTGTTTTGGACCACCAGGCGCCTGCTTATCTTTTCATTCGTCTCGTTCCTGCAGTGGGGAAGATATACGAAGACTATTTGGTTGTGGGGGATTTCATCCTCCTTGACGATTTTGATTTTGGCGTTGTACCTCGGTTTGAGACTTGGCACTGTATTAGTAAGCCATTCAGCCGTATCTACATCCGCGCAGCTTACTGATAGCCATTCTTGTGTCGGCATCCCAGAAAGTTTGGGCTGATACCGTCAATAGGGAGCTCTACCACTGCGTCCATTATGAGGTCTTGGGTTTTGGACATCTGTGCCGTGTCTAGTTTGACATCGGGAAAGCTTTGGTCGGTAATTGCCAACCTGGTTGCCTTCACGATGTCGCTTTAGTCTGGCACTGTCCTTGACCCGCTCGCTGTCTCTTTTTCGCCTGGGCCCGATATGGCCGTGGTATTGGTCGTTTCGGCTACTTTTGGAGTTGGAGCTTGCCTCTCTCGTTTGGGGGGGTTTTTGGGGCTGGAGTCGTTCGATCGTCCTCGTTTGACAGTCGTTGTTTCCGTCCTGTCTCTAATTTTTGTCAGGCACTGTGCTAGTGCCTCGTCATGGGTGAGCCCACTTTGCTTTAGGAAAGCTAGTCTTTTCCTGGCTGCTCCACTTAGGTGTTGTCGCTGTCCTCAAGTACTAGACTATTAAGTCCGTCTCTTAGGTCAGTGGTGGTCGATGTGGACATGTTGTCCAAGCATAATGGCACGTTGGAGCCTTGTGCAGGGACGTAGTCCACGGTGATGTTTGACGAGTCTGTACTGTCGTCGAAGTTTAATTGTTCAGTCTCAGAAATAGGACCTAGGGGGTCCTTGGCTTCTGAGATTGGTGCGTTTGGAGGAGCACCGCCCTCAGGTTTTATTTCTTGTTCTATATCCATGAACTTTGTTTAGTGAGGAAAAGAGGTCCAACACAGCAGAGCCTCTTACTGTAGTAAGGCAGTTTGAAGCCGGAGGTTACCAGGTACCCGGAGTTCCGTGCTAGCGACCAAAATCCTCATGGCCATTCATTCCTCGGCGCACGTGTCTCACCTTGGATTGAGGATTATTTATCGAGGTTCTCTCCTCTAGATCCGTTGACTTTTGCTGGACATGGCCACCACGTGTAGGGTGGGCATGGGCCCAAACAACGGTCTTGCAGCGAAAGAGGCTTTATATTGCGCTTTGGCGTTGCCTGATCCTGGGAGGTCCGGGATTCCCAGCCTTACCAGTCCGGTATTCCTGGCCGGGTCCAGGAATCCCAACCCTCCCAGTTTCATAACCCCATTTACACCCTTAGGCAGGTGATGGAAAATGTCTAGAGTTTCAAAACTCACTACACCATCTTTTTATAGACTTTAAAGCCGTCTATAATAAGATAGCCTAAGTAGAACCTTAGAAAGCCATTAGAGAGTTAGGCATCCCATATAAACTGACACAACTATGTAGGTTGACCACGACCAATGTTATAAGCCAAGTTAAAAAATCCGGATCACTACCAAGCCCATTCAACGGGCTCCGACAGGGGGATGGACAGGCCTGCATCCTCTTCAACCTAACGTTGGAGAAAGTGATCCAAGACTCTGACGTAACGGCGAGAGGAGCAATCCTACATAAGTCCCTTCAGATACTGGCTTATACAGACGATGTTGACATCGTTGGTAGAAACCAAAGAGCTGTACAGGAAGCTTTCATCCATATGCACATATATGAGAACAAAATAAAGTACATGGTGCCACGTCTGCGACTAGAAGATCCAACATTGATCCCGCAATTAAAAAAGTGGAGCTCGAATTTGAAGTAGTGCAATCCTTTATCTATCTCGGGTCAACTATAGCAGCCGATAACAGCATGGAACCATAAATACGCGCACGGCTGCTTAAAGCCAACAAAGCCTACTATAGTCTGTCAAGGCTCTTCAAATCCAGGAACTTAACCATAACATCCAAGCTGCTGGTATATAATACAATGGTCATATCAGTACTTACATTTTAATCCGTGACTTGGGTGCTTAGCAAATAGCATTCTGACCTCATATCCGCGTTCAAAAGAAGTCTTACGGAGAATTCTCGTCCCCGTATGTAAAGAAGGGGTTCCGGCTGCTATCTTAAACGGATTGGCA
Organism: Nephrocerus scutellatus; assembly: GCA_947095585.1. NCBI lineage: Eukaryota > Metazoa > Arthropoda > Insecta > Diptera > Pipunculidae > Nephrocerus > Nephrocerus scutellatus. Next base: position 88,297,103 of record OX352763.1, on the reverse strand, counting down.
GTGCATGCGTGAATCAATGCCATTCGATATGAAAAGTTGAAGCTTGATTTGAGGACTACAGCCATAGGAAAATCAATGAATAAAATATTGGCATCGGCTTTGGAGTAGGAAGCAGCTAAAGCCAGTGTGTCTTCGGATTTTGTTTGGCTACGCAAGTTGGATATAGAGGACGTCGCATAAATAGAAGCCCTCATTGATGAGAAGATTAGAACATTAATAACTGGTCGCTTTCAAAACGACAGAATTAGCAGATTCGATTCCTCAATAAAATGCTTTAGATGTCAGACACCTGGAAATTTCATTTGGGATTGCAAGAAACTGAGCGCTGGACACATGATGAGACAGCCTGTGAATGGTGTCAATAATCTGGAGAGATTACGGCGGATAGATTTGAACTTTGCAGTGCAAAGGCTGAAGAGGACAAGTGATTGGGTCACAATACGCAGTACAAATCTTGGAAGGGATTGTAACAGTCTGGTTGTTAGTGGCGTATTGGAGAGAAGACATTGAAATTTTATTTTAGATACAGGAGCTTCCAGATCAATCGTGAGTCCTGAAATGGTGTCTGGAGAGCAAGTCAATAGAGTGCATCACTATAAGCTGGAGAAGCTGAATCAGTTAAGGGTGAACGTTTCCTTGTAGTCGAGTTTGCAGGATTAAAGTTTCGGCATCGGTTTATTGTTTCCCGTGTGGAATGTGAATGCATATTGGGTCTGGACTTTAATTATTTTATTTTTTTTTATAATTAGCGCACGCTTCAAGGGGTTCGCACCCTTATAATGCTCGGCTATATGCTTGGCACAGCGTGTGCGTTAAGGAAGATGAGGAGAAAAGAGGAGATGTCTATGAGCTTGTGTTTTGAATGCATATGGATCATAGTGATGTGGGACGACAGAGCTTGGCAGAGAATTCCACATACGTGTTGTACGGCTGAGGAACGAATCCCTGAATTTGACTATACGTCCGAAGATGGGCTTAAGGGTAAACCGATGAGCATTTAGAGCGCCACGAGTATTGCGGTTGAATTCAAGGAGAGGTGGGTGCAGCTGGCTATTTCTCTTGAGCACCGCTGGTAGAAGAAGACACAAAACCGTGACAAGCAAGAAACGTTCCTGCGGTGTTCAAGCGAATCTATCGATTTCGCTATATTTTCGTCACCGATAAGTTTTATCGCGCGGTTTTGTATTTTATCTAGCTGATGCAAAGTAGTCTTAGGCGCACCAGACCAGATATGGCAATTGTACTCAAGTTTTGGGCGAATAAAAGCCTTGTAAATGGTAGCCAGATCAGAGGAAGTGAAATATTTCTTACACCGGGCTAGAAAATCTAAATATTTCGCAGCATTTTTAGCGACGGTAAATATGTGGTCATTCCAACGAAGCTTGTCGTTAACGCACATACCGAGAATTGCAAGATTTTCAGTTTCCTCGATGCAAGTGCCATTCATGGATAATGGCATGGGGTTTAGGGTTCGTTTAGACGACAGGAGACAGCATTGGGTTTTGGAAGCGTTAAATTTTACTCGATTGATTTCTCCCCAACGTATTATGCTGTTAAGGTCAGAATTTAACGTGCTTAACATACGAAGTTGTTTGAGTTTTACATCAGAAGTGGAGGGCCGTTCCTCAAACTTATATGAGAAGCTAAAAGTGCTGTCATCAGCGACTTTCCATGACCTTGGAAATGACCTTGGAAAGAATGGATGTAAGTGCTATTGGTCGGTACGAAGAAGGAGATGACGGCTCGCCTTTTTTGGGTATGGACTGGACAAATGCTGTTTTCCAACTTCTCGGGAAGAGTCCGGAAGAATAGGATAGATGGAAAAGCTTACGCAATGGTAATGCCAGCTTGGAAGAACACTTCTTCAGAACTAATGGATAAATACCATCTGGCCCAGCGGATTTGTGAGTGTTTAGATCATTTAAAGCTTTAGCAGCTGCACGAGTACGCATAAATATCTGTCCCATAGAGTGTTCAATACTCTGAGGTGCAGGAGGCGGCAATGCACAATCTGGAAGCGTAGAGCTAGCTGCGAAATGCGCAGCAAACAGATTAGCCTTGTCCATAGAGCTGACAACTGGAATGTCATTACAAATGAGCGTTGGAATCGACGACAAGGCTGTATTTTTGATTCTTTTCACGAAACTTTTTCTCGGTTTTCCTCGGTAGGGTTTGCTTTGTAAAACCGAAAGCATACCTCTCTAATCCTAGAAGCCTCTTTACAGCTCAAGTCATACCATCCGTCTTCCTTTGATTTGATAGATTTATTCCAGAAAGGGATAAACTTTCTCATACCAAAAAGAATCTTCTTTGTGTCCTGTATCCCCTTATGGGTCCTAGGGCCTCTACTACGCCTACGCGCCATCGCGTGTGGTTCCTGGCAATGAGCTTCAGCTCTCTCCAACTCTTCCCCAATTGCCGTGCCTCCTCCTCAACTGTTCTGCGCCATGTATTTCTCGACCCGTTCTTCTACCATCCTGAGATAACGTGTTCCATTGCATTGCTTAGTTTGCTATGGAACTGTCGCCTTTTCGGAGTGTATGACCAATCCACTGCCACTTCCGTCGTTGGATGGTTGTGCCTATTGGTTCCTGACCCGTTCTCTGGTAAAGATGTTCGTTAGAGATACGGTTAGGCCAGAAAACCCTTTAGATGTTCCGTAGGCACCTATTTACAAATGTTTGTAATCTTTTTGTGATAGTAGCGGTCATCTTCCAAGTGCTGCACCCATACAACAGCACAGATTCAACATTTGAGCGGAACAGTCGCAGCTTGGTGTTTAGGATGATCGCATTGCTTCGCCATATCATGGACATCATTCCAAACACCGATTTTGCTTTGCCGATTCGGTTGGCAATGTCCTTTTCGGTTCCACCTTTGGTCGAGACAATACTCCCAAGATATTGGAAACTCTCTACTCTCCCTACCGGCTGTCCAGCAAATTTAACATGAGTAACTGAGTTAGTGCCGAGGTTGATGATTTTGGTTTTGGCAGTATTAATCTTCAAACCCGCAACATTTGCCTCCCTCTCCACATTTGTTGTCATTTGGTGCAGCTCCATAATTCTATGTGAGAGTAAACAAACGTCGTCAGCGTAATCCAGATGTTTGAGTTGAGATGTAAGAGTCCAACGAATTCCTCCGTTTCCAGGAGATAAAGCTGCGCGAAGTACATCGCTAATCACCAACAAAAAAAGTATCGGCGATAGAATGCAACCCTGTCGTACCCCACTTAGGATCTCGAATTCCTCTGACAGCTTTCCTCTATGCAGCACATGACATTTAGAGCCATCATTGGTTGCTTTAATAATAGCTATTAGTTTATCGGGTATACCTCTCCTGCGCAAGGCGAGCCAGATAAACTGTCTGTTGACACTGTCAAACGCCTTCTCAAAATCGATTAACAGCAGGTGCAGTGGTGACCGGAATTCAACGCACTGTTCAATAATGATCCGCAGGGTGTTTATGTGGTCTACACAGGAGGATCCAGTGCGGAAACCTTCTTGTTCGGCATCGAGTGTATCTTCCAGATGTTCCTTAATACGTTCAAGTACTACTTTGGCTATTACTTTTGCAACTGCAGGGAGAACGCAAATGCTTCTCCAGTTTTCGCACTCCATAAGACTACCTTTTTTAGGGAGCTTGACAATCATTCCCTTCTTCCACTCTTCGGGGAAACTTTCTCCCTCCCAAGCTCTCTCTACAAGAGGATATAAAAGCTCTGCTGATGTCGTTGGAGCTGCACGCAGAAGCTCTGCGGGTATACCATCTAGTCCTACCGACTTGTTGTTCTTTAGTGCGTTAATCGCGGTAGCGATCTCGTCTTTACTGGGAGTTGAGGTGCGAATTCGGGAAATTGTTACTTCCGGCATTTCCGTTTGATTTAGGTGCATATCGTTAGCAAATACACGGTTAAGGACCGTAGAGAAATGCTCCTTTCATAGCTTGAGCTGATCCTCATCTGAAACGAGTACGGTACCATCTAGGCCTTTCACCGGATGTTGGCTAGAGCGGTGACCACCTGTCAGCTCTTTGGTGATTCTGTAAACGGTTCTGCTCGCTGCTTCCTCTGCTTCTGAGGCCAGGTTGTTAATATAGTTACGCTTGTCACGTCTTACACTACGCTGCACTTCTCTCATTTTTCTTCGATACATGGACTCTAGCTCGCTCCTCACTGCTACCGGGATATCTACAATACGAGCTTTAAGTAGTTTACGTTCTTCAATCCGCCTCCAGGTATCTTCGGTAAGCCACGTGCTGTGCCTTGCCTGGCTTCTACCAACAATACTTTCCGCTCCAGATGTGAAAACATTTTTCACAGCCTTCCAATGTTCCTGGATGGTTGTCGGCAGTGAGCTGCTGATTGCTTCCACTCCTTGCGATAAATGATCCCTTAATTGTTGGCGTACTGAGGGGATCTTTAGCCGGTCGATGTTATACCTAGGCATTCGGATTATATTGCAGATTCTATGAACTGATGCAATACGTAACTGGACAGTAGCTACCATAAGGTGATGATCACGTACCATACCCATGTCGGCTCCTCGTCTGTTTCGGACGTCTAACAGACAGCTCCTAAAACGTCTGCTGATCGCCACATGGTCGATTTGGTTGGATGATGATTGCCTGTCAGTTGACACCCAGCTGACCTTGTGGCAAGTCTTATGCTCAAACATGGTTCGCGAAGGCCGTGCTTCCCAATCAGATGCTTGAGTCCTTCATTCTCGTTGCCAACCTTGGCATTCAAATCCCCCATCACGATGACGATATCTCCGTTTGGCGTTGCGTTGAATACAGTGTTTAGTTGATTGTAGAAGTTGTCCTTTTCATCCTCAGTCGAGGGATTCGTTGGGGCGTAGCACTGTATGATCGTGACGCGCCGTACTCTAGTCCGAAATCTGGCCGATATGATCCTATCACTATGCGGGTGCCAGGAAATTAGGCCTCTACGTGCTGTTGGCGTTAGCAGCAGACCCACTCCAGATTCACGGGTACTGCCAGAGGGTTTGCCAGAGTAGAGTAGCACAGTGTTACATTGGGGACTGGTACTCTCCCGCGTCGAACCATCTTACTTCACTCACTCCCAGTATGTCCAAATTATATCGAAGAAACTCACGTTCCAGTTGAAGAAATCTGGCATTATGAGGTCCTTCACTCCCAGAGTCAAGGAGCGTACTCACATTCCAGAAACCAATCTTAGTCCGGGTACAATAGCCAAAAGACGTCATTATTCATTACTTATCCGAGGCGTTGTGTCAGTTTCAGTAGCGGGTATTTTTCGGTACCGCAGGGTGCTAGCCCACGTTACCTAGACTAGAAACGCTAGACCGTTCGCACTTGCAGTTTTAGCCTACATGTATAAGGATTTATACACATAGTTGCCCGGGGACCACCACGAGGAGGTAGAGCAAGCACTACATCACGAACTTGATTGTTACGCTACTGCCCCAAACCAAGTTTTGAGCAGTCAGTAGTTTCCCGATCAATCGCAATGCAGATCTCAAAGAAGAATGATGTTTGTGATTGCATCAGCGGCGGCATCCACGTTGCTATCACGAAAAAATAGCGACCAGTTAGTTCTCCAAAAGAAGTTGTTAAGGCCCTCTCAAGTAGCTTTCTCGTATTGCCATACTATTTTTTTGGGAGTTTTTTCTCTAACTACGTGGTTTATTAACGAGAAATTAGCTGATACTACACAATGGTCTGACGAGCCTAGAGGCGATAATACATTGACGGAGTATTTCTTAGGACGAGAGGTAAGGAACAAGTTAAGGGTGTTAGCGGAATGATATGCAATGTCAGGTATTCGGGTAGGCTCATTTACAAGCTGAGTAAGTTGATTAAACTCAGCGAATAACTCAACACCTTCCTTCGGGTGTTGTCTGGCCAGAATGGCAAAGCCACCCAGAATTGTGTACAATGAAATCGCCCGCAATAACGATTTCATGCTTTTTATCAATTCTTAAGATTGTGTACCTTAACTTTGAGCCAAATGAAATTGAATTCCGGTTTGGAACTTTGGCTAAATTGAGGCAAAAACTGAATCGCAACATCACTCCGGACATAGATTGCGAGTCCGCGTCGAGAGAAAAATAATGGCACCAAGCTATATCCAGGCAGTTTAAATTCCGATACATCAGAATTATCAAACACCTGAGTTTCACCCAAAATTGCTGGCCTGTGGACATGTACATGATTAAACACAGAAAAAGAATTCTTTCTCAGCCCACGTGTGTTGCTGAGATCCACTCTGAAAACACACATACTAAAAAAAACAAACACACAAAGCACAACTTACCGCTTCTTTAAACCGTATTGAGAAGATTACGTCTCAATTTGGATAATTAACACAATTTGTCGCCAGTGTTATGCCTTCACGACAAAATGAGTTAAAACACCAAAAGAAACAAACACTCACAATCCGTTATTCTTATAGCTAAATAATTAGATCATCACACTGCCGCATGCAAGCATAAAACAGTTGTAATTTTCTGAATTCTTTAGCTGGGCTGTTGGGGACGGCAAGCATGGACACCACACACTGCACTTTGCACTTGGTGACCGCGCGAGCTGTTATTATAAACGATAGCACTTATGTTTTTAATTTTTATTTACGCCAACACAACACTATATTTTTTTGCTGTTCTCGGTTTTAACAACAACAACAACGCGCGTGCTGAAGTGCAGCACGTCCGTGCACTGCGGCGATTGAGAGACAACTGTTGTTATGATGGCGCACCAGATGTCACTTGATTTGAGAAAGCAAGTACTGAGATGGCGTAATGTGGAAGTTCCGCTCCGCATGACCGGCAATCATTTAGGAAGTGTTGTGTCCCCGAGTACAAAAAAAATCGAAGACCAAATATAAAAAAATGCTCAGTTGTTTCACGAATCACGGTCCAGCAGATGAAAGAGCAGCTTAGGGAAGAAAAAGAGATTAAAAATGAACTACTAGTCAGGCAATCTTCCGATGATCGGTGTTGCAAATCAAAACTAGTGTTACCATTGAATTCGGTAAACAAAGTGCAAAGTACACACTGGATTCTTTTGGGTCAAATGCCGCAGAGATGTTGAAAACTGGTGCCGAACGTGTGCGAAATGTGCTGTAAAAAGAGAACTGCAACAAACAGCTAGAGGGAAAACGCATCGATACAAAGATTCCGATCTAAGACCAATGGTGATCAATGTCCATAGAACAATAAAGAACGACGTCGTGACTGGTAATGAAGGGATGAAAACGCTGAATCACCTGCGTGCGAACCATGAAAAATTTCGGGAAGGAGATTTCGTTTGGCTATACAATTCCAAGACAAGACAAGGGAAACTATAGAAACCACAGCAAAGTTGGGAAGATCCCTACAAGAGGAACAACGGTGCAGTATATCAAATTCAACAAAACCCTAGATGCAATGTACATACTGCAAAATAGGCACTGAATTAGAATTAAGCCCTTTTGAATATCATACTTTTAGGCTATTAGATTTATTAGATTATTTGAAATGTTACCGCTTGTAAGTTTAAATCATTATGTACTGGTCAAAAATGTAGTCAAACCGGTTTGTTCGGTTTGCCCGGTTTTTGTGGAAGAATATTATTGTACATGTAGTTTATTTTTAAGAAGATGACTCATTACATATGAGTATCGTTAGTTGTAAATAATGGAATAAGGCCACAATTTTCTGGTCTCATTTCGATATTTCTGTCTATAATATTGGAAGTTTCTGAAAACTCTTCAAAGATTATAAATAGAGGCATTTGGCTGAGGTAAGTTCGTTTATTGTTTAAAATTCAACCAGTCAAGTTCAAAAAGTTTTTGTAAAGAGATAAAGCTACTGCCTAAGAGAATTATAGTGAAGAACAAGAACATGAACAATAACTAATAAGTGCTTTTGTGTGCATTTAAAGTTATCACCAATATAAATTGTGAACTCGAATTATTTTTACTGTTTGTTTATTAAAGTTGTAATTTTTAATTAAATAAACTTGTGTGGTGTTTTATTTGCAAAATCTTTTACGAACTCGAAAGCCTAAATTTCGTAAAATATGATACAAATTAACCCCCTAACATCAACCAAACTACTAAGAAAAAAAAAAGGAATTTTTCAAAAAAAAAAAAAACGTTGGAAGCCCCTCTTTCCTAAAGAGGTCTCCACCAAACAATATTTGGTTTTCGAAGTCTGCTCAATGAGGGCTATCAGGAGAGGGGCGTCCGAAACCCCTAACCGACTAAAAGCTATAATGCCCTTTAGCCGGATTTACTCAAAACTCTATCTTTTTTTTAAAAAAAACCTTTTATGTTAAGGCTTTGTCCTTTTTTTATTGAAATTCCTTAGCCAGCAGACGAAAAACAAGCTTTTCAGAATGTAACAAATAAATGTAAAAAAACTTCGTTTTTCGGCTACGGTTAGGTGGTAGAATAATGATTTCGTAATTTTTGACGGGTTCTTACTTAGACGTACCTTTGACCTTACATCACTTCACACCCTGTAACTCTTGAACGCTTCTAGGTACAACGTCACTATTCGTAACTGACATCATTGAATTGTGCGTCAAACAACGCAGTTTTATTACCAACATGCGCTCAGCAGGAAAACACGTATTTAATGAATGGGTGGTGCGCTTAGGTGATAATATCTTAAAAAGCGATTGCGACGATGAATTTTAAATGTTTTTAGAGTAGTAATTATATTTTGGGACTCAAGTGAAAAAAAAGTTAATTCCGTCATTTTTGACGTGTACTCTCTAGTTTGGTAATAATCGCCAAAATATCTCTTATTTCAACGCCACACCACACGTGACTCTTGACACTTCGTCACCTGATTTTATATTTGTCGTATGTAGCATTTACTAATTATTGGGAAATGCGATTTTAAGTTCAGACGTGTATAATTTTTTGTCATCGGTAGGATTTCATCGAAACTGAGTTTATTATGAAACCTGACTTCCTAGTTTAAGTTCGTTAATTCAAAATATTTGTATATATGGTGCTTCGTTAGATATAGTCAAAAAGGTTCAGAGCCAATTTGTCGTATGTAGCTTTTATACACAAGTCAATGTTTCAATATAAAATCGGCGACTTGAATTTTTGAAAAATGAGATCTAAAACTAAATCGTAAGCACCTTTTTAAATTATGGTAGAATTTTATAAAACTTTGAGAAATATTAAAATACAATTGTCTTAAAAAAGCTGTATCAAAATATCATGTCGTTAATGCTATATAAATTTAAGAAACCACGATGTTAGACAGATGCTTTTGTATCCCAAAAATATGTATATAAATATGTATATATAGATTTGTAATAAAAACAAACAAAACAGTAATAAAACAATAAAAGAAGACAAAACATTGACAAAATACACAAATTGCATTTCATTATCATCCATTAACATAAACAATAAGTCGAATAAAAAACTTATAAGAACGTTAAAACTACATAACAAAAATTAACAAAGCAGTAAAAAGAAAAGAAACAAAAGAACAACAAGGAAAATAATAAAATAAACAAAATATTTCTAAAAAAAAACAACCCATAAAAATTAAAATTTTTCATCTAAATTCTCTAATCGCAGAAATTGATATGGGAGCCCCTCGATCCTGGGCCATTTTTTTTTATTGTAGGAGAAAATCATCGAAACAAACATTTGACATCAGATGTTAAAATTGAAAAAGCTCAGATCATTTTATTCTGAGCACTTAGAGCACGCTCATACTCTGAGCAAATAAGAAACACGAACATTTATCTTGAGAACTCTTTGACTGCTCTGAACTAATTTATGAAAACGCCAAATGACAGAATATTGTGAAAACTTGTTGTTCTATCTGTAAGTTGATATCGACAACAAAAAAAACGACATCAATAAAAATACAATTCAGTATATAATAAAAATGTAAGTTGAAGTAAGCATAAAACATGTATGTCTCGTTTCATTTGCTGGGTTCATTTGTGCGTGCGCTAAGATTTCTCTCTCTCTCTCCACCACCAACAAAACCATGCAGCGCAGCCGACTGCGCAGCACACACCGCACAAAGTCCATAAAGGGCGACGAATATCTGATGCCAGTACAGATATTTAAAAAATGTATAAGGGCCTTGCGGCCGAACCCGGGACCCGATCACTACCAAATTTTCGAAAAAGTATTGTTTATTGGGTATACACATGTGTGTAAAATTTGAAGAAAATCGGGTAAATTTTTTAAAATTTTTGTTTGGGAGACAATTCAATTGCTTTAATTTATACAAAATAAACGATTCATCATAACGAATAACGCACATTTCATTTATTAATTTCAAACAATATTTTTTATTTTAAATGAAGCAAAGTTTTTAGATATGTTTGGTCTTCATTAGAAAAGTATTTAAACATACTTTGAATGTTTGAATGTCTTTTTTTTCGTCGCACATTTCTTTTGGTGTTTGTACTAAGAAACGACCAACATTTTTTACAAGACTAGTGGTCTTATACAAAACATCCAAGGCGGAAGTTTTATAGCCAATGTTATACAAATTAGCTGTATTGTATTGCAAAAACTTACATTTTGAAAATGGAATTTTTTGGAAATGTAATTCCTCTGACATCCTAGAATACGATTTAAAATCTGTTGATTGCATTTGCAAAATTTTTAGTCCTATATTTGGAGACTTAACTTTTAATAAGAGCTTCACTTATGCAAGAGGACTTGGAATTTCTAGGTTTTTAAGAAACCTATCTATTGCACTGTGAACGCAATCAATTTCCTGAAATGTCCAGGCTATGAGAATTTCTGTGTTACTGTTTCTATGGAAGAATTTTTTCTTTTTCTTGATGGTGCAGGTGAATCGGTACCTAATTTAAACCGAAGCATGATTTATCACATAAATCGTAATAATTAAAAAGTGATTTACCTGATGAGCTATAGTCAGATGATAGATTTCTTACCAGATTCACATTTACATTGGCTAATGAGCTAGTTGTGTTAACTGACGACATAATAATATTATTTGCATTCTCATAACACTTTTTTAAACTACTTGGCTGGAAAGTATGACCTTTTTCATAATCATCACTAGAAAACTCTGACCCTAAAAACAACGATATCCAAAGTTACCTAACTGCAATAAAAAAATCAATATGCGTTATAAATGCAAACCTTTCATATTATTCGATGATTCATCTTTAGAAAAACCGCAACCAAGTAGTTCGTCAGCCATCCATCCTATCATTAAAAGCGTTATATAAAACTTTGTTTCTATTTTTTTTTTTTTTTTTTTTCAGATTTACCGTTCAATTTTCAACGGAAGCGACGGTGTGGGTGACTCCACGCGTCCACGCGCACATCCATCTCCTATGCGTTCATTCGATAAACTGATGTGTAAAGTTGGTGCGTACCATATAAACTAGCTGCAGAATGCATGTAGAAAATAATGGTTTTTTTTTTATAATTTTTATATTTTTTATTTTTATAAAATACCTAGGTGTATATATTTACAGCAATCTAGTATAAACTAATAAGCCATATTTTTTTAACTTAATATGCTAGAATTTACAAATAATAAAGTACTTATTTTATGAAAGACACTTTTTTTATTTTACAATGTTTCAGTCACTCTTTAAATGTGATCTATTTTTATTTATGGATGTATTAGACTAGTTCAAATGGTTTCACTCTTCTAAGTCTTCTAACCAGGTCATCATTGTCCAGGAGCTGGAGAGCCTCAACGTTGATGTGTTTTCGTAGTCGTTGTTGGTAATTTTGAGCATGTTTTTGGATGACGTTGTCGACAACTTCTATCTCTAAGTCCTTATGTAGGTTGTCATTTCGAATGTACTAGGGGGCACCGACGATGTCACGAAGTACTTTATTTTGGAAGCGTTGAATTATGTTTCTGTTACTTTGGCTGGCACAACCCCAGAGTTGAATTCCATAAGTCCATATTGGCCTGTTTGTAAAGCAAAAGCTTGTTTGTAAAGCAAAAGCTTGTTGTATACTGACATGACTGTATTTCTGTATTTCAGTTTCAGTTCTTCTTGTTTTTTCTTGACATGCGGCTTCCACCTGAGTTTGGCATCTAGTGTCATACCAAGATATTTGGCTGTGTTCTCGTACGGAACAACTTGTTCATTGATGTACACTGGCTTGTGCAAGATATGTTTGTTGGTAAAGTCAATATGCACAGATTTGGTTTCGTTTAATTTGATACGCCACTTCATAGTCCAGCGTTGTACTTCGGCAATAGCTGTTTGTTGTTTTTCTGTTGATTCGGTATTATTGTTGCCAATAGCCATAAATGGAGTATCATCAGCGAATGTAGCAACAATATTTTCATTGAACGTAGGTAAGTCACTAGTGTACAGGAGGTAAAGAGTTGGTCCAAGTACACTACCTTGTGGAACACCTGCTTGGATTTTCTTTAGGTCAGAATAGGCTTTCTCTTGTTTGATTCTGAAGAATCTTTCTGATAAATAGAATTGCAGCAGTTCTGAATACTGGACTGGAAGCAGAAGTTTGAGATTGTAATTCAACCCCTCATGCCAGACTTTGTCAAAAGCCTAGGCTACATCCAAAAATATTGTTGAACATACTTTTTTCTCTTCAAGCGATTGTTTAATGACCTTAGTGATTCGATGAACCTGGTCAATCGTGGAGTGTTGGTTTCTGAATCCAAATTGATGGTCTGGGATAATCTTTCTCTCTGCGATGATAGGTCTTAATCTTTTTAGCAATAGTTTCTCAAACAGTTTCGACATAATCGGTAGTAATGATATTGGCAGATACGATGTTGTTTCATGGGGTGGTTTGCCTGGTTTAGGAATCATAATAACTTCGGTTGGAATATTCCTTCTAGATGTTCTGCACACCTTGATGCCTTTTGAGAATTGTTTCTGGCCAAACTGGCATCCGAATTTTTAACGGGGGGCATTTGCATAATTGGTCTTTTCAGCTTTCCGGTTGCTTTCCAAAGTGAGTATTTAGTACTAGAGTCGTTAGTAAGGGTACGTAGGAATTCACTTATTGTGTCATTTTTCAATTGTTTGATCTCTTGACTTAGTTGAAAATTGAGATTATTTAATCTGGTTTTATCTTGCGGAGCCCTAGTACAATGCCATTTTTTCCTCGCTTTTCTTTTTTCTTTAATCAGCTCTAATATTTCTCTAGGGTAGTTATTACCTTTAAGTTTTCTTTTGATCTCAGGAGTGTTTTCCCAACCGGCTTTCTGAATGTCACTGACAAATTCATCCATTTCAAAGTCCAACTGATCTTTGGTTTGCAGTGGTATTGCTAGTTGAATTCTTTGTTCTAATGTTATTCTGAAGCTTTCCCAGTCTGTTTTTTTATTGACTAGAGTGGGATTGGAAAGTTTTGAAATTATATTTTCACTTAGCGTTAATATAATCGGGGAATGATCAGAACTTAACTCCAAATGTTCGTCTATTTTCATGTAGTTACTAGAGATATTTCTTATTATGTAGAAGTCTATTAAATCAGGGATTTTGTTTGGATCTGTTGGCCAGTAAGTTGGTTTGCCTGTTGATATAGCTTCACACTTATATACTTGAATAGCATTTAGTAGTTCTCTGCCTTTAGTTGTAGTAAGTCTGGATCCCCAATATTTTTATAATATGTATGACAAGTTAAGATATTAGCTCTCCCCTTTTGGTCATAAATGTCGTATGTAGATGAAAGCAGTCACATGCTTCAAATATGAACTTACAATTTTAATTTTAAAATTTGTCGTATGTAGCAGACGACAATTATGAACTGAGTTTTTTTGTTACCAATTGTCTATAGAAAACTTGTCGTATGTGCAATTTTTCGACACATACGACAAAATATGCTCTCAAAAGTGATTGCAACGGTTACATACGACAAAGTCGACACTCAATATCTCTGTAACGGTTAACAATATTCAAAATCTGAAAACGCCGATCGAAAGAGCATAGCTTAGAACCTAAAATGGCATCCTTATCTCGAAAAGTGAAAAATGCTACATACGACAAATATGAAATCAGGTGACGACTTGTCAAACGCGGGAAATGAACTTAATTATACGAACAAAGCGTAATTCGAACTGACCATGCAGCACTCAAGTGGCTAATGCAGTTTAGGGATCCAGAGGGTCAAGTGGCCAGACGAATTGAACGACTTCAGGCATACACATTCAGAACAGAGCATCAAAAAGGAATGCTGCACAATAATGCCGACGGGTTTTCCAGAAGACCTTGTACACCCCAATGCAAACACTGTACAAGGCAAGAAAACAAGAAGTGCTGCGAAGTAGTTGCACAAAGAAGACTACAAGTCGAAGATCGCTGGACAAAAGAGCAGCTAAGGGAGGAACAAGTGCGCGATGACTCAATTGCTCCAATATTTCAATGGATGGAGCAAGGTGAAAGACCCGAGTGACACGAGATTGCAACAGTAAACCCTACAGTAAAAAGTTACTGGGCTCAATGGCAGTCATTGAGATTGGAAGATGGACTACTGGTAAGGCAATGGGAATCGACTGATGGTCTTAGCACAAAATCGCAGATTGTGCTACCAACAAACCGAGTCAGAGAAGTCCTGGAAGAATTAGATAGAGGTACATCAAGAGCACATTTGGGCGTTAATAAGACGCTAGATAAATTTAGGAATCGCTTCTACTGGGTCAATAAATTTAGGAATCGCTTCTATTGGGTCAATTACCGCTGAGATGTGGAAGACTGTCGATCGTGTGACATGTGCACAGCAAGCAAAGGATCGCAACCAAAAACTAGAGGAAAAATGCTACAGTACAATGTTGGAGCACCATTTGAGCGGGTGACAATGAACATAGCTGATCCATTCCCAGAAACAAGAGATGGAAATTGCTATATACTCGTGTGCATTGATTACTTCAGTAAATGGGCAGAAGCGTATCCCATTGTGAAGGGAGCATACCAGCGCTAACATAGTATTCAAGGTTAGATCGATTAATTATTCATATAGTCCCGATTCATTGCATTCCTCATAATGCCATATGCATATGAACCGCAATTAAAATATTAAAGCATAAACACTCAACGAGTGAATAAACAAAAAAGAGTCTTATTACTTTGTCAGCACACTTCATGCCTGAGCATGACAGCATACAAAGTAGTGAGACTACGATCGGCAGTCGTTAGCCTATGACAACAAACAAAATGCATAGAAAGCATTATGGGCGAGCGAGCGCTGATCATAAAAAAAGTAAATAACGTTCGGTCACTTACCCGTGCTGTGCATGGCGTTGACCTAACATGCAATAAAATTATAAACAATATAGGTCACTTGCCTGTGCTGGTTAATATGTTACATCAGCAATATATAGGCAAGCGACCTGAAGCAATTAAGAATGTTCGGCATATTGGTATACAATAATGCCAAAATGCTGACCAGCACTAATCGATCTAACTAGTATACATGTGTATACTTTTATATGTATTCTTATTAAATTGTGTATGTATGTATGTATGTAAGTATGTTTTAAGTCTTTGAACACCTATAAATAAGCAACAAGAATCAAATAAAACTCACTTCTAATTAGAACGTCAAAGCAATACCACCGGTGTTTTCTTAGGCTTGCGAGCCTTAAACTCTAAAGGCATTAGCAGGAGCCTCTCTATTTGGAATCCCACCTTGAGTGCAGGAAACTGCCCCAAAGGTCCAAGTCTCTGGCGTAATAGCCTTGACTAGTGGAAACCAATACGAGACATCAAGGAGTGTTATTCATTACATTGCTATTATTATTTTCATGGCGACTTACCATTAACTTACCATTAAACAGCACATACCTTTACATGGCGATCCTGCCATACCTTTACATGGCGATCCTGCCATGCCAACCCAGAATCTTGGAATCTTATAGTATAACCAGATCCTGCCAACCTAATAATATCCTGCCAATCTAATCAGATACTGCCGAAATATCCTGTCAATCAACTACAACAGCTGCAAAAAGAACCTACAGTATCAAGATTATTGCCGTGAAAAAGAAGAGAAAAACCAATGTCCAGTGAGGAGCAGCTAGCCATCGCAGCCGAATACATCAGAAAAGCTGACTTCTAAATAACTACATCCAGCCAGTATTCAAGTTCCATTGCCGAAATCACAGCATAAAACTAAAACATGGACAACGACAACGACAGCGGAAGGGAAACTGACGAATTCGATTATGAAGACGTCTTTCGCCGATACACAGAAAATAAGATAAATGAAGTAAATGCCGAGGTGGATCGATTCCCACACCTAGTAGGAATCTTAGCAGCCATCGACAATTGGAATCCAAGTGAAAACTGACGTTAGCATTACTGCCAGTTTTTTTACCAACACCTCACATAACGACAACGAAAAAAAAATTAAAATGAAGATAAACAATAACGCATGGAGAATGGCCGCCCGAGGACAACCTAATTTGCTAAGGACAACAAGAATCCGCCTACTAGAGAAGAACCTACTACTTGAGTATACAGCACTCAAGGCTTATGCACCAATATTATTAAATGAGTGGCGTAAAGAAGGCAATCAAACTTTATCGAACAAAAGATGTATGACGCCCATATTTTATGCTACAGAATATGGACTATCAATACTACCGAGCCTTATACAACAATTGATGCCAAAAATCAACATAATGAATTCAATATCTGCCAATTCTTCAGTTACTGGATCAGATGATATTGGTGAAGTTTCTATAATACAACAGCCAGATACAAATATAAGTCAAATATCCTCGACATCAAGAGCAGTGGACGGTTCACAAATACAGCAAACGACAAAAACAATCAATGCAGAAAGGTTGTTAAAAATTGCAGAAATGGAAATCGCGTTATAATTATTAATATTTATCCTTGTATATAATTTTAACTTTTTATCAATTAAATTTTTTTAAATACCAAACAATAATTAGTTACTTAATTTCATCAATAAATTTAGAACACATATTTTTGTATTCGTATAAATTATTATATTATGTTTTAAAATGAAATACTTTAAACGCCTTTACAAAATTAAAATAAACTTATAAAATTTTTATAATGACTTCAACAAACGTAAAAACAATACAAAAACCTAAGTCTAGACTGTGACGAATTACTTATAGAACTCAAAACGACTGACAACTTTACGACATTGATTCCACTACCAAATATACAACCTACAAACTTTTTTCATAAATTAAACAGAGTTCGAAGAAACAGTCGCGTTTTCATATAACTACCATGGATATTAAATAATTGAGCTTATAAAATATAACAGTTTCGAGGACGAAGAATACAAAAAAAAAATATATGGATATAATCCTGAGATCCAACAAAGTTTGGCATACATCCCAATGAAGAGTTGCACACTCATAAGAAGGAACAAGGATGGCACTACAGCCCGAGAGGTATCATTTTTCGATTTGTTGTCAAGGGACGTGCATCACATCTGCGGACCATTAATAAATTATACATTACAAAAGAAGAAATGAAGTTATCCAAGGAAAGCACTACAACCCAAGCGGCAGAATTTGGCAAAATACTGTTAAGGGATGTGCAAAAACTCTGCGGAAGATATATATATTACTAAAAATGAATTAAAGAAACTTGCAGGTAGGTGGCCGCCAAGAATGCAATGAATGAAAAAAGATTTTAGAAGAGTAATGTAAATGAGCAACAAATAAATGAAAATATATGTATATAATTAAATTACCGATCCTCATAAAAAGAAAAAATTTTTGCTCAACGATTACCGTATTACATAAAACGCAATAAAACGGACGATACGAAATATAAAGAAAAAAAATACTTTTGGATAGAAGTGCAAAACGATGTGACGACATTCGTAAAGCATTGCCAAAGAAATAATCACATGCAGCCTAAAAACCAATGACTATTACATCGACAGCCGAATCAGGTTTTGACAAATTATATCTAGACTTAGTAGGACCTTTAGAAGATTCAGAAGAAGCCTCAAAACACATTCTGACAATACAAGACGAACTAATATTCTATTCTATATTTCTACATGGCAGAACATAATAGCCTATTTTTTGTGTACCATTTGCTAAAGCCATAAACGTATAAAACTGACCACAAAAAAAAAAAATTTTTTAAGGGGAGAGAGAATGTACCCCCAAATTGTAAATAAGTTATCAAAATTTACATATATAGAAGCAATAATAAGTAAAAACAAAAAACATAGACAATAATGAATACAAACAAAGTAGAAATAAAAAATAGAATTAAGTGTGAAGTTTAAATATTTTGTGGTAATTAATAAAGCAACTAGAATTAAGTAACATTAAGAAACGGGCCCATAGTTATTAAGAAAAATAAATATAATATCGTTCAAGATTTAGAATACTACCACATAAATTAGAAAGAAAAAAAAATAGAACTAAGATTTAAAAATTAAGAAAAACATTTCATTCATATAAATTAGAATTAGAAATAAGATCTAAACATCAATTTCTAGACTTAAAATTAATATTACCATTACGATCATAATTGAATGATTGAATGTATTAAAGTAAAAATATATTAAACTAAAATTTAACAATAAGATATTAATATACCTACCTATGTACTTCTCCAAATTAACGTAACCTTTTTACGACCAAAAAAAAATTTATTTCAAAGAAATTGTAAAACAAAAAAAAAAACTCCCACCTGGTAATCAAACCAGAAAATGATACACGAGTGGCGCCTAAAAAGAAGAAATCACGATGTGTCATAATTTCTCCTTTTTCCCCCAGGAAGAGTGGTGTGAAGGGAGCATACCAGCGCTAACATAGTATTCAAGGTTAGATCGATTAATTATTCATATAGTCCCGATTCATTGCATTCCTCATAATGCCATCTGCATATGAACCGCAAATAAAATATTAAAGCATAAACACTCAACGAGTGAATAAACAAAAAAGAGTCTTATTACTTTGTCCCCTGAGGAGTTGTTGGGATCTCCCATCGGGCGCGTCCCCAGGTGGCGGATAGGGGAATGCCCTCACCGGCTTTCCGGCGGGTAGGTGGGAAATAAAATACCACCCGTGGACCAAAACCAACTAGGGGTGGTACCCCGATATAATTAACTGCAATGAGTAAAACGAAAGGAATTATTACCCCAGATGGTAAGCCAGACAATCTGGTGAATCCATCCTTCAAGGAGGCCGGTCCCACGGATTCTGGGGGGGGGGCAACCATTGCGTAATAAGGATGATGAAAATCCATTTCAGAGAAAACCGAGTATACTAAGATCACCAACTATAAAAACAACACATCAGAAACATGAAAATCTGTTTAATCCTTTCAACAAAAAGGATCGTAGTGTCAGTAAAAGTGAATCATACTCAAAAGTGAAATCTTCCCAAGCTGATGGGATCGAATTAAATGAGACTTCGCAGGAGAAAGAAAATGTAGCACAAAACTCTGCTACAAGCAATAATATTAGTGCATTGGAGCTGATTGTTGAAGAGCTTAAAAAAGAAATTGCTCAGTTGAAAGCTGATAACCTCAAGCTTTCGTATGAACTTCAGCAACGAAATGAATCAGGCAACGAAATGGAAGTTAAAACTTATCCTCAGTACGTTACTGATGAGGAGGAACTTACGCGTGAAACTGATTGGGTCTTGAAGAAAATAAAAAAGAATCATAAGAAAAGAAAAGCGAGCAGCTCACCAGAAGTTAACATCAGTACTTCAGAGAAGGAAACTAATAACGGGCAACCTCAACCTATAAGGAACAAAATACTAGTAGAAAAACCTGTCCAAAATGAAAAGCCTACAAGAAGGAAAGTTAAACCTCCTCCGGTAATTCTTAGTAACGTGGATGACTTCAACGTAGTGAAAAAAATGCTGAGCGAAAAAAACATTAAACCCGAAATAAAGCTGCTGAATAATAAGCAACTTAAGATCAACGTGGATGATGAAGACGATTACAGAAATCTAAGTGGACTGCTTAATAAGACTGATATTGAATGGCATTCTTATGAAAATAAACTCACCAGGCCAATTAGAGTAATGGCAAGAGGACTCCATCCAACTTGTAAGCCCGACGAGATTAAGGAAGAGCTTAGTAATAAAGGGTTCAACATAATTAATGTGGTTAATGTCACGAAGAAAGTGAAAGAAAATGGAAGCCAACTAGTTCCATTACCACTTTTTATGCTTTCATTTGATAACATGGAGGATAGTAGGAAAATATTTGATATTAGACATATTCTTCATATGAAAGTTAAAATGGAAGCCAAAAGAAGGAATAGAGAAATTCCTCAATGTAAGAGATGCCAACGCTTCGGCCACACAGTGAAATTTTGCAAAAGAGAAGCTAATTGTGTCAGATGTGCAGGTAAGCACTTAACGGCTGACTGCACGATTCCGAAAACAAACAAACCCAAGTGCTCAAACTGCCATGAAGAGCACCCAGCCAGCTACCGTGGTTGTTTGGTAGCTAAGGAATTGAAAAAAAAGAGAAATATAAATACGAAGCAAAATCAGAGGGGAAAACCCGAGTTACTTGCTACCTCAAAAACAGTTAAAGGTTTCACCTATTCTGATGCAGCTAAAACCGCATCTAGAGGCCCTGGTACTGTGGATAGTGTGAAAGAAAATGATAATACGAATATGCTAAGCTTCATAGAAAGAATGATGTCCATGATGGATAAAATTACGTCAAGACTAGACAGCTTAGAAAGCAGGTATGCTGTTAAGCATACAAACAACATGCCTTGTACGTCGAACAATGTTAGACAAAAAAATTAGAATTGTTACCTGAAATGCCAATGGTATTCTCAGCAAAAAGCTTGAGCTTGAACTGTTTCTTCATGTCCATAATATAGATATATGTCTCGTATCTGAATCGCACTTAAACAATCAACATAAAATAAGTCTTCGAGGTTATAAAGTATATAACGCAGCGTACCCAAGTAATTACGGTATGGGAGGCAGTGCTGTAATTGTGAAGAATGATATAGATCATTACGAGTTTGGAAAAGTGGAGAACCCAGACATGCAACTTGCAATAGTCACAATCAATTCTGCCAAACAAAAGTTTAATGTGTGTGCATTATATTGTCCGCCCGGGCCAAAAATTACAAAAGAAATATACAAAGATGTGATTGCCCAGTTCGGAGATAGGTTTATTCTTGGAGGTGACTACAACGCTAAACATACCGACTGGGGCTCCAGAGTAACGCTCACAAGAGGTAGACAACTACGAGAAGCAATTAGAGATCTAGGATGTCGTTATCATTCAACAGGAAAGCCTACATATTGGCCAACTGATACAAACAAAATTCCTGATTTGCTGGATTTTTTTATAACAAAGAGGATAGCTGAAAATTTCATTAGCATTGAGGAAAATTATGACCTCAACTCTGACCATTCTGCAGTTATGCTAACGTTAAGTGAAAAAATTGTCAAAAAAGCAAGTAAGCCGACTCTTTGCAATTCATCCACAAATTGGTTGGGCTTTGTGAGAGACTTAGTTGGAAAAATTGACTTATCAGTCCCACTAAATAATATTGAACAGTTAGAGCATGCGGCCGAAGTCTTTATGCTGAATATTCAGAACGCAGCATGGAGCAACTCAAAAGTGGTAGAGCATAAAAACGTTAGTAATAAGTACCCAGCTCATGTCATTGAGATGTTAAGACTGAAACGCAGGGCTAGAAGAAAATGGCAGCAGTCACGTCACCCTGATGATAAGAGAACCCTAAATAATAAAACACAGATTTTGAGCAGAGAAATAAAAAGGCTAAAAGAGAATTCTTTTGTTAGCTACATGGAAAACTTGTCTACAACTAATGAATCAAACTACTTGTAATGGAAAGCTACAATTAATGTGAAAAGACCGGTTTCTCACATAGCACCTATCAGAAAAGCTGATGGCTCATGGGCGAGGAGTGATTTAGAAAAAGCTGAAGAATTCGGGTGTCATCTTGCTGAAATCTTTACGCCTTAATAGACTCTGATTTTGTGTTGAAGCAAGTAGAAAACAGTCGTGAAAGTAACATCCCTCAAATTCGAGTAAAGGAGCTTAAGAAAGAAATTAAAAATCTGAAACTGAACAAAGCTCCAGGCTTTGATCTAATAACAGCAGACATATTAAAGAATATCCCATCCAAAGCTTTAACATGGTTAAGTTATATAATGAATGCGGCCCTAAAGTTCCGGTGCGTCCCAGGCATATGGAAAGTTGCTGAAATTATCATGATAAATAAACCTGGAAAACCTGCGTATGAAGCTAAATCGTACAGACCGATATCGCTGCTTCCCATGATGTCTAAACTTTTTGAAAAACTATTGTTTAATCGAATACAGCCTTTAATAGAAAGTTGTAATATTATTCCGAACCATCAATTTGGGTTCCGTGCAAAACATTCTACCATAGAACAGGTTCACCGAATTACTAATGTTATAGAAAAAACACTCGAAGAAAAGAAAATCTGCTCCACAGTTTTTCTCGATGTGGCGCAAGCCTTCGACAAAGTTTGGCATCCAGGTCTCATTAATAAACTTAATTGCTTTTTGCCTAAAGGTTATGTAGAAATCCTAGAGTAATATTTATCTGAAAGATCGTTTAGAGTGAAACAAGGAAATGAATACTCTCCATTAAAAGAAATTAATGCAGGAGTACCCCAAGGCTGTATATTGGGCCCAGTTCTATACTTGATTTACACAAGTGATATCACACAAACAGATAATGTAATGCTTGCAACCTTTGCAGATGACACTTCAGTAATGGCTGTTGGCTCAAACATCAATGAAGCTACGGATAAACTACAAACAGCTGTTAATGTGATCTCTAATTGGTGCAATAAATGGAAAATTAAACTAAATGAAGTGAAATCTACCCACGTAAACTTCACAAATAGGAAAATAGAAACCCTTCCTGTTAAAATAAACGACGTTGTAATTCCACATGATAACAAAGCAAAATATCTAGGAATGACACTAGATGCAAAACTTAGATGGAAAGAACACATCAAGATAAAAAGGAAAGAGCTCGATTGCAGATACAGAAATATGTATTGGCTGATTGGACGGCGCTCAAAATTATCGATATACAACTAAATTTTGATTTTAGAAAACAGTCGTGAAAGTAACATCCCTCAAATTCGAGTAAAGGAGCTTAAGAAAGAAATTAAAAATCTGAAACTGAACAAAGCTCCAGGCTTTGATCTAATAACAGCAGACATATTAAAGAATATCCCATCCAAAGCTTTAACATGGTTAAGTTATATAATGAATTCGGCCCTAAAGTTCCGGTGCGTCCCAGGCATATGGAAAGTTGCTGAAATTATCATGATAAATAAACCTGGAAAACCTGCGTATGAAGCTAAATCGTACAGACCGATATCGCTGCTTCCCATGATGTCTAAACTTTTTGAAAAACTATTGTTTAATCGAATACAGCCTTTAATAGAAAGTTGTAATATTATTCCGAACCATCAATTTGGGTTCCGTGCAAAACATTCTACCATAGAACAGGTTCACCGAATTACTAATGTTATAGAAAAAACACTCGAAGAAAAGAAAATCTGCTCCACAGTTTTTCTCGATGTGGCGCAAGCCTTCGACAAAGTTTGGCATCCAGGTCTCATTAATAAACTTAATTGCTTTTTGCCTAAAGGTTATGTAGAAATCCTAGAGTAATATTTATCTGAAAGATCGTTTAGAGTGAAACAAGGAAATGAATACTCTCCATTAAAAGAAATTAATGCAGGAGTACCCCAAGGCTGTATATTGGGCCCAGTTCTATACTTGATTTACACAAGTGATATCCCACAAACAGATAATGTAATGCTTGCAACATTTGCAGATGACACTTCAGTAATGGCTGTTGGCTCAAACATCAATGAAGCTACGGATAAACTACAAACAGCTGTTAATGTGATCTCTAATTGGCGCAATAAATGGAAAATTAAACTAAATGAAGTGAAATCTACCCACGTAAACTTCACAAATAGGAAAATAGAAACCCTTCCTGTTAAAATAAATGACGTTGTAATTCCACATGATAACAAAGCAAAATATCTAGGAATGACACTAGATGCAAAACTTAGATGGAAAGAACACATCAAGATAAAAAGGAAAGAGCTCGATTGCAGATACAGAAATATGTATTGGCTGATTGGACGGCGCTCAAAATTATCGATATACAACTAAATTTTGATTTACAACCAAATTTTAAAACCGGTGTGGACATACGGTATTCAACTATGGGGCTGTGCTAAGCGGTCTAATCTTCAAAGTATCCAAACTTTTCAAAACAAAGTACTACGTAATATACTGAATGCACCTTGGTATGTTCGCAATACTGATATTCATAGAGACATCAAAATCCCATCAGTGGTGGAGGAAATAAAGAAATTTGCTGCAAAGCATAAAGTTCGGATAAACCAACACGTTAATGTGGAAGCATCAAGTTTGCTTCTCAATCAAAATGTTCTGAGGCGACTTAAACGGACCAACCCGTTAGAGTTGGGTTAAATTTAAAAAAAATTTTAGTAGCGCTGGAAAACTAATTAGTTTTCCAACTGTTTAAAATGTACAATCCCAAAGAACTGACACGAAAATTAATAGTTAGCCTATCAAGACTAGTTTTAATACTAACAAGGGAGGAGGTTTTTAGTGGGTGTGAGTCCCACAGTACCCACATTGGGTCTCTTTCAAGATTTTCCTCCTTACCCAAAACAAAAAAAAAAAAAAAAAAAAATTACTTTGTCAGCACACTTCATGCCTGAGCATGACAGCATACAAAGTAGTGAGACTACGATCGGCGGTCGTTAGCCTATGACAACAAACAAAATGCATAGAAAGCATTATGGGCGAGCGAGCGCTGATCATAAAAAAAAGTAAATAACGTTCGGTCACTTATCCGTGCTGTGCATGGCGTTGACCTAACATGTAATAAAATTATAAACAATATAGGTCACTTGCCTGTGCTGGTTAATATGTTACATCAGCAATATATAGGCAAGCGACCTGAAGCAATTAAGAATGTTCGGCATATTGGTATACAATAATGCCAAAATGCTGACCAGCACTAATCGATCTAACTAGTATACATGTGTATACTTTTATATGTATTCTTATTAAATTATGTAGTATGTTTTAAGTCTTTGAACACCTATAAATAAGCAACAAGAATCAAATAAAACTCACTTCTAATTAGAACGTCAAAGCAATACCACCGGTGTTTTCTTAGGCTTGCGAGCCTTAAACTCTAAAGGCATTAGCAGGAGCCTCTCTATTTGGAATCCCACCTTGAGTGCAGGAAACTGCCCCAAAGGTCCAAGTCTCTGGCGTAATAGCCTTGACTAGTGGAAACCAATACGAGACATCAAGGAGTGTTATTCATTACATTGCTATTATTCTTTACATGGCGACTTACCATTAACTTACCATTAAACAGCACATACCTTTACACCATTGCAAACCAGGAAGCTAGCACGGTGGCTAGGATATTCGTGCACAATTGGATCTGCAGATTTGGAGCACCACTGGAATTACATTCCGATCAAGGGCGGAATTTTGAATCGCTAGTCTTTCAAGAGCTGTGCCAAGTACTCAACATCAAGAAAACGAGGACTACTACGTTACATCCACTGTCAGACGGAATTGTCGAAAGGTTCAACAGAACGCTGGAAGAGCATCTGCGAAAAGAAGTTAATGACAACCAAGATGAATGGGATCGTTGTATACCGTTGTTTATGATGGGTTATGGTAGTGCTGTCCACAACACAAAAAAACTCTCCAGCAATGATTGTATTTGGCAGAGAACTTCGTCTACCATGCGACATCAAATTTGGATCACTACCAGTAGAGCCGACAACAAAGGAGAACTACGTTAGTGATCTAAGGCAGAGGATGATCGCTGTTCATGCAGTAAGGAGCAACATAGTGGATGCCAGCAACCGGATAAAAACGCGATATGACCTGCGAGCAAACTGTGGTGGATTTCAGGAAAGAGAGTTGGTCTGGCTTTACAATCCCAAGAGAAGAAAAGGTAAATCTCCAAAACTACAGCAAAGTTGGGAAGGACCGTACAAGATCATTAAGAGGATAAATGATGTCGTATATCGGATTCAACAAAGCCCCAGATGTAAAATGAAAGTTGTTCACATTTACAGATTGACAAGGTGCAACAACAGAAGGAGTGCTGAATCTGTTCGGGACGAACAGAATTAAGGTGGAGGTAATGTTACGAAAAGTAGTTAGAAGCGCATATAATAGAATTAGAATCCTAAGATAAATCCCAATGTAAATACTGCATACTAAAAATAAGCACTTTCATGTTGCATACTTTTAGGCTCTAAGACTATTAGATTATTTCAAATTTGAAATGTATCCGCCTGCAAGTTTGAATCATTGTGTACCGGTCAAACAAGTAGTCAAACCAGTTTGGGCGGTTTGCTTGGTTTTTGTAAACGAACATGATTGTGACATATAGTCTATTTTTAGAAGAGGACTCATTACGTATAAGTATCGTTAGTTGTAAATAAGGGAATAAGGTTACAATTTTCTGGATATTTCTGTCTGCAATATTGGAAGTTTCTGGGAGCTTTGGATTAAGTATAAATAGAGGCGTTAGGCCGATGTAAGATTATTAGGTAATTGGATTTTAACCAGTGAAGTTGTAAAAGTTCTTGTAAAGTATTATAGTAATATATTATAAGTGTTTTTGTGTGCATCTAAAAGTAATCACCAATATAAATTGTGAACTTGTTTTAATTTTATTGTTGTTCATTAAAGTTGCTATTTGTAAATTAATTAACTTGTGTTGTGTTTTATTTGCAAAATCCTTTACGAACTCGAAAGCCTGAATTTCGTAACAATATAAACAAAATTTTTCAATCCGAAGAAACTATAATACACCTGCTTTATCCTGTTATCAAATAATTTTTTCTAAATTTGCTCAACAATTTAAAAAGAAAACAATTAATAAGAACGGATGTAGAATATTCAAATGAAGAATTTAATTTTGATATTTTTATGGTTTTTTGTGGAATGGAATTTGAAAAGCATGAGCAAACTATGTCAAGGAAGACCGTTTTTGAAATCGAACAAAATATTTTAAAATACTATACATATTGAACTTTATAATCAAATCACAGAGAGATTTTCATTTGATGATCAGAAAATCTGTTTACTGCAGTATCTCAGTCCAAAAACATTTAAGAAGGAAAACTGAAAATGAATAACGTTGCCATTGTAAATAGTGAATATAGCTTTTATGATCTTTATTTTAAACGATTTTGATCAAAAAAATATTGTTCAATTTTGAGTTATTAAAGTAATTGACAAAACTAATACTTTGGAAGAACTTTTATTTTAAAAATATATTTTAAATTACAGCTATAGTATTCAAATAAATAAAATAAAACAAAAAATTAATTCAAAATAAAACTTGGTTGTAAACAATGTTTTTAGTTTCACCTTCAAGAGCAAGAATAAATAAATTCTCAACCCAACCCAACCTAGAGCAAGCAAAATAAAGTTATCCGTGTAACTAAAGTAACTGTCAGACTTATTAATCGTCATTGAAAACGCAAGTTTTACTAGAAATTGCAATCACTTAAATTTAAAAGGTAGATCCGTCAAAATGAGTGCTATCAGTGGGATTCCACCTTCGGTCGAGACAATACTCCCAAGATATTGGAAACTCTCTACTCTCTCTACCGGCTGTCCAGCAATGTTAACTTGAGTTACTGAGTTAGCGCCGAGGTTGATGATTTTTGTTTTGGCAGTATTAATCTTCAAACCAGCAACATTTGCCTCCCTTGCCACATTTGTTGTCATTTGGTGCAGGTCCATAATTCTGTGTTAGAATAAACAAACTTCGTCAGCGTAATCCAGATGCTTGAGTTGAGATGTAAGAGTCCAACGAATTCCCTCCGTTTCCAGTAGATAAAGCTGCGCGAAGTACGTCGCTAAACACCAACAAAAAAAGTATCGGCGATAGAATGCAACCTTGTCGTACCCCACTTAGGATCTCGATTTCCTCTGACAGCTTTCCTCTATGCAGCACATGACATTTAGAGCCATCATAGGTTGCTTTAAAAATAGCTATTAGTTTATCGGGTATACCTGTTCTGCGCAAGGCGAGCCAGATAAACTCTCTGTTGACATTGTCGAACGACATCTCAAAATCGATGAACAGCAGATGCAGTGGTGACCGGAATTCAACGCACTGTTCAATAATGATCCGCAGGGTGTTTATGTGGTCTACACAGGAGGATCCATTGCGGAAACCTGCTTGTTCGGCATCGAGTTTATCTTTCCGATGTTCCTTAATTCGCTCAAGTACTACTTTGGCTATTACTTTTGCAACTGCAGGGAGAACGCAAATGCCTCTCCAGTTTTCGCACTCCATAAGACTACCTTTTTTAGGGAGCTTGACAATCATTCCCTTCTTCCACTCTTCGGGGAAACTTTCTACCTCCCAAGCTCTCTCTACAAGAGGATATAAAACTCTGCTGATGTCGTTGTAGCTGAACGCAGAAGCTCTGCGGGTATACCATCTAGTCCTACCGACTTCTTGTTCTTTAGTGCTTTAAGTCTTTACTGGGAGTTGAGGTGCGAATTCGGGTAATTGTTACTTCCGGCAGTCCGTTTGATTGCGGTGACCACCTATCAGCACTTTGGTGATTCTGTAAACGGTTCTGCTATCGCACCTGCTTGCTGCTTCCTCTGCTTCTGAGGCCAGGTTGTTAATATAGTTACGCTTGTCACGTCTTACACTACGCTGCACTTCTCTCATTTTTCTTCGATACATGGACTCTAGCTCGATCCTCGCTGCTGCTGGGATATCTACAATACGAGCTTTAAGTAGCTTCGTGAGGAGTTGTTGGGATCTCCCATCGGGCGCGTCCCCAGGTGGCGGATAGGGGAATGCCCTCACCGGATTGCCGGCGGGTAGGTGGGAAATAAAATACCACCCGTGGACCTAAACCAACTAGGGGTGGTACCCCGATATAACTAAATGCAATGAGTAAAACGAAAGGAATTATTACCCCAGATGGTAAGCCAGACAATCTGGTGAATCCATCCTTCAAGGAGGCCGGTCCCACGGATTCTGGGGGGGACCAACCATTGCGTAATAAGGATGATGAAAATCCATTTCAGAGAAAACCGAGTATACTAAGATCACCAACTATAAAAACAACACATCAGAAACATGAAAATCTGTTTAATCCTTTCAACAAAAAGGATCGTAGTGTCAGTGAAAGTGAATCATACTCAAAAATGAAATCTTCCCAAGCTGATGGGATCGAATTAAATGAGACTGTGACTTCTCAGGAGAAAGTAAATGTAGCACAAAACTCTACTACAAGCAATAAAATTAGTGCATTGGAGCTGATTGTTGAAGAGCTTAAAAAAGAAATTGCTCAGTTGAAAGCTGATAACCTCAAGCTTTCGTATGAACTTCAGCAACGAAATGAATCAGGCAACGAAATGGAATTTGAAACTTATCCTCAGTACGTTACTGATGAGGACGAACTTACGCGTGAAACTGATTGGATCTTGAAGAAAACAAAAAAGAATCATAAGAAAAGAAAAGCGAGCGGCTCACCAGAAGTTAACATCAGTACTTCAGAGAAGGAAACTAATAACGGGCAACCTCAACCTATAAGGAACAAAATACTAGTAGAAAAACCTGACCAAAATGAAAAGCCTACAAGAAGAAAAGTTAAACCTCCTCCTCCTAATTCTTAGTAACGTAGATGACTTCAACGTAGTGAAAAAAATGCTGAGCGAAAAAACCATTAAACCCGAAATAAAGCTGCAGAATAATAAGCAACTTAAGATCAACGTGGATGATGAAGACGATTACAGAAATCTAAGCGGACTGCTTAATAAGACTGATATTGAATGGCATTCTTATGAAAATAAACTCACCAGGCCAATTAGAGTAATGGCAAGAGGACTCCATCCGACTTGTAAGCACGACGAGATTAAGGAAGAGCTTAGTAATAAAGGGTTCAACATAATTAATGTGGTTAATGTCACGAAGAAAGTGAAAGAAAATGGAAGCCAACTAGTTCCATTACCACTTTTTATGCTTTCATTTGATAACATGGAGGATAGTAAGAAAATATTTGATATTAGACATATTCTTCATATGAAAGTTAAAATGGAAGCCAAAAGAAGGAATAGAGAAATTCCTCAATGTAAGAGATGCCAACGCTTCGGCCACACAGTGAAATTTGGCAAAAGAGAAGCTAATTGTGTCAGATGTGCAGGTAAGCACTTAACGGCTGACTGCACGATTCCGAAAACAAACAAACCCAAGTGCTCAAACTGCCATGAAGAGCACCCAGCCAGCTACCGTGGTTGTTTGGTAGCTAAGGAATTGAATTGAATTGGAAAAAAAAAGAGAAATATAAATACGAAGCAAAATCAGAGGGGAAAACCCGAGTTACTTGCTACCTCAAAAACAGTTAAAGGTTTCACCTATTCTGATGCAGCAAAAATTATAAACAATATAGGTCACTTGCCTGTGCTGGTTAATATGTTACATCAGCAATATATAGGCAAGCGACCTGAAGCAATTAAGAATGTTCGGCATATTGGTATACAATAATGCCAAAATGCTGACCAGCACTAATCGATCTAACTAGTATACATGTGTATACTTTTATATGTATTCTTATTAAATTGTGTGGTATGTTTTAAGTCTTTGAACACCTATAAATAAGCAACAAGAATCAAATAAAACTCACTTGTAATTAGAACGTCAAAGCAATACTACCGGTGTTTTCTTAGGCTTGCGAGCCTTAAACTCTAAAGGCATTAGCAGGAGCCTCTCTATTTGGAATCCCACCTTGAGTGCAGGAAACTGCCCCAAAGGTCCAAGTCTCTGGCGTAATAGCCTTGACTAGTGGAAACCAATACGAGACATCAAGGAGTGTTATTCATTACATTGCTATTATTCTTTACATGGCGACTTACCATTAACTTACCATTAAACAGCACATACCTTTACACCATCGCAAACCAGGAAGCTAGCACGGTGGCTAGGATATTCGTGCACAATTGGATCTGCAGATTTGGAGCACCACTGGAATTACATTCCGATCAAGGGCGGAATTTTGAATCGCTAGTCTTTCAAGAGCTGTGCCAAGTACTCAACATCAAGAAAACGAGGACTACTACGTTACATCCACTGCCAGACGGAATTGTCGAAAGGTTCAACAGAACGCTGGAAGAGCATCTGCGAAAAGAAGTTAATGACAACCAAGATGAATGGGATCGTTGTATACCGTTGTTTATGATGGGTTATGGTAGTGCTGTCCACAACACAAAAAAACTCTCCAGCAATGATTGTATTTGGCAGAGAACTTCGTCTACCATGCGACATCAAATTTGGATCACTACCAGTAGAGCCGACAACAAAGGAGAACTACGTTAGTGATCTAAGGCAGAGGATGATCGCTGTTCATGCAGTAAGGAGCAACATAGTGGATGCCAGCAACCGGATAAAAACGCGATATGACCTGCGAGCAAACTGTGGTGGATTTCAGGAAAGAGAGTTGGTCTGGCTTTACAATCCCAAGAGAAGAAAAGTTAAATCTCCAAAACAACAGCAAAGTTGGGAAGGACCGTATAAGATCATTAAGAGGATAAATGATGTCGTATATCGGATTCAACAAAGCCCCAGATGTAAAATGAAAGTTTTTCACATTTACAGATTGACAAGGTGCAACAACAGAAGGAGTGCTGAATCTGTTCGGGACGAACAGAATTAAGGTGGAGGTAATGTTACGAAAAGTAGTTAGAAGCGCATATAATAGAATTAGAATCCTAAGATAAATCCCAATGTAAATACTGCATACTAAAAATAAGCACTTTCATGTTGCATACTTTTAGGCTCTAAGACTATTAGATTATTTCAAATTTGAAATGTATCCGCCTGCAAGTTTGAATCATTGTGTACCGGTCAAACAAGTAGTCAAACCAGTTTGGGCGGTTTGCTTGGTTTTTGTAAACGAACATGATTGTGACATATAGTCTATTTTTAGAAGAGGACTCATTACGTATAAGTATCGTTAGTTGTAAATAAGGGAATAAGGTTACAATTTTCTGGATATTTCTGTCTGCAATATTGGAAGTTTCTGGAAGCTTTTGATTAAGTATAAATAGAGGCGTTGGGCCGATGTAAGATTATTAGGTAATTGGATTTTAACCAGTGAAGTTGTAAAAGTTCTTGTAAAGTATTATAGTAATATATTATAAGTGTTTTTGTGTGCATCTAAAAGTAATCACCAATATAAATTGTGAACTTGTGTTAATTTTATTGTTGTTCATTAAAGTTGCTATTTGTAAATTAATTAACTTGTGTTGTGTTTTATTTGCAAAATCCTTTACGAACTCGAAAGCCTGAATTTCGTAACAATATAAACAAAATTTTTCAATCCGAAGAAACTATAATACACCTGCTTTATCCTGTTATCAAATAATTTTTTCTAAATTTGCTCAACAATTTAAAAAGAAAACAAATTATAAGAACGGATGTAGAATATTCAAATGAAGAATTTAATTTTGATATTTTTATGGTTTTTTGTGGAATGGAATTTGAAAAGCATGAGCAAACTATGTCAAGGAAGACCGTTTTTGAAATCGAACAAAATATTTTAAAATACTATACATATTGAACTTTATAATCAAATCACAGAGAGATTTTCATTTGATGATCAGAAAATCTGTTTACTGCAGTATCTCAGTCCAAAAACATTTAAGAAGGAAAACTGAAAATGAATAACGTTGCCATTGTAAATAGTGAAAAAAGCTTTTATGATCTTTATTTTAAACGATTTTGATCAAAAAAATATTGTTCAATTTTGAGTTATTAAAGTAATGGACAAAACTAATACTTTGGAAGAACTTTTATTTTAAAAATATATTTTAAATTACAGCTATAGTATTCAAATAAATAAAATAAAACAAAAAATTAATTCAAAATAAAACTTGGTTGTAAACAATGTTTTTAGTTTCACCTTCAAGAGCAAGAATAAATAAATTCTCAACCCAACCCAACCTAGAGCAAGCAAAATAAAGTTATCCGTGGGGAAAAATTGCGTTCTCAAATCTATACTCCGCAGTAATTAATAAACTGTCAGACTTATTAATCGTCATTGAAAACGCAAGTTTTACTAGAAATTGCAATCACTTACAATCATTTAAAGGGTAGATCCGTCAAAATGAGTGCTATCAGTGGGATTCCACCTTCGATCGAGACAATACTCCCAAGATATTGGAAACTCTCTACTCTCTCTACCGGCTGTCCAGCAATGTTAACTTGAGTTACTGAGTTAGCGCCGAGGTTGATGATTTTTGTTTTGGCAGTATTAATCTTCAAACCCGCAACATTTGCCTCCCTTGCCACATTTGTTGTCATTTGGTGCAGGTCCATAATTCTGTGTTAAAATAAACAAACGTCGTCAGCGTAATCCAGATGCTTGAGTTGAGATGTAAGAGTTCAACGAATTCCCTCCGTTTCCAGTAGATAAAGCTGCGCGAAGTACGTCGCTAAACACCAACAAAAAAAGTATCGGCGATAGAATGCAACCTTGGATCTCGATTTCCTCTGACAGCTTTCCTCTATGCAGCACATGACATTTAGAGCCATCATAGGTTGCTTTAATAATAGCTATTAGTTTATCGGGTATACCTGTCCTGCGCAAGGCGAGCCAGATAAACTCTCTGTTGACATTGTCGAACGCCATCTCAAAATCGATGAACAAAAGATGCAGTGGTGACCGGAATTCAACGCACTGTTCAATAATGATCCGCAGGGTGTTTATGTGGTCTACACAGGAGGATCCAGTGCGGAAACCTGCTTGTTCGGCATCGAGTTTATCTTTCCGATGTTCCTTAATTCGCTCAAGTACTACTTTGGCTATTACTTTTGCAACTGCAGGGAGAACGCAAATGCCTCTCCAGTTTTCGCACTCCATAAGACTACCTTTTTTAGGGAGCTTGACAATCATTCCCTTCTTCCACTCTTCGGGGAAACTTTCTACCTCCCAAGCTCTCTCTACAAGAGGATATAAAACTCTGCTGATGTCGTTGGAGCTGAACGCAGAAGCTCTGCGGGTATACGATCTAGTCCTACCGACTTCTTGTTCTTTAGTGCTTTAAGTCTTTACTGGGAGTTGAGGTGCGAATTCGGGTAATTGTTACTTCCGGCAGTCCGTTTGATTGCGGTGACCACCTATCAGCACTTTGGTGATTCTGTAAACGGTTCTGCTATCGCACCTGCTTGATGCTTCCTCTGCTTCTGAGGCCAGGTTGTTAATATAGTTACGCTTGTTACGTCTTACACTACGCTGCACTTCTCTCATTTTTCTTCGATACATGGACTCTAGCTCGATCCTCGCTGCTGCTGGGATATCTACAATACGAGCTTTAAGTAGCTTCGTGAGGAGTTGTTGGGATCTCCCATCGGGCGCGTCCCCAGGTGGCGGATAGGGGAATGCCCTCACCGGATTGCCGGCGGGTAGGTGGGAAATAAAATACCACCCGTGGACCTAAACCAACTAGGGGTGGTACCCCGATATAACTAACTAACTGACCAACCATTGCGTAATAAGGATGATGAAAATCCATTTCAGAGAAAACCGAGTATACTAAGATCACCAACTATAAAAACAACACATCAGAAACATGAAAATCTGTTTAATCCTTTCAACAAAAAGGATCGTAGTGTCAGTGAAAGTGAATCATACTCAAAAATGAAATCTTCCCAAGCTGATGGGATCGAATTAAATGAGACTGTGACTTCTCAGGAGAAAGTAAATGTAGCACAAAACTCTACTACAAGCAATAAAATTAGTGCATTGGAGCTGATTGTTGAAGAGCTTAAAAAAGAAATTGCTCAGTTGAAAGCTGATAACCTCAAGCTTTCGTATGAACTTCAGCAACGAAATGAATCAGGCAACGAAATGGAATTTGAAACTTATCCTCAGTACGTTACTGATGAGGAGGAACTTACGCGTGAAACTGATTGGATCTTGAAGAAAACAAAAAAGAATCATAAGAAAAGAAAAGCGAGCGGCTCACCAGAAGTTAACATCAGTACTTCAGAGAAGGAAACTAATAACGGGCAACCTCAACCTATAAGGAACAAAATACTAGTAGAAAAACCTGACCAAAATGAAAAGCCTACAAGAAGAAAAGTTAAACCTCCTCCTCCTAATTCTTAGTAACGTAGATGACTTCAACGTAGTGAAAAAAATGCTGAGCGAAAAAACCATTAAACCCGAAATAAAGCTGCAGAATAATAAGCAACTTAAGATCAACGTGGATGATGAAGACGATTACAGAAATCTAAGCGGACTGCTTAATAAGACTGATATTGAATGGCATTCTTATGAAAATAAACTCACCAGGCCAATTAGAGTAATGGCAAGAGGACTCCATCCGACTTGTAAGCCCGATGAGATTAAGGAAAAGCTTAGTAATAAAAGGTTCAACATAATTAATGTGGTTAATGTCACGAAGAAAGTGAAAGAAAATGGAAGCCAACTAGTTCCATTACCACTTTTTATGCTTTCATTTGATAACATGGAGGATAGTAAGAAAATATGCCTTTATGTTTGTATGCTGTTAAGCATAGTTTGGCATCCAGGTCTCATTAATAAACTTAATTGCTTTTTGCCTAAAGGTTATGTAGAAATCCTAGAGTAATATTTATCTGAAAGATCGTTTAGAGTGAAACAAGGAAATGAATACTCTCCATTAAAAGAAATTAATACAGGAGTACCCCAAGGCAGTATATTGGGCCCAGTTCTATACTTGATTTACACAAGTGATATCCCACAAACAGATAATGTAATGCTTGCAACATTTGCAGATGACACTTCAGTAATGGCTGTTGGCTCAAACATCAATGAAGCTACGGATAAACTACAAACAGCTGTTAATGTGATCCCTAATTGGTGCAATAAATGGAAAATTAAACTAAATGAAGTGAAATCTACCCACGTAAACTTCACAAATAGGAAAATAGAAACCCTTCCTGTTAAAATAAACGACGTTGTAATTCCACATGATAACAAAGCAAAATATCTAGGAATGACACTAGATGCAAAACTTAGATGGAAAGAACACATCAAGATAAAAAGGAAAGAGCTCGATTGCAGATACAGAAATATGTATTGGCTGATTGGACGGCGCTCAAAATTATCGATATACAACAAAATTTTGATTTACAACCAAATTTTAAAACCGGTGTGTACATACGGTATTCAACTATAGGGCTGTGCTAAGCGGTCGAATCTTCAAAGTATCCAAACTTTTCAAAACAAAGTACTACGTAATATACTGAATGCACCTTGGTATGTTCGCAATACTGATATTCATAGAGACATCAAAATCCCATCAGTGGTGGAGGAAATAAAGAAATTTGCTGCAAAGCATAAAGTTCGGCTAAACCAACACGTTAATGTGGAAGCATCAAGTTTGCTTCACAATCAAAATGTTGTGAGGCGACTTAAACGGACCAACCCGTTAGAGTTAGGTTAAATTTAAAAAAAATTTTAGTAGCGCTGGAAAACTAATTAGTTTTCCAACTGTTTAAAATTATTTAGTACAATCCCAAAGAACGGACACGAAAATTTGTAAGGAAGATTTTGGGCGCTCCCAAAATCACCCATACAGAACAACCAACCAACGTTGTGGTGGACACATCTCAGCGGGCCAGGTTCCATCCTAAATATTTATATTTACTTTTTTTTTTATACATATAATACATTTTATGAATTGAATAAAATAAACCTGAAAATTAAATACTTCCAAGTAGAATACTCACTATTAGATACTCACGAATAATATTATTAAAATAACTATAATACTCACGATTATTTTTAAGATTAGAAATAAGCACCCTGTAGAGTAAGAAAGAATTGTAACGGGATTTGCTCCATAGCACTGCACCGACAATTGTAAAGCAATACTCATGGCAACACACAGCGGTAAATTGAATATTTACGCGAGTGAATGCCAACGAGTAACACGAGAAAAAAACATTAGAAAGAAAACAAAACATTAGAAAACAACAACATAGAACAAGAACAACAACACGGTGCTTGGTTCTAGCATGCAGGAGGATGAACACACATTACGAACGCGGACATTGACACACACAGTACACACATGGGTATCAGCATGGCATGCACGCTGCAAGCAGGCAAGTGCAGTATGCATGCGCATGGCAACGGCGGAGACAACATGCGTTACACACACACGGGTATCGGCATGGCGCATGGCATCACATTACATACAGGCAGAGGCAATGTGTATGCGCATGGCAACGGCAGGGACAAACGAACATACGTGACGAACACACATAAAATTATTTCAATGCATGCTGGACCAAAGTACCGTTAGTTAGGTATAAAAGAAGGCTGCTGACCGGTCAGCGAGGAGAGGTTTTGGTGAACCACCGCACGGTGCAGAGCGGGTAAGTGGCCTTGTTTTCTTTTAGTCTTACTCTAGTTAGTTATATATATCTTACAGCTTCCCCCCACCCGTGGTAAGGGGTTGTAAGATATTATCTTTAGATTATACAAATTATTAGCATAGGAAGCTAGCTTTTCTACGGTTTGTAACTTCCCCCCACCCGTGGTAAGGGGTTACAAACCATCGATCATAGATTGACTTGTAGCTTGGCAGGGGGTGTACCTCTCTACAGTTGGTGGTTTCAGTTTGTTTTCAGGTTAGCTTTTCTACGGTTTGTAACTTCCCCCCACCCGTGGTAAGGGGTTAAAAACCATCGATCATAGATTCACTTGTAGCTTGGCAGAGGATGTACCTCTCCACAGTTGGTGGTTTCAGTTTGTTTTCAGGTTAGCTTTTCTACGGTTTGTAACTTCCCCCCACCCGTGGTAAGGGGTTACAAACCATCGATCATCGATTCACTTGTAGCTTGGCAGAGGGTGTACCTCTCCACATTTGGTGGTTTCAGTTTGATTCAGGTTAGCTTTTCTACGGTTTGTAACTTCCCCCCACCCGTGGTAAGGGGTTACAAACCATCAATAGTATATTTACGTATAGCTTGGCAGAGGGTATACCTCTCCGCAGTTGTTGGGCAGGGTAAAATCGATAGTAGTAAGCCCAATCCCACGCAACGCACCATGCGATTGACGAGACCGACTCCCGCGTCAGAGTGAGTAAATTATACTAACCCCATAACTAGTGAGTACGTAAGTAAGAAATTGTACCTTTATATAAAGTTGATTATTGTAATTTAATAATTGCGATTTAATAAAAGATTTGTCTTTATAACTTAACTTTAATTTTGTTAACTTAACTTAAGAAATTTTCTGTAACGAACCGCTGGATCCGCTGAGCTTACCTCAGCCTAAGAAACTTCGTTACAAATTAATAGTTAGCCTATCAAGAGTAGTTTTAATACTAACAAGGGAGGAGGTTTTTAGTGGGTGTGAGTCCCACAGTACCCACAATGGGTCTCTTTCAAGATTTTCCTCCTTCCCCAAAACAAAAAAAAAAAAAAAAAAAAACAAACAAAAAAGTAGCTTACGTTCCTCAATCCGCCTCCAGGTATCTTCGGTAAGCCACGTGCTGTGCCTTGCCTGGCTTCTACCAACAATACTTTCCGCTCCAGATGTAAAAACATTTTTCACAGCCTTCCAATGTTCCTGGATGGTTGTCGGCAGTGAGCTGCTAATTGCTTCCACTCCTTGCGATAAATGATCCCTTAATTGTTGGCGTACTGAGGGGATCTTTAGCCGTTCGAGGTTATAACTAGGCTTTCGGATGATATTGCGGATTCTTTGAACTGATGCAGTACGTAACTGGACAGTAGCTACCATAATGTGATGATCCCGTACCATACCCATGTCGGCTCCTTGTCTGTTTCGGACGTCTAAAAGACAGCTCCTAAAACGTCGGCTGATTTGGTTGGATGATGATTGCCTGTCAGTGGACACCCAGCTGACCTTGTGGCAAGTCTTATGCTCAAACATGGTGCCTCCTATGACAAGGTTGTTAGTGTTGCAGAAATCAACAAATCTTTCACCATTGTCATTTCGTTAACCGAGGCCGTGCTTCCCAATCACATGTTGAGTCCTTCGTTGTCGTTGCCAACCTTGGCATCACGATGACGATATCTCCGTTCGGCGTTGCGTTTAATACAGCGCTTAGTTGATTGTAGAAGTTGTCCTTTTCATCCTCAGTCGAAGGATTCGTTGGGGCGTAGCACTGTTAGCTCGTGACGCGACGATAAGATCCTATCACTATGCGCATGCCAGGAAATTAGGCCTCTGCGTACTGTTGGCGTTAGCAGCAGACCTACTCCAGAGTCACGGGGACTGCCGGAGGGTTTGCAGAGTAGCACAGTCAAGGAGCGTCCTCACATTCCAGAAACCAATCTTAGTCCGGGTACAATAGCTAAAATTCGCCATTATTCGATCATTACTTATCCGAGGCGTTGTGTCGGTTTCAGTAGCGGGCATTTTTCGGTACCGCAGGGTGCTAGCCCACGTTACCTAGACTAGAAACGCTAGACCGTTCGCACTTGCAGTTTTAGCCTACATATATAAGGATTTATACACATAGTTGCCCGGTGACCACCACGAGGAGGTAGAGCAAGCACTACATCACGAACTTGATTGTTGCGCTACTGGCCCAAACCCAGTTTTGAGCAGTCAGAAGTTTCCCGATCAATCGCAATGCTGATCCCCCAAATACAAATACAACTGAATACAAAAGCCTTAAATATACTTCTTTGTATATCTATATATATATAAAAATGAAATGCTGTTCGTTGGTAACCGCACAGCTTGAGAACGGCTGGACCGATTTATTTTATAAAGTTCGCCGTAGTCCGAATAAGGTTTTTCGGGAAAAAATTAGAAAAGTTGACCGGAAAATTGGAAAATTAAGAAAAAACTGAAAGTGCTTTTTTCCATAGTATTTTTGTATTAACTTGTGACCATATTTATCTATTATAACGATGGATTTGCGTAATTCTTTTTTTGTTTTGTCTGTTATGGTCCTGGAAACAAAAATTAACAAAACAAAGCCGAAAAACTCGGACAAACAGTAAAAATCATTATTTTTATGCACTCTCGTCTGTCCAACAAAAGTCGTTATTTCATTTCTATTCCAATAGTTGGTGCTATGTGTGCAAATGTCGTTTGACAGCTGATCCATATGCACGGTCTTTCTTTTGCGATCTGTCAACGCATCTCAATGATTCCGACCGACATGCCATTAGACTTTAAGCACTTGCAGTTTCTGGTGTGATTTGCATTCGCAATTACAATAAGCAAATCACAAGGGCAGTCATTGAGTGTACGGCATTAACCATGAAAATCCATGCTTCCCGCATGGTCAATTGTATACCGCCTGTTTCAGTGCCAGAAAAGCATCAGCTTTGTTTGTTAACGCGCCTGACAACAAAACAAATAAAAAACAGTGCGCGTACCTTCTTTGATGTTGTGGGTAAAAAGATCTTCAAAAGACCCCCAAATGGCCCAGAAGACCCCCAAACGAATCATTAAAAGACCTCCGAAAGACACTCAAAAGAATCATAAGACCCCCAGAAGAACCCCAGAAGACCCCGAAATACCCCAAAAAAGGCTACCAAAACCACATCACAAGAATCAAAGGAAAATAAAAGAAAGAAAAGAGGAATAAAAGACCCACTAAAATATCAGTACAAACCCCAAATATCCTCAAAAGACCCATAAAGGAACACCAAAAAACTTCCAAAATATCCCAAAAAGAACCTCAAAAGACCCCCAAGAGACCCTGAAAAGGCACCCAAAGGACCTGTAATGTCAATCTCAGCGGGACGCCAGATCTACAGGCAGGGTTTGCCGACAATTAGTAGATCTGGTCGTGTTTGTTGAAGGAAGGTGGTTAACGCCGATGGATCCCAGAATAATGACACAGTTTTTGAGTTCAGTCTGATACTAAGTTTATTACTGACCCATTTATACAAGAATAAAATGCATAGGTTGCATTTTGTCGTTATTGAAAGGTAAATTGCAATTCGTGTGAATTGAATTGAATTTTTTTCCAATAATTTCTATATTCAGTAATATATAAATTTTTCAATAATTACTATACATAAATTTTTTTTCAATAATTTCTATATTCAATCGTATAATTCTAATATTTAATTGATTGAATCTTAACCTAGGTGGGTAGGTTTTCTGTATATGTTTTTTGTATATATTTAATTCATTACTTATTATATTTGGTTAGTAACTAACGGACTATATTATATATATATATACTATTAGTCTATATTTTTCAGATATTCTAGTCTAATGGCCAGGTAGACGTTAAACGCTTAAGTCTGTTTGTAGTGGGTAGTCTGTAATTTGTGTTTTAAGTCAATAACATAGTCTTCGTGGTTGTAAATAGGGTCTAACTGATTAGTTATGTTTGAGGGTAACTTGCATTGCTTACCGTAAACTAACTCAAACGGTGTATATTTCGTTTCGGAATGTACGGAAGTATTCTAGCAGAAAACGTAATATGGAAGCCATGTTTCCCAATCAGTATGTTCTTTGGAGACATACGATCTAAGATACGCTCCCAATACTTTATGAGTATTTTCCAAAGCTCCAACACTTTCGTGGTGGTATGCGGTGGATTGTAGTTGTTGTATTTTAAACAATTTGCATGTTTCCTTAAATACCTCGTTTATAAACTCTGTTACTGGCCCGTTGTTATATGTTTTGGCACGCTGTATTTAAATATGAAGTGCTCAACAAGTGCTCTCGCTACGTTATTTGCTTGTTTGTTCTTAAGTGTAACTGCTTCTATGAATTTTGTAAATTCGTCTTGCAGTGTTAGTACATATCGCTAGCCTTACCCTGTCTCGTCTAATGGTCTAACAAGATCTAAAAATATATTTTTATATCTTTAGATTTTTGAGCATCTGTATAATTCCTGCATGACCACTAGTTGGTAAAAGATGGTAATCGTTAATAGTTTTTTCACTCCTGGATCATTAACTTCAATAATATCATTCATATAGTGCACGTCGAATTTGGTTTGCTTTAGTAATACTTTTATAAGCGTTTTGCTTGTATTTGTGGTACTTTGTGGGGGGGGGGGCGCCTCCCGGGAGTTTTCTTTCTCTTTTTGTAACAAACACTTTCATTATGCATACTGGGTCACTGATTTC
This sequence comes from Nephrocerus scutellatus, assembly GCA_947095585.1. Classification (NCBI taxonomy): domain Eukaryota; kingdom Metazoa; phylum Arthropoda; class Insecta; order Diptera; family Pipunculidae; genus Nephrocerus; species Nephrocerus scutellatus. Next base: position 88,254,977 of record OX352763.1, on the reverse strand, counting down.
TTGCAAGTCTCTCAACAAAATTTTGTCAAATGAGGTCGATCGAGCTAAAGTGCTAGCTTTTGACCATGCCAATATCAAACAATTTTTCCATAATGGTTCACAGATTTCTGCACGTCTCTCAACAACATTGTATCAAATGATGTCGATCGACCTATAGTGCTATCTTTTGACCATGGCAATATAAAACCATATTTCTTGATCCTTAAAATCTCTTTCTCGGAACTCGGCTAGGGCTAACTTGGTATCAGATGGTTTTAAAATTTCCTGAGAGGGTGTTCCCTATGTATGCTACTGGACTGTCGTCTGCATTGGATAAAACTGTTACCAAAACAAAGCGTGAAGCATCTGTTCGTAAGATAAATTCTAAATAAAGTTGTTAAAATTTTGGAAATTAAGTACTTTTGGACTGGTTAGGATTTGTTTTAATACAACTGTTGGCTGCTGCTTCGAGCCGAGCAGTTCATTACGAACGCCCCACGCGCTCATCCTAAACTATAGTAGGTAGTTATTTAGGAATATTAGTTTATTCAGTATATCACTAGATTAAGATTGTAACCTTAGTAATAAGTCGACATATTGGGAAAAAATAAAGAAAATTAAATAAAAAAAACAAAGAAACCAAAAAAATTTATTTTGTATATGTAACACGAAGTAGAGAACGAACCCTGGGTGACCGGCGAGCTTCACCCGAGCAAACAACGTTACAGCATTTTCTCCTATCGTGAGTGTAAATGGAGTATGTTGGGAACATACTTTTGTTATCGCTGCGATTTGTTTTTTGCTTAGCGGAATATTCAACGAAGCAGTTTATTTTATTTGGATATTATTTGTATATTGTCTATTGTAAGTAATTTTTATATAAATTGGTTAAAATTTTAATGAATAAATGAAGTCGTTATCAAACTACCAAACAAGCAAGAGCTCTTTATTTGACGTTTTAGGATTAATTAAAACACTACAAAATTTACTAAAAAAAATTTGTTTCAGAGCAGGTTGCTCTGACCTTTATTGTTTGACTCCAGTTTAGAACTAACTTAAAAATAATTTACAAGAAAACATTTTACCTTCGATACCTTGCGTTCACATTCAGATAGAAACTGCTGACTTAGAAATAATTAACATTTATTGCAATATGAATTTCGATAGAAATATTAAGTTATTACTGATTTACATTTATTACAATATCAATTTCTATGGAAATTTAATTTGTGAAGACAAACAAGCCAGACGCTTGGTCAGCATTTCCGTTGGGTCGGCACTCGTGTTGACGTTAACTCTTCCCTCTTAAAAACGATCGTCAGAAGTATGGTAGGTTGTTGAGCTTTGGGCTGCTTAGATATTGAAGAGCGTTGATCTCGGGAACTGGACATCTATCGACAATTGTTACTGGTCCATTAGCTTTTGATGCTGGTTTGATCTTTGATCTTTGTATTCTGTCTTTTTGGGGAAATCTTCCATATGATCAATATTGTAATAAGTAATCCCAGCAAGGAAATGAGGGAATATGTTGGTGGTTATTGTTTTCTGTTTGTAGTAGATGGATTTCATTGGTGTTGTGTAACGGAATACGAAGGTTTTCTTTTGCTTGTTTATGAAACGGAACTGGATGTTGTCAAGTTCCAACCCGCCCTCATCACACAAGGCCACCCCATATGTTGCAGCTCGTCAAACGCTTTGCTGCCCCACGTTGGGAGCCATTTTATGTAACGAAAATACGAGTCCAGTTTCGGATCCAAGGCTGGAGCTATCCGGACTTTAGCAACGAATGGGGGGGGGTGCGGGGTGCACGTCTTGCAGAGGCTCAGGCCTAGCTCGCCGAAATGGGTGGGTTCTTGCACCGCCATTAGTTGCCATATTTCTCATAAAAAAAAATTACGTGCACAGTTGTAGAGGGAAACAGGAGAAAAGAAGCAGTTTGCTCCACCCTTCATCGAGTAACGCTCCTAAGGGGTGCCTTGTTGGGAAAAGGGAAGAATGCCCCGATGTTAAACCCTATGCCGTTAAAGCATCCTTCGGTACAATCAAACACTACAAAAACGCTAGCTTGTCACGGTTAGATTAACATATAACTTGTAACGAAATACCTTCGTTACAAACCCTACGGCTAAGCGTTGTCAGTCCTGTCATAAAAAAATCCGAATTTTCCGACGGCATGTGGTGTTGCCGGCTGCTGCTACTGAGCAGCGAACACACAACACCACATGTGTAACTGCCGCCAGTAACTATTGACCATATACGAGTCAAATATAGTCATTTTATTTTCAGTGGATAAAATTCCCAACAAGTCCTACAAAAGTTAGTTAGGTTCGGCGATTTTCATATGAAACGAACTCCCTATGAGTTGGACGGTAGAATTCTTTATGAATGAGACAGAGTGTGAGCGTTCTTTTGAGAACACCACACTGATTTTTGAGGCGTTCTTTTCGGAACGCCATACAAAACAAATTAAAACCAGACTGGGCGACCGTCGGTAAACTTGCGCACAATTTTGGGGCGTTCTCCTCAGAACACCCCGATATACATTCCACCAGACCGGACGACCGTCTCTAAACCGCGTCACTACCTACCCTTCTCCCCCTTTACACGCTTCTGCAGGAAAGGGGTACTTGGCACTCGCTGTTGATCACGTCTTGTTTTCATAGACCTGCAGCATTCCTCATTCCGCCCGCTCGCTGTTGACGTCTTGTTTAATAGACCTGCAGCATTCCTCATTCCGCCCGCTCGCTTTTGACGTCTTGTTTAATAGACCTGCAGCATTACTCATTCCGCCCTTGTCGAGCCTTATGCGCTAGGCCGTCAAAATACCGTACGCGACGACCCCGTAGTAGTTATCTATCGTAGTCTGTAAGTTATTATAAGTGTTTGTATTTTAGCGATTACCGATGCGATGGTTACCCGCTCTTTTTTTATAAACAAGAATTTTATAATAAAGAAGTTCACTCAATTCTGTTTAAAGATGTATTTATTTCACTTGTAGGGAATAACAATACAAATATAGTAATAATATTTACTTTTACTAATAAGATGATGTGTACAAGGAATGTGTGCTTGATATACACATTATATGGTACAAAGTTGTATTACATAATGTTTATCATTCGTTAAAAAATTCTTCGATTATCTACGTATTACGAGCATTATGACAAATGATAATTACACTCAGAATAATACTCGCAATACGCAAGCAATCAGGGAATTTTGTCCATACTCCCCCGGGTTGATCTCCGTGAGGTCAACTATGGTTCTAAATCTCAAATTGAAAGTTATGTGCTTGTCTAGGAGCTGGAGTTGGGGCAGGCATAGTGGGCGTTGGGCGAGCATTGCATTTGAGCCAACCAAAGTACGCAACACAAACAATCGCGAGGAATAATGCAATATAGCTGACTGTGAACTGATGAGCTTCATGTGGTGGCAAGCCATCGGGTATAGTTTCCATCATTTGTAACTCCTTAATTTGCTTTTGAAGTTTTGATGTTTCATTATTAGGTAGCAGTGTTAGGTTTGTTAGATAACCGTTGGATTGAAGAGGGACTTCACGGAATATGCTGCTTATGTTCACTGAAGGCCAGTGAAGCCATTGTCGTCGAGTACAAATTGTGGGAAGAGATTGTTGCCCCATGTTGTTTTATAATGCAATTTGCCTTGGTTTTCAAAATACCATATCCAATGATAGTTTTAGTGAAAACACTTTTGAGGCAAACTATGTTCATCGTGATTTGTTCTGCCAACGAGAATAGCCACTCACTAGGATTCAATAGTTGTGTCCACTCAGCAGCTTCGTCCATTGTTTCCGATACACAGCTACTAGGTGTCTGCTGGTTATGCAAAAGTCCAAACTCACATTTACTCACATTTGAATTTTTGTCGTATAGTGGACGGTTTTGTCTGCACAAAATATTATCCGTCATCATTTTTACACAGCCTCCGGCATCAAGTGTGTCCATCGGGTAATATAAATCTCGATGGAGGTTTACTGCGATGTAGTTGGCAGATATTTTAAGCCTCATAAACTTGGTACCTTTGTGAAGTGGGATCGGTATTAAGCGAAACGTTTCAAATTGATTGTTTGACGCCAGTGGGATCTGAACCTTAAATATAATATAATCGGACGTGACTCGTCCTTGAACATGAAGTGTATTATATATATTCAAAAGGTCTGATCTTTTTGTTGTAGCGAAAGGAAATTTAACAGTTGATGGCAATGTGGATTTTATTTCTTGAAGAGCTGTTGTTAATTGATTCGGTGTCAAAAGTAACGGATTGATTTTACCCTGGTGAGAATCCATTAGTACATCGATGATCTGAGCTTGTGTTCGTTGATAATTTGTCATAATTAACAGTGTCTGAATGGAGAGAGCTGTGAACATTTGCTGCAACTCCGTTGTATCTTAATTTTGTGATCTCATCCTTTATACGATTTACATGTTGTTCGAAAGCTTGGAATTGTTGATTGACGTCGGTCTGCGTTTTCTTTATAATATTACCGGTTGATCCAAGTAATGACGTTTGATTTTGTAGTAAATGCAATAAATAATTTTCGTTTGAATGTACAGTATTTATAGTCTGAACCATGGTTTGAGCATAATCTTGGTCTAGCACTCCAAATAACTTGTTGGCTAGTGATCCGACAATGCCAAATGCAGCTCGTCTGCTTCTGCTTGTCCAATCTTCATTTTGTTCCATTATAATCGAGTTGTAAATTTCCATGTCAGACAAACTATGTGTGAACTGTGCCAAGACGTTGGTACAATAGATTTCATTATTCAATCTGGCACATAAGGCAGATAACCTCTTTACTCCACGTCTGAATCCTTGAAACTCATTCCAATAATTCGTTAAATTAAAGTACACTACCAACTGCCAATCATCGTTTATCAGATTTGTCAATCCTAAATTTTCGAAATATATACCAGGAAACGTATCAAAGTTTACAATCTCAACTGCTTCGTTCGGTGTTGACTGTGCGAAGGCAGGTGTGAACAAAAGCATGATGGCGAGTAGGCTGGCGAGACTAAATATCTTATTTCGAGAACGTGTGATTCTTGATGAATTCTGTGCTTCAGTATCAGGTTCGTTATTTTTCTGATGTTTCCGCAACTCGGTTTCTGCCTTGTCGTTGGGAGGTTGTTGTGATTCAGGCGACTCCGTACTAATTGGTAATGGACACAATTTGGTTATCGGTCTCCTGAAAATGCCAGAACTAGTTTTCACATCGGCTACTCTTACCAGGTTGTCCTTGCCCTTAAAAACATTTAGTATTCGCCCTAATCGCCATTGTGTAGAGGGCATATTATCTTCCTTGATTAAAACCATCAATCCTGGAGTTGCATTATGACATTTTGTCTTCCACTTGTAGCGATGTTGTAGCCCAGATAAATATTCTGCAGACCACCGTCTCCAAAATTCCTGCTTGATGTGACTTACTAGCTTCCATCTTGTCAATGAATGAGCCTTAAATGGAGCCGCATCGGCGTCTACTATTGTTGTCAGTTGATCACCAATAATAAAATGACCTGGAGTTAATGCCGCCAGGTCGTTGGCGTCCGATGACATTGGAGTAATAGGTCTTGAATTAATTATTACTTCAATTTCTGTAGTGACTGTGCATAATTCCTCATAGGTCAACGATGCAGAAGACACTGCCTTACGTAACAATTGTTTTGACGATTTTACCGCTGATTCCCATAGCCCGCCAAAATGTGGTGCTCGGGGGGGTATAAATTTGAAATCAATGCCTCGACGGTTACATTCTGCATGAATTTTGTCAGTCGACCGTCGATGATTAAATAACTGATATAGTTCATGTAGTTGATTTTTAGCTCCGATGAAGTTAGTTGCATTATCTGAGAACAGTGTTCGACAATTTCCTCGTCTACACCAAAAACGTCGTAACGCTCCGATGAAACCCTCTGTTGATAGATCCGAGACGACCTCTAAGTGAACTGCCTTGGTTGCAAAGCAGCAGAATACCGCAATGTAGGATTTTTGCGGCTTCTTTCCTCGAATTTTGAAATGAGTCCACACTGGTCCAGCAAAGTCAACTCCGGTACTTATAAAAGGACGTCCTGGTTGCACCCTTGATTCCGGCAGGTTGCCCATTAACTATTTCAATGCAGTTGGGTTTGATTTTTTACATTGAACACAATGATGAATCACACTATTTGCTAGTACCTTACCCTGGACTGGCCAAAAACGTTGTCTTGTTATGGCAAGTAATGTTTGAGCTCCTACATGATAATGCTGAATATGTAGCTCGGTAAGTACCAACCGAGTGAATATGTGATCTTTCGGCAAGAGCATTGGATGCCGCGCATCGTACGGAAAATTTGCTGCTTGAATACGACCACCTACTCGCAACAATCCCTTTTCGTCAATAAAAGGGGTAAGAGCAGATACTCGACTTCACCTGTTAAGTTCTCGACCATGTTTTATGTCTTCTAATTCCTCGTTGAAATATATTCCTTGGATTTCCTTTACTACTACAACTATTGCAGCTTGGGTTTCACTACTGCATAAGTAGGAGTGTTTCCTTTTTGTTTCGTCCAACCTAGAATTACTGATGAATCTAAGTACAAATGCAGTTGTTTTGACTAAAAAGGTAAACGAATTCTTGTGGTTTATTTTAAAGATGAAATGTTGTTCTGTTACCGGTGCTATAAGAATGCACTTTTGCACCTTCTTCTCAACGAGGCATCCTTCTGATGCGATAAATTTTCCAGGCCATTCTGATGAAGGAAATCGTAGAAAAGATGGCCCTGTAAACCACTTGTGGTCAGGCTGCAAATTTCCGGGAGGGATTCCACGCGAAATGTAATCTGCAGGATTCTGTTTAGTATCCACATGTCTCCAATTTTGTATGTTCGTATTTCATTGAATATGCGAAATTCTGTTCGCTACGAACGTTTGATATGAAGATGACTCGGAGGCGATCCAACAAAGTACAATTTGTGAATCGGTCCAAAAATATATTTTCAAATTCTTTATTCCCAATGTGTCTTTTAAACGACTGGCTATCTGTGTCGATAACCTTGCTGCTTGAAGTTCAAGTCGTGGTATCGTTACAATTTTAGTTGGCGTAACTCTCGATTTTGAACAAAGTAAATTTTACTACGTTACCATTTTTGCCTGATGATTTTATATAAATGGCTGCACCATAGGCTCGTTCCGAAGCATCAGAGAATGCATGCAGTTCGATAGTTCATCCGTGTATACATGCCTTGGAATCGTTATGTCATCTAAGCGTTTTAAATTTTGTCTGAAGCCTTCCCATTTGGTGTGCAAATTGACAGGAAGAGGCGCATCCCAGTCTAGATTTCCACAGATCTTGAATAAAAATTTTGGCGATAATTACGACTGGACTTAACAAACCAATAGGATCGAAAATATGAGCGACATCGGACAGTACAGTTCGCTTTGAAATTTTGTTTTTAACTTTCCAGGCTGTTTTGATTGATATTATATCTGGGCTTGGAAGCCAAGTAATGCCAAGTGTTTTAACAGCATGCATCTGACCGTCAGTAATATCTAGTTTCAATTCAATGTCATTTTCTGGAACATTTTGCAGTAGGGCGTTGTGGTTGCTGCACCATTTACGTAATCGCATTCCAGCTGTGCCAAGCATCTCAATGACTTCAGCTTGCATTTTCATTGCTTCGTCAAGGTTATTGCTTCCGGACATAACATCGTCCACATAGAAGTCCCGTTTTGTTATTTTTGCTGCAAGTGGATAAATTTGTTGATTTTGATCCGCTAATGTTTGTAAACATTTTATTGCGAGATACGGCGCTGCCGTTGTCCCATAAGTAACTGTCTTCAGCTTGAAGTACTCTAGTTTCTTTTGTGGGTCATCTCTCCACATAATGAGTTGCATGTGGGTGTCTTGATCATGTATGAAAATCTGTCGGTACATCTTTTCGATATCACCGGTGAATACGTACGTGTGCATACGAAACCGTATGAATACATCGAAAAGTTCTTGCTGAATCTTGGGTCCAGTATGTAGCAGCTGATTAAGAGATACGTTTGTGGACGTTTTACATGATGCATCAAAAACTACCCGCAGTTTTGTCGTGGTGCTCTCTGGTTTCATTACGCAATGATGAGGAATCACATAATGATGGCTTGTAATAGAAGATTCGTCAACAACTTCCATATGACCTAGATCTTTGTACTCAGTCGACCTTCAGCGTTTCGAAAGGATGTGTCGTTAAACTGTTGTTCACATAGTTGCTCGGTGGGAGAAAGTGTGCTTTCTGTATCAACTGAGTCGTCCATTTCCCATAACCGCTGGATATGTTCATCAATCATGTTTAAACCGCAGACTTGTTCTTGGACACTTGGTGAATTCTTCACTTTTCCAAGCACAACCAACCCGAAGACAGTGTTCTGCAGTGAAGGGCTATTATACATTAAGCTGAGTGATGCTTGACCGACCATCATCACCTCGTTATAAAATTCTGCACCAATGAGCATATCAACTTCTTGAGCTCTATAAAAGTTGGGGTCGGCAAGTGGACAATTTTGTGGTATGGACCAGTTGACTGGGTTGATTGTGTTGTTAGGTTGGTTCTGAATGATTGTGTCCATGACAAAAGCTTCAATCACTCTTGAATAACTGGTTTGTCGAGACTGAATGGTGACGTTAGTGCGTTTTTGTGCGGTTTGTTTCACACCGCCTATACCGATGATTAGAATATTTTGTGACAACGCTTAAAAAATTTGCAGGAGCTCGAGTGAAGTTAAAGGAACTAAAACATTAATTTTTACCAAAGACTTTTGGGAAGTTTCCCAAAAAAACATCGTATGAAGGTTTATTTTCCCTGGATCACGTCATTTTTGGGGCTAATGAGAATCAGCAGTAAAATTCGCAAAGCATCATATTTATAGGTGTATATTGTGGAGCATTCATTACATGCAATGTGAACGTTCTTAAACACAGATAACGGAAACCCCAAATTATCATCAACTTTTAACGCCTGTCCGTTTATTCGAGAACCTCTGAATTCGTTTAACAACAATTTTACTTACTGCCCAAACAAACTGAAATCACGGATCTAGATGGAAAGATTTAAGATTTTGTGTGCCCAGTTGGAGACTGGGTATCGAGCGACAGAAAAGATAAAAGTGGACTAAACTAAGATCGGTATTAAGATAAAAGGATCTGTATTTTTTTATGATCCTGAGAGAAGATAATGTTTAACAAATGGAATAGCACATGTGGCGCATAACATTTTAACATTACCCTGAAATATTATTTAAAGATTATTCCCGAATAAGCAGTTAATTTTGTCTTTAAGTTTATTATGAATTACGAAATTATTGAAAGAAAGATTATTTGGCAATGTAAATCATAAAAATTTAAAACAAAAGAAGATCTTCATCAAATGCCTGAATTGGAGCTTTCTCCGGTGAAATTGGCCAAGCTACGAGGAACTGCAGAGAATCTTCAAGAGCTCCTTTTGGCTTTTTCGCTCATACTTGGTGCAATGTTTGCCGTTGGAGCTTATTGGCTCGATAGTTGTGCGTGCTTTTTTCGTTTGTTAGGCCGGTACTTCAAACGAATCCGGTACAATTCACTGGTCAAGTTGTTGGCCTTCAAGAAAGAAGTCAGCTAGTTCCTGAAAGACCGAACCATTTATTAAAGAATTTGGACTAGCGTCGTTTTAGTTTCGTGATCGTTTTTCCGTATTGCTTTTTTCAATGAATCCGGCTACAAACGTGAGGAATGTGATGTATTGTTAGCCCACCTTATTTCCGTGGCGCAAGTCATTCAGGGAGTATTGTTGGCAATAAGTTTAAATATAAAAAAAATGTTCGATTTTGCTTATAGTTATTCAACAGTTTGAACAGAATAATTACATAATCGAGAATAAGGATGTCCATGATATGGCGAAACAATGCGATCAGCTTAAACACCAAGCTGCGACTGTTCCGCTCAAATGTTGAATCTGTGCTGTTGTATGGGTGCAGCACTTGGAAGGTGACCGCTACTATCACAAAAAGATTACAAACATTCGTAAATAGGTGCCTACGGAACATCTTAAGGGTTTTCTGGCCTAATCGTATCTCTAACGAACATCTTTACCAGAGAACGGGTCAGGCACCAATAGGCACAACCATCCAACGATGGATTGGTCATACACTCCTAAAAGGCGCAGTTCCATAGCAAACTACGCAATGCAATGGAACCCGTTATCTCAGGATGGTAGAAGAACGGGTCGTCCGAGAAATACATGGCGCAGAACAGTTGAAGAGGAGGCACGGCAATTGGGGAAGAGTTGGAGAGAGCTGAAGCTTATTGCCAGGAACCGCACGCGATGGCACGTAGGCATAGTAGAGGCCCTAGGACCCACAAGGGGATACAGGACATAAAGAAAAGAAAGAAGAATAAGGGTACTGGACTGGTGCTTTTAAGGATCACCGACACTATAAATTTTGTATGGCGTCATTGGTACTCTATAGCCAAAATATAAATCGTTGTAAAATCAAATTAGAGATACGCTAATAAAATATGAATTTTCGTATACATTTTTAGTTGATAATTAAAGTAATAAAAAAACCAAACGACTGTTATGGACTCTAGAAAACCTAAGAAGCTGTTAAAGCTCTATTATAAAGCTGTAGACGAGTATAATTGTGTATAATTAGCATGTCTAGTTAGTTGAATATCGCAGAAATGTTTGCTAGACACAACAATCCGTTTGTCATTAAGCCTATCAGACATACCGTTTAGTTTCACGATTGTTTCCTTAGCCATAAAACAAACATGTGAAATGCTGTTTTCTTTTGTTGTGGTTCAAACCACTTTCCTCATCATTAACTATTAGAGGATTAAACCTGATGTATACCATGGACAGTTAAATACACAAATTTTTCTGGAACCACCCGGATCAATTGCGCTATATCGACTAATGAAGGTAAACAATAACATCAAGTCAAAATGCCGCTAGAAAAAACCAGAGCATATGTGGAATGTTAAAACTTATAGCGGTTAACACTCCTAAAAATGGTTAACTCTCAATTATTAACCCAACAATTGATTTTTTCTAAAAGGAAGTCAGCAATAATTTTAACCTTCGTCATGCAGACGACATTGATTTTTAAATTCTCTATATTAACTTCCCTTGCCCGTGGGTCGGTCGGTCGTCTGTCGTGGAATCTTGCGATCAATTTTTAACCCACTTCCAATGGCCCGATTTTATTGAAATTTTGCACATATGTGTATATCCGGAGACAACACTTTCTTTTAAATTTTGAGGCCCCTCGGGCTGCGGAGTCGGGAGGCTCCCATACAAAATTTTTAAAAAATTTACCCGATTTTCTTCAAATTTTACACACATGTGTATACCCAATAAACAATACTTTTTCGAAAATTTGGTAGTGATCGGGTCCCGGGTTCGGCCGCAAGGCCCTTATACATTTTTTAAATATCTATAGTGGCATCAGATATTCGTCGCCCTTTATGGACTGTGTGCGGTGTGTGCTGCGCAGTCGGCTGCGCTGCATGGTTTTGGTGGTGGTGGAGAGAGAGAGAGAAATCTTAGCGCACGCACAAATGAACCCAGCAAATGAAACGAGTCATAAATGTTTTATGCTTAATTCAATTTACATTTTTATTTACTGAATTTTATTTTTATTGATGTCGTTTTTTGTTGTCGATATCAACTTTATGAAGTTTGATCAAAACGACGTATGTCCAAAATCATAGTTTTGAGTTACGGGCTTTTTAAACTTAATTACTTTGTTTTAAATCCAAAATTAAAATTAAAATTAAATTGTTTTAATTTTAAGCAATGTTTTTATGCAATAATAAAAAGATTTATTAATGGTATAAAAATCTAAAATTAAATATAAAAAAATTATTAGATAAGGGTGTTTTAAGGGACATATGTTGTTTTGATCGAACGAAATTTTTAGTTTCTGTTCAGCGGGTGGAGATAATATCCAGATTAAGATAGTTTAAAAGTTAGTATAACAATAATCAATTCATTTATTTAACTTTAACAATAAAAAAACAAAATAACAAAATATTGAAACTAAAATCAGTAGCAAAAGAAAATGTAGATATATTAAAAAATTAAATACATAAATATTTTTGCTGTTGCTTATCGGAAAACCTAGTTTTCTACACATCTTAGCTGTAATAAGGTTTACCTGTGATCCCGAATCCAATAAGGCACGGCATTGGATTGATGTCCCATGTCTGGTTGTCACATTAATTATAGCTGTTGCTAAAAACACGTATGATTGACGTGTCATTGATGCTGCGACTGCTGACGTTGAGGCTGACGCAGTTGTTGTTTGCCCGATGGCTGAATTTGTTGATGTTGTAGGATAGGCTGCTTGGTCCAATCCTGATTGTTGTGTGCGCACCCTGGGTTGGCTGCTATACTTCTGCCCATTGTAAGCATCGTGGAGTAGCGTGTTGTGCTTTGCGCTGCAAATTCGACAGTTGCCGGCTGAACACTGTTGGGTTGAGTGTTCCTCTCGCAGGCAATTTTTGCATATTTTCCACTCCTTCAGCTTCTTAAGACGAGCTAATGGTGACATTTGGAGAAATGTCGGGCATCTGAACACATAGTGGCTCTGTCGGCACAGCTTGCACGTTGATGGCTCTGTAATTAAACAAGATTATAGACCAGCTTTAACTGAACTCTTACCTGATGTTCCCGTTGATCCTCCCTTGAAGCCAATTACTTCTAACGACTGGAACCGCTGCTCCAAGAAGATCAATTGTGGTAATTCGTTGGGATTCTTTAAGGATTGCTCATACAAGTTGTGTGTAACCCGGTCCAGCTTCTTGACAAGTAGGTGCAGTAGTATGGCGTCCCATGACTCCACTGCTACTCCCAGATTTTGTAGTCCAAGGACGCATTCCGTAGTCACATCATGTAGAGTTTTGATAACTGTGACGAGAATTCTTTTGTTATTGTAACGATTCTCTACCAATGTCCATGCTGTGGAATAATTTTGGTTTGATACTGGAAGGTGCTGGATGAGTGTTTTTGCTTCCCCAGTTAAACTATTGTTAAGGTAAAACATCTTTTCAGCATTGGAGATCGTAGTATTATGTACCATTTGCGTGTAGATATCATAAAACTGGCTCCATTTTAAATAATTCCCATCAAACGTTGGAATGGAAATTTTGGGTAGCTGAAGGTTGTTATTTGGCATTGGTGTGGATGTAGGAACCGACACCCTTTCCAGCCTTGTAGATAGTTCAATGAGGATTACGTCGACACTTTCCTCCAATTCATAGTATCGGTTGAGAGAATATCCGAATGGTTCGGAATCTGGAGCTGCGATTTCCCAAATCGTCATGTTGTTGGCCATAATTTCAGTCCAATAGCCATTAATCTTATCTTTATTTAATTGATAGTAGTGCTTGGAATTGGATGTTTTCCATTGTTGGTTAATTCTGTCCATCAGATGCCGCAATTGACTTATGCAAGACTGTTGTCTGTTGACTAGCCCACACAGTCGTGTGTCCTTGTTGCTTGGCTTGACTTGTTGCATTGGTTGGGTGGTATTCGATGGCGGAGGATTCACGATCAGTTTCGGAGGATTAAATTCTAGCTGTGGTGACGTTGCACCTTGATCGACTGGCAATTTAAAACCTTTTGTTCTCGCAAGGCTTTCAGCTGAAACAGATGCTGATTCCTGCGCCTGAAGTTCTTGCAACGCGGATTCTAGTTTTGTTTTGAGTGTGGTATAACCGTGTTTAACACGGTCATAGTACCCAGTACTGAAATATTCAGAGTCGGCATGTGTAGTTTGAAACTCCAGCAAGGAGATATGAATGTCTTCAAATGTACTAAAGACTTCGTTGAGGTATTGTAGCTTTTTATTGTAGTATGACACTGTACGGCGATCCTTGGGATCCTTTGACACATTCGTGCTGAGCTGAGTGATTGCCTTTGCAACCTCAGTCTGGTTAGCCACCAAATCCTCAAACGAATACATATTACTATTACTATTATTTTTTCACTACACGCAAACACAATAAAGAGCACTAATACAGCTGTGCAGATCTGCAAATCTCGCCGGGGCCTCCAAAAATGTTTGTATTTTAGCGATTACCGATGCGATGGTTACCCGCTCTTTTTTTATAAACAAGAATTTTATAATAAAGAAGTTCACTCAATTCTGTTTAAAGATGTATTTATTTCACTTGTAGGGAATAACAATACAAAAATATAATAATAATATTTACTTTTACTAATAAGATTACTTTATGGTACGACCGGGCCGGTTGACGAATAAAATTCAACTCTCCTGGTTTGGTTAAAATAAATTTAATTTTGACCACCGTCCACACAGAACGGTGGAATGTGCTGACGGTCGTGGGAAAGCCTGCACGGTCACATGACATGAAACACGCAAGCAAGCAAAATCATAGCAAGCTAGGTAATGATCTCGGCTTACCTGCGAATTTCATGCCATGTGATCCAGAACTTTGTGCATGGGATGCAATGTACAATTTAGATAAGAAATATGAGTATAATACTGACATCATATACATATAATGATGTGTACAAGGAATGTGTGCTTGATATACACATTATATGATCCAAAGTTGTATTACATAATGTTTATCATTCGTTAAAAAATTCTTCGATTATCTACGTATTACGAGCATTATGACAAATGATAATTACACTCAGAATAATACTCGCAATACGCAAGCAATCAGGGAATTTTGTCCAATAAGTATATACACATTGTCAAGTATAATAGAAAGCCGCTAAGTCATACCTTAGCTGAGAAAATACGTTACAAACTGTTTTCTTTTTATTATTTCTTTTTTTTTTCTTGGGTTAAATATTGAGGGTAACAAACTAATTAATCATAATATATAGTTTTAAATTCAAGCGATTTATATCTAAATAAGAGTTATAAGATATAAAAAAATTAAAAATATAAAGATAAGAAATAATCGAACCATATTAATCAAAAAATTTTATCGTTTATATTAAATAAACACATAATTATTAAAGGTAAGTATCGTTCATATTAATCGATTTCATAATCGAACAATATTAATCAAAAGGTTTTATCGTTTGTATTGAATAAACAGGTGAGTAAATGTAAGTATCGCTTATATTAATCGAATTCATAATCGAACAATATTAATCATAAAAAATATCGAGTGTATCGCGTAAAAATTTAAGTAAAAGTAAGAATTAATCGATTTTATAATCGAACAATATTAATCAAAAAATTTCATCGGTTAAATTGAATAAACAGGTAAGTAAAGGTAAGTATCGTTTATATTAATCATTTCATAATCGAACAATATTAATCAAAAAGTTTTATCGTTTGTATTGAATAAACAGGTGAGTAAATGTAAGTATCGTTTATATTAATCGAATTCATAATCGAACAATATTAATCATAAAAACTATCCAGTGTATCGAATAAACATTTAAGTAAAAGTATGTATTAATCGATTTTATAATCGAACAATATTAATCAAAAGAGCTATCGAGTGTATTGAATAAGCATTTAAATAAAAGTAAGTATCGCGTATATTAATCGATTTTATAATCGAACAATATTAATTAAAAAAAATTCTCGTCTGTATTGAATAAACAGGTGAGTTAATGTAACTATCGTTTATATTAATGGAATTCATAATCGAACAATATTAATCATAAAAACTATCGACTGCCTAGTGACGAACTTTTCCTCTGGTCTACCACGCTAAACAAAATGGAAAGATCAGCCGACAGAGAACGCGTTCAACCAAGGCTGGTAGGCAGAACGTGAGTGCAATACATCGCATGTTTTTGCGATGCAATTCCCGCATTGGAATTTTTACTAACCAACGGCATGTGCCATTGCATGTTTTATTGCATGCGTAGTTATTCGTGTTTTAGTTTGGTTTGGTGTTACATGGAATATGTATCACATGATTTTACGGCGCAATTCCTGCATTGGAATTTTTGGTTACCAACGGAATGTGTAACCTAGTCGTTCGCACATTCTGTTGGAGTTATTATTTTCAATTGCGTAGAATCATGGTTCATAGGGTGGTACCTGACAATGTCGCCACTACAAAACTGGCGTCAAGGTCTTCCGCAGAGAACGACGAGAGGACTGAAAAGGCGACCAGTACAACCAGAGAGAATTTCACTGTTTCGTGTCCTTTGCATGAAATGTGCCTATAGCTTTGACTTGCAAATCTTCCAGATCATAATAACAATTTCTCAGCTTTTTCTTTACTCGGGCTTTCATAAATGTAGGCGGTAGTTTGGCGTTAAACCCCTTTTGCCAATTGCTCTGAGCGAAGTTACGACGATATATTGGCCCACCTGAAAATCTATGTGTCTTGTTCGAGTGTTGTAAATGCGTTCATTTACGTCATAGGCATTCTTCATATTCTGCTTGGCCTTAGCGCGAACCTGTACTAGCCCGCCCTCATGAGATATCAAGGTATCCGGAGGTTCCAGCATTTCCAAGTTGCGCAACAGTTTGTAGCTTTCCCCGTGCACGATCATGTTCTGACCAAAAGTCAAGAAATACGGTGAAAATCCGGTAGAGGTATGTACCGAGCTTCGTAGTGAGCAACTTATGTGGCAGAGATTAACATCCCATTCAGACTGGTCTTTACAGATAAAAGTACGAATAGCAGCAATAAGCGATCTATTTACCGGCTCAGACGCATTCGCTTGTGGCGAATAAAGTGCTGTGTAGATGTGGTCAATCCCATAGGTTGCTAGCAGCTGGTTAAAAACTTGAATTGAATTTGAATTGGACCCCGTTGTCGGTGACGATAGTCTCAGGTACTCCGAACGTAGAAAAGATGTAATTTTTCAGATATTCACTGATGGGTTTCGCAACGAACTTTTTAAGCGGTAACAGAAAATGAAACTTTGTGAAATGATCTAAAACGATCAGTAATCCAATATGTGTGGATTTCGATCTCGGAAATGGTCCTATAAGGTTCATATACAGACTTTGGAAAGGTCTTGTTGAAAAATTCTGTTCGTTTGTACAAGTATTGGTCTATGACCTTCAAATCGGGAAGCCGATCGCGGTTTTCGTTAACCTGATGTTTCAGTTGTTCATATTCTGCCGAGCAGAATTCAGGAGAAGAAAGGTCGCTTTCAGGTGACAAGATCTCCAAGGCTGATACATCATTTTCATAAACTCTTGAAAGTGCATCCAGTACTTTGTTTTCAGTCCCCTTTCGATGACGAATTGAGAATTGAAAGCCTTGTAACTTTAAAGCCCATCGACCTAGTCTTCCGCTAAGATCTGTCTGACGCATAAGCCATTGTAACGAAGCATGGTCTGTTATTACTGTAAATTCGAGCCCTTCGACGAATGGTCGAAAATGCTTGATGCTAAGCACGGCAGCAAGGCACTCTTGCTCGGTAACGCTATAATTGCGTTGTGCTTTGTTAAGTTTTTGAGACCAGTATGCGATTAGCACTTCCGAACCATCATCGATAGCTTGAACAAGCACAGAGGAGCACAAACGGATGCAAAATTTGGAAAAAAAATTCCTGTACCAACCCGTCATGCCATTATTCAGAGTTAAACCAGCGCGGCTAATGTGCCCAGCAACCGTTTGTAGGATTTCTACGTGACTATCGAAATCTTCTGTGATGACTAATAAGTCATCAAGGTAAACAAAAACTTGTCCGTGTAACTCCGCCGGAATAACTTTGTCCATCAAACGGCACATAGTTTGAGATGCATTACAAAGACCAAACGGCATGACTTTGAATTGGTACAACGGAAATTTGCAGTTATTTGTATCTATAACATGCTCCACCAGTTAAGTCTTGCCAAGACCTTGCTTTTCGAAAGACTGAAATAGCTTCTTCACAACATCCAACTTTTCCGCTTGTAAGCTGGATAAATCGTGATTATTCAGTAAGTCGTTAGATACTTTGGCTTCGGTAAACTCAGACACGACCTCAGGGGCTATTTTAAACGACTTCCAAAAGTTTATATCAGGTACAGTTTTGAGACAGGGAAGGAACAACGCAGAATCGAAGTCGATTCACCTTTCCGTGAACATCGCTATCGAGTACTTCGGTGGCCAAAGATCCACCAATACAACCAATGGTCGTACCGCTGTCCAACAATCCCAAAACATTTTTGCCTAGGTTTTTACGGAGGCATACGGTCGAACATCATTAGGTTGAACGAAAATAGTGCTTATCAGCAATTAACGACTTTCTCGACCCATTTTCCAAAACTGTTTCATCCTGCTAGAGGATCTACTAGGTCTGAATTTTACGATAGAATCAACCCCGTCGAAAATTTTCGCTCGAGCGAGGTTATATTCCTTGACACGGAGATGGTAAGGTCTAATTGGATATAAATTTCTATTGGTCTATATGTTTAACGAATCATCGTCCAGTGCTTTTAACGCAATGCTCACCTTGGGTGTTACAAGTTTTGGTTTAACAGAATTGTTTAGACGAGACGTAATTACCGATGACGCGGGTGTGAGCTGGTGGTTTTGTTCACACCCTTGGGCAAGTTTCCCTGTTAGATACAAAATCTACGATTTGGTTTATACGTATTCGCTGCACCACAGCCATACTCGAAATAATGTTAGCTACTTTTACAGCCGTGTTGACATTGAGTTGAGACGAACGAGTCTGAAACGAGTTATGAGCATATGGCTCTCTTTGTTCAAAGGCACATTTTCGATGTCTGGCGAATTAAAGGGTACC
Source organism: Nephrocerus scutellatus (assembly GCA_947095585.1). Lineage (NCBI taxonomy): Eukaryota > Metazoa > Arthropoda > Insecta > Diptera > Pipunculidae > Nephrocerus > Nephrocerus scutellatus. Next base: position 88,236,282 of record OX352763.1, on the reverse strand, counting down.
GATGGAGCTATTGGTTCAGTTTCCTCAATCAACAGGGTAAGGTTTTGTGACATTTGCAGCATGTTCGCTTGGATTTGACCAAAGGAATCATTGACCACGCATTGAATTGTCGTAACGAGATTAGACTCACGGCGGTTCTGACTACCAGGAACTGAGAATCTATTTCTGTTGTCCGAATTTACTACGGCTTCGGGGTTTTGTCCGGAGCGTTCATCTGAAATTCGATTCCCAACGGGCTTTCCATTTTGTAAGCCTTGTTGAAGTCGCAACGGAAGTTTCCTTTGAGATCTAGAACGTGTGTTATGTGAACTCTTATCTTTAGGTATTTCATTATCACTAACGACTCCTGTTCGATGTGAGATAACACACGAACGCAGAGAATCCAATGCACATGCCAATTACATTGCGGGCAGAATTCCGAACCCTTCAGCACCTCCGCGAGACAGTACTTATGAATCGATTTCTATCACGCACATCGTACAAATTCGAGAATCAGAGGCGATAAGTTCACCACACAAGTTGGTTTTGTGGGGACCGTCTAGCTGCGCCTTACAGCCATGCTGATAATATACAATTCAATCGAATGTGGGAAAAAAATTCAACTTAATAAAGTACAATGATAATAGCAACAGACGTATGTATTCAAATGACTATTAGAAAGGATCGCGAATTCAATAAACCAATTGCTAATCAAGCATAGATATACGAAGAACCGTCGTATTCTTTTAAATATTTATCCAAAAAAAATTCGATAATTTCTAAAAATAGCGATCAGTTTTTTTTTCCAAAAAAAATCAATTATAAATTTAAAACTAAAGCCGGCAATGAACTTTATTCTACAACAACACGAAATTTTTTCCAAAATTTCTGAGATAAATCGATAATAAAACCTTATTTATATTAAATAAGTTTTTAGTAACCAAGCTAAATCTTAACTATACAATCTTGAATGTACCAAGTAGATACTAATCTCTCTAACAAAATACCAAGTATCTAACTTTCAAATTTTCATCGGGGTCTTCCTCCCCTCCAATCAACACCTCCGGAAGCACATTGATGACGGAGCGAGAGTGCACACTGGGTGCCTCTTATAGGGAAAAGAAGTTTAAAAAAAAACAACCCATAAAAATTAAAATTTTTCATCTAAATTCTCTAATCGCAGAAATTCATTTGGGAGCCCCTCGATCCTGGGTCATTTTTTTTTATTGTGGGAGAAAATCATCGAAAGAGACATTTGACATCAGATGTTTAAATTGAAAAAGCTCAGATCATTTTATTCTGAGCACTTAGAGCACGCTCATATTCTGAGCAAATAAGAAACACGAGCATTTATCTTGAGAACTCTTTGACTGCTCTGAACTAATTTATGAAAACGCGAAATGACAGAATATTGTGAAAACTTGTTGTTCTATCTGTAACTTGATATCGACAACAAAAAACGACATCAATAAAAATACAATTCAGTAAATAAGTAAGTAAGTTGAATTAAGCATAAAACATTTATGTCTCGTTTCATTTGCTGGATTCATTTGTGCGTGAGCTAAGATTTATCTCTCTCTCTCTCTCTCTCTCTCTCCACCACCAAAACCATGCCGACTTCGCAGCACACACCGCACACAGTCATTAAAGAATCTGATGCCACTATAAGAAATTAAAAAATGTATAAGGGCCTTGCGGCCGAACCCGGGGTCCGATCACTACCAAATTTTAGAAAAAGTATAGCTTATTGGGTATACACATGTGTCTAAAATTTGAAAAAAATCGGGTAATTTTTATTTTAAATTAGTATGGGAGCCCCACAAACCCGGGGCCCGATCACTTCCAAATTTTAAAAGAAAGTATTATCACTGGAAATACGCATGTGTACAAAGTTTCAGGAAAATCGGGTTTTAGGAAGTGCGTTAAAAAATTAATAATTATATAAAAAAAAATTGTATGGGAGCCCCCCGACGCCGGGCCCGATCGCTTCAAAAAATTTACAAAAAGTTTTGTCCATCGGAGGTACACATGCGTATAAAATTTGAAGAAAATCGGGAACTTTTTTCATAAAATTTGTATGGGTGCCCCCCCGACCCAGGGGCCCGATCTCTCAAAAAATTTTACAAAAAGTGTTTTCCGACGGAGACACACATTTGTATACAATTTTAAAAAAATCGGGTAAATTTTTTAAAATATTTGTATGGGAGCCCCCCGACCCCGCGGTCCGAGGGGCCTCAAATTTTAATAGAAAGTGTTGTCATGTCATGTATACATGTGTGCAAAATTTCAATAAAATCGGGCTGTAGGAAGTGGGTTAAAAATTGATCACAAGATTTGGCCGGCCAGCCAGCCAGCCAGATAGCCAGCCACAGGCAAGTGAAGTTAATATAGAGAATTTAAAAATGAATTTAATGGTTTTCGATAATCGAACCATAGGGCCTTTAAGCGAGCAGCCAATTCAACCCCGCTAAACTCCTGCAATTCTCAGAAGACTCGAGTCAATACCTGGTCAGCAATCCAGCAGAGACTGATTCCTCTGGTCAAAGAAAACTCTAAATAGATCGATAACGAAAATCTGATTGTCAAATAGACGAAAGAAATAATAGAGATTGAAGTTCAATGAATTCCAGTTTGCTCCAATCTTCATCGAGTAACGCTCCTAAGGGGTGCCTTGTTGGGAAAAGGGAAGAATGCCCCGATGTTAAACCCTATGCCATTAAAGCATCATTCGGTACAATCAAACACTACAAAAACGCTAGCTTGTCACGGTTAGATCAACAAATAACTGTTTTCTTTTTATTATATCTTTTTTTTTCGTGGGTTAAATAGTAAGGGTAACAAACTAATTAATCATAATAAACGTTATAAGATATAAAAAAAATCAAATATGAAGATAAGAAATAATCGAACCATATTAATCAAAAAATGTTATCGCTTATATTGAATAAACATGTAATTAAAGGTAAGTATTGTACATATTAATCGATTTCATAATCGAACAATATTAATCAAAAGGTTTTATCGTTTGTATTGAATAAACAGGTGAGTAAATGTAAGTATCGTTTATATTAATCGAATTCATAATCGAACAATATTAATCATAAAAAATATCGAGTGTATCGAGTAAACATTTAAGTAAAAGTAAGTATTAATCGATTTTATAATCGAACAATATTAATCAAAAAATTTAATCGGTTATATTAAATAAACAGGTAAGTAAAGGTAAGTATCGTTTATATTAATCGATTTCATAATCGAACAATATTAATCAAAAAGTTTTATCGTTTGTATTGAATAAACAGGTGAGTAAATGTAAGTATCGTTTATATTAATCGAATTCATAATCGAACAATATTAATCATAAAAACTATCCCATTTATTGGATTTCAATTTCAAATTAAACCATTTAAAGTTCAATGCAAACTTTTTCAAAAGCAAATGAAAACTTTTCAAAAACAAATAAAACTTTTTCCAAACCAAACCAAACTTTTTCAAATCCATATGAAGCTTTTTCAAAATTAAAAGAAACTTTTTGAAAATCAAAAGAAACTAAAAATTTTTTTTCAATGGAGCCCCTCTGTCTGTCAATTGCTTGTGGTAATTTCATTAGCATATTTGTGTTGTAATTGTTGTAGTCGTTTTAAGTTACTGTTTGTAACGCCTCGTTTATCACATTTACCATGTCCACATTTACAAATAACATTTTCGCTTATCATTCTTCGAGCATTTTGAATCTAAGTCAAAATATCAATGTTAACGGCAAGTATGAAAATTCATATATAATCGGGCTGTAGGAAGTGGGTTAAAAATTGATCACAAGATTTGGCCGGCCAGCCAGCCAGCCAGATAGCCAGCCACAGGCAAGTGAAGTTAATATAGAGAATTTAAAAATGAATTTAATGGTTTTCGATAATCGAACCATAGGGCCTTTAAGCGAGCAGCCAATTCAACCCCGCTAAACTCCTGCAATTCTCAGAAGACTCGAGTCAATACCTGGTCAGCAATCCAGCAGAGACTGATTCCTCTGGTCAAAGAAAACTCTAAATAGATCGATAACGAAAATCTGATTGTCAAATAGACGAAAGAAATAATAGAGATTGAAGTTCAATGAATTCCAGTTTGCTCCAATCTTCATCGAGTAACGCTCCTAAGGGGTGCCTTGTTGGGAAAAGGGAAGAATGCCCCGATGTTAAACCCTATGCCATTAAAGCATCATTCGGTACAATCAAACACTACAAAAACGCTAGCTTGTCACGGTTAGATCAACAAATAACTGTTTTCTTTTTATTATATCTTTTTTTTTCGTGGGTTAAATAGTAAGGGTAACAAACTAATTAATCATAATAAACGTTATAAGATATAAAAAAAATCAAATATGAAGATAAGAAATAATCGAACCATATTAATCAAAAAATGTTATCGCTTATATTGAATAAACATGTAATTAAAGGTAAGTATTGTACATATTAATCGATTTCATAATCGAACAATATTAATCAAAAGGTTTTATCGTTTGTATTGAATAAACAGGTGAGTAAATGTAAGTATCGTTTATATTAATCGAATTCATAATCGAACAATATTAATCATAAAAAATATCGAGTGTATCGAGTAAACATTTAAGTAAAAGTAAGTATTAATCGATTTTATAATCGAACAATATTAATCAAAAAATTTAATCGGTTATATTAAATAAACAGGTAAGTAAAGGTAAGTATCGTTTATATTAATCGATTTCATAATCGAACAATATTAATCAAAAAGTTTTATCGTTTGTATTGAATAAACAGGTGAGTAAATGTAAGTATCGTTTATATTAATCGAATTCATAATCGAACAATATTAATCATAAAAACTATCCCATTTATTGGATTTCAATTTCAAATTAAACCATTTAAAGTTCAATGCAAACTTTTTCAAAAGCAAATGAAAACTTTTCAAAAACAAATAAAACTTTTTCCAAACCAAACCAAACTTTTTCAAATCCATATGAAGCTTTTTCAAAATTAAAAGAAACTTTTTGAAAATCAAAAGAAACTAAAAATTTTTTTTCAATGGAGCCCCTCTGTCTGTCAATTGCTTGTGGTAATTTCATTAGCATATTTGTGTTGTAATTGTTGTAGTCGTTTTAAGTTACTGTTTGTAACGCCTCGTTTATCACATTTACCATGTCCACATTTACAAATAACATTTTCGCTTATCATTCTTCGAGCATTTTGAATCTAAGTCAAAATATCAATGTTAACGGCAAGTATGAAAATTCATATATATAGAAAATGTACGGCAAGAAAAAATGTGCGAAAGTTCAACGATGACTTCTAAGTCTTTCGGTGTTTTAAAAATAATTGTGCCTATGATGGTCGCAACAAAATGACAGTAGAACTTAGAAACTGATAAATATGTCAAAAAGCCACTAGACCGATCAAAATTATAATTCTTTAGAATTATGAGCGAAAATGTTAGACATTTGGATTCTCACTAGCACCAGTTACAGTTATTGAGTTTCGTAAAATACGACTGCAACAATTCCAACAAAATGTGCTATGAAATTACCACAAGCAGTTAACAGGCAGCCCCTCCATTGAAAAAAAAAATTTAGTTTCTTTTGATTTTGAAAAAGCTTCATATGGATTCAAATATTAATCATAAAAACTATCGACTTTATGTGACGAACTTTTTCTCTTGCTGGTCTACCACGCTAAGCAAAATGGAAAGAACAGCCGACAGAGAACGCGTTCAACCAAGGCTGGTAGGCAGAACGTAAACGCAATTCATCGCATGTTTTTGCGGTGCAATTCCCGAATTGGAATTTTTACTAACCAATGGCATGTCTAACATGCAATGCTCTGTTAAATGAGATTCGGGCAATCAGAGAGGAATTAAGAAATGTTACAACCAGCTGTGACTTTCTCTCTCAAAAATATGAAGACGTAAACAAATTATAAAAACAAATACCGAAATAATGCAAAAACTAAGAGATGAAATTGCCGAACTAAAACAATGCAACTCACAAAAAGATGAAGTCATTTCTGATATGCAGGCACAAATTAATAGACTCGAACAGCAACTTGTAAAAAACAACATAGAAATAAAAAACATTCCACCGACCGCAAATGAAAATCTTGTCGAAGTTGTAAAACAGTGGGAAAAATGATAAATTGCGAAGTTCAAGACATTGATATAAATGACATCTACCGAACAAAATCAAAAAAGCCAGAGCAATCGACCATTGTCGCATCTTTTGCAAATTATATGTCCAAGAACAATTTTGTTAAGCTCGCCCGTGCGTCTCGTTCTATTAAATTGGTACAAGTCTCTGGAAGGCCAACAAATTCGAGCACCACCAACTTTCAGGATACCACTGTGTATGTGAACAACCAGTTAACAAACGTAAATAAACACCTAATGTGGCTTACCAAAAACAAAGCAAAAGAGCATAATTGGAGTTTTGCTTGGGAGAGCGCTGGGAGAGTTCTCGCGAGAAAACATGAAAATGCTCCAGCCCTTGTGATACACTATAAATGACATCTACCGAACAAAATCAAAAAAGCCAGAGCAATTGACCATTGTCGCATCTTTTGCAAATTATATGTCCAAGACCAATTTTGTTAAGCTCGCCCGTGCGTCTCGTTCTTTTAAATTGGTACAAGTCTCTGGAAGGCCAACAAATTCGAGCACCACAAACTTTTAGGATGCCACTGTGTATGTGAAAAATCAGTTAACAAACGTAAATAAACACCAAATGTGGCATACCAAAAACAAAGCAAAAGAGCATAATTGGAGATTTGCTTGGAGAGCGCTGGGAGAGTTCTCGCGAGAAAACATGAAAATGCTCCAGCCCTTGTGATACACTCTGTTAACGACTTAAGCAAATAACATATAACAAATAACTAATTAAAGGAAAAGAAGAAATCAACACAAAATAAATTTAAGCCAAAATGGATTACAACAACATTAACAACATAAACTATTTAAACTTAGACTTTAAGGTTTTGAATGATTTTAGCGATATTGGAAAAAATGAATTGAACTTTCACTGTCTATGTATGAATATAATATCAATGAAAAAGAATTGGGATAGTTTGTTAGTGAGTATTAACACAATAATTAACTGCCTTGATGTCATTGTTCTTGTGGAGACCAATATAAAAGACGAAGAGAATATGTTCTACTCATTAGCAGGATTTAATGCTGAATTTTTAAAAAGGCTCAACGAATTTGTTGGCTGGTATTCCGAGCTTGGAGCAAATCAATATGCTTAGCAAAAAAATAAAAGCACGAACAAGCTCTTAGGCGAATTTACAAATACGGTCAACGTGAGCCTCAACAAAAATCATCACGTCTTGGTTATGTTCATCGACATCAGTTAACCTTTTGACAGCCTAGATCATCATAGGCTACTGGAGGCTATGTATAGGGTCGGAATTAGGGGATCTTTGGCCAGCTGGTTACTTGACTACCACACTGATCGTCAGTTCCAAGTTAAAATTTCCGGAAACTATGGTGAACCGACGGATATTGAATATGGCGTACCACAGGGGTCAAAACTGGGTTCGTTACTATTAATTATATACACAAACGAGCTGCTGCGAGTCTTCACAGAAACCGTACGCCGATGATACAGCCATTATAGTAAGACATCGATCGCTAGATACCGCGAAACAAAATATGCAAGCCGAATTTGACCAGGCTGTAAGATAGTGTCACGACAATGGTCTTGTCATTAATGTGTCAAAAACGAAACTAATGCACATCCGTGGACCTCACTGTCCACCAGTAAATATAGGCATTACTTACCAAAACAATGATTGTCCAGCCGTAACGACTGTACTATGTATCGAAGAAGTAAGTTCCTATAACTACTTGGGGATCACAATTGATTGCAACTTCAGATGGGAATCGCACATAATAAATCTTCGTCGTAACCTAAAGAGCACCTTGTTTGCACTATTCTACTCAAAAAAATGCACGCAAAACCCAGTTTTACAACAAGTATACTATTCGCTGATAGAGTCACAGCTTCGCTATGGCATTCTAGCATGGGGTTGCGCGGCAGATACACACATACAATCACTGGAGAAACTCCGAAACAGAGCCCTGAAAATAATAGCCAACAACGATTTCAGAGCCCTAAGCGTTTCAAAAATATTCAAATTGACAGTTTTACTAGAATATTACGAAGACAACCGCTTCCAAACCCCATTACATGATGTCAACACAAGAAGACAAGCTCAACGTCTACTACACATTCCACGAATTTATAACGTATATGGAAAACATCAACTAAACCATCTGTTTCCTTCCCTCCTTAACGAGTTACCCAGAAGTCTCATCAACATTAGAGGTCTACACAGAAGAAAGTTTCTAATAAAACAACATTTTCTAACGTTAGACTAAAGTCAAATTAGTAAAAAAAAAATTTAAAACTAAAATTAATTAAATTAAATTAAATATTGAATATCAGCGTTTTGGAAAAATCCCATGTATTCCACTCTTAACATTTTTATACTTTTTTTAGTAAGATAACCTCCTGCAGATAAGCCATAAGCTTTGCGGGAAAACAATGTTAAATAACGTTTAATTTTGATATATAAATATATGAATTCTAAAAAAAAAATTAATTTGAAATGTCCATTCTGTATCTTTGTAAAGAAATAATTTGGGAATTTGAGAAATCCATGATTTGGACCTCTGCTCGACAGAAGTAGATAGTGTATCTAAAAAGGAATTAATATCTTATATTATTTTTATGAACTACTTTACCAGACCAGTTATTATTGTGGAATTCTTATTTTCTTTAACAATTTCCTGTCTATACCTACTTGTTAGTTTTGAGCCTAATCGTTTATGGTTTTTGACATAAATAACCTGTCCGTTCTGATAGTCTTTCCTTTTTTGGTTATGGTATTTATTATCCTTTTCTTGTTTTGATTTAATTCTTTCAATGTTAGAATAACGTGTCTTTTCAAATTGTTTAGGGTTCAATCTGGGTATACGTCCGTAAAATAATTCTATAGGTTTTTTTACCTGTAGTTGTCTATAACAACAACTTCAGGGATACAAAAATAGAATTAGATATTACGTAATGGTCGTTTGATATCTTCGATTAATTTTTGAGGATATTTTAAGGAAGAAAAAATTAATGAATTCTGTTTTCTTCGGAGTTGCGATGGGCTCTTCGATGTATCTTCAGAATTTTTTCTTCTTGTTCGATTTGGCTGGGTACATCTTCAACTAATTTTTGGGTAGATCAAATACGGTAGTCCTTGAAATGTACTGGATAAATTTCTTGAACTCGTCCCATCGTCGTTTCATCTGTTAAAAGTCCGTTGATAGTATTTGGAATAAGGTATCTTTTGAAAATGTCAATGATGTCGTTTTCTGGGTAGTCTTGTCGTATTAGAATATGTCTGGTGTTATTGTCAAAAGGGTTTTGTGTTTGGTAACTATTTTAATTTCCTATCTTAAGTAAAACACAAGGGATTAGGTTTTGCGTTCAGCTATGAGCACTATGTTCTGTTGGGGTCATTGAGTGAATTTCTGTTTTAGGATGTCTAGAGAGAGAATCAGCATATTTTATAAATTTTTGGATGGCGAGCTTTTTGAACTTATTCTTAGCGAAAGCAACAAATATATATCCCAAAAAAACAGGCAACGAAACATAGAATTATGCGAACTCAAAGCCTTTGTTGGAGTTTTAGTTGTAAGTGGAACAAGGTTGGGATATGTAAACTAGTTTGAACCTTACCAACCCGCATCCACGAATTTTAGCACCACATATGCGGAACACAGGGTTGGTGCTGGAGAGGTTGAGAAAAAAATGGCCAAGATGCAAGTTTCATCTGTTTTTCGGCAATTTCTTTACAACAGTGGAACTAGTAGAACTACTAGCCCAAAAAAACTTGTTCGCTACTGGTACCATTCATGAAAACCGAATAGCGCAGAACCCATAGGTCTCGTTCAAGAGGGAGAAAAGATGTTCTTACGACTTTAGAAAAATCCAGGTCCAAAATACAATCATCGTAAAATGGAACGATAATAATATCGAAGTGTAGATAGATGCGATTTTCCGTACCGTACTTCAATACGTGGAAAGAAGTGGTACTGTTCGCTTATCACTCATTGCATCGATCTTTCCATGGAGGCGACTTAGACCAACTAAGTTTTAGAAGGAAAATAGCAGTAGGAATGTTGCTGTAGAGTAAGAAATCGTCTTCTTATGCACGTGGACATCCATCAGCTTCCGATGGAAGAAATATACGCTACGACTACTTTGATCTTAATATAACACCACAAGACAAAAAAAAACGAGATGTGCTTTTGCCATACAAAACCAACAACAAGATGTTCTAAGTGCAATGTCGGAGTTCACGTGAAGTGCTTCGTAGATTTCCATAAGAAATAAAATCATTCTGTCATCTGTATGCCTAACGTCCTATATTTAGGACGGCCGCCATTTTGAAAATATATGTATGAAACTTTAAAAAATGTGTAAAAACTGTTTTTTCACCATATTATTACGAATAGAAAAAAAAATATTTTTATAGTTTCAGAAAAGTTTAGGCATATCTGGGTTAATATGACGTAGTTGAACGTAATTTGTTTGACTCAGTGTCAATAAGAAATTTTAGGGTCTCTCCGCTTCTAGAAACATGTTCAAAAAAGGGCAGCGAAGAGGATTTCAATCTAAAAAATGAATGTCTTCAAGTTATTCGGGTTGGTCAAAATTACCGCTTTCTTCTAAAGATTCGTCGTAATTTTGATCTTTGTTAGCGGTCTCTGCTTTATAATCTTCTTTCCGTCATCACCGGATTTAATTGTATGATAAATTCGCGGCATTTTCTGTCGTTGATGCAATTGCTGCGAATTTTGGCGTTTTTGTGTAAATTTTTTGGTAGTCCACTCTTTCAGTTTTGCGGGAATAGTCAATGGATATCGGCTTAGGTGGTTGGAATAGACAAAGGCACACGATAACAGACAAAAAGGTAAAGCAATGCTTTAACAAAATTTGTTTTCTAAAATGTTATTTCAAATGTCAATAAATTTATTTAAATTATATTGCTTCAGATTACGATTTGTTTCAATTTTTTGTAAGGAGAAATAATTTAGTTATCTTTCTATTATTTTCGCTTTAAAGTTTTGTAACTGTTAAATTCTTTTAAGTTTTAATAAATTTATTATATTTTTATGATATTTTATTTCATAATATTTGTTTGTTTTTTTTTCTCTTTTTTGTTTTTTTTAATAGACTTACAATAAGAGTATGTAATATTGCTTCGTGTTTGTTTTTAAATCTTTTCAATATTGATTAATACAAATATATTTTTTTTCTTATTATTGACTTACAGTAATATTATGATAAATTCTTGTAGCATTTCTATTTAACGTTTTTTTTGTTTTTAATGGGGTAGGTTCCGTGCTGCTTTCTGCTGGTTAGGGCGGCTGTCAGACTATCCTGACTACTTTTTGTTCCTTTGGTTAGTAGAACTACTCGGGGGCCTTAGTATTTCCCTATCACTCCACTGTTCTTTAGTGGCTTGGTTGTCCACTCTTATTTAATTCACTGTTGGTGGTTTGGTTGTCCACTCTTAATCACTTCACTGTAAGTAGTTTGGTTGTCCACTCTTATTTTCTTCACTGTTAGTGGTTTGGTTGTCCACTCTTATTTTCTTCACTGTTAGTGGTTTGGTTGTCCACTATTATTCACAAACACTTCTACGGATTATAAGCTTGGTTATTACTTAATTAAACCCGAAGTTTATGTTGCCAGTAATTTTTATCAGTAGCGCCAGTTAATTAAAAGACTACAAAATTTACTAATTAAATATTTTTTTTCAGAGCTGGTTGTTCTAACCTTTATTGTTTGATTCCAGTTTAGAACTAACTTAAAAATAATATACAAGAAAACATTTTACCTTCGATTTTACCTTGCATTCGCATTCAAATAGAAATTGCTGACTTAGAAATAATTCACATTTATTGCATTTCGATGGAAATAGATATTAAGTTATTGCTGATTTACATTTATTGCAATGGGAATTTCTATGGAAATTTATTTTGTGAAGACAAACAAGCCAGACGCTTGGTCAGCATACACTTGGTTTGAACTAAGTGTATCACACCCCAATCAGATCCAGGTTTATGTACCTAAGATCTTATCCAAGTGGATCAACTTGTGTCTAAACATTTGGTGATCATGACAGAACTTTCACCTAATATCCATATTCGTTGGCGCTATTGCGTAGAACTTTATACACGTAATTTCCATATTCGTTGGCTCTATTATGTGGGACACACGTAATACCAATTTTTTTGGGCTTTTAGCATACGACTAGTGCGTGAACTGGGCCTAAACACAGTTCATACATTAGTTGATCAAATATAAAGCACAGCTTTGGAGGCGATAATTGGGCCAAACACAATTCAACAACGCAACACATATTACTCATTGAAGATATTTTCGGCATCAATCCATAAACTTACGACATTGCTCATGATACATATACCCAACAACAGGCAGAGTTGGGAGAGCACATTATTAAACAATAGAGGAACTACAAAAAGGATTCTTGCGAGAGGAAGACATCGGCCTTCTTAAGGTCCCGCCTGGATCTTCTAAGCAAACTTTGGGATGACTTCGACAAAAACGACAGCGTGATCAGAGAGAAATGGGCTGGAGGTCAATAACTAACTTAGACCGATTACTATTTACAAATTTTTAAATTAACAGAATCATATAGAGCTTATATGGAACAAAAAGTGATAGAGGCTTCAAGGGAGCCTAACATGCAAAGTGATACCATTCAAGAGGTTAAGGAGTCAGCAAGTGGACAGCCAATGCTTCAATCAATAACCAAAGATATAATTTGGTTGTTGTTCCACTATTTTTGTGACAAAATCTTTAGACAAATCCATAGATAAAAATAAATCGGAACAATACTTTCACATATCAATACTTTCAAGCAAAACTGGAATGACGTGACCTCAATGTACCGAAGATTGGTAATAGAATTAAGTCAATAAAATATCGAAGAGTATTACAATACTCAGCAACGCGTGACCACGTCACTGGAAGGGCTTTATGGAGGTATTGAAACATCTCAAGAAATACCAGTTTCTAATCATACTACAATGAAATGGCCAAAGGTTGAGTTACCTATGTTCGATGTTAACTATTTAAAATGGCAGCAGTTCTCCGATTTATATACAGAGATGATTCATAATCAACAAATGTCGGATGCACAAAAAAATGGTTCCTTAAATCTAGCGTAACGGGAGAGGCTGAAAAATTAATTCGACACCTTTCCGTATCAGGAGCTTATTATAAGGCAGCATGGAAGATCCTGACCGATCGCTATGATAATCGACGTCTATTGGTGGCATCATGGTTGGCAAAATTGGTATCCCAACCGAATTCGCTACTTGGGAATGCAAAATCAATTTGTAGTCTGCATGGCTCAATTCAATAATCTCTGCTAGGATTGCATGACTTAGGCTTGGATACGGGCAGCTGCAATCCAATATTGCTGCACATTTTTGTAAAAAGGACAAGCTAGATGAAAATTGATCGCACAAGTTACGACTCAAAACTTTATCGGCAGTGGCATCTCACCATTCAAATTGTTTAAATTGCAAGGGCAACCATCCCATACACAAATGTCCAAGGTTCATGGAGCTCACGCCGTCAAAGCGATTAAACATCATAAAACAAAGGGATTAATGTATCAATTGTCTACGATCGGGGCATTTTGTGATGAATTGATGTTCCAGTAGTTGTTTCAAATGCAATGGTGGACATCACACGCTATTACATATTGATCAAGACAATAGTCGTCAAGCTAAAAAATCAATTGTAGCCAAGAGAGGAGACCTCTCAAGAGATCGCACATCAACGAATGAGCCAAATCTCGCTATTAGTGTATAGTGTACTACTTAATCAACCGAAACGCCCATTTGTGCTTCTAGGGACGGGCAAGGTAAAGATTACTGGTAATAATAACCACACAATAGACTGTCGAGTACTATTAGATTCCGGTTCACAAGTGAACATTATTACTCAAAGAAGAGCACGTGCACTTAAGCTGACAACTAAATTGGATTCACTAACCATCGAAGGCATAGGCTATAAAAAGCTAGAGTCAAATCACCGAGTCAACATGAACAGCATCTGGATATATCGAAATGGAAAATTCCAGATAATATCCACCTAGCAGATCCAGATTTTAACCGACCAGGCACAATCGAGTTATTGTTAGGAGATGAATTTTACCATGAATTACTTTCTGTCAGACAAATAAAACTATCAGACGACTTGCCCATCTTCCAAAACACAGTACTTGGGTGGATAGTATCGGGAAGAGTTCCTCGATTTGCTCCTACAATCACAACATGTGGAGTATGCCCGGAAGATGAATTACTCAGTAACATAGTTGAGAAGTTCTGGCGTATGGAAGAAGTAGCTGAAGACACATCGACCTTAACTCCCGCTGACCAAAGATGCACCAAACACTTCGAAAGAACCGTTTCTAGTGAACAATGGAATGGAAGATTTGTAGTAAGGCTGCCATTTGCGCGCCATCCATCGGAATTAGGTGATTCAAAGCAGAGCGCGAGAAAGGAGATTAAATAAAGATGAGCAGCAAAGAAATCTTTATGAAAATTTTATGGAAGAATACTTTCGATAGTGGTGTGATGCGACCTGTGCCCAGTGGACTGGTTGGTAGCCAGGGGTAACCGCCTATCGCAAGCGTGAGCCCGTGGATACCTGCCGCCCTCCATGTGTATCGGGCCCTCCAGTACAAGAGGCTCTGGGCTGGAGGTAATATTTTCCTGATTACTCGTGTTCAGGGTCTATCCCCAATCGTCCGCCGACCACTGTCCCCAAGGTGACGCTAGGAGCAGTCCCCAAATCTAAGCCGAAAGGCTCTAAGTCGGGCAGTCGACCAGTGCCCCCTTTGGGGGTAGCGGGGCCTCTCAGCCTAGCTATGCGGAGCCCATTAAGCAAGTCAGGGTCGCTATCCTCGCGGAGCATGATCCGGAGGAGACACTGACCCACGAGCAGTTGGCAGCGTTGGAGGAATCCATCCTGGATGAGGTGGCGCTGGGCCGGGAAGTCAAAATTTGCTTCGACGGCGTCCACTTCAGGCCAGGGATGATTCTTGTCGACTGTTGCGATGGACGCTCGGCAGCTTGGCTTAAGGCACATGCTCCAACCCTTTCGACGTGGAAGGGACCGAAGCTCGTGGCCAAGGACGGGAATGACATACCTAGTGATGAGCAAAATTGGTCTTGGTCTTGCATTTTTTGCAAGAAGACCAAGACCAAAAATATGTCTGCAAGACTGCAAGACTCTTGCATTTAAAGCTATGTAATTTCTCTGTTGATATTTATTTTTAAAACCTACATATGTCGTATGTTTATTTGTATACGAGTTGGTACATATATAATGCTACCAAACTTAAAAACCCAGACAGAAGATCTTCAGCGAGTCTGTTGTGTCTGTCTGTAGTATTTACAGTCATATGTATGGATGTTCATATACACATAGATTTAGATTGCTATTTCCTCATAATTTTATATTTGTTATAGGTTTTTTCATGCTAGATAAGTCAAATAAAAAAACAGACGTCAACAAAGACGTGTATGTCATGACATCAGTTGCAAATATAAATGTTGAATTGACTGAGTTCTTTTGACAGAATAAGTCTAGACTTTCTTGAACAAATTTTTTCCGAATTAACCGCTAAGCTTAAATGTTGATAGTTTTGTGTGTATATGTATATATAGGTACATTAAAAACAAAAATGAACGCTTTTAAACACAAAAAACTCAGAGCCCCGTTATTTTAGAGAGAAGTAGAGTACGTATAAAACACAAGCATCAAAACAATAGAATATTCAAAATGCAATTTTATTTTAAATGTCAGTTCTCATCATGGTGTTGACAATTGAACAGCAGCTCTTTGTTTCAAATTTTTTAAAGAAAAACGTTAGTTTTCACTAATTATAAAAGAGTGTAAAAAATTGGGGTTTAATATTTCAAAAGGTACACTAACCAAATATAATAAACGAATTGAAAATGAGGGACGAAAATTATCTTTGTCAAAACGCCAAATTTCAAATTTGCGAAAAATGGCAACCAAACCACAACCACCGACGCAGAAACATCTGGCAAAACATTTTAACAGAAAGGTTGGAGTCATACAATATACACTAAAAAAAAATTGGGACTAAGACTTGTGAAGTCGACGCTTTGCCGAAGCGTCTGCGCAAACAATCACCAAAAGGCACCAACGGTATCTGGGCCTTTACCGACTACTGAAAGGCGATAAATGGAAAAAATATATCACAGTCGACGAAGCATAGTTTTATTTAACAAATGCCGACGGCCAAAGAAGTGTGAAATATTTGAGTCGCAAGCAAACTAGGGCGGAATTAGTTCCCTTCAAAAAACCGTCTCATCCGAAAGGATTCATGGTATTTTTGGGAATATCTAATTTTGGCACAACAGTACCCATTTTAATTCAGCCAGGTGCTAAAAAAATGCAGATTACTACATAAGCAACTGTTTAAAACCTTATCTTATCAAAGATTCAAAACACTTGTGCCCAAATGGTAACTGGATATTACACCAAGACTCAGCTCCATCACATACGGCAAATAAAACACTTGCATTCCTCCAACAAAACAACGTATCCTATGTCCATCCTAATTTATGGACTCCCTCATCACCCGACTTAGCACCATGTGATTATTTCCTGTGGGGATACTTGAAGTCACAATTGGCAAGATCTAAAGTTGATAATATTGCGCAACTAAAAAGATTGATAAAGCGAGAGATTAGGAACATTCCTCTGGCAATGATTTAACGGGCACTTAAATCTTGGTCAAGTCGATGTTTGACTGTTTATAAAAACAAAGGTTTACATATAAAATAAAATTTCATTAAAAACATAACTGCGTAATTTATTTATTCCAACTCAAAATCGTTCATTTTTGTTTTTGATGTTCCTTTAGGGTGTCCCATTATTCGTGCACATTAATTTGGGAAATGATTCTTGGGTATATTCTAAGAAAAAAATCGTTCTACAGTAAGGGTCTATCTCCAATGTTGACATCATTTATAGGGGATTTAAGAAAAAGCTTACTTTGGTGCACCCTGACCCATGTTAACGAAAATTGCTCTGTTAATACTTATGGTAGAAACTTCGTTTTGGTCTTGTTTGTTTGTAGAATAAATACTAGGCATTGTAACTACGTTAAAATATACGTTGATATCTTGTTCAAGTCTTCAGATATTCAAGTTCTACGCCTGTACCAGTTTTCTTTCCATGCTTATTTTTGATTTTGACGTTATGCTAGAACAAAAATATGTACATACATACAACCATTTATACATACTTATATAGTTATTATTCAAAAAATACTTTATTCTGCAAGACCGCAAGACCAAGACCAAGACTAATGGCACGAATGCAAGACCAAGACCAAGACTCGACTTGCAAGACCAAGACCGAGATGAAATGGTCTTGGTCTTGCGTTTGCTCATCACTAGACATACCCAAGCCGACTATTATGTCCGTGTTTCTGCCACGTAGCAATCGGCAGGGGATGGAGCGCTCCATCTCCCTGATTGGAGCACAGAACGAGGGACTCCACGTAGGTATGTGGAAGGTCATCGGCTGTCGAGAGGAAAGGGGTGGAGTATTCGCCACAATATCCATAGACTCCCGAAGCAGAGATGCAATCAAAGAGGCAGGTCACTCCATTAGATACCGGTATGGCAAAATATCGGTGCGTGGCCTGAAGAAGAAGGAAAGCATACAGGTGGAGAAGGGGCAGAAAGACCCTCCCGCCCTAGCAGCAGATGACCCCGAGGTACAATGGATACGGAAGGAGAAGCGGGAGCAGAAGAGGTACCCATTATGGAAGACCTCGCTGCCCTTCCCCAACCGGACATTGTACTAGACGAGCTGGAGGCGATCCGACAACTAGAGGAGGATGAGCTGCTAGAGGAGATTTAGCACCTCGAACTAGAGACTAGAGAGGAGCAGCTGCCCTCTTCAGATAACTAAATTATGACCAGTACACGCATTGCTCAGGTGAACACCCATAAGGCCAAAGGGGCAGCCGCCGTGGTGGCCAGGTTGTTCACCAAACAACATCTGGGGCTAGTGCTGCTCCAGGAACCCTGGTTCTACAGGGGACAGATATGTGGTCTGTCTTGAAAAGATGCAAAGGTGATATATGAAGTGGGGCAGGTTGCCTCACGAGCCTGCATCGTCATTAGAAATAGTATTAATTATCTATCTCTTTCAGAATTTATAGCCCGGGACGTGGTAGCAATCCAGTGCCAGTTTAACGTAGACGGCACGCACCGGGAGATAGTCATCGCTTCGGCCTACTTTGCCGGGGACAGGGAGGAAATACCGCCCCCAGAAATTCAAGAACTGGTAGAATATTGCCGAAGGCTTAGCAAACCCCTTCTGATCGGGTGCGATGCAAATGCACATAACGAAGAATGGGGGAGCACCGACGCAAATAAGAGGGGTGAGTACCTTTAAGAGTTTTTGGTGAAGGAAAACCTAGATATTTACAATGTAGGTAGTATTCTAACATTCGTGACTAGGGTTAGGGAAGAGGTACTCGACATCACTCGTTTACTCAATAAGTGGAGGGTCTCCTCCGAACCAACTCTGTCAGACCACAGATTAATCTTGTTTGAATTGGGGGGGTTGGTCATAGGGGAAAGGGTTATTAGAAACCCCAGAAGGACAAATTGGGAAAAATTTAGAATCTATTTGCAGACCAATCTACTACACGCTTCAGTTCAAAGAGTGGCCAGGTGTCCGCACGAGCTAGAATGTGCAGCAGTAGAAATGAATAGGGCAATCTCTGACGCATATGAGTCGAGCTGCCCGATTAGTGCACCCAAAGGGGGTAATGAAGTTCCTTGGTGGAACGAAGAACTGTCAGCCTATCGAAGGCAGGTAAGAAAACTTTTCAAGACCGCCAAGAGAAAGGGCAATTGGCAGGAATACAGAAAGTCTCTCACGGCATATAATATAGAAGTGAGAAGAGCAAAGCGCAGAAGTTTTCGTAACTTCTGTGAGGAGGTAAAAAACACTAAGGAGTCTGCCAGACTTTACAAAGCTATGGCTAAAGACACTAGTTGTTTCAAGGCTTCACTGAGAAACCATGAAGGTGAGTTCACAGAAAACGAAGAGCAGAGAGCTCTCCTCCTCCTGAGAAGTCACTTCCCGGGGAGTACGGTGAACAGTACCGAATCTGATAGGGACTTATACTATCGTAGATTTAGTAGAGAAGACTGGAAGAACGCCTCGGAGATATGCACTGAGCAAAGAATCCGGTGGGTAGTTAAAAGCTTCCAGCCCTTCAAATCAGCAGGTGTGGATGGGATAATCCCAGCAGTCATGCAAATTGGGCTAGACAATCTCCTCCCATACCTTCTAAGAATATTCAGAAGTAGTCTAGCACTCGGGTATATACCGAAAAGCTGGAGAAGGGCTCGGGTGGTATTTATACCTAAGGTAGGGAAGAAGGATCCCACACACCCAAAGTCCTACAGACCAATCAGCCTCACTTCGTTTGTCCTAAAGACTATCGAAAAGGTTATCGAGAACTATGTAAGGTCGACTACACTGGTAAAAGAACCACTGCATTCCAGTCAACACGCATACAGAGCGGGCAGATCTACGGAGACCGCACTTGAATTACGGAATTGGGTACCGTATTATGCGTGAAGAATTACGCAATATAGGTAAGGAAACCGCTTCATTAAGATGGGAGGAACTCCCAGGTCTACGGCAAGCAAAAGAAATGTTGGGTGGCTATAACCCAAAGAGGTCCCGATCAATAATGGGACTAAGTAGGGGTAATGTTAAAATCATTACGGGGTTCCTAACAGGGCACTGCAGGCTAAAGGGACACCTAAAGAAAATTAAATTAGAAGAGGATGACAGCTGCAGGCTATGTGGAGAAGCGGAGGAAACCCCGTGGCATCTTCCCAACGACTGCGGAGCAACGATCCGCCAGAGGAGGGGCCAGCTGGGAACTCACGCATTCTCCGAGCTTGTACGTCATTCATTAGAACCTCTCCATATCATTAGGTTCCTAAAGGGGGGGGGCGCAATAGATCCACAAGGGTCGCAGTGCCATTTATTCACCCGCTTAACATCATCATCATCACCTTCGATAGGTATATGGAGAAAGGTGATTTAAGCAATTGCGAAAACCTGGAGAGGAATTACCCTGCTAAGCACCATAAACAAAGTGATCTCCTCTATAATAGCTAGGCGCTTGCAGAATGCGTTAGAGCTAATTTTGAGAAATGAACAAGCAGGATTTCGCCCAAACCATTCTTGTACTGACCAAATTAACACCCTGCGTATAATCATTGAACAGTCAGTTGAGTATCGCTCTTTTTTTGTAGGTTTTTGTGGATTTTAAACGTGCTTTTGATAGCGTAGGCCGAAACATGATGTGGCAGATTTTGTATAGCTATGGTGTTCCGGAAAAAATCATTAACATCATTAAGGAGCTGTACCGCGACTCAACATGCCGCGTCATTCATAACGGTCATCTTGGCTCACCTTTCAACATCTACTCGGGAGTCAAGCAAGGCTGATCCCTCTCACCATTGTTTTTCACAATTGTTATAGACTAGGTGATAAAAATAGTAACCCGTACTCCATCTGGTTTGTCATGGAATGTTTTTCACCGCCTAGAAGACCTAGACTATACCGATGATATTTGTCTCCTATCACAATCGCTAGGTGACATGGAGCGAAAATTAAACTCACTAGAACTCCACGCTAACAAAGTGGGTTTAAAAATTAATGTCTCAAAAACAAAACTACTTCGCGTTGACGCTAGTGGAACATGTGATCTCGATTGATGGACATCAGATAGAGGAAGTCGATAAGTTTTGTTATTTGGGCAGCTGGATGTCAAAAAATTGGTGGTGCTGACTCGGATGTGTGCTCTCGTGTAAACAAGGCGCGACACTCCTATAGTATGCTAAATAATATCTGGAACTCCTTGCAAATCTCCCGGAATCTAAAGCTAATGATCTTCAGATCTAACGCTCTCTCAGTACCCTTGTATGGCTGCGAAACGTGGAAAGGCACAGAGTCAATTTCGACGCGCCTCTAAGTTTTCGTCAACAAGTGCTTAAGGAGGATACTGAGAATAAGATAGCCGGACATTATCACCAATCAAGACTTGCGGAGAGTAACACAGCAGGAAGCAATCGCGATCACCATCAGACGACGAAAATGGAGCTGGATTGGCCACACTTTGAGAAAGCCAGCGGACGAAATTACGAAACTAGCGCTTGACTGGAATCCACAAGGAAGCCGTCGAGTTGGCCGTCCTAGCAAGATATGGAAAAGGACAGCGTTGGCGGGCGTTTGTAGAAGCCCTATGCTCCCCCGCGGAGTAAAGAAAAGAAATAAGACCTTCGATTGGGACACATGGAAGAAATTTTTATTGACAATATAAGTCCACCGCACTACTTCCTTCCGCATCATGGCGTGCTAAAACCAGATAGCTCCACGACAAAGCTTAGAGTTGTGTTTGATGCATCTATGAAAACATCGACAAATCTCTCGTTAAATTCTATTTCTATTAGCCGGTTCCACCATTCAGGACGGTATTTTCTCCATACTACTACGTTTTCGGTCACTGCGGTTTGTGTTCGTTACAGATATAGAAAAAATGTACCGACAAGTTATGAATCATGAAGATGATCGTAAATACCAACTGATATTTTGGCGGAAGAACCAAGATGAAAGACTAAGATGTTATCAGCTCTTGTCGGCCCCTTATCTAGCAACACGTCTTTTACATGGATGATGTCATGTCCGGTGCTAATAGTATATCCGAAGCCCTTGATATGCAAGGGCAGTAAGTAAAGATTTTGAAATCAGCCGGATTTACTCTACGCAAATGGTGCAGCAATACACCGCATCTTCTTAAACATATTCCAGCTCAGGATCAAGTGAATCAAGCTGATTTTCAAAATAAGGAATCACCTACTCTAAAAAAATTGGGGCTTATTTGGACTCCGCAACAAGACGAGCTGTTAATTAATTCAAACCTTCAAATTTATAAGCGAACGACACTATCAGAAATAGCTCACATTTTTGATCCATTGGGCATCGCCAACCCTATAACGATTACTGCGAAGATTTTTATACAGCAATTATGGAAGGAAGGTTTCGATTGTGATGCCGCACTTCAAATGGAATTGCACACAGATTGGGAGACATTTCGGACGGATCTGGCCGCCATAAGGGAAATAAAGACACATTTTTAATAACAAAATTGCAAGGGGGATTCAACTACATGCTTCTGCCTATGCCTAAACAATCCATCGGATTTAAAACAACTATCCGATGGAAAATATGTCCAAAATCAAAGCGTGCTAAGCATTTTGTCACCATTTGTGGAAGAGAAAGGAATACTTCGTGTAGGAGGTCGTCTAGAATCATCAGCATTAAGCTATGATGCGAAGACAACACTTGCTCGTTCGGTAGTACAAAAATGTGTTCGATGTGCTAGAGCAAAACCCAAACTTATGACGCAAGTGATGGGAGATCTACCAACGACGCGGGTATAACCTGCTCAACCCTTTGTGAAAACGGGAGTACCCTTTTTCTGACCTGTTTGTGTACACTTTAAAATAAGAGGGAAACAACCGCGGAAGGTCTACGTGGCAGTATTTTGTTGTTTCGCAACAAATGCAACACATTTTGAGGTAGTTAGCGATCTTACTACTGAAGCGTTCATAGGTGCACTTAAGCGGTTCACAGGAAGAAGAGGTAATTGTCAAAATCTCTACTGCGACAACGCGACAAATTTCGTTAGAGCGAGAAATCAGTTGGAGTATATAGAGCCATCCATACATTCATCAGCATCTAAAGAAAAAATGGCATCTTTCTGCACGGAGAGGAGTATGAAATTCCATTTTATTCTACCGCGAGCACCACAGTGCGGCGGTTTATGGGAAGCCGCTGTTAAATCAGCTAAGCACTTTCTAAATGCAATCTCTTATCGGCTAATCTTATCTATGAAGAACTCGAGACATTGATGATAGAGATAGAAGCAGAAGATCGCCGCCATAAAGTCACAATTTTGGCACCGCTGGTCACACGAATATCTATCTGAGCTACAGCTCCGAAATAAATGGCGAAGCAAGCATGATAACGCTACTCCTGGGATGTTAGTTGTCATAAAAGACGATAACTTACCGCCAATGCAGTGGCAGCTGGTAAGAATTGTGAAATGCATTAGAGGAAATGACAATTTAGCTCGAGTAGTAGAAGTTAAGACTACCAGTGGTCTGCTCAAAAGACCAATACAAAAGCTAGCACCCTTACCAGTCGACAGAGAACCAACTTTTATACAAGATAACAACAAATCGATACCGACGACATCTCCTACGGAAGAAATACCTAGGAAACGTATCAAATATTCATTGGGTTCCAGTGTAGTAACGATGTTACTAGTCTTACTCACAATTCCAATTAGTCAAGGACTGCCAATTCATCTGGAGCCGTTCAAAGCTTACCCAGGTATTTATTTCGAAAATATCGGCGCAGCGAGCATGATATCAAGTGATTGGAATATTATAGCTTATTATTATTATTATTATATTAGGTGGGGCCGAACAGCCCTGAGCACTGCGACCTTTAGGTCTATTGTGCGTCCCTGACGTTTTACCACATTATGTGGTTGTTCAGTTCCTTCGTGAATGCCACCACGTCTGACAATGCGATTGGTCTGGCATTCGGCCATGGAACCGTATAGGCCTTGAGATGTTTCATTCTTTTCTGGGTGAGGGCTACGCATACGAAGAGTATATGCTCTGACGTTTCCTTTGCCTCGTTACAGAATCGGCAGCGGTCCGATTGGGATTTGCCTATTTTCAAAAGGTGGTCTCGGAATGGGCCATGTCCTGTCATATACCAGATTAGTGTTCTTAGTGTATGGCGGTCCAGTTTGATGGCCCTGTCCATATGACTAATGTTGTAGTTTAGAAGCTTCTTGGCTTGTCTCATCCCAGGCGAATAATTCCATTCTGCTTCGATAGTAGCGTTTTCCCACTCTTTAATTTTTCTGTTGATATGGCATTTGGAATAGGCAATGCTGGGTTCTGGGCCAGTGAAAATTCCTTCTGCGCCTTCTCTTGCGCATAGGTCTGCTGCCTCGTTTCCTGATATGCCTGAGTGTCCGGGAGACCACATAAGTGTGATTTTGTTGTTTTTGGCCAGTTCTTCTAAGTGGCGGAAACAGCTCCACGTTGTTTTAGAGTAAAAGACTGGACCTTTTAATGCTAGCAATGCTGCTTGACTGTCTGAGATCACATAGATCTCGGTTCTTCTGTACTTTCTTTTAGTACATTCCAGTACGCAGGCTTCTATTGCTATAGTTTCTGCCTGGAATACTGTTGGAGATCTTCCTAGGGGTATTCGTAGGGTTATTCTGGGTCCGAATACTCCTGCTCCGGTTCCTGTGTTTGTTTTTGATCCGTCTGTGTACCAGATGGATGCATGGTTTGGAATGGTACTTATGATATTTTCAACTTGATTCCGATCGGGTATTTTAATTGAAAAATTCCTGTTGAAATTAGTAGTTTTTATCATTAGGTCTGATGGTTGGACAGTTACATATTCCAAGTCTATTTTGGTTATGATGCTGGTGTGTCCTAGTTTGTTTGTCTTTATTTGTTTAAGTATTTCTAGTTTTGTGGCTCTTGATACAGCCTCGCTTTTGATGTGTATGTGCAGGGGAGGAAGTCCTAGGAGTTTTTCCAGAGCAGCCGTTGGGCAGCTCTTAACTGCACCCGTTGCACTTAGACATATTAGTCTTTGAATTTTGTTCAGTTTTGAGCGTGTCGTTGATTGCTCTGTTTTTGGCCACCAAACCAGGGCCGCGTATGTGATCCTGGGTCTGATTATGCTTTGGTATAGCCAGAGGGTAATTTGCGGGTTTATTCCCCACGTTTTGCCAAACATACGCTGACAGGCAAAGTAAGCTTTATTAGCTTTGTTTGTGATATATGATATGTGGGGGTTCCATGTTAGTTTTTTGGCAAACAGTAACCCTAAATATTTAGCTTCTGGCATTAATTGAATGGTTTTGCCTTGGAATTGTATTGCTGGTAGCGTTACTTTTTGTCTTTTGGTGAATAGGGTGCAAACTATCTTGTCAGGATTGACCCTTAGTCCAACCTCTTTACACCAGTCTTTGACTTGTTTGAGAGCAACCTGCATGCGATCTGTTATCGTGCTCTCGAATTTGCCGCGAACTACTAGGACTAGGTCATCTGCATAGCTAATATTAGTTAGGCCGTTGTTTTCTAGCCTAGCGAGCAGCTGATCCATCACTAATAGCCACAGAAGGGGCGATAGGACACCACCTTGTGGGCAGCCTCTGGTTGCCGCTATTGTGATGCTTTCCTCGCCGAATGAGGCTTGAATCTTCCTGCTTCTTAGCATGCTCATGACCCATCCTATGGTAGAGGAGTCGATGCCCCTTGATCTGGATTGTGTTTGAATTACTTCGAAGCTTGTGTTGTCAAAAGCGCCTTGTATGTCGATGAAGGCGCATAATACCATTTCTTTGCTTCGAAGTGTGTCTTCGATTTCAGTTGTCAGCTCATGTAGTGCTGTTTCCGTCGATTTACCAGTCTGGTATGCGTGTTGGCTGGTATTCAAGGGAGTTCGTAGGAGAGCATTCGACCTTACGTAATGGCCTATTATTTTCTCCATAGACTTTAGGATGAAGGATGTAAGACTGATAGGTCTATACGACCTAGTATCCTCGGGGGATTTCTTTCCTCCTTTTGGTAAGAATAGAACCCGCACATCTCTCCAGCACCTTGGAACGTATTCTAGGCTGTGACTGGCTCTGTAGAGTTTTACGAGTACTGGTTCTATTAATTTAATGCCTTTCTGCAGGAGGATTGGATACAGCCCGTCTCCACCTGGAGACTTGTATGCACCGAAAGAGTTTATCGCCCAGCGGATGCTTTCTGGTGGGAAGATGCTGGCTGAGCATCTGTAGGCTTCAGTTGAGATAAGGTGTGGGTGCATGTTTATATCCTCGTATACTTCTTGATTATCCAGTATGATGCACTTGGGAAAGTGACTCTTAACCAGACACTCAAGAGTTTCTTGTCTAGAGGATGTCAGTTCCCCGTTTGGTTTTTTCACCGAACCAAGTGGATTATTGTGGTCAAGTGAGAGGGCTTTGTGTAGTCGACAAGCTGTTGGCAGTGTGTCGATGCTTTCGCAAAACTCTCTCCAGCTTTTTCTTTTGCTGTCCCTTAAAGCCACGTTGTATCTGGTTAGGGCAATTTTATAGGCCGTCCAGGTGTGTGTACGCTTGGCTTTGTTAAAGAGTTTACGAACTTCTCTTCGTTTAGCCTCGAGGTCATGATTCCACCATGGAACGTCCCTGGTGCACCTGATGCGAATTATAGGTGAACTTGCGTGGTAGGCGTTTATGATTGCCTCGGTAAGGTCGTTTGCTGAGTTGTCAAGTTCAGCAATTGAGTTAATTGGGGTACATATACCAGTTAAGTTGCATTTGAGTTGGTCTGAGTAGACTTGCCAATTAGTATGTTTAGGGGTTCTTATAAGGGATTGAGCCCTGTTAGGAGTTTCAATATTGAATCTAATATACATGTGGTCGGAAAATGATGCCTCTTTCATTACGTGCCATTTATGGATCGTGCTGGCCGTCCTTGTATCGGATAGGGTAAGATCCAGTACTTCGCTCCGTATGGCGTTTATGAAGGTTGCATCGTTCCCCACGTTGTTTATCATAATATTTTTAGATGAACAATAGTTAAAGAGTTGCTCACCTCTGATGTTAGTGTTGGTGCTTCCCCAGACTACGTGGTGTGCGTTTGCATCGCATCCGATTATATATTTTTGGCCTTGAGCTGTACAGGAGTTGATGAAGCTCTGTGTTGTCTCTGGAGGGGGATCTTCGTCCTCGCCTGGGAAGTAGGCAGCTGCAAAGTTTGTGGTGCTCTTGCTTCCTTGTGGCGAGAGCGTCTCTACGGAGATCGCGACTAAATCTCTGAAAATAAATTGGTTTATGGAGTAAATGTTGAGGGAGTGACGGCACAGAATTGCTGACCTTGGTCTCCCATTTTCTTTGTCATAAATCAACTTACCTAGTTTACTTGGGAATCCCAGAATTTTTTCGTTTTTGGTCCAGGGCTCTTGGATAAGAGCAATGTCCCAATTTTTGATTACGAAGAGGTGGCAGAGATTGGCAGTAGCTGCCTTTGACCTATGCAAGTTTATTTGCACACATCTCATCGCTTTGCTTTGTTGTTGGGCTATTTGGATCAGCCTGTATACCCTGACTTGTTACAGATGTGGGAGGCTTTTTTAACCTGTCCGCCGATAAGCCGTGCTTCTTTGAGGCCTTTATATCGACCTTGTGTCCCAAGTGACCAGGTTTCCGTGTTCGGTCAATGGGTTTGGCTTTAGTGTTGGCCGTGGTGGGATGTGTTGGTCTCTTTGTCAGACTTTGTTGCCCTGGTTTTGATGGCGCTTCTGTGGTTTTGGCTTTGGTTTCCTTGTCCGTTTCTTTAGCCTTCTTTGGTCTGAAGTAAACGAACCCGAAAAGCTAGTTTACTTTATAATTGGAGCCGTTTAGGTTCTCCGTTATTTTTTGTGACGCCGAAATGGTCAACTGCAGGTAGTCATTTTCTCTGTCTTTTCTTGACAGGATTTTCCATTCTGCGTTGCGTAGCTCCTTATTTTGAACTATCAGGCGCCTGCTGATTTTCTCGTTCGTCTCATTCCTGCAGTGCGGAAGATAGACGTAGAAAATCTGGTTGCGAGGGATTTCGTCCTCTCGGATTATTTTCAAACTGGCATCTGGCCATGGTTTCAGGGTTGGTACCGTATTGGTAAGCCATGCTGCCGTTTCGTCATCTGCACAGTTCACGGATAACCAACCACTTTTGGCCTTGCAGCCCAGGAAGTTAGGGCTAATGCCATCGGTGGGAAGCTCCGCTACTGCGTCCATGATGTTGTCTTGGATCGTTGACATTTGCGCCGCGTTCAGTTTAACATCAGGAAAGCCTTGGTCGGAGATTGCCAACCTGATGGCCTTCGTGACGTCACTGTAGCGTAACGTTGCGTTCGATCCACCCGCTACCTCCGCCTCGCCTGAACCAGTGTTACCCGACCTTATGGGGTTTTCGACTGGTTTGAGGGGGTGAGTTTGTCTGTCTCTTTTTGGCGGGTTCTTTGGACTAGAGGCGTTTGATCGGCTCCGCTTAAAGGTGGATGTGACCTTCCTATCTTTTATTTTTGTTTAGCACTGGGCTAGTGCCTCGTCATGGGAAAGTCCTGTCTGTTTAAGGAAGTTCAGACGTTTCCTTGCGGCTCCACTTAGATGTGGTTTTTTCTTCCTTCTGTCTTCGAGGTCTAAGCTTGTTAGCCCATCCCTTATGTCAGAGGTGGTAGAAGTGGACGCATTGTCCGAGCATTTTGGCACGATGGAGCCTTGTGCTGGGACGTAGTCCTCGGTTAGGGTTATAGACGAGTCTGTGCTGTCGTCTGTTTGTAAGAAATTAATCTCGGAAGTAGGACTTTGACGGTCCTTGGCTTCCGAGATTGGTGCGTTTGGAGGAGCACCGCCCTCAGGGGTTATATTTTCAAAACTATCCATAGATTTTGTGGTATGAGGAAGGGAAAGGTCCGCCACTGCAGAGCCTCTTGCCGTGGTAAGGCTGTCTTGATGACTTGAAACCGGAGGGCGCCAGGTATCCGGAGTTCCGTGCTAGCGACCAAAATTCTCATGGCCATTCATCCCTCAGCGCACGTGTCTCACCTTGGTTTGAGGATTATTTATCGAGGTTCTCTCCTCTAGATCCGTTGAATTTTGCAAGACAGGATCACCTCGTGTAGGTGGGTAGATTGTACCCTTCAACGGTCTTGCAGCGAGAGAGGCTATGTGTTGCGCGTTTTCGTTGCCTGATCCAAGGAGGAGGATTCCGAGGAGCCCAGCCTTCCCTGGATTTCTCGATCCCTATCTTATTATGATATGCAGCTTTATGCCATGCCAGTTTCTTCCTGGAAGGTCTGTGCAATAGAATGAACCCCAAGGAGCAGTGTAGAAGTATAACAACTCAAATTCAGCATCTTACAAAGAAACTGGTAACTACCAATGGCCTATTGTCGCACACCTCTATCCGAACTCGCATAAAATGGGGAGCTATAAATCTAATGGGAAATGTAGCCAATGCATTGTTTGGTGTTTTGGATTCCGAATATGCCTAGCGAATGTCAAATACAATCGACGGACTGTAGGAAAACGAAGAGCACTTACTATCTTACATGAAGAATCAGATATCATTCCTCGCAGACACGATACACCTTATGAATCGAAATCAAGAGGCGATATATCCACATTTTTAAACCAATAACCTACAGCATTTTAAATAAAAACTCGAATCGACAATATAGCTAAGGAAGTTCATGAAGAAAAATTGTCAAGCATATTTATATATATATTTGCAATACAAACTTTGACTAACACAGCAAATTTTCAACGTTACCCCCATCTCAGCTACCTTCGAACCTAAGACTTCCGACAGCAATCTTGGATCAAACTACCTTATACAACTTAATGACCATTAAAGGAAGAATTCTACCAAATCACGCAATTTTTAAAATCAGGATACCATTGATATCAGCCGAACCATTCGAATTACTTCATGTGATTCCAGTACTTGTAGATGAAACCTGCACCGAAATACGAACAACATCACCATTTCTTATAATAAACATACATCGAGATCAGTACTACTCTCTCTCCGAAGAAGGTGTCCAAATACAATTCATCTAACCATTCAAGGCTCAGGAATCGCAAAGCTAGAACCGGACTGCATCATGAACCAAGAGTTTCTGACCATTCGGGGACATAATATAATCCTTCAGTCATGACGATATCATGCCTACCGCTAAGCAACCTCACAGATGTCATTATTCCTGATTAAAATACCACGCTAAAAAAGCTACGGAAAGCCCAGGAAAATTATCAAGCCAGTTCCCATCCCGAGGGCCCGAAAAGATGTCCCCATGACGCCGAACCACCCCGAAGGCAGATTCGTAATAAACATTGATAAATGATTTAGTTTAAGCAACTTATGTAATATACTCGTATATATCAAAAATAGCTATCCATAATTAAATAACTAAATTCAATTATCATTTATATGTTGAACCATCTGTTCAACGCGGGGCAGAATGTTGAACTCTCGTTCAAGTTGGCTCATATCAGGCTGACGACAAGCGCAGGATGATGCCAAATTATGCCTTCATTGCATTTTCTCCTATCGTGAGAACACTGAATTATCCACATTGCCGATTTTGCCAGCATTGCATTTCGGCTCTCGTTAGCACCTTGAGCGAAGTTCACATTTCGTAACGAGAGTATGTTGCGAACATACTTTTGTTATCGCTGCATTTGTTTTCTGCTTAGCGGAATATGCAACGGAGCAATTTATTTTATTTGTATATTATATATTGTAAGTAATTGTTACTATAAATTGATTTAAATTTTGATGAATAAATTAAGTCGTTATCAAACTACCAAACAAGCAAGAACTCCTTATTTGACGTTTTAGGATTCTTTGGATACACTTGGTTTGAACTAAGTGTATCACACCCCAATCAGATCTAGGTTTATGTATACCTAAGATCTTAAAAGGAAAGGGTCCTAACAGTAATAATCATAATAATAAAACATTTACTTGCAGTTATATTAATTTTATTTTAAATTTTTTTTTTCTTGAAATTACAATTTTATTATTATTTATATTTAGCCTAAATGTAAATTGCTAATCTATTGTCGTCACTGTTTGCTTTTTTATGTACTACCCACCGCTCCTAGTGCCGATGATGTTTGGCTAATATTTGCATCTGGCTGTTGTGTTGCAGACACGCCACCAACAGCATCTGATCCAGTAGCTGAAGATACCAAACCAGCAACGTTTGCAGTTTGGTCACCTGATGATTTCCCTGCTGCGCCCGGCGTTCCTGAGCCATTTGATGGAATTGAAGTTGAGCCTGTGGTTGCTGCTGACAGAACTCGATCGATTATGTTATGTGTTACGCTTGGCTGTATTGATATCTCATAAAATAGGAGCAGCATATCTCTTTCGTTCTGTGAAGTGTGATTCCCTCATTTACGCGACTTATTTAAGAATAGATGTGCACAATTCTTAAGTGGTGTAATTCTGGTGCTTTGTGTATACTCAAGAAGAAGAAACTCCAGCAGGTGGATTCTTGTTGACCTTAGATTCATTGAATAATTGATCGAATTTGTTCTCGCTGCTAGTGCAGCTGCAGGTAAAATTAACTAATAATTTTGCAGAGCAGCGTATCCGTCCTCGTATGGTTATATCCAATTGGAAAACTACCAACGTTTCGGTGGAAGACTTTATATGTAAATAAATATTTTCGCGGTCGAATTCGGCAGGATCGCCATCTAATGTTAATGTCAGCGGGAAACCAGATCTACAGGCAGGGTGTGCGGACAATTAGTAGATCTGGTCGTGTTTGTTGAAGGAAGGCAGTTAACGCCGAGAATAATGACACAGTTTTTAAGTTGAGTCTACAAGAATAAAATGCATAGCTTGCATATTGTCGTTATTGATAGGTAAATTGTAATTCATGTGAATTGCAAAACCTGCACATTAATAACTGTTTATGCCATGTTTGCATAGTATCATTATTGATAGGTTAGGTTGCGGTGGCAGCTAATGCTCACTTAGACCATTCGCGGTCCTTGGTTTTATCACAGGCTCTTACACCTTTCCCCTTTTCGGAAGATCCATTCAGAGGTCTTAATGAATATGAGTATATCTCGCACTTTGCCGTTTTCGAGATCTGATAGGCTGATCTGATCTGATCTGATAATGATCTGATTCATTATCCTCTTACCCAAGTGTTGTGCCTTCTGTACATTAGTGCCGGACATGAGCAAAGAAGATGCTCTATGATCTCTTCCTCCTCCTCGTCCAAGCAACCTCTGCAAAAGTCATTATATTGGACACCCATCCTTCTTGCGTGCTTCCCTAGCAGGCAGTGTCTTGTCATTATCCCTACAACCGTTCTTAGTTCACGTCTTTGTAGGGAAATAAGCGCAGTTGAGCGCTTCAAGTCCAGCTTCGGCCAGACCTGTCCTGCAAGTGTCGGTGTTTTCCCACCTTATATTTGTTATTGTTTCTGCCTCTTTCCGAAGCTCAAGTTTCAGTGCCGCGATAGGACTCCCCACCTCCACCCTTTCCGGTAGCAGCTGGAGAGTCGTACCACGTCTAGCTAACTCGTCCGCCCTGCAGTTCCCCTCGACATCCGTGTGGCCCGGGACCCATATGATCCTTATATTGAACTGCTCACTCATCTCGTTAAGAGAGGAGTGACAGCTCAACGCCACCTTAGATTTGAGTGAGACCTCCTCCAACGATTTTATGGCCGCCTGACTGTCCACATAAATGTTAATCTTCTTTGAGGATAATACATTATTCTTCAGCCAGCTCATTACATCTTCAATCGCTATCACCTCAGCCTGGTATACGCTGCAGCGATCAGGTAGACGGACAGATATGATTACTTTCAGCTTGTCACAGAAGACTCCTGCTCCTACTTTACCATCTAGCTTAGAGCCATCCGTGAAAAACTGTTTCGTTATCGGTTACGGATCCACTCTTCCAGTCTTCTCTGGAGGGTATTGTCCGTTGTTGTCCGAAAACCTTTTTGAAAGCATAACATTGGTGTTATGTAATCCAGTTTCTTCAGCTCTTGCTTTAGCGATTTAGTTATGGTGCAGTGTCCATTCTGAAGACTTCTCCACTGATTGACAGCTAACAGTCACGTAGCCGTAATTGCCGCTTTCTGTTTGCCAAATATGTCTAGTGGGATCAGGTGGAGCATAACCTCAAGAGCGCGAGTTGGTGTAGATCTCAGCGCCCCGCTTATAGGGATGCAGGCCGCTCTTTGTACCATCCCCAATATACTTGTATACGTGTTTTTTCCATAGCTGGCCACCAAGTGCTTACCCCATACAGTAGTATTGGTCTCACTACCGACGTGTAAAGCCAGTGTATCAAACCCCATTTTTTACCAATGGCATTTTTGCACGAGTAAAAGCAATGTTAGCTTTATTAACTCTTTCTATTATGTTAGGTTTCCAGCTCAGTTTCCTGTCCAAGATTGACCCCAGAAAACTTGCTTTATCAGAAAAAACTAAGGGAGTACCATTTAATGTTGGAGGATCAACTGTTGGAATTTTATATTTCCTGGTGAAAAGGACAAGCTCTGTCTTGTTCGGGTTGACGCCCAGACCGCTTTTATTTGCCCATTCTTTAACGATTAGGAGGTCATGTTGCATAACCCCCTTAATCGTTCTGCGGTATTTTCCTGAGACAGCTAACGCTACATCATCAACATACGTTACCACTTTTATCCCCTCTCCCTCCAGTTTCAACAGCAATTCGTTGATTACTATATTCCAGAGTAGAGGGGATAATACACCTTCTTGCGGTGTTCCCCTAACTGCCTGCCTTTTTAAGATGGAACCACCCAGCTCCGCACTAAAAATCCTGCCTAGAAGCATATGATTGATTAGTTAGATCGATATCCAAGAATGCTACTAGTGTATACTCCTGGGAGTATATTGATTTCTCAATTGTGCTTACTAAGGTGTGTAAGGTTTTATCACAGGGCAGGCAGCATTGAAGGAACGATTCATAGCGCATGTTACAGTGTCTACCATTGTATCTTTCTCCTCTATAGTGACTGGTGGCTTTGGAGCCACCGGTAGTACTTTCCCTAGTATCTCCCTATAGATACCCCAGTTTGTCCTTTCCTTATTTATAAAGGACTCACGAAGGGCATGTTTGAAGCTTGAAGATTAAATAGCGATGGTCCGAGAATGAGTGTTCTTTTACAACCTTCCATTCTTTTACCTTATACGCTATAAAGTCTGATACGAGAGTTACATCGAGTACTTCTCCCCTATTCTTTATTATGAAAGTGGGCTCTTGCCCAATATTACAAATAGCGAGGTTCGTATTTAATAAGTATTCAAAAAATGACTCACCTCTCTCATTTACGTCGGTGTTGCCCCATATTGTATGGTGAGCATTTGCATCACATCCTAGGATCGCACCAATTTTTCTATTCTCTGCATCAGAGATGAGCTCCTCCAGTATTTTTGGTGGAGTCTGCTTTTCCCGGTCCATATATGCAGAAACCATCAAGATTCCTTGTTGATTACCACAGTTGATAATCTAAAGTTAACCTTAGCCTCCTCCTGTTTCACAATTCCCAGTTTGATGCCGGAAGATCTGGATTGCTGGATGCGGTTATCTCTATAACAGCTTTAGCGTCGGCAGGTTCGGTAGGCAGCTAGACGCGCGCCCTTGGCCTGCTAGGAATTTCTTCCCTGCTTACGGCCGCAAGCTTTGCTCCTGGCCACACTTCACCTACTTCGGCAATCGCTATTTTATAGAGATCAACCGATCTCTGATCTGAACACGCCGTCAGCTTGACGCCTCCCTGATACCAACCTGCATCTCTGCAGGAAGGGGGAGGTCCCGGATTCTCTCTCAGAACCTTTAAGAAAATGGAGTTTAGCGCGTTGAACACCGACTTCCATTTTCCCGGCGTGATGCTCCCATCCTCTTGACTATTGTCAATGACGGCTAGCATCAGCCCGTGCTCTTTGACGATGTCACTAAACGATTTCGTCTTGTGCGTCTTAAGAGCCACCGGTGGAGTCTCCACTTGCACTTTAGCTCGTTTGCTGCTTCCGGCTTCAACCTCTTCCTGATACCTTTGCCTTTTCGGCCCTAGGTCCTTGGCTGGGTTTTTTCCACCTTCCGCAGTTAACTTCGCCCATGCTACGGACTCCTTTTGTCTTTTTGTTCGCTGCTCCTCAGGGATATCAAAACTTTTCCAAGACTTTAAAAGCCGCTCGACGATCCTGGTCCCGTTCCTTCGTCGGCAGTATAGTGCGTGATCCGTTATCGGCTTCACTTTTCCTGGTGGTGCTGGTTCCTGGGCTATGGGCCTTAAGATCCAATACTACCTTGGATTTAGCGGCCGGGACCCCACCTTTACGGTTAGAGCCACCTGCCACGCTTGTTTCCAGCTTTTGGTTAACCATACTGCTGGTCTCGTTTTGTTTCGGCATTTGGTGAGTGCCGGTCTCGGTTTTAGAAAAAAGTTTTTTAGTGTGCTGCATTTTGAGTCCCACGAGTATCGGAGAAAGGGTGGTCCACCTGCGCAGAGATCCAAATACGCGGGTAAGGTAGGATACATCTAGAGGTTACCAGGTATCTAGATGGCTCCGATAGAGACTGGGCTATTTCTGGGCCCCCAGCCTGGTCGATCCTCGGCTCGGGTCGCGTTACACCTTGATCCAGCCCATTAGTTGTCATTTAGCGTGACCCGCACCTAGGTTTTGAAACTCACAACCTCTGTCCGCGCCCAGAGGTGAGCCTAGGGCACCACACTCCAGTCACGGTCAGAGGACCCGGAGGCGACAACAATTACGAAGCATCATTGTTGATAGGTAAATTGCGATTCATGTGAATTGCAATACCTGCATTTATCATTTTCGTCCTTGAGGCGTCGGGTGTCAGTATTCGGGGTTACTCCCGTGCATAGTGTAATGACTCTTTCAGGGTTATGTATAGTGCAATGACTGTTTCAGGGTTATGTATGCAATGACTGTTCAGCGCGTGCCGTCTATGTCGTATGGCTGTAGTATGTGCCATCTATGTGGTATGGCTGTAGTATGTGCGTCTATGTCGTATGGCTGTGAAAAAAAATTAAAATAAATTAAATAAAAACAATTCTATACAAAAATTATTTGTTGTTTGTGTGTTTTGTTTGGTTTTTTCAAGAAGACATTGTTTTTATTTGGGAAACTGTTATGTACTGAGCCACTGCGCAAAAACTGTTCTCATCGTTGATTGTGTCTCGCTGCTACAGTTATACAGCGAATACATACATATGTACTAGACTTGATCTTTTGTCATTGTTCGACTAGTAGAGTCAGTCGATGTGCAACTCTCAAATTATTACGACTGATAATAAACGTAGTTAACAGAAAATAAAGGCATTAGTTTTATTTCAATTACATATATTAATCCACAATATAATAGAAACGTTCACGTCATAAGAAACGCAACATCATTGGAAAGAGCTTTGTTTGGTGCCCAAAAACAAATTGGACGTTTAGTTTACAAGTACTTAATCAAGTTAAATTTTTGGTAAGCCTATTGGCTCGCTGATTGTTCGTGACTTTTTCGTTTGTAAGGCCTGGTACTACAAGCGAATCCGTTGCGATTTTCTGTTGAGCTGATTTAAAAAAAATAACATTCTTCTTATTGTTGTTATTTTTAATTGTTTTTATTTTACCTACTTACTTATGTCCTATATCCCCTTGTGGGTCCTAGGGCCTCTACTACGCCTACGCGCCATTGCGTGCGGTACCTGGCAATGAGCTTCAGCTCTCTGCAAGTCTTCCCCCATTGCCGTGACTCCTCCTCTACTGTTCTGGGCCATGTATTTCTCGGACGACCCGTTCTTCTACCATCCTGAGATAACAGATTCCATTGCATTGCGTAGTTTCCTATTGAACTGTCGCCTTTTCGGAGTTAATCCACTGCCACATCCGTCGTTGGATGGTTGTGCCTATTGGTTTCTGACCCGTTCTCTGGTAAAGATGTTCGTTAGAGATACGGTTAGGCCAGAAAATCCATAAGATGTTCCGTAGGCACCTATTTACGAATGTTTGTAATCTTTTTGTGATAGTAGCGGTCACCTTCCAAGTGCTGCACCCATACAACAGCACAGATTAAACATTTGAACGGAACAGTCGCAGCTTGATGTTTAAGCTGATCGCATTGCTTCGCCATATCATGGACATCATTTCAAACACTGATTTTGCTTTGCCGATCCGGTTGACAATATCCTGTGTGGTTTTATCTTCGGTGGAGTCAATACTCCCAAGATATTGGAAACTCTCTACTCTCTCCACCGGCTGTCCAGCAATGTTAACATGAGTTACTGAGTTAGTGCCGAGATTGGTAATTTTGGTTATGGCAGTATTAATCTTCGAACCCGCAACATTTGCCTCCCTTGCCACATTTGTTGTCATTTAGTGCAGCTACATAATCCTTTGTGAGAGTAAGCAAACGTCGTCAGCGTAGTCCAGATGTTTGAGTTGAGATGTAAGAGTCCAACGAATTCCCTCCGTTTCCAGTAATAAAGCTGCGCGAAGTACGTCGCTAATCACCAACAAAAAAAGTATCGGCGATTGAATGCAACCTTGTCGTACCCCACTTGGGATCTCGAATTCCTCTGACAGCTTTTCTCTATGCAGCACATGACATTTAGAGCCATCATAGGTTGCTTTAATAATAGCTATTAGTTTATCGGGTATACCTCTCCTGCGCAAGGCGAGCCAGATAAACTGTCTATTGACACTGTCGAACGCCTTCTCAAAATCGATGAACAGCAGGTGCAGTGGTGACCGGAATTCAACGCACTGTTCAATAATGATCCGCAGGGTGTTTATGTGGTCTACACAGGAGGATCCAGTGCGGAAACCTGCTTGTTCGGCATCGAGTGTATCTTCCAGATGTTCCTTAATTCGCTCAAGTACTACTTTGGCTATTACTTTTGCAACTGCAGGAAGAACGCAAATGCCTCCCCAGTTTTCGCACTCCATAAGACTACCTTTTTTAGGGAGCTTGACAATCACTCACTTCTTCCACTCGTCGGGGAAACTTTCTGCCTCCCAAGCTCTCACTACAAGAGGATATAAAAGCTCTGTTGATGTCGTTGGAGCGGCGCGCAGAAGCTCTGCGGGTATACCATCTAGTCCTACCGACTTGTTTTTCTTTAGTGCATTGATCGCGGTAGCGATCTCATCTTTACTGGGAGTTAAGGTTCGAATTCGGGAAATTGTTACTTCCGGCAACTCCGTTAGATTTGGGTGCATATCGTTGGCGAATACACGGTTAAGGACCGTACAGAAATGCTCCTTCCACCGCTTGAGGATATCCTCATCTGAAACGAGTATGGCACCATCTAGGCCTTTCACCGGATGTTGGCTAGAGCGGTGACCACCTGTCAGCTCTTTGGTGATTCTGTAAACGGTTCTGGTATCAAACCTGCGTACTGCTTCCTCTGCTTCGGAGGCCAGGTTGTTAATATAATTACGTTTGTCACGTCTTACACTATGCTGCACTTCTCTCATTTTGCTTCGATACAGGGACTCTAGCTCGATCCTCGCTGCTGCTGTGGTATCTACAATACGAGCTTTAAGTAGCTTACGTTCTTCAATCCGCCTCCAGGTATCTTCGGTAAGCCACGTGCTTTGCCTTGCCTGGTTCTACCAACAATACTTGTAAAAACATTTTTCACAGCCTTCCAATGTTCTTGTATGGTTGTCGGCAATGAGCTGCTTATTGCTTCCACTCCTTGCGATAATGATCCTTTTATTGTTGCCGTACTTAGGGGATCTTTAGCCGGTCGATGTTGTACCAAGGCATTCGGATGATATTGTGATATTGCGGATTCTTTGAACTGATGCAGTATGTAACTGGACAGTAGCTACCATAAGGTGATGATCCCGTACCATACCTATGTCGGCTCCTCGTCTGTTTCGGACGTCTAAAAGACAGCTCCTAAAACGTCGGCTGATCGCCACATGGTCGATTTGGTTGGATGATGATTGCCTGTCAGTTGACACCCAGCTGACCTTGTTGCAGGTCTTATGCATGGTTCTTCCTATGACAAGGTGGTTGGTGTTGCAGAAATCAACATATCTTTCACCATTGTCATTTCGTTTGCCAAGGCCGTGCTGCCAAATCACATGTTTGAGTCCTTGATTATTGTTGCCTACCTTGGCATTCAAGTCCCCCATCACGATGACGATATCTCTGTTCGGCGTTGCGTTGAAAACAGCGCTTAGCTGATTGTAGAAGTTGTCTTTTTCAACCTTAGTCGAAGGATTCGTTGGGGCGTAACATTGTATAATCGTGACGCGCCTTACTCTAGTCCGAAATCTGGCCGATAAGATCCTATCACCATGTGGGTGCCAGGAAATTAGGCCTCTGCGTGCTGTTGGCGTTGCCAGCAGACCCACTCCATATTCACGGGGACTGCCGGAGCGTTTGCCGGAGTAGAGTAGCACAGTGTTACACGTTGGGGATTGGTACTCTCCCGCGTCGAACCATCTTACTTCACTCACTCCCAGTATGTCCAAATTATATCGAACGTTCCAGTTGAAGAAATCTGGCATTTTGAGGTCCTTCACTCCCTGAGTCAAGGAGCGTCCTCGCATTCCAGAAACCAATCTTAGTCCAGGTACAATAGCCAAAAGTCGTCATTATTTGATCATTTCATATCAGAGGTGTTGTGTCGGTTTCAGTAGCGGGCCTTTTTCAGTACAGCAGGGTGCTAATAACCCACGTTACCTACTGGCCTAAAACAAGTTTTGAGCAGTCGGTAGTTTTCCGATCAATCGCAATGCAATCATTTTTATTTTTATTTTTTTAGTTATACAATTTTCCGTGTATTTTCCGGTTTCGGTATTTTTATTCACAATTCACTTAAGATGTTAGTTTTAAAAGTTTCAAGTGAACTTTCCCGGAAGGAACATATTAATGGAATTTCAAAACGAGCGAGCTTCATAAGACGTTGTAACTTTTACTTCACCCCTTCTTAAGTTTTAAGATTACATAAATCTTATGTTAGATTTAGAATTTAGTTCATATGTGTGTGTGTGGTGGGGCTCCTATATCGCATTAGGTTAGGTTAGGTTCGGTGGCCACTATTGCACACTTAGACCGAAGTTCGGTCCATTGTGATATCACAGGATCAGAGCCTTTCCCCTTTTATCATAGAGCCCATTTCGTGCTCCTTGTAAATTTTAGGATGTCTCACACTTTGCAGTTTTCGACATCCGATAAGCTGTTTAGTGTACCATATCCCAGATATTTTAGTCTTCTGCTTGCAAGAGCCGGGCAAGTACACAGAAAATGGGATACTGTTTCCTCCTCCTCGGCGTCATAACAGCTTCTGCAGAAGTCATTGAACTCAAGGCCCATCTTTCTCGAATGCACTCCAAGAAGACAGTGCCCCGTTAAAATACCTATAGTCATTCTTATATGCCCTCTTCGTAGGGATATCAATGCTTTAGAGCGATTTAGGTCCAGCTTAGGCCAGACTTGCTTTGCAATAGTACATGTGTTGGTATGCAACCATCTCGCGTTTGTTAATTTTTCTGCCTCTTTCCGAAGCATTAGCTTGACCGTTGATAATGGTCTTCCTATGCCTGCCCTTTCCGGTAGCAGTTGGAGTTTTGTGCCATTTCTGGCTAATTCGTCTGCTTTACAATTCCCAACGATATCAGAGTGACTGGGGACCCATACTAAGCATATGTTAAAAAACTCACTCATCTCCTTGAGAGATGTGTGGCAGCTTATCGCTACCCCCGATGTCATCAAGACCGATTCCAGCGATTTTATTGCCGCCTGACTGTCTATGTAAATTATAATATCGGTTACCGATAATATATTATGTTTCAGCCAGGTCACCCCTTCCTCAATCGCTGTTACCTCAGCCTCATACACGCTGCAATGGTTCGGTAGTCAAACGGAAATGCTCACGCTAGGTTTGTCACAGTAGACTCCGGCACCGACCCTACCGTCGAGTTTGGAGCCGTCCGTGAAGAATTGATAGCAGCGGTTTCTTGTGGCCATCCATCTCTCCATTGATTCCTGGAGGGGTAAATGGCTCGGAAACCCTCCCTAAAGCATAACACTGGTTGTGTGTAATCTAAGTTCGCCAGTTCACCGTTTAGCGAGTTGTTTATCGTCGAGTGTCCCGTTTGAATAGGTTTCCAGTGACGTGTTGCTGACAGTCTCGCGGCCGTAAAGGCTGCTCTGTGCCTGTATATATCTAAAGGAGTCAGGAGTTCTAGGACGCGTGTTGGTGTTGTTTTAAGTGCTCCACTAATGTGAAGACAGGCTGCCCTTTGCACCTTCTCCAGAATTTTAACATAGGTGGATTTTCCAAGAGCCGGCCACCAAACGCTAACACCGTACATGAGTGTTGGTCTTACTACTGCAGTGTATAGCCAGTGTACTAGCTCTGGCTTTAATCCCCAGCTTTTCCCGATGGCGCTTCTACACGCATATAGAGCTTTAGTAGCTTTGTTAACTCTCTCTAAAATATTTGGTTTCCAGCTTAGCTTATTATCCAGGATTGTGCCCAGAAATTTCGCCCTATTGTTGAAAACTAGACTGGTCCCGTTTAGAGTTGGTGGAGTGACTATTGGCACTTTATATCTATTTGTAAAGAGGACCAGCTCTGTCTTGGACGGATTTACTCCTAGTCCGTCCATTCTACTGACCAGGTCTTCGCTGGAATGACTGTCACCATCGAGTGCAGTGGCAACCTCCCCTTGAAGGGACTGGTTGTTAACTGTGGCTTTATCCACAGTGGCCTTATTATTGACTTCATCCTTTCTGAATACTTTGAGGGTTAATGACCCGAAACCGAAATCTATAACCCCCTTGGTATCTGAAAGTGGTGCTAGGGACTTTCTGTTGATTAACATGGTTGTTAATCTGGAGTCGCCCTTAGCTTCTTCCTGCTTTAGAATCTTCCAGTTTTTGGTTGGAAGGTTTGGGTTACTGGCATGAATTATCTGCATAATTTCTTGCTCTGTCGGTTCAGTTGGAAGTCAGACGAGTGCTCTAGGCCTGTTCGGGCTCTCCTCCCTACTGACTGCTTCAAGCTTAGCGCCGGGCCACACCTCCCCAACCTCAGAGATAGCCCTCTTACAGAGAAATGCAGATCTCTGGTCTGAGCATGCAGTTAGTTTCACCCTGCCTTGAAACCATCCCGCATCTCTGCAGGACGGAGGGGGTACCGGGTTTACCTAAGGACTTTTAAAAACACCCGGTTAATAGCATTAGCCACTGACTTCCATCTATCCGAAGAGATGTTCCCTTCATCATGATTTCTGTCAATGACAGCAAGCACTAACGCATGTTCCCTTACTCCCGACTCATGCACTTTGGCTTTTTTACTACTCGCCACCTCCACCTCATCCAGGGACCTCTGCCTTTTCGGCACGCAGTCCCTTTCAGGGTTACCGACGTAGTTAATTTTTTTCTGGTAACAGCTCTTTTCTTTTTCTTTTAATTTTCTAATCATTCACTATTTTGTCCTAATTTTTTTTTTTTTTTTTTTTTTATAATTCGCGCACGCTTCAAGGGGTTCGCACCCTTATAATGCTCGGCTATATGCTTGGCACAGCGTGGGCGTTAAGGAAGAGGAGGAGAAAAGAGGAGATGTCTATGAGCTTGTGTTTTGAATGCCTGTGGATCATAGTGAGGTGGGAAGACAGAGCTTGGCAGAGCATTCCACATACGTACGTTGTACGGCTGAAGAACGAATCCCTGAACTTAACTGTACGTCCGAAGATGGGCTTGAGGGTAAACTGATGAGCATTTAGAGCGCCACGGGTATTGCGGTTGAATTCAAGGAGAGGTGGCATGCAGCTGGCTATTTCTCTTGAGCACCGCTGGTAGAAGAAGCGATAAAACAATGACAAGCAGGAAACCTTCCTGCGGTGTTCAAGGGAACCTATTGATTTCGCTATATTTTCGTCACCGATAAGTTTTATCGCGCGGTTTTGTATTCTATCTAGCTGATGCAAAATAGTCTTAGGCGCACGAGACCAGATATGGCAATTGTACTCAAGTTTTGGGCGAATAAAAGCCTTGTATATGGTAGCCAGATCAGAAGGAGTGAAATATTTCTTGCACCGGGCTAGAAAACCTAAACATTTCGCAGCGTTTTTGGCGACGGTAAATATGTGGTCATTCCAACGAAGCTTGTCGTTAACGCACATACCGAGAATTGCGAGATTTTCAGTTTCCTCGATGCAAGTGCCATTCATGGATAATGGCATGGGGTTAAGGATTCGCTTGGACGACA
Source organism: Nephrocerus scutellatus (assembly GCA_947095585.1). Classification (NCBI taxonomy): domain Eukaryota; kingdom Metazoa; phylum Arthropoda; class Insecta; order Diptera; family Pipunculidae; genus Nephrocerus; species Nephrocerus scutellatus. The sequence goes on along the minus strand of OX352763.1, from coordinate 88,193,213 downwards.
GGAGAAAGCATTGGGTTTTGGAAGCGTTAAATTCTACTCGATTGATTTCTCCCCATTGTATTATGCTGTCAAGGTCAGAATTTAACGAGCTTAACATACAAAGTTGTTTGAGTTCCACATCAGAGGTGGAGGGACGTTCCTCAAACTTATATGAGAAGCTGAGAGTGCTGTCGTCAGCGAAAGAGTGAATTGGATTAGAAGTCACATATAAGAGATCATTAATAAAAATGAGAAAGAGTGTCGGGGACAGAACAGAGCCCTGGGGAACGCCAGCATTTATGTGGTGTATTTCAGACTTGAAACCGTCTAAAACAACTTGAATTGAGCGGTCCAAAAGATAGCTTTTAATCCAATGAAGTAATTTATCATCAACACCATAAGCACGCATTTTACACAAAAGAGCTTGATGCCAAACTCTGTCAAATGCCTTCGAAATATCGAGTGCAACAGCTTTACTTTCACCAAAATGATGCAAAGATCGGTTCCACTGTTTGGTGAGATATACCATCAAATCACCAGTAGAACGTTGCCTACGAAATCCATACTGCCGGTCACTAAGGATTTCGTTGGTTTCAAGATATTTCTTAAGCTGATAATTGATCAGCGTTTCCATGACCTTGGAAAGAATGGATGTAAGTGCTATGCGTCGGTACGAAGAAGGAGACGACGGCTCGCCTTTTTTGGGTATTGGCTGGACAAATGCAGTTTTCCAACTTCTCGGGAAGAGTCCAGAAAAGTAGGATAGATGGAAAAGCTTACGCAATGGTAATGCCAGCTTGGAAGAACACCTTTTCAGAACTAGTGGAGAAATACCATCTGGCCCAGCGGATTTGTGAGTGTTGAGATCATTTAAAACTCTAGCAACTGCACGAGTACGAAAAAATATTTGTCCCATAGAGTGTTCAATATTTTGAGGTGCAGGAGGCGGCAATGCACAATCTGGAAGCGTAGAGCTAGCTGCGAAATGCGCCGCAAACAGATTTGCCTTGTCTATAGAGCTGACAACTGGAATGTCATTATAAATGAGCGTTGGAATCGACGACGAGGCTGTATTTTTGATTCTTTTCACGAAAGACCAAAAATTTTTACTACCTTTGGGACATTGTAGTATTTTTTGCCTTAATTTTCGGTCGTAGGCGAATTTGACTCGCCGAAGATGGGCATTGCAATCATTTCTTGCTCGTTTAAACTTTTTTCGGTTTTCCTCGGTAGGGTTTGCTTTGTAAAACCGAAAGCATACCTCTCTAATCCTAGAAGCCTCTTTACAGCTCAAGTCATACCATCCATCTTCCTTTGATTTGATAGATTTATTCCTGAAAGGGATACACTTTTTCATACCAATAAGAATGATGTTTGTGATTGCATCAGCGGCGGCATCCACGTTGCTATCATGAAAAAATAGCGACCAGTTAGTTCTCCCAAAGAAGTTGTTAAGGCCGTCCCAATTGGCTTTCTCGTAATGCCATACTATTTTTTTGGGAGTTTTTTCTCTAACTACGTGGTTTATTAACAAGAAATTAGCTGATACTACACAATGGTCTGACGAGCCTAGAGGCGATAATACATTTACGGAGTATTTCTCAGGACGAGAGGTAAGGAACAAGTCAAGGGTGTTAGCGGAATGAAGCGTTAAATTCTACTCGATTGATTTCTCCCCATTGTATTATGCTGTCAAGGTCAGAATTTAACGAGCTTAACATACAAAGTTGTTTGAGTTCCACATCAGAGGTGGAGGGACGTTCCTCAAACTTATATGAGAAGCTGAGAGTGCTGTCGTCAGCGAAAGAGTGAATTGGATTAGAAGTCACATATAAGAGATCATTAATAAAAATGAGAAAGAGTGTCGGGGACAGAACAGAGCCCTGGGGAACGCCAGCATTTATGTGGTGTATTTCAGACTTGAAACCGTCTAAAACAACTTGAATTGAGCGGTCCAAAAGATAGCTTTTAATCCAATGAAGTAATTTATCATCAACACCATAAGCACGCATTTTACACAAAAGAGCTTGATGCCAAACTCTGTCAAATGCCTTCGAAATATCGAGTGCAACAGCTTTACTTTCACCAAAATGATGCAAAGATCGGTTCCACTGTTTGGTGAGATATACCATCAAATCACCAGTAGAACGTTGCCCACGAAATCCATACTGCCGGTCACTAAGGATTTCGTTGGTTTCAAGATATTTCTTAAGCTGATAATTGATCAGCGTTTCCATGACCTTGGAAAGAATGGATGTAAGTGCTATGCGTAGGTACGAAGAAGGAGACGACGGCTCGCCTTTTTTGGGTATTGGCTGGACAAATGCAGTTTTCCAACTTCTCGGGAAGAGTCCAGAAAAGTAGGATAGATGGAAAAGCTTACGCAATGGTAATGCCAGCTTGGAAGAACACCTTTTCAGAACTAGTGGAGAAATACCATCTGGCCCAGCGGATTTGTGAGTGTTGAGATCATTTAAAACTCTAGCAACTGCACGAGTACGAAAAAATATCTGTCCCATAGAGTGTTCAATATATTGAGGTGCAGGAGGCGGCAATGCACAATCTGGAAGCGTAGAGCTAGCTGCGAAATGCGCCGCAAACAGATTTGCCTTGTCTATAGAGCTGACAACTGGAATGTCATTATAAATGAGCGTTGGAATCGACGACGAGGCTGTATTTTTGATTCTTTTCACGAAAGACCAAAAATTTTTACTACCTTTGGGACATTGTAGTATTTTTTGCCTTAATTTTCGGTCGTAGGCGAATTTGACTCGCCGAAGATGGGCATTGCAATCATTTCTTGCTCGTTTAAACTTTTTTCGGTTTTCCTCGGTAGGGTTTGCTTTGTAAAACCGAAAGCATACCTCTCTAATCCTAGAAGCCTCTTTACAGCTCAAGTCATACCATCCATCTTCCTTTGATTTGATAGATTTATTCCTGAAAGGGATAAACTTTTTCATACCAATAAGAATGATGTTTGTGATTGCATCAGCGGCGGCATCCACGTTGCTATCACGAAAAAATAGCGACCAGTTAGTTCTCCCAAAGAAGTTGTTAAGGCCGTCCCAATTGGCTTTCTCGTAATGCCATACTATTTTTTTGGGAGTTTTTTCTCTAACTACGTGGTTTATTAACAAGAAATTAGCTGATACTACACAATGGTCTGACGAGCCTAGAGGCGATAATATATTTACGGAGTATTTCTCAGGACGAGAGGTAAGGAACAAGTCAAGGGTGTTAGCGGAATGATATGCAATGTCAGGTATTCGGGTAGGCTCATTTACAAGCTGAGTACGGTGGTTAAACTCAGCAAATAACTCAACACACCTTCCTTCGGGTGTTATCTGGCCAGAATGGCGAAGCCACCCAGAATTGTGTACATTGAAATCGCCCGCAATAACGATTTCATGTTTTTTATTAATTCTTAAGATTGAATCAGTCAGTGCATCAAACTCACTCTGAGTTTCAGGTCTAATCAACCGTTTTTATATAGAACCGAACACTTCAAATCCACCTTTTATCTCAGAGTGACTTCAATGTGGAAACAGTTAGTGGACTACGTGTTTCCTGAATTTTTTAATCTACAGTCCTTCAAAATAGCCGTCAACAACTTCCTGAACGACGACCGAGGGATGATTAGAAGATTTTATTATTTAATTTGAAAAAAAATGTTATTGTTTGTATTATTTGTTTTATTTATAAAATTTGTAAAATTTCTTGGTCAAGGTTTTTTGTAGTTTTCCCTGACCATGATTCATTGATAAAAGTATTTGGACTCGTGTCGTTTTAGTTTCGTGTTCTTTTTTTCGTATTGCTTTTTCAATGAATCAGAGAGAATTCTGAGAAAATAAATTGAAACCGGCTACCATCGTGAGGAATGTGATATGTTGTAATTCTCATTCCTTCGAATTTTAAATTTTAATTTTAATAAAGGGCATAGCCCACCTTAATGCAGTGACGTAAGTAATTCAGGAACGTCTTACTTGGCAATGAGTCTATACAGGGTGTATCCGTTAAGTTGGAAAATCGTATGGGATGGGGGGTCTAATTTCACCCCCTGTGGTGTACGTAGAGTTTTAAAACAGAGATGCGTACTTTTGACCATACATCACTTTACACCCTGTAACTCTTGAACGCTTCTAGCTCCAAGGTCACTGTTGGTCTATTTTGATAGAAAATTAAACTTTTAAGCTCAAAAGAATGTAAATTTTTTTAAATTGTTAAAACCATTACCGATGTAAACGTCGTCAAAGTCAAAAAAGAAATGTTTTTTTTTTAAATTTTATTTTCAGACGCGATTATTTCGAAAAATGCTCCAAGATAATTTTTTTTTGACAAATGCCTATTGAATTTTCTACAACTTCACCTCATAATATTACTGCAATAGGTCAACAGCAACAGGACTAAAATTGAAAGTTTGTGAAATGATTGTAAACGTACTTTTGACCTTACATGAATTCACACCCTATAACTCTTGACCGCTTCCACATACAAGGTTACTATTAATCTTTTTTGAAAGAAAAGTACATTTTTAAGATCAAACAATGTACATTTTTTTAAATTATTTAAGCGATATGAAGGTCTTCAAAAATAAATTTTTTTTTTAAATTATATTCACAAACACGATTAATTCGAGAAATGCTATCGGATACATTTTTTTTGACAAATACATTGTTAAAGCCTATTTAATCTTCTAAAAATCCATGTCAAAATATTTGTGCATTCAGTCAAAAAGAACGATATAGTGCGGGTTGTGTTACTTCTATTACGTATAAGAAGAGTTGCATGACGTCTCAGTGTTCCCGTAGCAAGGATGCAACAAAATTACACGTGTAACGGATGCACCCTTGCCAGTTCACTCCAGTGCATAATCTGCTTCAACAGGACATAACCAAAAGGACCTAATTTTGTGAGTGGACACCATTTTTATGTGTCCATTTTCACCACCAATTTTATGTGTCCATTCGATGTTGTGAAATCGACTCACAAAATTAGGTCCTTCTTGGTAAGTCCTTTTGAAGCAGGTTTTGCACTGGAGTGAAGTGGTAAGGGTGCATCCACTGCCTGTGTAATTTTGTTGCACTGTTGCTGCAGGAAAACTAGGACGTCATGCAACTCTTTTTAAACGTAGTAGTAGTAACACAACCAGCCTTATCTCGCTCTTGTTGACCGAATGCGCAAATATTTTGCCATGTTTTTGTAGGAAATTCAACAGGCTTCAATACTTCATTTATCAAAAAAATTGAATCCAAGAGCATTTCTCGAAATAATCGTGTTGGTTTTTTACCAATTTTAAAAAATTTTGTTTTGAATTTGACGACCTTTATATCGGTATGGCTAAAAAAATTTAAGAATTTTCTTTTAAAAAAGACCAACAGTAAGCTTTTAGCTGGTAGCGTTTAAGAGTTATATGGAGTGAAGTCATGTAAGGTCAAAAGTACGTTTTCGTTTATTTTACAAACATTCATTTTTAACCCTACTCCCTGTTGACCGAATATACAAATACTGTGAGGAGGATTTATAGAAAATTGAATGGGCATGTGTCAAAAAAAATTTATCCGAGAGCGATTTTCGAAATATTCGCGTTTGAAAATAAAACTTAAAAAATGAAAAAACATTTTTAGATTTTGACGACGTTTATATCGGTAACGGTTTCAAGAATTTAAAAAAATGTTAATTAATTGATCTTATAAATTTAATTTTGTTTCAAAAATGACCAACAGTGAACTTGTAGCTAGAAGCATTCAGGAGTTACAGGGTGTGAAGTTATGTAAGGTCAAAAGTACGTCTCTTCGCATTTAAACGCAACGTACACCGCAGGGGTTGAAAATAGACCCCCCCCACTCCCATACGATTTTTTTCATTAAGTATTTGCCACCTTAACGGATACACTCTATATATATATATATATATATATATATATATATATATATATATATATATATATAAAAAGCATGGATTATGTGTTGTGTTGTGTGCTGTTCTGTTGTGAAGCTACATTAATTTGAAATTGGTTTATGTGGTAATAAGTGGCATTTCATGAAATAATGCTTCTCCCATATAAAAGCAGGTGTTATATAGCAAATATTTAGATTGGATATGGATTAATTTAATTTAATTCAATTTAACTTTTTGATAATCAAACGCATTTAGGGTGATCAATCGCGCGCGCGAATCTAAATATAAAATTGAGCGCACTGTATTTTTCAGTGTGTGCATAATTTACAAATCCGCCTTTTAAAAGGAAAAACTCCTCTCTAAATATAAATTAATTGATTAATTTTGATGTACCTTCAGTTTAAATTGGACCACAGCCATAAAAATGGCATGGCTGTGTAGACCTAATTTTCACCTTTCATTTGGTACCTATACTTAGGACACGCCCACTTTTACGAACACCCCTTTTGTAATTTTATGGAAAAATGGCTCTACTACTGGCAAGGATGGTTCGATTAGTCCCATTTTTCCATTGATACTTACCTATATTACCTTTCATTTGTTATCAATTAACCCCTAAAGCTCTTTCAAATAACTTAGCAAAACTTTGGATGCCCCTCCTACCTAAAGGGGGCATTTCCGGAAAACAAGATGGCGATTTCCGAAATCAGCTGAGTTGTGGCTTTCATGACAGGTGTGTCCGAAAGCCCAAATCTCGAAAACCGTATACTGGAGCTTAGCCAAAAGTTTTAACTATAGCTTTTAATTTGTAAGCAAGGAAATCTTTGTTTGCTGGAAGCTAATTCCTCACAGTTTTGACATTTAAAGACTTTTCACCTAATCACTCATGATGATGATGATAATTCTTGAGTAGGTGAGTTGAGAGATGTCTTGGGGAAAGAACGAACCGATTCGCAAACAGCTACATTTTTTGTAGCTGTCATTAAAATTGCACTCACTCAAAGAAAGAAAAAGAAAAGACACATCACACAGCTTGTATTCCCCATCTAGCCCAAAAGCTACTTTGCTTTGCATGGGATTTATGATTACCATATAAAGCTTTCGTCTTATCTATTTCTTCATCAATCGGTACTCATCCACATATACAGGAAGTTACTTAAACTTTAATTTTTTCAGTTGAAGAAAGAGCACACATTAACGTTATCGATATCTCCTGTATTAAATTTTATTTTTACCAGAAAGTGGTTTCTTCTGCTATAACCGATTGGCTATACGTTATAACATTTACACGTTCTAGGATTAACAGTCATAACTTGTTCGGATTGTTTTAAAACAATTACATAAAAAAGATTCAATACATGTGTCTGTTATTCAATAACTTTTATCTATTTTGATAACTTAATCAGGTTCGATGTGCATATGCAAACGCAATGAATTTACATAAATATTCCAAAAAACAAGATGCAACTGATCGATTAATTTCCATTTTAATTGTCTAGAAGTACAATTCTTGTGTAGTAGTGAAAAAGAAAGATTCTTACACATATAAATACCCAACTACCTACAGAAAACCCTTATAATTTCATACACAAACAAAATACAACAAGTGGCAATAATACTCGTGTAAAAGCATTTTTTTTTTGTTCCTACTGATTTCATAAATGAATAAATGATCCAACCGAAAAGAGTTACGAATGCAAGCATAACAGTGAAATTGGAAATTCTTGAATTAGTGATAGTGGTGTAGTCCTACAGTTTAAAAATGCGCCGGAATAAACGAAGGAAAGACACCATAAGACACAGTAAAGACATGAAGAAAATTTAAACTTTCCTCGATTTTCCTTGTCAGTTACGAACTATAAGCCATAGTTGACAAAAAGAATATATGTACATATATTGATTACTTCAATATATACATTACATTACATACAAGTGTTTCATTATTTGAATAGCCTGATAAAGAGTGCAAACAAACATTTATGGTGGTGCTCTTAGGTAACAAAAAATAGGACAGAGTAGTTACGAAATTTCGATAAAAACTAGGTCGTTGGCTTGTTTGCCGACACATCGCCAAAAAAAAATAACTCATAAATTATGGAAGCGTACAAAGCACATAGCATTTCAGTATATATTTTGTGGAAGTGTGGCTACTTACTGCACTCACAAGGTATGTTATAAAGTTTTAGTTGGAAATTAATTGTAATCATTTAACCATTGGAGTTTCATATTGTACACTACATACTTTGCTATGACTTATGAGGTTGTTTACAACATTTACGTTGTACATAATATTATGTTATAATTGCCCCGTAAGTAATCTTTATTTTTAAACTCTCTTTATTAACTTCGCGTTCTGTGTTTGTGACTTGTGGCCAAATCTTGTGATCAATATTAAATCCACTTCCTAAAGACCGATCTTATTTAAACTTTATTAGTGGGTATCTTTCTACAAATTTGGAAGTGATTGGTTTCCAGGGTTGACGGGCTTCCATATATTTTTTCAAAATTATCCCGATTTTATTCAAACTTTGAACACATGTTTATCTCCGATTTAAGAATTTATTTAAAATAATTTAATTTTATGGGTAAACTTTTTACAATAATCACCTAATTGTCTGTTTTCTAGTTGGGCCGATTCCATGGTTAAACACAGTCAATTTATTTACTGTAAAATATTTTTTGTATTAGTAAACATTTTTATATTTTTTCAATATTGATTATAATAATTAAGAGTTAACCGATGAAATAAAATAAAACGTTGCTATTTTGAAAATTTGCGTATCTGTCCACTTTTAAAATTGGACATATTTAATTAAAGATTTAATTTGTAAATTCTCTATATTAACTTCGCGTACCCGTGTGCTTGTTTGTTTGTTTCTTTGTTTTTTTGTTTGTTTATCGTGGAATCTTGCGATAAAGTTTCAACCCACTTCCCAAGGTCCGATTTTATTGAAACTTTGCACGCATGCATATCTCCGATGACAACACTTTCTATTAAAATTTGGGATCCTCGGGGTGGGGGGGGGCAAATATTTTACAAAAGATACCTGATTTTCTTCAAATTTTATATACATGTGTTTCTCCGATGGAATACACTTTTTGTAAAAAGTTTGGGGACACCGTGCCCCGGGTCGTGAGGCCCCATACAATTTTTTTTAAAATAAACCCGATTTTCTTCAAATAGGACCGAGTGGTTGCCTATATACATTTTATTAAAAATAGCCTGATTTTTTTCAAATTTTAAAAACATGGGTATCTCTGACGTACAAAACTTTTTGTAAAAATTTTGAAGTGAACGGGCACTGAGGCCCGAGAGGTGCCTACATATTTTTTTTAAAAATTAGGCCGATTTTCTTCACAGTTTAAACACATGTGTACCTCCGATTGACAAAACTTTTTGTACAATTTTTGGAGTGAACGGGCCATGAGACCCAGGGGGTGCCCATATCAATTTTTAAAAATATACCCGATTTTCTTCAAATACACATGTCTATCTCCGAACACCCCACAAATTTTAAGAGAAAGTGTTGTCTCCGGAAATACACATGTGTGCAAAATTTCAGTAAAATCGGGATTTTGGAAGTGGGTTAAAAATTTATCGTAAGATTCCACGACAGACAGACCGACAGACGTGCCACGGGCAAGCGAAGTTAATGTAGAGAATTTAATAAACAAAATGTGAGAAATGATTACATTTTTTGGGTTTTAAACATTTATTAATTATGTTTTAATACATTAATATGCCCGCCATTTTTTACATTAGCTCTATAAGAGAGTTTGCAATTAATTCATAAAGTTTTTTTTAATAATCCAGCGAAATCCCAGGCATCTCGATCTAGTTTCGATTAAGAGGTCTTTATCTTGAAATTGTCTACCGCATAAGTAAGTCTTCAAATTGACTTGATCAAAAAAACGAAATTTATATATAATTTTAGTTATGAAAACAATGAACACCAATAGAACTATGCATTTTTCAAAAGATTCTTTAGGTAATGGCTTTGTGAAAATATCCGCCAATTGATGACTCGAATCTATATATTCAAGTTTAAAAAGTCCTTCTGAAAAGCGATCCCGTATGAAGTGGTATTCGACATCTATGTGCTTCGTAGGTTAATGAAACTCGGGGTTTTTAATCAGACGTGTCAAAGTGCCATTGATTATCCAAGAAAAGCGTTGGTACTTGAATGTTGATGCACATATCTTGTAGTAACTGCTTGATCCAAAGAAGCTCCTTCACGGCTTCAGCAGCTGCAACGTACTCTGACTCCGTTGTGGAAAGCGCTACGCATATTTGCTGTTGAGAGCCCCAAGAAATAAGACTAGCACCAAAAAGAAAAACATGTCCGCTTGTCGATCGTCTAGTGTTACGATCACCAGCAAAATCAGCATCGCTAAAACAATCAAAATTATAAACAGATTCGGATTTAAAAACAATACCATAATCTTGTTTCCCGTTTATATATCGTATAATACGTTTGAGCGCCTTAAGATGATAAATGGTTGGCCTTTCCATAAATCGACTGAACCCACTGGTCTTGTACCTATCGCAAGGTACAGGAGACTGCCAACTGCTTCGCGAAAAGGAAATTTTTCCGAAATTTCTCCATCGCCTTCTAAGGTTTCGTACACAGATGGTTCCACAGGAGTTGATACAGGATAGCTTTCTTTCATACGAAATTTTTCTATAATTTTCTTTGCGAAATTCGACTGACTAACTCTGATTGTCCCATTAGCATCTTGATGAATTTCGAGACCCAGAAAATGTCGAACATTGAAAACGTTTACATCGAATTTCTGTTTAAGATGACTGATAAGCGATGAAATACTTAATGAACTCTTTGCTGCAATAATTCCATCATCGATGTAAATTGCTATTATAATATCTTCGGCCACAAAAACGCATGGATCAGCTTTCGACGGCATAAGATTGAACGATTTTAAAAATGTAGAGAACTTTTCGTTCCAGCATCGTGATGCTTGCTTAAGTCCATAAAGACTTTTGCGCAACTTGCAAACACGCCCGCTTTTGTCGTCGAAACCCTCTGGCTGCTCCATGTAAATTTCTTCCTGAAGCTGACCATTCAAAAACGCTGTTTTTATGTCGAATTGTTTTAATTTATAACCATTTAATGCAGCTAATCTAAGAACCATTCTAATAGAAACAAACTTTGCCACAGGACTGAATGTCTCCTGGTAATCTATTCCTTTTTCTTGTGAAAAGCCCCGTATTACTAGTCTGGCCTTGTATCGATCTTGTTCATTACTGCTAGAATCTTTAATTTTAAACACCCATTTGTTGTCTATAATTTTTCGATTACTATGTGGTTCAACTAGCTCCCATGTGTCATTTTTACACAAAGCCTCAATCTCAGATTTCATGGCTTCCTCCCACTTAATAGCATCGGTCGATTGCAACGCTTCATCGAAAGAACTTGGTTCTTGTAGAATTGCTGTCATTGACTGATGTCGCGTTTTTGTTGCATTTCGCAAACGATGTTTAATGTTTTCTTCTGTGTCGCTGAACGCATCACTATAATTTTCGTCGTTAAATTTCTGCGTTTTTAAATCTTTGTTGAATTCTTTACTATCTTTAGTTTCGAATGTAGATTCTTCTCCTTCATCCAGTTCAATTTCCGGAAAAATAGTTGCAATTTCACTAATAACGATCTTGCTTTTTCCAACTTTCCCTAAAAATCACATCTCGACTGATTTCTATTTTGTTCTTCGATAGTATCCAAACCCTATATCCTTTAACTCCTTCAAAGTATCCGACGAAAATTCCCTGTTGAGATTTTGCATCCCACTTTTGCCGTTTTTGCTTAGGAATGTGCGCAAAACAGTCTGAACCAAAAACTTTCCAATAATACTGATCAACATTTAAGTTTTTTTCACTCCATAATTCAAGCGATGTTTTTTGTATTTTTCTAATTTAGTTCTGTTTAAAATAAACGCTGCCATAGTAACTGCTTCTGCCCAAAGACCCACTGACAAATTTTGGCATATATCATTGTTCTAGCTGCTTCTACTAGAGTTCTCATTTCGCGTTCTGCCCTAGCATTCTGCTGAGGACAATACGGAACTGTTCTTTGATGGCAAATGCGATTTACTTGTAATAAATTCTTAATTTCATCCTTAACAAATTCAAGGCCATTATCACTTCTAATAGTCTTAACATCATAACCAGTTTCTGTTTTCACTTTGCATAGATATTGTTTCAAATAAAACGGAACTGACTGTTTGTCTTTTAAGAAATAGACGGTTCTATGACGCGAAAAATCGTCTTTGAGAAATAGAAAATATCTCGCTCTGCCAATGGATGACACTTGCATCGGACCACATAAATCCAAATGCACTGATTCACCTGGGAAACTTGCTTGTGATTTGCTTTGTTGGAATGGCCTTTTGTGGTGTTTACCGAAAATGCAAGATTCACAAAAGACATTTTTACTGTCGGAAAACGAAATATTTCTCTCATTTAAAAATTCGCGTACACTTGTTACGTTTTGATGAGCAAATCTTTCATGCCTAATGTTAATAGACTCACATTTTGCAGCTAAATTCGCAGTACCTACTGGTTGCATTTTAAACTATTTTTGCGCAATCTAAAATTTCGCACTTTGACTATCTGAAGCAAGTTCAAATCCTTTGTCTAGGACCGAAGTAGATGAGAATAAATTTATGTGAATGTCTGGCACATACAACACATCTTTTAAATATTTAGGTACCCATGCACTATTATTAAAGGAATAAATGTTGATGTTACCACGACCAACAGCTTTAATAAAATCACCATTACCGATGCGAATGTTCTGTGGTTGAGTAAATGCTTTGTATGTATCAAATAAATATTTGTTGTGAGTCATGTGGTCACTTGCGCCAGAATCGAGAAACCAGCAGTTTTCATTTTTTAATTCTTCTTTATTGACATTAGTTAGAGAGAGAGAGTGCAAACAAACGCATCACTCTGAGCACAACGAGTATTATAATTATTCGTTTTCTTTCGTGGAAAATCTTTTTTCCAGTGCCCACGTTGTTTACATAGAAAACACTTACCGCTTACTCTTGCATGTTGATTATGCGCTTGATGTGATGTATGATGTCCTTGTCTACCTACTTGACCACGGTAGTAATTCGGTGCACTTTTTGCAAGAAATGCGTTTTGACCTTCTGTTCCTTGCAAAGACATACGGGATTCTTCCATTATGAGACGATTTGTTAACTTTCCTAACGTTTTATCGACAACCGCTGTTGACTCCCATGCTGTGCAAAAATTATTATAACTGTCCGGTAGAGTCATTAATATTTTTGTCATTAGCATTGTCTCAGATACCGTTTCACCCAAATCTTTTAGTTGCTGTACTATGCCTTCAAGCTTCGAAATATGCGTTGCTATGTCGTCATTCGGATTTTTGCAAAATTCATAAAACCTTTGTTGCAGCATATGTATATTTGTTTGCGATTTTTGTTCAAACACTGATTGTAATTTTTGCCACATTGCATGTGATGTGGATCAGTTCATAATGTGAATTAATGGCTGCTGCCCAACACTTATTGCGATCATTTTCTGCGCCTTTCGATAAGATTTCTGCCATGCTATAATTTTAGAATCTGCATCTTGTTCCAAAGCCGATGGCAAGGGTTTTTGGCCATTGACAACATCGAACAAATCCATTGCATTCAGAATAATTTTGATCTGAAACTTACATACAGTCCATTGTTCTGCATTGACTAATTTTTCAATGCGCGTTAATTCACCTTCCATTTCGTCACAATTTTTTTCAAAAAACAAATTTTTAAACTATTTAAAGCACGACCGGAGTTCCTAATATCTTTATTCTGCAATCTGAAATATTATTGATATTTCCGCAAAAGCAATAAAAACTTCCTGTTCAGTTTTAGAAAAAATAAAATGGACACTCAGTTACACATAGTTACAAGAGACTGGGCCCATAACCTGTTGAAATTAAACGACTGCACAGCTCGGCTTCTAAATGCAAAGTAAAGAGTTTTATGCAGAAGAAGAGTATTTAGACAAGTGAGAGAGTATGTACAATTACATATATAATATATTATAGTGCGTAACTCTTCTTATATTAATGAACATTTTTAACATATGCATATGTGTGGGTATGTATGTACATACTTTAATTAAAAACATAGGACGTTTGTAAACCTTGCAGTACGTCGGTCGGTCTTTTACTTTTTGTCTTTGGCGAAATGTACAGGTAAGTATGTGTAAGTGACAACAAAATAATTAATTCTTTACAAGCTTAAACCTTTACTTTATTTTGCGGTTTAAGAGTTTGAACAGCGGTTGTGAATCTATATAACTTCTGACCCAATAAAGCATCCAGCAGCAGGGCCGATTGTGGTTATTAAAAGGAAAAGAAAATACCAAACATGAAATCATTCACATTTTGTAAAACTTGTTTGTGTGAACATTCATAAGTATTGCTTTTCGACTATGTAACTGACATCGATGTAAAAAAACACTTGATGTATAGTACCGATGCATCGAATTTAACCGATGTATTTTTAACGCTTCGATGCATTAGATGTATCGATGTTTTTCATTCGATATTTCAGATGGCTAAACCTAAATTAGGTTACCTTATATTACTTTGACATTGAGCTTTTGGCAACAGGCAATACCAGTCAGTTGTGGCTAATTCAATCTGACTCTGTCAGGCAACATTAACAACTGGCTAATACTTTTTATTTAGAGTTAAGTTTCATTTTTATTATGAGGCTATTTGTTGCTTTGTTTTTGTTGATAGTGAATATTTCCTACGATTTTATCTACCCTCGAAAGAATGTTTTATCCACAGTAGTGTGTTAACATAGAAAATACTTTTGTTATTTACTACAATCACAGTGACTACATATTCACAGAGTAATTTTGCATAGCGTTTAGCAGAAAACCCGGTTTTGGTCGTGTGAAAAATAGCGTACATTACTCGCAGAAAAATGCTCAACTCCACTTTCATCGCTCGTTATTATACTTTTTCACACGCCCATAGACGAAAGTGACTGTTTCATACACTATAACCTAGCTTTGGAAGTACCCTTTACACACTCTAGTTAATTTATCATATAAAATACTTTTGTTATTTACTGCAGTCACAGCAAAAACACATACACAGAGTAATTTTGCATTGCGCATAATCGTATTAGCAGAAAAACCGGTTTGATCGTATGAAAAATAGCGTACATTACTCGCAGAAAAGTGCTCATCCACTCCACTAAACTCCACTTTCCTTAGTCGTTATGTAATGGCAGCTACTCTACCATAAAAACCAAAAGGTTCTTTGTTCTTTCTCTTTGTTCATTTTCATATCATAATCATTCTTCATTGTTCTGCTCGTCTGTAAGTCCCACATAGCATTTTTAATTTTCAAAGTGTGACATGTGTCGCGTATCGCATTTGGCGCCTATGATAAGTAGAAGTGTTTTCACTTTCTTGTTTTAAAAGTCCTTTTTAACCACTTTTCGCACGACATAGAGGGCTGAACTTTTGTGTCTAGGTCCCAAATAGCTTTTTTTATATTCCGCGTGGGACATGTGTTTCTTTTCACATGCGGCGCGTGTGATGCGTGGAAAAAAGAAAATACTTTGAAATAATACAATGTAAAAATAAAAGTACGGTACGGCGTGTGTCGACCTATACTTTAAGTTTGTACTTTGTACCCGAAAAGTTTTTACATTTACTGTTTAATAAACTGTACAGAAATAATCAGATGTGTATATAGTAGATAATTTCTATCTCTCATGTCGAATTCAATTCGGCGATTCGTTCCAAGTTGTAGTCAAAGCCAAAAAGGTTTTTTCTTCTTCTATTTTTCCCGTTGTTATTTATCTTTTTTAAATTCTCTATATTAACTTCGCTTGTCCGTGGCACGTCCGGTTGTCAGTCAGTCGGTCGATCGGTCGGCAGTCGGTTGGTCGGTTTGTCGTGGAATCTTGCGATCAATTCTTAATCCACTTCTCAAAGCCCGATTTTATTGAAATTTTGCACACATGTGTATTTCCGGAGACAACACTTTTTTTTACAATATTGGGGCCCTCGGGTCCCGGGGTCGGGGGGCTGCCATACAAATATTTTACAAAATTTACCCGATGTTCTTCAAATTTTATACACATGTGTATCTCTGATGGAAATCACTTTTTTTAAAAATTTTAGAGACCCCATACAAATTTTTTTAAAAAATTAACCCGATTTTTTTAAAATTTTATATACATATGTATCTCCGATGGACAACATTTTTTGTAAAAAATTTGGTGACCCCGGGCCACGGGATCGGACGGCACCATTCATTTTTTTTTAAAAAACTACCGCATTTTCTTCAAATTTTATATACAGGTGTATCTCCGAATAGAATAGAATTAAGCTACTTGCTACATGAATTATCCGCTTTAGTTTCTTTTTTTTTTTTCATTATATCACAAACAACAAACGAATTACATACATTTTTTTTGGTTCTTAATTACAACATATAAAATCACCACTGTCTTAATTCTTATAGTTAAGAAAACTCGGTCTTTGCTCCATAGCACCGTACCGAAGACAAGAACAAAACAAACACTGATCATGATCACAAGGCCAATATGCTAACGCCTGCCTAGTGATCATTAACAGAGAACAAACTAGTAGAGCAAACAAAAAAACAACAACAATAAAAGAAACATAAACATATAAGAAAAAAAACAATAACAACACCACACAGAGAATATTATGCTTAATACGGCGCGCATGTACATCAAAGAATTATTACTGCACATACGCGCTGATGCCAAAAAAGTCGTCGTGTATAAAAGGAGGCAGCAGTCAGTCCTGATTCCCACTGTTTACTTGTTTGTTTTTTTGAGTCGAGAACTTCCTCCCACACCCGCGGTAAGGACTTCACTGACCCAAGCATATTCCGTTATTTTGCTTATAACGAAGTTTAGCTTTTTTTTTTTTTTTTTTACAACTCGAGAATTTCCCCTGACCCACGGTAAGGGATTCTCTGGCTTAAGTCGTATTTCTCTTTAGGAGTAGAGGTGATGCCTCTCAACGGAATTACTTTGGTTTAGCCCCGTACACATACGTTTAGCTTCTTTACAAGCCGAGAATTTCCTCCGACCCCCGGTAAGGGATTCTCTGGCTTAAATTATATTTCTCTCTAGGGGTAGAGGTGACGCCTCTCCACAGAATTACATTGGTTTAGCCGCGTACACATACGTTTAGCTTCTTTACAAGCCGAGAATTTCCCCCGACCCACGTTAAGGGATTCTCTGGCTTAAATCATATTTCTCTTTAGGGGTAGGAGGCCGCCTCTTCACAAGTTACTTTGGTTTAGCCGCGTACACATACGTTTAGCTTCTTTACAAGCCGAGAATTTCCCCCAACCCACGTTAAGGGATTCTCTGGCTTAAATCATATTTCTCTTAAGGGGTAGGAGGCCGCCTCTTCACAAGTTACTTTGGTTTAGCCGCGTACACATACGTTTAGCTTCTTTACAAGCCGAGAATTTCCCCCGACCCACGGTAAGGGATTCTCTTGCTTAAATCATATTTCTCTCTAGGGGTAGAGATGACGCCTCTCCACAGAATTACATTGGTTTAGCCGCGTACACATACGTTTAGCTTTTTTACAAGTCGAGAATTTCCCCCGACCCACGGTAAGGGATTCTCTGGCTTAAGTCGTATTTCTCTTTAGGGGTAAACGAATTGCGCCAGAAAGAAAGCGCAGTTAACATAGGCAGGCCCCCCTCCCCGTCTATTCCCCTAATCAAAACTTCACGGGAAAACGCTACAGGGTTACGACGACCGTAGGTATTAAGGTGGTGATTAAAAATTTAAATAAAAGTATTGTGTATTCTAATTTAAATAAAGTATCGTAGATTAAATAGTTACAAATTATAAAAATTATAAATTAGATTAAAACAAAAGGAAAACAAAAAAATCAAAGGAAAGATTTTTTTTTCTGTAACGGAACCTTGGACGACTACTGAGCATTACCCCGGCAGTAGATAACGTCGTTACAGTGGCGCCCGAGCAGGGACTATATCATCAGAGAAAACCATACGCATCACCAGAGAAAGCAAACCAACCTTATCAACAACGTTACCACTATCGCCACCCCAGAACACCGATAATCACGACAAAGAAAGCATATCTCAACACAGAGGAACACCGGTTACCACTACTGCTACGCTGCCAAAATGAAGACCACCTGGATTTATTCTCTGCGCAAAGAGGAACTAGTCTCAAACGCCGAGGTAGAAGAACGACTACTTACGCTAGAAACCCTACACACAAGGAGTACTTCGCCCGCACCCCCAGCAATAACCATCACGGCAGCTGGAAAACTGCCCGACAAGGGCACAACCACATCACTGCCAGTACGGCTGCCCCTGTGACGACATACCCAATTATTGGACCCTCATACCCTGCCGTCATCGACCAAGTCAGAAAAGGGTCGGTGAAGCTCGATGGGGTCCACGACCCACTGGCCTTTGTGGAGCGCATCGAAGAATTATCGGAAGTTTACGGCCTCTGCAAAGATTTTTTACCCAGAACTATGCCCGAATCACTCAAAGACAAAGCTCTTATCTGGTATCGCAACAACAATAGTTCTTAGCAGAGATGGAAATCATTCAGAAGCGATTTCCTGAAGTTCTTCCTTCCACCGTGATTTTTTGAACGCCTAGATGACGACATTCGCCAGCAATTGCTACGCCAAAGCGAGGTGTTCAAGGACTTCGTGAAACTTGATGCGCCATGCTCAGTACTCGGAGGAACAAAAACTCGAGCGGATCTTCCGAAACAGCCGTGAGGAGTATCAGCTATACATCAGACTTCCTAGACCTAGGAAAACTACTGAGTTTGGCGGAAGATTTCGAGTGCCTAAACTGCGGTCGCAGAAGCAATGAACCTCAACTCCAGCCCAGAAGCAACGAACCCCCATTCCAACGTAAAAATGCAAAAAGCAAAAGGATACGTCAACCTACACACCGCATGTAGACGTTGTAGCCAACCCGGACACTTCACCCATGAATGCCGCAACCCCAGAGTATTTTTCTGCTGGGATTGTGGAACGATAGGCCCTAGAACCATCGAATGCTGCCGCCAAGCCTCGGGAAATGCCAACGGGTTCCAGCGAGACCAAAAGATGGTGGGACCCAAACAAAACACACCCCACAAATCATTGGAGTTATAGAGGAAGAAAGTGATCGCATAGCGGCCACTATAGATATGGGAGGAGAGTCAGTAGTAGTAACAATTGACACTGGTGCAACGAGGAGCTTTATCAGCAAAGCTTATGCACACAAGGTACGACATGCAGGACATACAACACATACAAAGGCATCAGTTCGAATGGCAAATGGGACCAAGAGACTGGTAAAACAAGCATTCGAGACGAAGATCCACTTCGGAAACAGTAGTTGTGCGATAAAACTGCTCATACTCCCCGAAGCCATCGATAAAGTCATCCTAGGCCTGGACTTCCTCAACCATATGCGAGCGCAAGCCAACTCTCGGCCAACAAAAAGCACCCACAAAACCAGAAGAACCCCAGGTACGCACGGTACAAAACGAAGCTCCAGCCGACGATGACAACCGAATAAAATCCTTCCTAGAATTGGACCTGAAGAAATTTGAAACCTTGCACAGGGTTTCACACATCACCGCCCATCGGATTGTGATGCAGGATCAACGACGAAATTAATGACCTACTCCAGAAGGGCTGTATTGAGCCATCAAATAGCCCATATAGTGCGCCAATCTGTCTGGCCAAAAAGAAAAACGGGACTAGGAGACTCTGGACCGCCTCAGGAATGCCAAGTATATTAGCAGTTTGGATCTCAAAAACGGCTACTGGCAAATCCCCATGGAAAATAATATCAAGAAGTATACCGTATTTACAGTTCCAGGGCGCGGACTCTTCCAGTGGCGGGTTATGCCTTTCGCCCTACATTCGGCCCCGCAACCATTCAGCGAGCTCTGGACCAAGTCATCGGCCCCGAGATGGAACCCCATGCTTTTGCCTACCTCGACGATATCGTGGTGACCGAAGAAAACGTGGAAGAACATATGAGACACCTAAAGGAGGTACTACATCGACTACACAAAGCCAACCTGAAAATCAACGCGGGAAAATGCAAATTGATCCAGAAGGAAATCAAATATTTGGGTGATGTGGTTAGCGAGCAAGGGATTCACACAGACCCAGACAAAATCGCCGCCATCCAAGAATTCCGACCACCCACCACGTTGCGAGAACTCCGTCGCTGCCTGGGTATTGCGTCATGGTACAGAAGATTTGTCCAAGAGTTCGCCAAAGTCGTTCAACCTCTTACCAGCCTCTTAAAAAATGGGAAGCATTGGAGATGGACTGAAGCACAACAATCAGCGTTTGATCAACTGAAGGATCGCCTCACCAAAGCACCTGTTCTAGACTGTCCTGACTTTGCAAGAAGGTTCACCCTGCAGACTGACGCCAGCGACTACGGATTAGGGGTGGTCCTCACACAAGACATCGACGGCCAAGAGAAGGTATTGCCTACGCCAGCCGCCACCTGAACCCAGCAGAGCGCAATTATTCCCCTACAGAGAAAGAAGGCCTGGCCATCGTGTGGGGCATTCGCAAGATGCGACGATACTTAGAAGGATACCACTTCACCATCGTCACTGATCACTTAGCACTGAAATGGCTAAACTCGATTGAAAGCCCATCAGGACGAATCGCTCGTTGGGCCCTAGAACTACAACAGTACACCTATGATATTCAGTACCGCCTAGGTAAATTGAATGTGGTTGCCAACGCTCTCTCCCGACAACCAAGAAAGACTACGAGCAACGCTGATGGACAAAACAAAGACGGAAGTATGCAATTGGTGGCAAAAGAAGACAGCAAAGGTCCAGGATAAACCTGAAAAATTCCCGGATTTCATAACAGAAAATGACGAGCTCTATCGGAACATACCGAGACACGCGGTAGACTAAGATTTTTCTCCTTGGAAACTGTGCGTCCCAAAATTTCAACGATTTCGAGTCCTAAAAGAAATTGGCATGTATCGGGATATAAGCCGATACGTACATCACTGCGAATCCTACCAAAAATTCAAACCTAGCCAGCAGAAACCAGCCGGTACGATGTTAACGCAAATAGCAAAAAAACCATGGAGCATCATATGTGCGGACTTCATCGGACCACTCCCTAGGTCAACACACGGAAACACAGTAATGCTAGTACTGTTTGACAAATTTTCAAAATGGGTAGAGATCGTACCCCTCCGAAAGGCCCCGGCAGAAGCACTCCGGCGAGCATTTCACGAAAGGATCCTCGCCTAATATGGTGTACCCAAGATTCTGGTCACCGACAATGGGGTGCAGTTCACGAGCCATTTGTTCCGCAAGTATCTACAGCAGCTGGGGGTAAAGCACCAACTTACCGCCCCCTACACACCACAGGAGAACCCCACAGAACGAACGAACAGTACCATCAAAACCATGGTAGCCCAATTCGTAGGAGAACAGCATAAAAGATGGGACGAGTTCCTCCCCGAGATTTCTGTAGCACTAAACCCAAGCGTGGCAGAATCAAGAGGTTTCTCCCCCGCTTTTCTTGTCCAAGGCCGGGAACCCCGGCTACGAGAACTCTGTTTGACGAAAAGATAACAGGAACCGGGAGCATCGAGCAGTCACCACAAGACAAAACGTACGATTACAATAAATTTTCCAGTTAGTGCGTGAAAGACTCGAACAAGCGGCACAAGACCAGTCCAGATACTATAATCTCCGTAGAATACCATGGAAGCACCCGGTTGGGCAAGCCGTGCTCATAGGACAGCATCACTTGTCTAAGGCTGCTGAAAACTTCGCCGCAAAGCTAACCCCCAGGTACGATGGCCCCTACGAAGTCGCCGGGTTCATATCCGCTGTGATCGTTAAGGTCCGCCAACACGGGAGTCTTAGAGACCGTACCGCGCACATTAGTGATCTTAAAATCTTCAACCCTGAAACTACCACCCTGCAAGAAAGTACTACTACAACCAAGTCACAGCCAAGCTCCCCACCGGCTCCCAAAAAGGCGACCAACGCCAAAAGGACCCTCTAAATCTCGGGGTCCCGACCCGGATCCACTACCAGACAGGAAAACCCATATGCCACAAGAAGAACACAGATACCAACCCAAGCACCCACCCCAACCCAAGGGTGCCGTATCGAAGGATCCAAGAACCGAAGGCGGGACAGGACCAATGGAGTCTCTTGGCCTAGTGCCCCAATGGCCATGCATCCAAAAAAAATGACCTCAACCATGACCCAGCGGCCACAACAAAAAAATTCAAAAATTTTCATACACATAACTTTTCATAACTAGAAATAAAAAAATTTCTATTTTCTAGATTTAATTTTGCATCACCAGCACATGATATAAATAGAACGACAAAACACAAGAAGTGATCAGTGGTCGACACCCATCCACACTGACAGGAACGATGGAGGAAAAATTCAAGAAATCCAAACAAAATTTTAGATATAAGATAGTGATGTTGAGCCAACTAAAGAAAATACCACCGGTAGTGAACAACCAGACGGAGGTGGAATGTAACCCGAAAACAGGGGTGATCCGAGTCAAGAGGCCTACAAACGCCGATCTCAGCAAAACGACACAAAAGCACCAAAAGCATTGTACTGTCCAGCGACGAGGGAGATTACACGGTTCCAGAAGATTTCCTATGCCAAATTCCCCGGTGGGCAGGAGGCATCAACATCACCATCAAAGACTACCAACGAATCGGAAGTGTACGGTTCCTCAACGACCGGCTTATCGAATTCTATCTCAAATGGATGGAGGGAAATAAAATATCAGAAGCAAGGCAAAAGGAGGTGCATATCTTCAATACCTTCTTCCTGAAAAAATTAATCAGCATCCAGATACGAGAAGCCGAGACGCAAGAGGAGTTGGAAGGCCGACGATATGCTGCCATTTGCAGGTGAACCAGGGGAAAGGACATCACTACTAAAACCTACCTCGTAATCCCAGGTCATCAAAGCGAACACTGGTTCCTGATCGTGGTAAGGTTGAACCTAGATGACCACTCAGACGGGCCACATGTAGACGTTCTCACTCTCGACTCGCTCCCACGTCCAGCAACCAACTACGCCTGCGAGGTCATTCAGGCGTACCTAAACTCGGAGGAACAAGCAAGAGGAACGGACAACGCCCAAAGAGAAGATTTACGCTCGAAAACCTACCGGAACGAAAGGTACTAGCCCCACGCCAAAGCAACACGACCGACTGTGGTTTGTTTGTCCTCCACTACGCGGAATACATCCTCCAAGATCCCTCTCGGGTCATTGAAACAACGGCAGGACCCCAAATATGGTTCAACGTAAAGGAAGTCGGACATAAACGGCAGAAACTGGCCGCCCTGATAGCAAGTTTCATCGATATATCCAGGCAGGACCAAATACCCCGTATCTGATTCCAAATCCCAAACATCGCCCAGGCACTACCGAACAGAGGGCCGCCCAGACCCCCCAAGAAGTAAACAAGCGCCTCACAAAAGCTCCAGGGGAACGTTTCTTCTCGGAGAGTAGCAGCAGCAATAGCGATGGTAGCAGCAGCGATAGCGATAGCAGTAGCAGTAAAAGCAGCAGCAGTAGTGGTGATACCAGCAACAACGACATCAACAGCGGGACCAATAACAACAGCGGCAGGAAAGTAGACGCAAATCTCACAACAATAACGACAATCACCGTAGCAGCGGCGTCCATACCAACCAACGAAATCGGAAGCCTCAACAACACCAACGAACCACAAACCCCCAGGAGACCCATCAAAGGACATAGTCAATCCTGAAAATTGGCCACTGAAATTGCGGCAACAAGTACAGAAGGCCCAACGCACCCGCAAAAACAACCAACAAACAATTTTTTACACGATGTAAATGGAAAATGCTACCGAGTACAGATCAACCGCTCAGGACAGGTCCAAGTCTCCATTTCCCCGAAAGTATGAGGGGGTTTTGCTACGTCCACGTCCAATATGTAGTCACGTTCATGTCCTCGTCCAACACAAAACAAATAAAACATATTCAACATTTAATAAGCACTTACCCCACTTTTCCTGACAGTTGCCTTCGACGCCGACGTCGACGCCGCTTCTACACAACTCACGCGTGTACGTTTGAAAAACAAAAGGAAAAACAAAAAGCAGAAGGCGCGTCGTTAGGATATTAAATTTCACTTACCTGTTGATTTGGGTGGCGGGTTATGATATTCTAGATTTTTATCGAGACAAGACTTTATCGTTAGTCTGTCATTTGCTAAAGCAAAAGAAGACTTCTATTCGGCCTAGGGCACTTGCTGTAACTAAAATTGGTACTTTGCCGTTTGTCTAATGCAACCATTTCATGTCCAGAATTGCGGCTATCTAGGGTATGAAGAGTTACTGCATTTATCATAGATTGTACGTAAATTCCTCACTATCTCACTTTTAATAATTGTTTTAAACAATTAATAGTTTTATGACACACACTTGTAAAACAAAAATAAACTTATCAACTAAAAGATATCAAAAAAAAAAAGAACAATAGTTGATCACTGTCAGTTTGTCAGTTGATATGTTCTTGTTGACATAAATCAGCTGCTCAGAATTGACTGGAATAATTGGAATGGCATAGGTTGGGGAAGCATAGGGATTTTAAATAATTATCTTATTGGAAATTGGTTTGAGTGTTTGATGTGTGTATGTTAATAATTGTTTAAGTGTTGTATGATCGTTATTCATGTTTAATGTTTAGTAGTAATTGTGATTTTTAGTTTTAAAAAAAGGACAGAAATAAGATGTAGCCTACGCGCTATTTAAATACGGACAAAAAGAGGAATACAAAGAACAGAATAACACTTGACGAATTAATTATTTTCTAGAACGTTCGACTACGAAAAACGGGTTGTGGTAGTCGGTCAATGAGGGAGGTAGGCAGTCGAAAATTAGCAATCAAAAAGGGCAGTTGAAAATTTATCATCGACAAGGATAGTCTACTCGAGAATTAAATTCGACATAGTTTTGCTAAGAAAACTTTTTTTGCATTAAGAAAAAGAAATTTTAAATTTCAAAGTTTTTTTAGCAAAATTTTGTTAGAAAAGTTTTCTTATTAACGAAAAGGAAATTTTAATTCCAGAGATTTTTTTTGCGGAAATAATAAGTGTATAGTAGAGTGCGTAAAATCATTTTTTTTAAAAGGCTGCACGTAGAGAATCGCCATATCCCATTGCAAAACTAAAGATTTTCAAATTTTAAAAAGTTTTACTGGAGAAAACAGCACAATTTAAATAAAAAAAAACGAGTACGCAAAAATCAGTTTAAACAAGCAGCGTATAGAAACCCGCATTTTATTCGGAAATCCTAACATAAAATTCCTAAAATCTTTCCTT
Source organism: Nephrocerus scutellatus (assembly GCA_947095585.1). Classification (NCBI taxonomy): domain Eukaryota; kingdom Metazoa; phylum Arthropoda; class Insecta; order Diptera; family Pipunculidae; genus Nephrocerus; species Nephrocerus scutellatus. The sequence goes on along the minus strand of OX352763.1, from coordinate 88,167,908 downwards.
TGAAACAATTCATTTAAAGTGAAAAAGTAGAATCTAAAAGTACGAGTGCACAAAACCAATTTTAGAAAGTGTTGTGTACAATTGTAGTGGCGATATTTTTGCGCAGCACCCTATTTCTTGGGCCTGAGACAGAATCGCATGCCAACGATTGAGCACAAAAAAATTGCGATGTATGGAATGTTTTTGGTTGCATACCGTTTGTCACTAAAAATTCCAGTGCAGGAAATGTGCCGCAAAAACATGCGAGGTGCACATACTTTGCTGACAAACCGGTTTGCAACCCAACATTCCATTGTCAATATATGTGTCGGCATAATGTACGATCTCAATAGGGGATACACACACATACATAGGCTAGCATCACTTAACAACGAAGCTGTTGACTGAGACATGAAGAACCGAAAAGTCAGTCGAATTCACAACTCGCCTAGGTCGGTCGCCTTTTGTCTTCAGACGAAAAAAAAAAGTTTTGCTCGACTGATCCGTAGCTTTTAAAAGATGGCTGTAAACTTATTCTTAAAAGAAGACTTCGAGTCAAATAAACTCGAATGCTGCTGCTAAGTGATTCCAAAGAAGGCCGTCTGACTTCTTATTTTTACAGCATTTCATATATTTTTAATACTTTCGCAACGATTGTAAATTGAAAAGTTGTCTTCCTGGAATAGTCGTTTTAACATTTGGCTATACATGTTCGTCGAACCTATAAAAGGAACTGAAACCATTTAAGGGCCGGAGCTATTCTTCATCTTCGCAAACAACACGTGGACGGTATCAATAAAGAAAAAAAAAGTTTAATGTCCTCCGTTCTGAATCATTAAAAAAAAGAAAATGGCTAAAAATGTGCAGCATTGTGAAATATTTTTTTTGTGAATAAGTTCACTATTCATTGGATGAACAATTGAGTGCATATTTGTAATAGAGGGACAGAGCAGAAATCCTTAGTACCGGATACCGTTGTTAATATTCGTGGCTGTGTGTAATGTAGTTGTGTGCGTGAAGACGCGAGAAAAGAAAATGGCCAACGCCTACCCCACGCTAGTCGACTCAAGTCTTACTGCTCCGAAAAAAATAAAGCTATGTAAAGATCTACAAATCCAACTAGCATTAGTGCGTTTACTAGATAAATTGAAGCCCGAGAGCGCCTAAGTTCAATTTCGGCCTAATATTAATCGAACTGAACTTGTTACGACATTTTAATCGTTCGTGTGAGACGCCAGCCCAGAAATATGGCCGAAGCTTGACCCATAGCATCGTCATCAAAGTCCGCCGGGGATCCTGCACATAGACGCTGAGTTGCATCAGATTCGTTTTTTTTGGTTATGGTTCCTTATTTACGACAGTGTCATAAAGAAAAAAAAAGAAAATAAAAGGACCTTCCCTGGTTCGTTTGAAAACGTTAGGGTTTTGTGTAGTGACTAAACGAGAGAGAGGCAGAGGGAAAGAGTAAGGTTAGAAGACAGGATCTTTCCTTTCAATGACCCTTTGGGCCAAATCCCATCATTTACATTAACCCCCGTTTGCTTCAGAAGCCGTCGTCGTCGTCAGCGCTGTCGAGGAGGATGGTGGTTGGATTCAGGGGTAAGTGGATTTTAGTACCTTTTTTTTTCTCAACCGGACATGGTTACCATCACCTGGGTTCCTTTTTTTGTCCATCTCTGTAATTTGTTCATACTTGTCCTTCAACAATTACCCCTTTCCTCTATCACTCAACCCGAACTCGTTCAAAAGTACATTTAAAATAAAACCTACTTTAAAAAACTAAGATAACAAAATATGGTACTGTTTTATACTTTAGTATCATACCTACTTTTTTGCGTATACCTAAATTACATTTAAAATAAAACCTGCTTTTAAAACTAAGATAACAAAATATGATACTGTTTTATACTTTAGTATCATACCTACTTTTTTGCGTATACCTAAATTACATTTAAAATAAAACCTGCTTTTAAAACTAAGATAACAAAATATGATACTGTTTTATACTTTAGTATCATACCTACTTTTTTGCGTATACCTAAATTACATTTAAAATAAAACCTACTTTTAAAACTAAGATAACAAAATATGATACTGTTTTATACTTTAGTATCATACCTACTTTTTTGCGTATACCTAAATTACATTTAAAATAAAACCTGCTTTTAAAACTAAGATAACAAAATATGATACTGTTTTATACTTTAGTATCATACCTACTTTTTTGCGTATACCTAAATTACATTTAAAATAAAACCTACTTAAAAAAAAACTAAGATAACAAAATATGATACTGTTTTATACTTTAGTATCATACCTACTTTTTTGCATATACCTAAATTACATTTAAAATAAAACATACTTTAAAAACTAAGATAACAAAATATGATACTGTTTTATACTTTAGTATCATACCTACTTTTTTGCGCATACCAAAAATACGATTAAAACTAAAACATGCCTTAAATATATAAAAAAAAAAAAACAAAAGATTATTACTACCTTACTACTTTTATTATCATACTATATAAAACATACCTTAAAACTAGAAAAAAAAAACAAAAGATTATTACTACTTTAATACTTTTATTAATATGCTATATATAAAACATACCTTAAAACTAGGATAAAAAAACAAAAGATTATTACTACATTACTACTTTTATTATCATACTATATAAAACATACCTTAAAACTAGGATAAAAAAAACAAAAGATTATTACTACTTTACTACTTTTATTAGCATACTATACCTTGTTGCCTATATCGAAAACAAATCATACCTTAAAACTAGGAAAATAAAATACTATACCTATTAAATATATAAAATAACGATACGCCTAAATAAATTCTAAGGAATAAAGTGCCCTCTCTTGTTTATACTGGTCGAAAAGAGGTGGTGTTTTTTTTTGGTTATGTAAGCAGAACCAAACAAATTCCATCGATGGGCCTCCGCGTTTCACTTGCCGGGTAGGCGGCACCCAGGAGCAGGGTCCGATGACGGGCGGAGCAGATTTTCCTGTTCTCTCCCTCCCTCCTTTCCGTGCACGTATTTTTTTTATGGTGAAGAAAGAAGTGCAAGAATCCACCCATTTCGGCGAGCTAAGCCTGAGCAATCAGCAAGACGTGCACCCCCGCATCTCTCCATCCACTGCAGGACTTTAGCGATTTGACCATCCGATCGCAATAATAAGTCATAAACTTGTTACACAAAAAAATTCATTACATAAATGGCGCCCAACGTGGGGCTCGAGAAGATCGGACTTGTCTCTGACTTCTTGGGTTCCACACACAATTTCCGTAGAAACCTGAAGATGGTTCAGGCTTTTGTCTGGATTCTTTCTTCTTCCCCCCTTCTTTCCCCCCTTCTTTTTTCTCCAATTTTAAGTGGAAAATAGTTTAATTAAAAACAGTTCCCTGAATGGGACTGCTTACTTTTGTACCTCCAGCGTGATGGATTGCGCAAGCTCATCCGGAAATGCAAGAGAACTGGTGCTCGACTGCCGGTTTCTTGACCGTTGATACTTGTGCAGTCGAATTTTTTTTTCATTCTTTGGACAGTCTTCCATCTGCCCAGAAATGTTTCTCGCTGAAACTAATTTGTTCCTTCCTAATTTTGCTTATCCAATTGAAAAGTTCGTGACATTGTTCTTCTCGGAACTGCAGGAGTTTAGCATGCGACTGACTTCCTGACCAGAAGTAAATCGGTTCTTCTTTAAATTTCCTTACTTTTAGCGTCTGTCTCACTTCCTAACCGGGAGCGGAGCAGTTCTTCTTGGAATTGCAGTAGGATTAGAAACAGGCTAACTTAATGATAAGGGGATGACCAAAATTGGAATTCATTAAAACTTCAATCTCTACTATTTCTTTCGTCTGTTTGATAAATAGATTTCTAGTTCTCGATCTAGCGAGGGTGTTCATTGGCCAGGGTAACCATCTTCAAGCTGGATTGCTAACCAGATAGTGACTCGATTCCCTTCGGAACTGCAGTAGTTTAGCTTAGGGCTAGCTGTTGACTAGAAGTGAATCAGTTCTTCTTGGAATTGTAGAAAGTTTTAGCGGGGTTGACCTGGCTAATCGGTTAAACACCCTATGGTTCGATAGTCGGAAACAATTAAATTAATTTTTTTTAATTCTTTTCCCTATGAGAGGCACCCAGAGTGCACTCTCGCTCCCTTTCATCGGCGTGCTCCTGATGTGTTACTTGGAATTGAGGAGGACCCCGAAGGAAATTTGAAAGTTATATATCTGGTACTTTGTCTTAGAGCTTAGCACCTAATTGGTACTTTTAAGATTGTATAGTTAAGATTTAGTATGATTATTCAAAACCTATTAATTAGAAATAAGGTGTTAATATCGATTTGTCTTAGAGATTTTAACAATTTCGTCTTGTTGTAGTAGTACTAAAGTTCAGTACCAGCTCTAGTCATAAATTTATGAGTGATTTTTTTTTGAGAGAAAAAAAAGGCGCACTGAAACTTTGTTCAGTTGCTGTTGTTGCTGGATAGCCGGCTTTAAACAGTTCAATTTTTTTTATTATTACTGATTCAAAAGCATACGACGTTTTTTTTGTACCTCGATGCTTAGTAACAATTATCGAATTTTATGAATAATCTTTTAAAAGCATACGACGTTTCTTCGTATATCTACACTTGAATAGCAATTGTCTCATTGAATTCTCAACCCAATCGAATAGTCATTCAAATACATACGACTATTCCTATTATCATTGTATCTTGCTAAATTGAATTTTTTCCCTGATTCGATCGATTTGTCCACTATCAGTATGGCTGTAAGGCGTAGCTTGGACGGTCCAAGAATACCAACTTGCCTGGTGAACTTCTCGTCTCTGAGTCTCGAATTCGTACGTTGTGTCAGATAGAGATCAATGGTAGCGCAGAAAGTGTGATCACCACATGCAATCTCACGTTTCATAAATACTGCCTCGCTGAAGTACTAAAAAGTTCTGAGTTCTGTCCGCAGTGCAATCTGCCATGCTCGTTGAATTCTCTGCGTCCGTGGGTTATCTCACATCGTTCAGGAGTCGTTAGTGATAACGAAATATCTAAAGACACGAGTTCATATAACACGCGTTTAAGATCTCAAAGGAAACCTCCTGTACGACTTCAGCAAGGGGCACAAAAGGAGAAGCCAGTGGGAAACCTACTTTCAGATGAATGCTCTGTGCAGAATCCCGAAGCCGTAATCAATTCTGATAACCGTTCTAGGCTCTCGCTTCCTGGTAAACCTAGTCAGAACCGCCGTGAGTCTAATCTCGTTATGACAATTCATCGCGTGGTAAGTGATTCGATTGGTCAGATCCAAGAGAACATGCTGCAACAAATGTCACAAAATCTTTCGCAGTTGATTGAGTCCAATGTGGAACGATGCGTTAGCAATTTAAGATTGCAGGAGACTGAACCGATAGCTCCAGTATCACCCGCAAATACGCCGAACGTAGAGAATATACATTGGCCGTGTGATATGCCTTTTGAACAAAGAGAGCCGCATGCCTCAGATTCCCCTCCAATTCGCCATTATCAACTAAACGTTACCACTGTGATGAAAGTGGCTAACATTATTTCGAGTTGGCGCCTTCAATTTGATGGTTCGTCCGAAGGATTAGCCGTTGATAATTTCATTTATCAAGTCCATTCGTTAACACGGCAAAGCCTGGACGGAAATTTTGCGTTACTTTGCAGAAATGCACATGTCTTGTTTAAAGGTAGAGCCAGCGAATGGTATTGGAGATTTTACCGATCCCAACCGTATTTTGCGTGGGATGACTTGGTCGATCGGTTGCGGCAACAGTACAAAGATAGTCGAACCGATTACGATATTCGCGAAGCTATTCGTTGTCGAAAGCAAAGAGGTAAAGAGTGCTTTGATGATTTCTATGAGTCGATTGCCCGATTAACCGACCGGCTACGATCACCAATCGCTGAATCCGATTTGGTGGAAATCCTGATAAGAAATCTCCGACCGGACGTACGACACGAGATGCTCCATTTGGACCTGTCATCCTCGCTGCGCAAAGCTGTTCAAAGACGAGAGCGATTTTTGAATGAGGTATTTCGTCATTTTCCACCGGTAAGACCGACGTATCCGCGACGTCAAGTTGCTGAGTTGTTCCCGGATGGTGTAAAAGTCAATGATACCTTTTCCACTCCTTCAAGTTCGAGGCCGACTTGGCCTAGTAGAGTAGAAATTTGTGCACTTTCCAAGGTAGTTTGTTGGAACTGCCATACCGAGGGTCACAGTTTTGACGTGTGTCTTGAGCCGCGCCAAATCTTCTGCTATGGTTGTGGTGCACCGAATACCTACAAACCGAACTGTAGGCGTTGTACCCAACAGGGAAACGTGCCGAGGGGTGTGAACAAACCCACCAGTTCACACCCTCGTCATTAGTAAGCCCCCCCCCCCAAAGTTGGACGAAACTGGTAAGCAGGAACTTGTAACACCCAAGGTGCGCCTTATGCGAAAAGAACAACCAGACCTGGACGACGATACATCGAAGGTTGAGACCAAGCGAAATTTATATCCACTCACACCGTATCACCTTCGCGTTAAGGAATATAAGGTAGCACGAGAAAAATTTTTCACTGTGTCGATTCGATCGTAAAAACCAAACCTAGTAGATCCTCCAACAGGATAAAACATTTTTGGAAAGGGGTTCGAAAAAGTCGTAAATTGCTGATAAGCACTATCTTTGTACAACCTAATGATGTTCGACCATACGCTTCTGTAAAATTGCTGGGCAAGGAGATTTTAGGACTGTTGGACAGCGGTGCGTCCATTAGTTGTATCGGTGGATCTCTGGCCACGGAAGTACTCGATAGCGACGTTAAGTTGAAACGTTGCACATCTCCCATCAAAACAGCTGATGGTATCTCTCAAAATGTTTTTGGTTACGTTGATGCCGGCTTTGAATTTCGTGGAACGATGCAGCGACTTTGATTGTATGTCGGTCCTTCACTTTCGCAAAACCTATACCTAGGTATAGATTTTTGGAAGTCATTTAAAATAGCCCTGAGATCGTGTCGGAAATTACCGAAGCCAACGTAGTTAATGACGTTGGGAACAGCCACGATTTATCCAGCTTCCAAGCAGAAAGATTGACAGCCGTAAAGAAGTTATTCCCGTCATTTGAAGATGAAGGCCTTGGCAAGACTTCATTGGTGGAACACGTCATCGATACAGGCAATTCCAAAGCTATTAAACAACGTCACTATCCCGTCTCGCCAGCCATTAAGAAACTAATTTTTGGGGAACTAGACCATATGCTAGCGCTAGGAATAATAGAGGAATCGCAAAGTTCCTGGAGCTCTCCAGTGGTCCTGGTCCGCAAGCCAGGAAAAGTTCGACTGTGCCTTGACTCCCGAAAGCTGAACGCCGTTACTGTTACTGATGCCTACCCGCTCCCGCATATACAGGGAATATTGAGTAGGATACCACGTGCCGAGTTTATTTCAAGTCTCGATCTAAAGGATGCCTTCTGGCAGATCCCCCTAGAGGCGACTTCTCGAGAAAAAAACCGCCTTTTCAGTGCCGAATCGTCCATTGTACCATTTCAAAGTTATGCCTTTTGGATTTTGTAACGCACCTCAAACTATGTGCCGCTTAATGGACAAGGTCATTCTTGCGGAGTTACACGGAAAAGTTTTCGTCTACCTTGACGATTTGTTAGTCATTACTGAAGACTTCGACTCTCATGTAGAAATTCTTCGGAAGGTTGCGGGACACATCCGACGCGCTGGGTTAACCCGGAAGTGCCAATCGCTTACTGGTCGCAGAAGCTTAATAAGGCACAACGCAATTACAGCGTTACAGAACAAGAGTGTCTTGCTGCCGTGCTTAGCATCAAGCATTTCCGACCGTTTGTTGAAGGACTCGAGTTTACTGTCATAACAGACCATGCTTCGTTACAATGGCTCATGCGTCAAACAGATCTTAGCGGAAGATTGGGTGGATGGGCTTTAAAGCTGCAAGGCTTCCAATTTGCAATTCGGCATCGGAAAGGCACTGAGAACAAAGTTTCAGACGCCTTATCCAGAGTTTTTGAAGATGAGGTAGCAGCCTTAGAGATTCTGCCACCAGAAATCGATCTGTCCTCCCTAGAATTCTCCTCGGTGGAATATGAACAATTGAAACAACAGGTTAACGAAAATCGCAATCGACTTCCTGACTTAAAGGTCATCGATCGATATCTATATAAACGCACCGAGTTCTATAGCGGAGATGAAGTACAAGAACAGTCTGCGTGGAAACTTTGGGTTCCCAAAGGTCTCACTTCTCAAGTGGTACAACAAGCACACGATTCGGTAACGTCCTCGCATGGTGGAATTAACAAAACCTTTCAACGGATCAAATGTAATTTCTATTGGCCACGCATGTTTGCCCAAGTGCGAGACTACGTTCTGAACTGTGAAGTCTGTAAAACTTCCAAGCACCCAAACGTTTCGTTAAAACCGCTTATGGGTCGTCAGAATGCTTCAACAAGAACTTTCCAACGCCTCTACAAGGACCTTATAGGGCCATTTCTGAGATCGAAGTCCAGACACATTGGATTAATGATTGTGTTAGATCATTTCACCAAGTTTCATTTTTTATTACCGCTAAAAAACTTGTGGCGAAACCCATCAGTGAATACTTGCGAGACTACATTTTTCCTACATTTGGAGTGCCTGAGACAATTGTCACCGACAACGGGGTACAATTTAAAAGCACAATCTTCAATCAACTCTTAACCACGTATGGCATTGATCATGTATATACGGCACTTTATTCGCCCCAGGCGAATGCCTCTGAGCGCGTTAATAGATCGATTATTGCTGCTATTCGTTTTCAGCCTTCTCGTTGACTTAAGGACGCACTTTAAAGCCTGTTTTGCAGTGGCGATATTTTTGCGCAGCACCCTATTTCTTGGGCCTGAGACAGAATCACATGCCAACGATTGAGCACAAAAAAATTGCGATGCATGGAATGTTTTTGGTTGCATACCGTTTGTCACTAAAAATTCCAGTGCAGGAAATGTGCCGCAAAAACATGCGAGGTGCACATACTTTGGTGACAAACCGGTTTGCAACCCAACATTCCATTGTCAAAATATGTGTCGGCATAATGTACGATCTCAATAGGGGATACACACACATACATAGGCTAGCATCACTTAACAACGAAGCTGTTGACTGAGACATGAAGAACCGAAAAGTCAGTCGAATTCACAACTCGCCTAGGTCGGTCGCCTTTTGTCTTCAGACGAAAAAAAAAAGTTTTGCTCGACTGATCCGTAGCTTTTAAAAGATGGCTGTAAACTTATTCTTAAAAGAAGACTTCGAGTCAAATAAACTCGAATGCTGCTGCTAAGTGATTCCAAAGAAGGCCGTCTGACTTCTTATTTTTACAGCATTTCATATATTTTTAATACTTTCGCAACGATTGTAAATTGAAAAGTTGTCTTCTTGGAATAGTCGTTTTAACATTTGGCTATACATGTTCGTCGAACCTATAAAAGGAACTGAAACCATTTAAGGGCCGGAGCTATTCTTTATCTTCGCAAACAACACGTGGACGGTATCAATAAAGAAAAAAAAAGTTTAATGTCCTCCGTTCTGAATCATTAAAAAAAAGAAAATGGCTAAAAATGTGCAGCATTGTGAAATATTTTTTTTGTGAATAAGTTCACTATTCATTGGATGAACAATTGAGTGCATATTTGTAATAGAGGGACAGAGCAGAAATCCTTAGTACCGGATACCGTTGTTAATATTCGTGGCTGTGTGTAATGTAGTTGTGTGCGTGAAGACGCGAGAAAAGAAAATGGCCAACGCCTACTCCACGCTAGTCGACTCAAGTCTTACTGCTCCGAAAAAAATAAAGCTATGTAAAGATCTACAAATCCAACTAGCATTAGTGCGTTTACTAGATAAATTGAAGCCCGAGAGCGCCTAAGTTCAATTTCGGCCTAATATTAATCGAACTGAACTTGAAAATTTGATACCCTCAGTTACGACATTTTAATCGTTCGTGTGAGACGCCAGCCCAGAAATATGGCCGAAGCTTGACCCATAGCATCGTCATCGAAGTCCGCCGGGGATCCTGCACAGAGACGCTGAGTTGCATCATATTCGTTTTTTTTGGTTATGGTTCCTTATTTACGACAGTGTCATAAAGAAAAAAAAAAGAAAATAAAAGGACCTTCCCTGGTTCGTTTGAAAACGTTAGGGTTTTGTGTAGTGACTAAACGAGAGAGAGGCAGAGGGAAAGAGTAAGGTTAGAAGACAGGATCTTTCCTTTCAATGACCCTTTGGGCCAAATCCCATCATTTACATTAACCCCCGTTTGTTTCAGAAGCCGTCGTCGTCGTCAGCGCTGTCGAGGAGGATGGTGGTTGGATTCAGGGGTAAGTGGATTTTAGTATCTTTTTTTTTTCTCAACCGGACATGGTTACCATCACCTGGGTTCCTTTTTTTGTCCATCTCTGGAATTTGTTCATACTTGTCCTTAAACAATTACCCCTTTCCTCTATCACTCAACCCGAACTCGTTCAAAAGTACATTTAAAATAAAACCTACTTTAAAAAACTAAGATAACAAAATATGATACTGTTTTATACTTTAGTATCATACCTACTTTTTTGCGTATACCTAAATTACATTTAAAATAAAACCTGATTTTAAAACTAAGATAACAAAATATGATACTGTTTTATACTTTAGTATCATACCTACTTTTTTGCGTATACCTAAATTACATTTAAAATAAAACCTGCTTTTAAAACTAAGGATTCCATGACATTTTCTAGAAAAACATTTGCTAGAAAAACATTTTCTCGAAAAACGTTTGCTCGAAAACATTTTTTCGAAAAACATTTGCTCGAACGTAATTTTTTGGTAAAATAAATAACCGAAAATTTTTAAAAAAAACTCACGTTTCGCGAACAAAAATTACTCGCGATAGTTTTTCTTCTTCTTTATGTCCTGTATCCCCTTATGGGTCCTAGGGCCTCTACTACGCCTACGCGCCATCGCGTGCGGTTCCTGGCAATGAGCTTCAGCTCTCTCCAACTCTTCCCCAATTGCCGTGCCTCCTCCTCAACTGTTCTGCGCCATGTATTTCTCGGACGACCCGTTCTTCTACCATCCTGAGATAACGGGTTCCATTGCATTGCGTAGTTTGCTATGGAACTGTCGCCTTTTCGGAGTGTATGACCAATCCACTGCCACTTCCGTCGTTGGATGGTTGTGCCTATTGGTTCCTGACCCGTTCTCTGGTAAAGATGTTCGTTAGAGATACGGTTAGGCCAGAAAACCCTTAAGATGTTCCGTAGGCACCTATTAACAAATGTTTGTAATCTTTTTGTGATAGTAGCGGTCACCTTCCAAGTGCTGCACCCATACAACAGCACAGATTCAACATTTGAGCGGAACAGTCGCAGCTTGGTATTTAAGCTGATCGCATTGCTTCGCCATATCATGGACATCATTCCAAACACCGATTTTGCTTTGCCGATTCGGTTGGCAATGTCCTGTTCGGTTCCACCTTCGGTCGAGACAATACTCCCAAGATATTGGAAACTCTCTACTCTCTCTACCGGCTGTCCAGTAATGTTAACATGAGTAACTGAGTTAGTGCCGAGGTTGATGATTTTGGTTTTGGCAGTATTAATCTTCAAACCCGCAACATTTGCCTCCCTCTCCACATTTGTTGTCATTTGGTGCAGCTCCATAATTCTATGTGAGAGTAAACAAACGTCGTCAGCGTAATCCAGATGTTTGAGTTGAGATGTAAGAGTCCAACGAATTCCTCCGTTTCCAGTAGATAAAGCTGCGCGAAGTACATCGCTAATCACCAACAAAAAAAGTATCGGCGATAGAATGCAACCTTGTCGTACCCCACTTAGGATCTCGAATTCCTCTGACAGCTTTCCTCTATGCAGCACATGACATTTAGAGCCATCATAGGTTGCTTTAATAATAGCTATTAGTTTATCGGGTATACCTCTCCTGCGCAAGGCGAGCCAGATAAACTGTCTGTTGACACTGTCAAACGCCTTCTCAAAATCGATGAACAGCAGGTGCAGTGGTGACCGGAATTCAACGCACTGTTCAATAATGATCCGCAGGGTATTGATGTGGTCTACACAGGAGGATCCAGTGCGGAAACCTGCTTGTTCGGCATCGAGTGTATCTTCCAGATGTTCCTAAATACGTTCAAGTACTACTTTGGCTATTACTTTTGCAACTGCAGGGAGAACGCAAATGCCTCTCCAGTTTTCGCACTCCATAAGACTACCTTTTTTAGAGAGCTTGACAATCATTCCCTTCTTCCACTCTTCGGGGAAACTTTCTACCTCCCAAGCTCTCTCTACAAGAGGATATAAAAGCTCTGCTGATGTCGTTGGAGCTGCACGCAGAAGCTCTGCGGGTATACCATCTAGTCCTACCGACTTGTTGTTCTTTAGTGCGTTAATCGCGGTAGCGATCTCGTCTTTACTTGGAGTTGAGGTGCGAATTCGGGAAATTGTTACTTCCGGCATTTCCGCTTGATTTAGGTGCATATCGTTAGCAAATACACGGTTAAGGACCGTAGAGAAATGCTCCTTCCATCGCTTGAGCTGATCCTCATCTGAAACGAGTACGGTAACATCTAGGCCTTTCACCGGATGTTGGCTAGAGCGGTGACCACCTGTCAGCTCTTTGGTGATTCTGTAAACGGTTCTGCTATCGCACCGGCTCGCTGCTTCCTCTGCTTCTGGGGCCAGGTTGTTAATATAGTTACGCTTGTCACGTCTTACACTACGCTGCACTTCTCTCATTTTTCTTCGATACATGGACTCTAGCTCGCTCCTCGCTGCTGCTGGGATATCTACAATACGAGCTTTAAGTAGTTTACGTTCTTCAATCCGCCTCCAGGTATCTTCGGTAAGCCACGTGCTGTGCCTTGCCTGGCTTCTACCAACAATACTTTCCGCTCCAGATGTGAAAACATTTTTCACAGCCTTCCAATGTTCCTGGATGGTTGTCGGCAGTGAGCTGCTGATTGCTTCCACTCCTTGCGATAAATGATCCCTTAATTGTTGGCGTACTGAGGGGATCTTTAGCCGGTCGATGTTATACCTAGGCATTCGGATGATATTGCGGATTCTATGAACTGATGCAGTACGTAACTGGACAGTAGCTACCATAAGGTGATGATCACGTACCATACCCATGTCGGCTCCTCGTCTGTTTCGGACGTCTAACAGACAGCTCCTAAAACGTCTGCTGATCGCCACATGGTCGATTTGGTTGGATGATGATTGCCTGTCAGTTGACACCCAGCTGATTTTGTGGCAAGTCTTATGCTCAAACATGGTGCCTCCTATAACAAGGTTGTTGGTGTTGCAGAAATCAACAAATCTTTCACCATTGTCATTTCGTTCGCCGAGGCCGTGCTTCCCAATCACATGCTTGAGTCCTTCATTGTCGTTGCCAACCTTGGCATTCAAATCCCCCATCACGATGACGATATCTCCGTTCGGCGTTGCGTTGAATACAGCGTTTAGTTGATTGTAGAAGTTGTCCTTTTCATCCTTATTCGAGGGATTCGTTGGGGCGTAGCACTGTATGATCGTGACGCGCCGTACTCTAGTCCGAAATCTGGCCGATATGATCCTATCACTATGCGGGTGCCAGGAAATTAGGCCTCTACGTGCTGTTGGCGTTAGCAGTAGACCCACTCCAGATTCACGAGTACTGCCGGAGGGTTTGCCAGAGTAGAGTAGCACAGTGTTACACGTTGGGGATTGGTACTCTCCCGCGTCGAACCATCTTACTTCACTCACTCCCAGTATGTCCAAATTATATCGAAGAAACTCACGTTCCAGTTGAAGAAATCTGGCATTATGAGGTCCTTCACTCCCAGAGTCAAGGAGCGTCCTCACATTCCAGAAACCAATCTTAGTCCGGGTACAATAGCCAAAAGTCGTCATTATTCGATCATTACTTATCCGAGGCGTTGTGTCAGTTTCAGTAGCGGGTATTTTTCGGTACCGCAGGTTGCTAGCCCACGTTACCTAGACTAGAAACGCTAGACCGTTCGCACTTGCAGTTTTAGCCTACATGTATAAGGATTTATACACATAGTTGCCCGGGGACCACCACGAGGAGGTAGAGCAAGCACTACATCACGAACTTGATTGTTACGCTACTGGCCCAAACCAAGTTTTGAGCAGTCAGTAGTTTCCCGATCAATCGCAATGCAGATCCCCGATAGTTTTTAGAAGGATGAAAACATAGACTATTTAGTTTTAGAGAAAATGTTTTTCTAGCAAATGTTTTTCGAACAAATGTCGTTTTATACATTTTCTAGCAAATGTTCTTCGAGCAAATATTTTTCGAGAAAATGTTTTTCTAGCAAATGTTTTTCGAGTAAGTGTCTGGGTACCAAAACTAAGATAACAAAATATGATACTGTTTTATACTTTAGTATCATACCTACTTTTTTGCGTATACCTAAATTACATTTAAAATAAAACCTGCTTTTAAAACTAAGATAAAAAAATATGATACTGTTTTATACTTTAGTATCATATCTACTTTTTTGCGTATACCTAAATTACATTTAAAAGAAACCCTACTTTTAAAACTAAGATAACAAAATATGATACTGCTTTATACCTTAGTATCATACCTCCTTTTTTGCGTATACCTAAATTACGTTTAAAATAAAACCTACTTTTAAAACTAAGATAACAAAATATGATACTGTTTTATACTTTAGTATCATACCTACTTTTTTGCGTATACCTAAATTAAATTTAAAATAAAACCTACTTAAAAAAAAACTAAGATAACAAAATATGATACTGTTTTATACTTTAGTATCATACCTACTTTTTTGCGTATACCTAAATTACATTTAAAATAAAACCTACTTTTAAAACTAAGATAACAAATTATGATACTGTTTTATACTTTAGTATCATACCTACTTTTTTGGGTATACCTAAATTACATTTAAAATAAAACCTGCTTTTAAAACTAAGATAACAAAATATGATACTGTTTTATACTTTAGTATCATACCTACTTTTTCGCGTATACCTAAATTACATTTAAAATAAAACCTACTTAAAAAAAAACTAAGATAACAAAATATGATACTGTTTTATACTTTAGTATCATATCTACTTTTTTGCGTATACCTAAATTACATTTAAAATAAAACATACTTTAAAAACTAAGATAACAAAATATGATACTGTTTTATACTTTAGTATCATACCTACTTTTTTGCGCATACCAAAAATACGATTAAAACTAAAACATGCCTTAAATATATAAAAAAAAAAACAAGATTTTTACTACCTTACTACTTTTATTATCATACTATATAAAACATACCTTAAAACTAAAAAAAAAACAAAAGATTATTACTACTTTAATACTTTTATTATCATGCTATATAAAATATAGCTTAAAACTAGGATAAAAAAACAAAAGATTATTACTACTTTTATTATCATACTATATAAAACATACCTTAAAACTAGGAAAAAAAAACAAAAGATTATTACTACTTTACTACTTTTATTATCATACTATACCTCGTTGCCTATATCGAAAACAAATCATACCTTAAAACTAGGATAACAAAATACTATACCTATTAAATATATAAAATAACGATACGCCTAAATAAATTCTAATGAATAAAGTGCCCTCTCTTGTTTATACTGGTCGAAAAGAGGTGGTGTTTTTTTTTTGTTATGTAAGCAGAACCAAACAAATTCCATCGATGGGCCTCCGCGTTTCACTTGCCGGGTAGGCGGCACCCAGAAGCAGGGTCCGATGACGGGCGGAGCATATTTTCCTGTTCTCTCCCTCCCTCCTTTCCGTGCACGTATTTTTTTTTATGGTGAAGAAAGAAGTGCAAGAATCCACCCAATTCGGCGAGCTAAGCCTGAGCAATCAGCAAGACGTGCACCCCGCATCTCTCCATCCACTGCAGGACTTTAGCGATTTCACCATCCGATCGCAATAATAAGTCATAAACTTGTTACACAAAAAAATTCATTACACAATCAAACAAAATTAAACCCAAAAGGCTTAAATCCCAAAACTTTGCAAAGTCGTGTTAGTGCGCAAGACTGTTTAAAAGGGTGATATATCGCCACAGTTCTTCGAAAATAATTCACGATAGTGAAAAGGTGCGAACGCACTTTAAAGTGCAGAAATCATTGAATCCTCAGCATATCAAGGACAAGAACCGTCGAGTTATAAAAATAAACTTGATTGAATATATCACTCAAGCAGAGTTCTACATTCAGAAAGGAAAAAGAGGGAAATCTTCTCGAACCGCGGATTGAGTTTTTTTATTCATGAAATTGAGTTTTTTTTTAATTTTAAAAGTTTTTACCTTTTTTTGAGTTTTACTTAATTTAAAATTGAGTTTACCTCTTTGTGAGTTTTTTTATTGAATTTAATTTAAACTTTAGTTTCTTTACTCTTTGAGTTTTTCTATTCGATTTAATTTAATATTGAATCCTTTTGGAGTTTTAGTGAATTTCTTTTTGAAATATATTTATTGTAAACTGCGTTTAGTAGTTAGCAATAAATTTCCACAGTGTTACAACAGGTGATTCAACGACATCATGCCGGCAGGATCTCTTTGAAAAACACTCAAGTCCATTTACATATACCTTTTTATATAGAGCCGTTGGCTACTAAGAGCAGTACTAAATAATTGATTATTCGTTTTTTTTTTTTTTTTAAATTTTGAGTTTTTATTAAATTTCCTTTTTCAATTTATGGCAATTTAATTGTACTAACAATAATTTGGTTTATCCTTTTTTTTATAATTACAAATGAATTATAAATTCTTTGAAAATACATATATTTTTTTACATTTCAATTGGATTTTAAAATATATTCATATACTTTTATTATTAAACATATATCCATTATATTTTAATTTGAATTTTTACATACGTTATTCTAATTTGAAGTTTTTTTTTGAATAAAAAGTAACAAATGTATTTGAAAATTGAAAAGATAAATAGTTGAGTTCTTATTGCCGTTGCCCATTGGGTGGGAGGCATAATTCCTTGTTGCTTTATATTTTTTTTAGTGGCCCTCACCATGAGTGAGTAGATCAAGTTGGCTGTAGGTGTGTGGCTGGGACTCGTGATCCCACGATGATTTCTCTCAGCGCTTTTCAGATGACGACGTGACGGACCGTGGACGACTGGACGAAGTCGACCTTTCCTTAATGATTTTGTGAGGCTTCGGTACTGGTGCAATCAAGTCATTCCTTTTAGATTTAATTAGCTATTAAAAAAAAAAAGAAAATTTCCTAAAAGAAATCAAATTTTCTTTTGTTAATTTTAATGTAATTTTAACGTAGAATAATATAGTTGTAAGTGTTAGAATGTAAAAACAAAGGAATGACCTAGATGCACCGAGACTGAGGGACGGTATCCTTTATTCCCTCCTTTACCCAGCCCCTTTTGAGTCGCGACGTCCTTGCCAGTGGCAGAACCCCTAGTGGGACCTCACTCCATAACAGTTTGACGACAAAATTTCCAGGTACTAGAAAATTTCCATCAAAAAATAAATAAATATATAATACACATGAAAAAGACTCTGAACTATATATATTATTTACGTATACTAACATAGAATTAAGCCGACATGCTACATGAATTATCCGAACCACAAACCCCCAGGAGACCCATCAAAGGGCATAGTCAATCCCGAAAATTGGCCACTGAAATTGCGGCAACAAGTACAGAAGGCCCAACGCACCCGCAAAAACAACCAACAAACAATTTTTTACACGATGTAAATGGAAAATACTACCGAGTACAGATCAACCGCTCAGGACAGGTCCAAGTCTCCATTTCCCCGAAAGTATGAGGGGGTTTGACGACAAAATTTCCAAGTGCTAGAAATTTTCCATCCACAAAGAAAAAAAAAATATATAATACACATGAAAAAGAACTATATATATTATTTACGTATACTAACATAGAATTAAGCCGACATGCTACATGAATTATCCCCTTTAGTTTCTTTTTAAATTCTCTATATTGACTTCGCGTGCCCGTGGCTGGCTGGTGGGCAGAATCTTTTGATCAATTTTTAACACACTTGCTATAGACCGATATTATTCAAACTTTGCGCACATGTGTATTTCCAATGACAATACTTTCTATTAAAATTTGGGGCCCCTCCCAATTGGATTGGGGATCGAAATCCAATAGCTTTTAGTTTTAAAATTAAAAGGTTATGATTCACGGAATCAAAAGCTTTTTTAGGATCAATATAGACGCAAGTCATCCATCTATTATGTTACTTTTCATGCACTAAACATATGGAGTTTAACTAAACCTTGTATCCTTACAAGACCCTGGTCACCATCTGTGACAAATGTTCTCATAAAGACCATTCAAACTAGAGTAGTGTACGTTATGTCATTATATGTGTTTAGATGTTCTGTGACCACCATGACCAGACTGGATCTTAGGGTTCCATCTGCGTTGCGTATATCTAAAAAAGCAACGAAAACTCAAGCAGAAACATGTTTTCGAAGTCATAATAAGGGTGTGCAGTATTTCTGTTTTGGTACCTGTCAAAAATATTTGTACAATTACCTGTAGTTTGTCCGTATTTGCTAAATTTGAGTACCTTCTACCACTGCTCAGGTTTTCTGGTATTTAAAAATGTACACTTTCTTCAATTCTCCTCAAAATTTAATTGACAAACAAAGTCTGTAAGCACATTCGCATGCTGAGACTTCCCTTTCTTTCAAGATTAGCATACAAACTTTAAATAGTGTACGCGCTAAGTCATTCTTCTCGCGCTGAATTTGACGTATAGCTTGTGCCACACTGGAATCAAGTCGAGTTGGTTCGAATTTGGGTACATATTTTGCTTTATGAAATGCTATGGCTTCATTTGAACCGAAACTCTGAATATCCATGTTTCCTTGCCAGAGCTTTAATAGAGCCAGACTGTAATTGTTAATCCATCTTTCTTCCGATCTTCGTCTCAGCAAACAGATCCTGCAAATTTGTAAAAATTTGGAAGTGATTGGCTCCGGGGTGGGGGGCACCCATACAAATTTTACACAAAACATTACCCGATTTTCTTCAAATTTTATACGCATGTGTATCTCCGGTGAACAATACTTTTTTTCGGAAGGACCCATACAAAAGTTTAAACAATTTGCCCGATTTTCTTCAAATTTTATACACATGTGTATCTTCTATGGAAACACATTTGTTAAAATTTTTTAGTTGTTGGGATAAGGGGCTCCTAAACAATTTTTTTTAGAAATTTAGCCGGTTTTGTTCAAACATTGCACATTGTGTATCCCCCAATTAGAAAATTTACACGAACAATTTTAATTTTTAAGGGTTGTTTTATTTTATCACTATATCATAAGCAACAAACGAATTAGATACCTTTTTTTGGTTCTGAATTACAACAAATAAAATCACCACTGTCTTAATTCTTATAGTTACGAAAACTCGGTCTTTGCTCCATAGCAACGTACCGAAGACAACAACAAAACAAAAACTGATCATGATCACAAGGCAAATATGGTTACGCCAGCCTAGTGATCACTAACAGAGAACAAATTAGTAGCTAACAAAAAAACAACAACAATAAAAGAAACATAAACACATAAGAAAAAAAACAACAACAACACCACACAGAGAATAAAATGCTTAATACGGCGCGCATGTGCATCAAAGAATTATTACTGCACATACGCGTTGATGCAAAAAAATAATGCGTTAGTCGGGTATAAAAGGAGGCTGTTGAGCAGCCAGCAATCAGTCGTTCGGTAGCCAGCATAACGTCCGGCCGGTAAGTGTCTCCTGATTCCCACTGTTTACTTGTTTGTTTTTTTGAGTCGAGAACTCCCCCCCCACACCCGCGGTAAGGAGTTCTCTGACTCTAGCATATTCCTTATAACATAGTTAAGCTTTTTTTTTACAAGTCGAGAATTTCCCCCGATACGGTAAGGGATTCTCTGGCTTAAGTCGTATTTCTCTTTAGGGGTAGAGGTGACGCCTCTCCACAGAATTACATTGGTTTGGCCGCGTACACATACGTTCAGCTTTTTTATAAGCCGAGAATTTCCCCGGACCCACGGTAAGGGATTCTTCACCATAAGTCGTATTTCTCTTTAGGGGTAAACGAATCGCGCCAGAAAGAAAGCGCAGTTAAGATAGGCAGGCCCCCCCCTCCCCGTCTTATGCCACTAACCAAAACTTCACGGGAAACACGCTGCAGGGTTACGACGACCGTAGGTATAAAGGTGGTGATTAAAAATTTAAATAAAAGTATTGTGTATTCTAATTTAAATAAAGTATCGTAGATTGAATGGTTACAAATTATAAAAATTATCAATTAGATTAAAACAAAAGGAAAACAAAAAAATCAAAACAAAGACTTTTTTTCTGTAACGGAACCTTGGACGACTACTAGGCATTACCCCGGCAGTAGATAACGTCGTTACAACTTTTTGTAAAAATTTTGGAGACCCCGGGTCCCGGGGTCGTGAGGCCCCATACAATTTTTTAATAAAATTAACCCGATATTCTTCAAATTGTATAGATTTGTATCTCCAATGGGCAACACTTTTTATACAAATGTTGGAGACCCTGGGGCCCGGGGCGTGGGGCCCCATTCAAATTTGTTAAAAAAACTGATTTTCTTCAAATTTTACACACATGTGTATCTCCGATGAACAAAACTTTTTGTAAAATTTTTGAAGTAATGGGCCCTGAGGCGTGAGGGGTGCCCATATGAATCTTTTAAAAATTTGCCCGATTTTCTTCAAATATTAAACACATGTGTATCTGCGATGGACAACACTTTTTGTAAAAATGTTGATCGTTAGTCCCATACAGATTTTTTAAAAACATTAACCTGATTTTCTTCAAATTTTACACACATGTGTATTTCCGATGAACAAAACTTTTTGTACAATTTTTGTAGTGTACGGGCCCGAGGGGTGCCCATATAAATCCAGAGCCACGGGGACTTTAAAAAAATTAATCCGATTTTCTTCAAATTTTATACAGATGTGTATCTATCATAGAGAACACTTTTTGCAAAAATTTTGGAGTGAACTGGCCCTGAGGCCCGAGGAGTGCCCCTATATTTTTTTTGAAAATTAGCCCGATAAATGTTTTAAAAACTACCCCGATTTTCTTCAAATTTTCAACACATGTGTATCTCCGATGTCAACTCTTCCTATTGAAATTTGGAAGTGATCGGTTCCCAAGGTCAGGGGCTCCCATACATATTTTTACACATGTGAATCTCTGGTGACAACAGATTTTGTAAATATTTTGAAGTAAAGGGGCTCTAATGTTTTTTTCCAAATTAACCCGGTTCAAACTTTGCACACATATGTATCTCCTTTTAGAGAACTTACATGAATAATTTTAATTTTTATTATTAAATTCTCTATATTAACTTCGCGTGCCCGTGGCTGGCGGACTTTGTGTTCAATTTTTAACCCAAAGCCCGATAATTAAAATTTGAGAGTGATCGTGCCGCGGGGTCGGAGGGCTCCCATACAAATTCTTTTCCCGGCATCAGATCATATCATACTCTAATCTCTGTGTTCTGTGTGCGTTATGCGCTGTGCGCTATGGGCAGCGCTGCTTGCTTTACGATTGGGGTTGTTTTGTTGTTGGGTTGTATTGCTTCGTATGTGTTTTTATATTTCAGAATTTATAGTGGAATTCAGTATACTTTTGTTTATTAGAGAATTTACATGTAAAATTTTAATTTTTGTTTTTGTTTTTTTTCAACTTGGGTTCAGAATTTTTCCGTGTTAATCTATTGACAAAGAAAAGAAAGATTGGTAGACGGCAAACTAGTTTCCTTTAAATATTGATAATTACTGTTTTCTATTATGCGTTGCAGGTTAGTTTCTTCTTTGTAGAAAAACAAGATGCAATTAAGATTTGTCGGCTTAATGAAAGACGGTAAATGTTTTACTAGGTTTTTAAAGCATACTTAAATGAAATATAGGTATTAAAAATTATTAACTTCGCGTGCCCGTGTTGTTGTGGCTGGCTGGCTGTTCAAATCTTGTGATCAGTTTGTTCCCACTTCCTAAAGCCCGATTTTATTCAAAATTTGCACTCGTTTGTATCTCATCTCGGGGTCGGTGGGCGGCTCCCATACAAATATTTTACAAAATTTAAATAAAAAATAAAATATATATAACTACTATTTCGTTTTGTTTTTCAAGTTTTTTGCTGAAATATAAATTCCCTGTTCATTTATGAAATAAAAAATATCATCAAATTCTTAAATTTTTAACTGTACTACATTTAGTACATTTACATCGAATATCCATACATATTAAAATTGTAATAAAATATAGTAATGAAAACTTAAAATCCTTATTTATTATTTCATAAATGAACGATTCTTTGATAAAATTCTTGCCTTTTTCAATTGAGGGTCCAAAAATAGAAATTAAATAATTAATTGTATGATATGAACCTTTTTAAATTCTCTATATTAACTTCACTTGCCCGTGGGTCGTCGGTCGGTCGGTCGTCTGTCGTGGATTCTTGCGATCAATTTTTAACCCACTTCCCATAGCCCGATTTTATTGAAATTTTGCACACATGCGTATTTCCGGAGACAACACTTTCTATTAGATAGAACAACAAGTTTTCACAATATTCTGTCATTTGGCGTTTTCATAAATTAGTTCAGAGCAGTCAAAGAGTTCTCAAGATAAATGTTCGTGTTTCTTATTTGCTCAGAGTATGAGCGTGTTCTAAGTGCTCAGAATAAAATGATCTGAGCTTTTTCAATTTTAACATCTGATGTCAAATGTTTGTTTCGATGATTTTCTTCTACAATAAAAAAAAATGGCCCAGGATCGAGGGGCTCCCATATCAATTTCTGCGATTAGAGAATTTAGATGAAAAATTTTAATTTTTATGGGTTGTTTTTTTTAAATTTCTTTACACCCAGAACATAACAATTTAATGCGTTCTTGGATATAACAACACTTCAGAAATTAAATCTGAATTTTTTAAATATTTCTCACATTTGGTACATAAATCATAAACATACTTGAGAAACATTTTTGTAATTGTTAATACCAGAAATGTTTCCGCCAGTATTTATATTTGCAGAATTCTGATAAGATTTGTTTTTCGATTGAAATAGTTCATTAAATTCATTAGAATAATTTAGTGCATACTTTAAAAAATAAAAAACAACCGGGTAAATTTTATAAAATATTTGTATGGGAGCCCCCTGACCCCGAGGTCCGAGGGGCCCCAAATTTTAATAGAAAGTATTGTCATATTTAATAGAAAGTATTGTCACCGGAAATAAACATGTGTGGAAAATTTCAATAAAATCGGGCTATGGGAAGAGGGTTAAAAATTGATCTGACTGTATATTGAGTTGAGATTTTGTAAAACCTTGGTTGTTGAAGGAAGTTTAGTCCCAATACTTGCAACAGAAGACAGTATATTGATGTATTTACAATAGGGTATTTAATAAAAGGGTTCTCATTTTATAACAGAGAAAACGGTAGAGCTGACCTAACGCATCTGTTTCCTTTCATTTTCAGGCATATAATCTAACCATATAAAAAAACATTCGATGTATCGCAAATATCGATGTATATACGATGCATCATATCGAAAAAAAACATCGATGTATTTTTTTAATGTGCATCTCTATTTTGAAGTAGTGCATAAAAGCAAAAAGTCGTTATTCGCCGATACAAAGAAAAAAAAAACCCATAAAAATTAAAATTTTTCTTGTAAATTCTCTAATCGGGGATACACACACACACACACACTGCGTGCTCGTTTTGTGGCAAAATCATTCACCAAATGACGCAGCGGCAGCGAACAGCGCTACTCACTAAGCACAGAGCTCAGACTTTGCCGTGATCTGATGCGATTAGCGATATTTAAAAATTGTATATTGGGGTCCCCAAGGGGCCGATCGCTCCAAATTTTTACAAAAAGTGTTTTCCATCGAAGACACACATGTGTACAAAATTTAAAGAAAATCGGGTAAATTTTGTAAAATATTTGTATGGGAGCCCCCCGACCCCGCGGCCCGAGGGGCCTCAAATTCATAGAAAGTGTTGTCTTGGGAGATATACATGTGTGCAAAATTTCAATAAAATCGGGCTGTAGGAAGTGGGTTAAAAATTGATCACAAGATTTGGCCAGCCAGCCAGCCAGCCAGCCACGGGCAAGTGAAGTTAATATAGAGAATTTAAAAATAGAAGAATAAATTAAAAATATATTTTCTACATTTTTTGAACTACGCGTATAGTGCTCGCCTTTGCTCTTTCCTCCTTAAGTGTCGTTTACGTGACCTTTAGTATAATCACCTCAACTCAACTATGGTATGCGGAAACGAGGCATGTACAATTAAAGACTATCACGAAGAGTGGGTGCATTGTAGGGGAATCTGCGGCAAGTTCTTCCATGAACTTTGTGTAGGTCTGGGAAAAAGATTTATACTGTACCAAATACGACTACCTTTTAAAAAACTTCGATGACCTTAATTCCACCGTTCACTCCAATAGTGATTTAAACTAGTCAAAATTATACTCAATTGAGAAGCAGCTCAAAATGATTAGCCGTGCTTTAAAATAATCAATAGAATTCATCACAAACCTCATCATCTCCAGCAAACCCACACAGCTTTACAAGACGTCGTTAGCGAATTGGAATTGGTAATAGAAGCTACCAATAAATTGAACACACAATGTGATTACCTTCAGTGAGTACGTCTGAAGATGGGCTTAAGGGTAAACTGATGAGCATTTAGAGCGCCACGAATATTGAGGTTGAATTCAAGGAGTGGTGGCATGCAGCTGGCTATTTCTCTTGAGCACCGCTGGTAGAAGAGGCGATAAAGAGTGATAAGCAAGAAACGTTCCTGCGGTGTTCAAGCGAATCTATTGATTTCGCTATATTTTCGTCACCGATAAGTTTTATCGCGCGGTTTTGTATTCTATCTAGCTGATGCAAATTAGTCTTAGTAGACCAGATATAGCGAGCCTTGAGAAATACGCAAGCAAAAAAAAAAATTTCCAAAAATATTATAAATTTTTGAAATAATTGAAAATATTAGTTTTTTCTTTTTAATTAAAAATTTGTTCTTTTTTTCCATTATTTCGGGTTGTGTACTATATCATTCAATATTTATTGTTGTGTTTATTTGTTATTGCTGGAGTTTAAACTTATTTGGTCTTGGCAAGTCGTCTCTTCAGCTGAAAAAATCATCCCTTGGCTAGCAAAGGAGGACATTTTGTCGTTCGGTCAACAGAAACAACTTTCAACTTTCTTAACAAGATCAAATTGGACTTTTATACAAGTATTTATTTAAGGTGAATTTTTGGAAAGCCTATCGGCTCACTGATTTTTCGTGACTCTTTCGTTTGTAAGGCCTGGTACTACAAGCGAATTCGTTGCGATTTTCTGTTAAGCTTTTGTCTTTTAAAAAATATTCTTATTGTTGTAATTTTTAATTGTTTTTGTTTTAATTTATTTAACATATTTTTTCGTGTATTTCGTTATTTTTACATTGTAAAATGAATTCTTATTTTGAAATTCATTTCACTAATATTCGCGGCTTTAAGGGTAATTTTAACTCCATCGTAGCGCATCTTCACGCGAATAAACCTGCGGTTCTTAGTTTATGTGAAACGCAGGTTTCTTTAATGGGTACCTATTATATTGTGGATTAATATAATTGAAATAAAACTAATGCCTTTATTTTCTGTTAACTACGTTTATTATCAGTCGTAATAATTTGAGAGTTGCACATCGACTGACTCTACTAGTCGAAAAATGACAAAAGATCAAGTCTAGTACATATGTATGCATTCGCTGTATAACTGTAGCAGCGAGACACAATCAACGATGAGAACAGTTTATGCGCAGTGGCTCAGTACATAACATTCCTCCACCCTAAGATGGAACATTACCAGTTGTTCGTGATTTTAATCTCTCTGATCGGCGAACAACATCTGTAACATTCGGCATTGGACTGACAGGAACATCTGACGCAGCTGAAACATGAGACGGCAATTCTGCTACATCCTTAGAGGTTGAGGAATTCTCGATGGTCAGTGAATCGTCATGGCGAGATCTCAATTGATCAATGTGACGGCGCATGATCGTACCATTGTCTGTTTCGACGCGGTAAGAAACAGGTCCAGTGGTTTCGGTAACTAGTGCTGGTATCCATTTGGGCCCAGAAGCATAATTTCGGGCCCATACCCTTGAGTTGTTACTTAATTCGCGAGGTTGTAGATCGTTCGTAGTGACTTTCTTCTTGTTCATTGGTATTGAATCTGGATGCAGTCTGTCAAAATATGTACCAATTCGGCGGTTGAACAGAAGCTCAGCCGGACTCTTCCCAGTACTCGCTGACGGTGTTGCGTGATGGTGCAATAAGAATATCGACAAACGCTTATGGATTTCCCCCGTTGGCTCCTTCTTTAGGTAGTCCTTTGTCTCGCGTACCATGCGCTCTGCTTGTCCGTTAGACGACGGGTGGAATGGAGCAACTAGTGTATGTTGAATTGCGTTATTTTCGCAGAACATCTTGAAGTATGCTGAAGTGAATGCTGTGCCATTATCACTCACAATCATTTCTGGAATTCCGTGAGTAGCGAAGATCGAGCGAAGTACGCTGAGTGCGCAATTCGTTGATGTGCTTGACACTATTTGCACATATAACCATTTGGAAAAGGAATCGACCAAAATAAAGAATACCTTACCTTGGAATGGCCCTGCAAAGTCAATATGGACTCTACACCATGGTCTCTTCGCTTCTTCCCAAAATTGAATGGGAGCTTGGGGATTCTCGGGACGGTTTTCCTGACACGGTTTGCATGATCGAACAATCTTTTCAATGTCGTCGTCAATGTATGGCCACCATACGTAACTTCTCGCCATACTCTTCATACGCACAATTCCTGGATGTGCGGTGTGTAATGAGACTAATATTGATTGACGATAGCACGATGGTATTATTGTGCGTTGTCCCCATAATATGCAGTCTTTAATACAGCTTAATTCGGCCCGACGTATCCAGAATGGTTTGAATTGATCTTCGACTCTCTCGGGCCATCCCCTGAGGCACCAAGAAAGAACACGAGAAAGAACCGGATCCTTCTTCGAAGACGTGGCAATATCATTCGCCATTACAACTGGACGTTGTATTATGTCTATCATCATAACCTCCTCCTCTTCAGCGACCGGAGCAATCGAATTTGGTAATCGACTGAGGCCGTCCGCATTTCCATTTTCCTTCCCTGGGCGGTGAATTATTTGAAATTGGTACGCGTTTAAGAAAACATGCCAACGCATCATCCTGGGAGAGAGGATTTGAGGTGTAGGTTTTGTCAGGGTTGAACAACTCCAAAAGCGGCTTGTGATCTGTCACTATGATAAAATTTCGGCCATACAGGAAATGGTGAAATTTTTTTACACCGGCAATGATCGACAAAGCCTCCTTATCGATCTGAGCGTATCGGCGTTCCGTAGTGGTGAGTGTCCTGGAATAAAAAGCGATAGGCCTTTCGGAAATAACAGTGTTACTCACCCTGTGTGACAACACAACTCCGATGCCATACGGAGAGGCATCGCACACCAGTAATAGTGGAAGATGCTCATCATAGGGAATGAGCACATTATCTGATGAAAGTGCAGATTTCAGCTGGTCGAAACTCTGCTGCTGGATTGGTCCCCACTTCCATTTTATATTTTCATGAAGCAGTTAGTGGAGGGGCTCAGCGATGGTTGCTTTGCCCTGTATAAAGGTGTGGTAAAAATTTATGAGCCCCAAAAACGCCTGAAGTTGCACCTTGTCTGTCGGTGGTGGTGTTTTACGGATTGCCTCGATCTTGTCTTCGGTGGAACGAAGACCACTTCCGTCAATACGATATCCCAAGAAATCGACTTG
Source organism: Nephrocerus scutellatus (assembly GCA_947095585.1). NCBI lineage: Eukaryota > Metazoa > Arthropoda > Insecta > Diptera > Pipunculidae > Nephrocerus > Nephrocerus scutellatus. Next base: position 88,139,942 of record OX352763.1, on the reverse strand, counting down.
ATTCACACCCTATCGAACATTTGTCCTTATGTAATCGTAGTGCTGCTTCATCAAATCGTTGTAAGATTTTGGATAATATTTGGCAAAGATAATCTTCGGTATATGCAATCACTATAATGTCATCAAAGTATGGAATGACGCCTTCAAGTCCACTAAGCAAATTTTCAATGAAATTTTGGAAGATTCCGGGTGCTGTGGAAATCCCAAATTGAAGACGCTTCACTTTGTAGGCTCCCTTGTGTGTCGTGATGGTTTGGGTCATTGTTGTATCCTCATCAACCTTAAGCTGCTGATAGGCTTGGGCCAGGTCCAGTTTGGCGAATATTTTACCCCTCGGCATCGTGGAGAGCAAGTGGGTGGCGGACGGTATCGGAAAAGTGTGAGGAGTTAAAGCTTTATTCACAGTGGACTTATAGTCGCCGCAAATTCGGACAGATCCATCTGATTTAAGGACAGGAACAATAGGCGTGGCCCATTCGCTATAGTCTATACGCTCCTGCAACGTCAACTTCTCTAGTTCTTCTTCGACCGGTACTCGGAGAGCAATTGGAATTCGCCGAGCTGGTAGATGAATAGGCTTAACGGTTGGATATAATTTCAAGGATACCAGTGGACCACGGAATTCCCCGAGTTCCGTTGAAAAAAGGTGCTTGAATTTTACCAAAACATCAGTACATTTTGGTGATTCAACGGCATGTACTCCTTGAATTGATATGCCCAATGGCGCAAACCACTCTCGACCCAATATGTTTGTGCGGTTGCTCATGGTCGATTAATTTGATCTCCAGTCGACCTAGAATTCGGATCAGGTTTTGCTGGAAGTCCGTTAAGACCAAATCAGATGGCTGAAGCATTGGTGGATTTGTCCATAAACTATTGAAAGTCCACTCGGATATGATGGTGTATCTTGATCCCGAATCGACATCAAATTTGCATAGAATTTTGTTTATCAACACCGCAGTATCCATCTTAGCTTCGGGTGGTGCGGAGACCAGCTTCACGGAATTGGAACGACCTTCACTCTTTCTATGTTTGTTTGGCGAATATTTTACCCCTCGGCATCGTGGAGAGCAAGTGGGTGGCGGACGGTATCGGAAAAGTGTGAGGAGTTAAAGCTTTATTCACAGTGGACTTATAGTCGCCGCAAATTCGGACAGATCCATCTGATTTAAGGACAGGAACAATAGGCGTGGCCCATTCGCTATAGTCTATACGCTCCAATATCCCCTGCAACGTCAACTTCTCTAGTTCTTCTTCGACCGGTACTCGGAGAGCAATTGGAATTCGCCGAGCTGGTAGATGAATAGGCTTAACGGTTGGATATAATTTCAAGGATACCAGTGGACCACGGAATTCCCCGAGTTCCGTTGAAAAAAGGTGCTTGAATTTTACCAAAACATCAGTACATTTTGGTGATTCAACGGCATGTACTCCTTGAATTGATATGCCCAATGGCGCAAACCACTCTCGACCCAATATGTTTGTGCGGTTGCTCATGGTCGATTAATTTGATCTCCAGTCGACCTAGAATTCGGATCAGGTTTTGCTGGAAGTCCGTTAAGACCAAATCAGATGGCTGAAGCATTGGTGGATTTGTCCATAAACTATTGAAAGTCCACTCGGATATGATGGTGTATCTTGATCCCGAATCGACATCAAATTTGCATAGAATTTTGTTTATCAACACCGCAGTATCCATCTTAGCTTCGGGTGGTGCGGAGACCAGCTTCACGGAATTGGAACGACCTTCACCCTTTCTATGTTTGTTTGGCGAATATTTTACCCCTCGGCATCGTGGAGAGCAAGTGGGTGGCGGACGGTATCGGAAAAGTGTGAGGAGTTAAAGCTTTATTCACAGTGGACTTATAGTCGCCGCAAATTCGGACAGATCCATCTGATTTAAGGACAGGAACAATAGGCGTGGCCCATTCGCTATAGTCTATACGCTCCAATATCCCCTGCAACGTCAACTTCTCTAGTTCTTCTTCGACCGGTACTCGGAGAGCAATTGGAATTCGCCGAGCTGGTAGATGAATAGGCTTAACGGTTGGATATAATTTCAAGGATACCAGTGGACCACGGAATTCCCCGAGTTCCGTTGAAAAAAGGTGCTTGAATTTTACCAAAACATCAGTACATTTTGGTGATTCAACGGCATGTACTCCTTGAATTGATATGACCAATGGCGCAAACCACTCTCGACCCAATATGTTTGTGCGGTTGCTCATGGTCGATTAATTTGATCTCCAGTCGACCTAGAATTCGGATCAGGTTTTGCTGGAAGTCCGTTAAGACCAAATCAGATGGCTGAAGCATTGGTGGATTTGTCCATAAACTATTGAAAGTCCACTCGGATATGATGGTGTATCTTGAGCCCGAATCGACATCAAATTTGCATAGAATTTTGTTTATCAACACCGCAGTATCCATCTTAGCTTCGGGTGGTGCGGAGACCAGCTTCACGGAATTGGAACGACCTTCACCCTTTCTATGTTTGTTTGGCGAATATTTTACCCCTCGGCATCGTGGAGAGCAAGTGGGTGGCGGACGGTATCGGAAAAGTGTGAGGAGTTAAAGCTTTATTCACAGTGGACTTATAGTCGCCGCAAATTCGGACAGATCCATCTGATTTAAGGACAGGAACAATAGGCGTGGCCCATTCGCTATAGTCTATACGCTCCAATATCCCCTGCAACGTCAACTTCTCTAGTTCTTCTTCTACCGGTACTCGGAGAGCAATTGGAATTCGCCGAGCTGGTAGATGAATAGGCTTAACGGTTGGATATAATTTCAAGGATACCAGTGGACCACGGAATTCCCCGAGTTCCGTTGAAAAAAGGTGCTTGAATTTTACCAAAACATCAGTACATTTTGGTGATTCAACGGCATGTACTCCTTGAATTGATATGCCCAATGGCGCAAACCACTCTCGACCCAATATGTTTGTGCAGTTGCTCATGGTCGATTAATTTGATCTCCAGTCGACCTAGAATTCGGATCAGGTTTTGCTGGAAGTCCGTTAAGACCAAATCAGATGGCTGAAGCATTGGTGGATTTGTCCATAAACTATTGAAAGTCCACTCGGATATGATGGTGTATCTTGATCCCGAATCGACATCAAATTTGCATAGAATTTTGTTTATCAACACCGCAGTATCCATCTTAGCTTCGGGTGGTGCGGAGACCAGCTTCACGGAATTAGAACGACCTTCACCCTTTCTATGTTTCTTCCTTGTTATTTGGCGGTTGTCTGGATTGGACCGACACACCTTTTGAATGTGGCCCGTGATGCCACAAAACGAGCCAATGCTTGATCGAAATCTGCAGGTTGATCTCGGATGATTTTCTCCACAACTCTCACAATGAACACGCATACCTTGCTGTTTATTTATTATTAGTCGGCTATTGGTAGCGTTTGGATGGCGCGACTGATGAATAAAATTAATTTGCGCATGTGCATCGGCGATGGCTTTGTGGTCATTCCTTGCCGCCTCTGCAGCAACGGTTTTTTCAATAACGGTCTTCAATGAAAGAATTTTTTCTGCCAAAAATTGTTGTTGTAGATTGGAGTCCCGTATACCACAAACAATCTTATCACGAAGCATGCGGTCTAGGCTACCGGTTGGAAAATTGCAATCCTTTGCTAAACGGCGCAAATCGGCAACAAAATCGGCTGCTTTTTCCTCGGGCATTTGATCCCGTTTAAAAAATTTAAATGAAGCCGTGATTTCCGACGGGCGTGGGGAAAAGTGATCAGTTAGTTTGGCAACTATATCTTTGAAAGCTAGATCACTTACTTTGCTTGGAGCTATTAAATGTTCCAACAGCTCAAAAGTTTCACCACCGCACAACGTCAAGAAAATCGCACGTTTTTTATCGTCCTCTGTAATGGTGTTAGCAGCGAAAAACATGTCAAATCTACGACAATATGTGCCCCAGCTATGTGGTGTCTTCACATCGAACGGTTCCATTGTTCCGATTATAGGTGCTGCCATTTTACAATCATGTACACTTTAATGCGCGCACAATAATATTATAATTTATTTAGAACTAAATTCCAGAATAATAATTATTATGAACGCAACACGTTTTTAATATCCTCGTCGCCAATATTATATTGTGGATTAATATAATTGAAATAAAACTAATGCCTTTATTTTCTGTTAACTACGTTTATTATCAGTCGTAATAATTTGAGAGTTGCACATCGACTGACTCTACTAGTCGAACAATGACAAAAGATCAAGTCTAGTACATATGTATGTATTCGCTGTATAACTGTAGCAGCGAGACACAATCAACGATGAGAACAGTTTATGCGCAGTGGCTCAGTACATAACAGTACCCCTAATGATTTTCAATGTCCGGGGTATTCTCGTGTCGACTGTTTGGTTCCGCATCGAGGGGTTGTTCTCTTTATTAGAGATGATATCTGTTTTAGTGTTCCTAATTTTAATGTTCCAAAATGTAATCCCTTGTTCAATACGATATGGATTGAAATTATAATTGCAAACCATTCAATGTTTATTTCTCTTTATCGTAGTCCTAATTTGTCACCTGATGACACTATTATTGAATTCGATAATTTATCGGAAACTATTGACAAGATTTACGAATCCTCACCAACTTCAGAATTAGTAGTCTTGGGAGATTTTAATGTCCATAATGATTCTTGGTTGACATATTCAAATGGTAGAGATCGATCAGGTGAATCCGCAGAACTATTTTCAGATACTAATCTTCTAACACAACTCGTCGATAAGCCAACTAGATATCCCGATACAACTGGTCAATCACCTCACCTATTAGATTTATTTCTAACTTCTATGCCAGATAAATATTCAATTGATTTATCTGCTCCATTAGGTCTTTCCGAACACGCTCTGGTATTAGCCAAATTTTCAATAACCCCAACCCTTGTAGAGTCAACAAGTAAAAGGCTACTCTGGCACTTCAACCATGCTAACTGGGAGCTCCTGAATCAATTTTAAGCTCATTTGATTGGTCAACCTGCTTTTCGAACAATAATGCTGATGAAGCATCTCAACTGATCACGTCAACCATTCTGCTAGGAATGAACTACGTTAATTGCCCATCCGTAGAAAACCTTGTTAAGTTTAGAATAGCCAGAAATAGAGCTAACGCGATAATTAACGGGTCCAAAATAATAAATGAACAGATTCTGATTCAAACATTAAAAGCTTTTGGTCCTTTGCAGCAATGGTTAAAAGAAAGACTTCTTCTGTTCCTACTTTATTCCATAATGGTATTCTTTATAAAACTGATATTCAGAAAGCCAATCTCTTAGCTTCGCATTTTGCTAGTGCGTCAACCCTTCCATTTTCTAACCAAAGTCCACCAATTCTTCCGAATGTAGGCCTAGGTATGTCTTCAATTTATTTCCGTCGTCGGGTTGTTTCCAAAATTCTTAAAGAACTTGACCCCAATAAAGCAACTGGACCCGACGGTGTACCACCATTATCATTGAAAAGATGTCATCATACTTTGGCTTATCCGCTTAGCAAATTGTTTCATCTCTCAATGAAGACAGGTGTTTTTCCGTCAATTTGGAAAATAGCTAATATTCAACCCGTCCCGAAAAAAGGGGATAAGTCTGCACCTACTAACTACCGCCCTATTGCTCTGTTGTCAGTTTTGTCAAAAGTAATGGAGTCTATCATTAATTTCAAACTAATGAGCTATCTGGATTCGAATGCTCTTTTATCTGATGTACAGTATGGATTATGAAAAAATCGATCTTCAGGTGAACTAATGACGTGCATGACTTATTGTTGGGAGCGAAGCCTTGAAAATCTAGGCGAATCAAGCGTTGTGTCCTTGGATATTTCTAAGGCTTTTGATAGAGTTTGGCATGATTGTCTTATTAATAAGATTCGTGCGCTCAACTTACACCCCTCTCTCATTACATGGATTGAGGATTATTTATGGAACCGCAAAATAAAAGTGGTATTGAATGGTTTTTCCTCATCTTCGCATGAGATCAATGCTGGCGTTCCTCAAGGGTCATCCTTATCGCCTACATTATTCTTAATATATATCAATGACTTGTTGTCTTCTACAACATGTGATATCCACTCATTTGCTGATGATACGACGTTATCGGCTTCCATGGAGTTTGTTAGTCAAAAAGAATGCAATTCTCGCTTGATTGGTTCGCGTGAATTAATGAATTCGACAATTCTGTCGAACATTCAAGTCATTCTTGATTGGGGCAGATCTAATAGGGTGGAATTTAACCCAAATAAATTCCAGGCTTGTCTTTTTTCTCAAAAGGCAATTCAACATTACGTAGCACCAGTAATTAATGGTACCACTATTGCGAGATCAGTTTCACTTAAGATGTTAGGTTTGAAAGTTTCTAGTGAACTTTCCTGGAAGGAACATATTTATGAAATCTCAAAAAGAGCGAGCCAATGCTTGGGCTTTTTAAGACGTTGTAACTTTTACTTCAGCCCCTCTGAAGTATTAAGATTATATAAATCTATGTTAGACCAATTTTAGAATTTAATTCATTTGTGTCGGGTGGGGCTCCAAGATAGCATTTGATTTATCTTGATGGAATTCAAAATAGAGTTATCCGTTTGATAAACGATGTAACCATTACTGCATCTCTTGATTCTTTAGAGCATAGATGTAATGTTGGAGCTTTATCTGTTTTCTACAAATTTTACAACGGTAGATGTTCTTCAGAAACCCGTTCTCTATTCCCAGGTCCTTTTGTCAGCAACGTTAACACTCGTTTGAGGTCTAATCAACATTGATTTGCCTTAAAACCGTTCTCATGTAGAACCCAACACTTTAAATCGTCCTTTTATTCGAGAGTGACTTCGATGTGGAATCAATAGGTCGACTCCGTATTTCCCGAATCTTTTTATTTACAGGCCTCAAAATAGCTGTCAACAACTTCCTGAAGGACGACCGTAGTGTTCATTAGAGGATACGATTATTATAATATTTGTTGTTTATTTTGTAATATTTTCTTGGTCAAGGTTTTTTGTGTTCGTTTCGTGTTCGTTTTTTCGTATTGCTTTTTTCAATGAATCAGAGATAATTCTGAGAAAATAAATTGAAACCGACTACGGCTAACGTGAGGAATGTGTTATATTGTAAATCACATTCCTTCGAATTTTTAATTTTAATAAAGGGCATAGCCCAACTTATTGCTGTGACGAAAGTCATTCAGGGACTTATCCCTTGGCAATGAGTCTTAAAAAAAAATAAAAAATTGTACTCAAGTTTGGGGCGAATAAAAGCCTTGCAGATAGTAGCCAGATCATAGGACATTTCCCAGCATTTTTAGCGACGGTAAATATGTGGGCATTCCAACGAAGCTTTTCGTCAACGCACATACCGAGAATGGCGAGATTTTCAGTTTCCTCGATGCAAGTGCCATTCATGGATAATGGCATGGGATTTAGGATAAGCTTGAACGACAGGAGACAGCATTGGGTTTTGGAATTTGGGAATTCTACTTGATTGATTTCTCCCCATTGTATTATGCTGTCAAGGTCAGAATTTAACGTGCTTAACATGCGTAGTTGTTTGAGTTCCACATGAGAAGTGGAGGGACGTTCCTCAAACTTATATGAGAAGCTGAGAGTGCTGTCGTCGGCGAAAAAGTGAATTGGATTAGAAGTCACAGATAAGAGATCATTAATAAAAACGAGGAAGTGAGTTGGGGACAAAACAGAGCCCTGGTGAACGCCAGCATTTAAGTAATGAACTTTAGACTTGAAACCGTCCAAAACAACTTGAATTGAGCGGTCCAAAAGATAGCTTCTAATCCAATGAAGCAGTTTTTCATCGATTTCATAAGCACGCATTTTAGACAAAAGAGTTTGATGCCAAACTCTGTCTAATGCCTTAGAAACATCGAGTGCAACAGCTTTGCTTTCTCCAAATTGATGCAAAGACCGGTTCCACTGTTCTGTGAGATATTCCATCAAATCAACGTTGCCCACGAAATCTATACTGCCGGTCACTAAGGATTTCGTTGGTTTCAAGATATTTCTTAAGCTGAAAATTGCTCAACGTTTCCATGACCTTGGAAAGAATGGATGTAAGTGCTATGGCTCGGTACGAAGAAGGAGACGACGGCATAGGATAGATGGAAAAACTTACGAAATGGTAATTCCATCTTGAAAAAACACCTCTTCAGAACTAAAGGGGAAATACCATCTGGCCCAGCGGATTTGTGAGTGTTGAGATCGTTTAAAACTCTAGCAACTGTACGAGTACGAATGAATATCTGTCCCATATAGTGTTCAATACTCGGAGGTGCAGGAGGCAGCAATGCACAATCTGGAAGCATGGAACTAGTTGCGAAATGAGCAGCAAACAGATTGGACTTGTCTATAGAGCTGACAACTGGAATGTCATTATAAATGAGCGCTGGAATCGACGACGAGGCTGTATTTTTGATTCTTTTCACGAAAGACCAGACATTTTTACTACAATCAAGTTCGTGATATAGTGCTTGCTCTACCTCATAGTGGTGGTCCCCGGGCAACTATGTGTATAAATCCTTATATATGTAGGCTAAAACTGCAAGTGCGAACGGTCTAGCGTTTCTAGTCTAGGTAACGTGGGTTATTAGCACCATGCGGTACTGAAAAATGCCCGCTACTGAAACCGACACAACGCCTCTGATAAGATATGCTCTAAAAATGACGACTTTTGTCTATTGTACCCGGACTAAGATTGGTTTCACGGACGCTCCTTGACTAAGGGAGTGAAGGACCTCAAAATGCCAGATTTCTTCAACTGGAACGTGAGTTTCCTCGATATAATTTGGGCATACGGTGAGTAAGTGAAGTAAGATGGTTCGATGCGGGAGACCAAACCCTCCGGCAGTCCCCGTGAATCTGGAGTGGGTCTGCTGCTTACGCTAACAGCACGCAGAGGCCTAATTTCCTGGCACCCACATGCTGATAGGATCTTATCGGCCAGATTTCGGACTAAAGTACGACGCGTCACGATCATACAGTATTACGCCCCAACGAATCCTTCGACTGAGGTTGAAAAAGACAACTTCTACAATCAGCTAAGCGTTGTTTTCAACGCAACGCTGAACGGAGATATCGTCATCTTGTTGGGGGACTTCAATGCCAAGGTAGGCAACGACAATCAAGGACTCAAACATCTGATTGGGAGGCACGGCATTGGCGAACGAAATGACAATGGTGAAAGATATGTTGATTTCTGCAACACCAACCACCTTGTCATAGGAGGCACCATGTTTGAGCATAAGACCTGCCACAAGGTCAGCTGGGTGTCAACTGACAGGCAATCATCATCCAACCAAATCGACCATGTGGCGATCAGCTTACGTTTTAGGAGCTGTCTTTTATACGTCCGAAGCAGACGAGGAGTCGACATGGGTATGGTACGGGATCATCACCTTATGGTAGCTACTGTCCAGTTACGTACTGCATCAGTTCAAAGAATCCGCAATATCATCCGAATGGCTTGGTATAACATCGACCGGCTAAAGATCCCCTAAGTACGGCAACAATTAAGGGATCATTTACCGCAAGGAGTGGAAGCAATAAGCAGCTCACTGCCGACAACCATACAAGAACATTGGAAGCCTCCGAAGCAGAGGAAGCAGCGCGCAGGAGCGATACCAAAACCGTTTACAGAATCACCAAAGAGCTGACAGCTGGTCACCGCTCTAGCCAACATCCGGTGAAAGGCCTAGATGGTGCCGTACTCGTTTCAGTTGGGGACCACCTTAAGCGATGGAAGGAGCCTATCTCTACGGTCCTTAACCGTGTATTCGCCAACGATATGCACCCAAATCTAACGGAGCTGCCGGAAGTAACAATTTCCCGAATTCGAACCTTAACTCCCAGTAAAGATGAGATCGTTACCGTGATCAACGCACTAAAGAACAACAAGTCGGTAGGACTAGATGGTATACCCGCAGAGCTCTTGCGCAACGCTCCAACGACATCAACAGAGCTTTTATATCCTCTTGTAGTGAGAGCTTGGGAGGCAGAAAGTTTCCCCGACGAGTGGAAGAAGTGAGTGATTGTCAAGCTCCCTAAAAAAGGTAGTCTTATGGAGTGCGAAAACTGGAGAGGCATATGCATTCTTCCTGCAGTTGCAAAGGTAATAGCCAAAGTATTACTTGAGCGAATTAATGTAGACCACATAAACACCCTGAGGATCATTATTGAACAGTGCGTTGAACTCCGGTCACCACTGCACCTGCTGTTCATCGATTTTGAGAAGGCGCTCGACAGTGCAACGGACACAGTTTATCTGGCTCGCCTTGCGCAGGAGAGGTATACCCGATAAACTAATAGCTATTATTAAAGCAACCTATGATGGCTCTAAATGTCATGTGCTGCATAGAGGAAAGCTGTCAGAGGTATTCGAGATCCTAAGTGGGGTACGACAAGGTTGCATTCTATCGCCGATCCGATTTTTTTTGGTGATTAGCGACGTACTTCGCCTGTGCTGTTGTATGGGTGCAGCACTTGGAAGGTGACCGCTAGTATCGCAAAAAGATTACAAACGTTCGTAAATAGGTGCCTACGGAACATCTTAAGGGTTTTCTGGCCTAACCGTATCTTTAACGAACATCTTTACCAGAGAACGGGTCAATACACCATCAATAGGCACAACCATCCAACGACGGAAGTGGCAGTAGATTGGTCATACACTCCGAAAAGGCGACAGTTCCATAGCAAACTACGCATTGCAATGGAATCCGTTATCTCAAGATGGTACAAGAACGGGTCGTCTGACAAATACATGGCGCAGAACAGTTGAGGAGGAGTCACGGCAATTGGGGAAGTGTTGGAGAGAGCTGAAGCTCATTGCCAGGAACCGTACGCGATGGCGCGTATGCGTAGTAGAGGCCCTAGGAACCATAAGGGGATATAGGACATAATATAATATATATAAGATAGGCATTGCAATCATTTCTTGCTCGTTTAAAATTTTTTCGGCTTTCCGCGGTAGGGTTTGTTTTGTAAAACCGAAATCATACCTCTTGCATCAGCGGCGGCATCCACGTAGCTATCGCGAAACAATAGCGACCAGTTAATTCTCCCAAAGAAGTTGTTAAGGCCGTCCCGATTAGCTTTCTCGTATTGCCATACTGTTTTCTTGGGAGTTTTTTCTCTAACTACGTGGTTTATTAACGAGAAACACTGAAACACTGTCTAAGTGGGGGCTTCTGTAAAGGAAACAGTAGTAGATGTTGCGCTCTTGTACCTTTACTTTGAGCCAATTGAAATTGAATTCCGGATTGTAACTTTGGCTAAATTGAGGCAAAAGCTGAAACGCAACATCACTCCGGACATAGATTGCGAGTCCGCGTCGAAAGAAAAATAATGGCACCAAGCTATACCCAGGCATATTAAATTCCGATGCATCAGAATTATCAAACGCCTGAGTTTCACTGTACATAGTTAAACACAGAGAAAGAATTCGTTCTCAGCCCACGTACGTTGCTGAGATCCGCTCTGAAATTACACATGACTACAAAAAACAAACACACAAAACACAACTTACTGCTTCTTTTAACCGAATTGAGTTGTCTCAAAATGGATTATTAACACAAATTGTCGCCAATGACGATAAAATGAGTTAAATCATCATAAGAAACAAACAATCGTCTCAATCTACCCAATCATCACTGATCGACGTCTTATCTCTTCGCTTGAGTCATCTATCCGAAATCATAAATAAAGCAGTCTTTAAATCCAATAATACCAACGGCGAATTCTCTTAAACCCACTCCAGCCGAATTGCAGAAGAAATTAAAATACTATCTAGTAAGATCGACGTTGTTCCTAATCTAAGTCATCATAACCCTATAAATAATTTGTCTATTCACGATGAACTGAAACCAACCTTTATCCGTGAATTGATCTTGCATCAAAGAAACTGAAAAACTCTCAATTCTCGGTACGTTTGTCAACAACAAGCTTCGTTGGAATGACCATATATTTGCCATCGCCAAAAATGCTGCGAGATGCTTAGGTTTCCTAAAACAGTTCAAGATGTACTTCACTCCTTCAGATCTGGCTACTATTTACAAGGCGTATATTCGCCCTAAACTTAAATACAACTGCATTGTCTGGGCAGGTGCTCCCAAGACCACATTGCATCTACTAGACAGAGTTCAGAACCGCTCGTTAAAACTTATTGGTGACGTACATATCGCGAAAACAATCGAAGCGCTTGAACATCCTAGGAATGTTTCCTGCCTGTCACTGTTTTATCGCTTTTTCCACAAGTGTTCAAAAGAAATATCCAGATGCATCCCGCCCATTCTCCAACCCATCCGTAATACCCGTGCCTCAACTCGAGCTCATGGGTCCACCATTAAGCCTATCTTCGGACGTACTAACCAATTCAGAGATTCCTTCTGTAGCCGCACGATAGTTATGTGGAATGAATTGCCTGATTCTGTGTTTCCGCATTTATATGATCTGCACTCGTTTAAAACACGCGTGCATAGACATCTCATCTTTTCCTCTCCCTAATTTCCTAACGCCCACGCTGTGCTAAGCATTATAAGGGTGCAAACCCCTTTAGCGTGTGTACTAGAGCCCTGCGCGGATACGTTTTTTCGTATCCGCATCCGATCCGCATCCACAAAATTTTTTTAAAAAAATCCGCATCCGCACTCGCGAAAAATCTTGGAATCCGCATCCGCAAGCTGCCCCCCGACCATTTCACTTCCAAATGTTTACAAAAAGTGTTGTCCATCGGAGATACAAATGCATATAAAATTTGAAGAAAATCGGGTAAATTTTGTAAACAAATTGTATGGGTGCCCCCCGAACCCTGGGCTCGATCGCTTCAAATTTTTTACAAAAAGTGTTGTCCATCGGAGATACGCATGCATATAAAATTTGAAGAAAATCGGGTACTTTTTTCATAAAAAAAATTTATCACAAGATTCTGCCCACTAGCCAGCCAGCCAGCCAACCAGCCAGCCAGCCAGCCACTGGCACGCGAAGTTATTATAGAGAATTTAAAGAAAAACAACGTGGCCCCAAATAGTCACCAAACTGCCGTTTTTCTCCTAAAGGGCGCCCCAATCCACGCTAATGCTTTCTGGGTACGCAATGTCTTCAAGCAAAACTATTTCATTAATGATATCCAATGTCAGCCATTAGTTCATGCCAAATCGAAAAGCTTTAAGATCTTCCTGCCTTTGAAATACGCCGGTTATTCTCCTCTAATCAATGTGTTAGCATTTATTACATTAGCAATTATTAAAAAATATGTTATAATTTATTTATAAAATATTAAATTATTTAATAATATTTTAATTAATTTATTAATATATTTATTTTAATAATAAAAATAATGTAATTATGATAAAATGAGTATATAAAAATTGTAATTATAAATAAATTAACGGCATGACAATGACGAAATGGAAAAAAAATAATAAACCGACCCAAAATCTGCCCAAAATTTGACTTTAAAACTAATATTTTTCTAAGTTTCGCACCCCCCGTTAAATCTCAAGCTAACCTCCTTCGTAAATCTAAACCATCTCCAAAACCCATAAAATCTGCTCCTCTTCCACCCAATCAACCACCTTATAAAAAACCAACCACTAACTAACATACTCCGTAAACATAAAACAGCTCCAAAACCCATCCGCTCCTCTTCCAACGAAAGAGACACCATCATGTAACCCCAACCTCCAACACTGTTTTCTCTTAACTACCCCCGACATATTCCCCCACTAGCAAATCTTTCCCTAATTTTGACCTTAAAACTGGAGCTTAGTACCCCAATTTCATTAGCTCCAAACATTCTTAACCCCACAGTCAAGAAAAGGGATATTAGATGCAGTGTTTGAGAAGGAAGGTGTATTGGAAGTAGGTTTGAATGACGGGTTGGATATGTCTTGTACCTCATCATAACTATCTACTTATCTTCTACTAAGCTACGCTCGAAAACCCGTGATGTTCTGCGCCAATCTCATGCCCTCCCATTCGATATATATGCTGAAATACTGACTGAAATCAATCTAATCCCGGACAAAAAGAACCAGGAGTTTTTGCCTCCTACATTTTTCCTATGTTTTTCGAGATAATGATCTTACCCGCTTTTTTACTATGATAAACTCTTCCTGTCGAGGCGTCTTGCTAGCCATCCACAATGACCTCGACTCGTCTCTCTTTTCTATTTCTTCTATTTCTTCGTCTTCTAAGCTCGATTTCGTTTCAATAAAAATAGCACTCCCCCGTAGGGTCATGTACGTTAGGCGTTGATACATTCAACCGGCCTAAGCTATCGAATCCTACCAGCTTGCTATTTACGCCATTGACCAAATAATCGACTTATCTGACTCCCTTGACGACATCCTTATTTTCGGCGACTTTAATTTGCCTCAACTGCATTGGACCCCATCGGATGGTGAATTCTTTTTCATCGCTTCAAATCCCAACTCAACTAAGGAATGTCTCTTCGTAGAGCAGCTTACATACTCAAGTCTTTAACAAGTTAGTGGCGTCCTTAACACGGGTACATGGGTAGGGAATTAGACCTTATCTTCACAGCTGATCCCATTAACTCCTCTATCTCGCTTTTTCACCTATCTCTATCGACTACTGATAATTTTTACCCCCCTATTCTTCTTTATTTTTTCCACAATTCTCCACTACAGTCACCTCATCCCATAGTTCTCTCTTCTTACGACTTTCATAAAGCAAATTTTCGCAAAATTAATGACTATCTTATTCTTATCAGGTCTTCCGTAAGGTTTGACAATATATCTTTAACTGATGCTATCTCCATGTTTTAGAAAGAATTATTTAATTCTAATCCTCTTTATGTCCCCTTCTCGCGCCATACAACCTCATCTGCATCTCCTCCTTGGTATAATCGAATGCTTCGCTCCTTACGAAATAAGACAAACAAGTTATGGGCGGCTTACCTTCTGTGAAATTTAAAAAAAGAACGCCGGAACAAAAGAAAACACTACGCTTGCGAGTTGAACAATGAACAGTAACTGAACAGTGTACATGGAAGTATAAGAATTAGGAATATAAGTATATGTATGAATCATGTATGAATTATAAATGAAAGTACGTATGAAATGCATTAAGGAAAGTAGATAACAAAAAAAATAAAATCAACATCTTCCGCCCGGCAAATTATTTGGCAGCTCCAATGGGTAAGCAGTTGAACGGGTCTTCGAAAAATGCTTCCGTCTGAACATCGTACCTTACAGGCACGTACCTTGCCATCTCTACCCAAGTAGACCTATTGAACCATAACCATTTTCCAATTAATGCGAGGCATCGCCGAATCAAATAACGGAACGATATCACATTTTTTAACTGCGACGACGACTTCAAATTGCTGTGATAAAATGATCGTAGGATTTGCACATATTCTAGTCTCCATCTTCTAGCTAATTTCGCGGTGTATATCATTCTTTGCTTCCAAAGCTCTCGGAAATCTATAGAATCATTATGATCATGCCTGATAACCTCATTTTGTTCAGCATAGCCCAAAAGAAATTTGGCCGGAGTAAGAGGTCCCGAGTCCAACAGACCGTTGGATACATATGTCAAAGGGCGATCATTGATAATGGCTTCGGCTTCAAATATAATGGTCTGCAGCTGATCAAGAGTGAGTCTTGCTTTGCCAATGACAACCTTTAGCGTATTCTTAATGGTTCTTATCATCCTTTCCCAGAAACCGCCCCACCAAGGAGCTCTTTCAACAATAAAGTTCCACTTTATTCGTTTGAGGCATACTAAGTCTTGAAGCTCTTGGTCTTCCAGAATTTCCATCGTTCCATCGATGCTCTTTTAAAGGTTTTAGCATTGTCCGACAAAATAGCTTTCGGAATAGCAGCTCTCCGTTGTTAAATTTAAAGCACAGGTAAATACGAGTATGTATGCTTTGTGCATGGCACCTTTTGCAGAATCCACAAAAAATAGTGGTCAATACCCACATTATCAAATGGCTTATTAAACGTAATTCGCTGGAATGGTAGCGGAGCGAAGGGCTCGGAGGCTGGTTGACCGAATAATTTTTTGCAAATAATACAACCCTTGATCCTTTTTTTAATCAACTGGCGCCCCTTGATTATCCAAAAACGTTCCCTTATTTTGGTCAGCACAAGATTTACTCCCACATGAATTGTTCAACAGTGGTAATCATCAATGATAACTGATGTAATGTGATGCTTGGCAGGCAATACTTCGTGTTTGACGCTAAGCGGTTCGTCTAGAAGTTGCAGTCTTCCACCTACTCGCAATATGTTGTTTTCATCCAGAAAAGGGCGTAACTCAACAAGTTTTGAAGAACCCAGTAGTGCCTCCTTTTTCTGTAAATTGCGTATATCGTTAGAAAAATAATACAATTAAACATACCTGAGCCAGTAAAGTTCAGCATCTTCAAGTTCCGTTGGAGTTAAATAACCGGTACATCTAGTCGACTTGCATCTACAATTTTTAGCAAATCGAAGAATCCATGAAGTCACATGCATTAACCGCTTCCAACCACTAAAATCTTCGCAACGTAGAAGTGGATCCAACAGATGCGGAAAGAACTCGCTGTTTTCTAGCAGCAACGTTGTTGACACCGGTAGAACCTCAGCTCGCTCAGTAACATCTAGCTTATCGAAATCTTAAGCCACTTGGGACCTTCAACCCATAATGACGATGCCTGCAACTTGTCCCCCCCTATTCCTCTTGTTACTAAATCAGCAGGATTGTCCTTTCCACTGCAGTGATTCCATTCGGATATATCTGTATGACGACGAATTTCGAGGACACGACTCTGCACATATGGGTTCCAACGCTGCATTTGTCCATAAATCCATTGAATAGTTATTTTTGAGTCCGTCCAGAAAAAATGTTTTAGAACTTTTATCTTTAGATGCTGTTTTAAGTATGCAGACATCCTCGCAGCTATAAATGCCGCTGTTAGTTCAAGTTTTGACAACGTCAGCTCATCCGCTCCATCTTCTTTAAACGGTGCGATTCAGCTTTTAGAATATAAGAAGGATGTGGCTGCGAGGTCTTCTAAATCAACTGTTCGTATAAAGGCTACGGCCCCATATGCCTTAAGGCTTGCATCAGCGAAAATATGAACCTGAATTTCCTTATAGTCTGACAATCGCCGATGCAACACTGATCTTGAAACTTTCATATTTTTTAACTGCGAGATATTATTGATGTATACGTTCCATTCAAGTCCCAAATCAGCTGGCAAAGGTTCGTCCCACGTCAATTTTAACCTCCATGCCGATTGAAACAGCATCTTTATACGAACCACCGTCGGAGAAACTATGCCTAGTGGATCATATATCCTTGCCAAAACTTGAAGAATATTTATTTTTGTACCTCTAGACCGATTTGATTCAAGAAATTGTTGCACTGAGTCTAATGGTACTTCCAAATCATCAGTGAGGACTAATACCTTCTGGGATATCGGAAAATCTTTACAGGTAATAGACTGACGTACCTTTTCGTTGTTTGAGTTCCACTTCCTCAATATCATTGAAGCTCGTTCCATTATTGCCATGGACTCCTTAAAAGCATTGTTTCCATCGTCCTCTGTACCCACACTTAAGACAAGATCGTCCATATAGAACGATTCAGACAATAACTTGCTGGTGCTAGGATATCTTTTCTCTTCCTGTTGCAAGTGAGCCTTGATTGTTGCGGAAAGCAAGAATGGACTGCAGCGAACCCCAAAAGTGACGCGAGTCATGCGATATTCTTGCGATACTCGCGTTCATTTAAAGACGTGAGCCAGATAAAACGATGGGAATCCCTGTCGGATTCGTTCAGCATAATTTGCAAAAACGCCTTTTCAATATCAGCTACGATTCCAACTGAGCCGAGCCGAAAATTTAACAAAATCTTTAAAATGTCTGGCAAGAGATTTGTGTCGTCGTCGATGTAGCTTGAAGCATCAAAAACTATGCGCGATTTTGTTGTTGTGCTCTAGCTCTTTTACACAGGCCTGTGCGGGAGATAAAAAATTATATTTGGATTATAATTAGAGTTACCATCTACCTTTTTATTCTGAGAAAATAAATTGAAACCGGCTAGAAACGTGAGGAATGTGATATATTTTAAATCACATTCCTTCGATTTTTATTTTATTTTAAATTTTAATAAAGGATTAAATTAAAGAATTAAAGAAGTTGGGCTAAGCAACTTATTGCCGCGACGCAAGTCATTCAGGGAGTCCTCCCTTGGCAATAAGTCTCTATATATAAACAAAAAAAATCCGTCAAGAATTAACTGCCTGCCGCATCATAATCCTCAAGTTTTTTTTTTGATATTTCGAAAGATTTCGAATTAACCCTTGCAAACGGTGGAGGATATGTTTTCTTCTGCATATAAAAGCCATCTCAGCGTTTTTTGCCTCCCCTCCTCGAGTACGCTAGTCAGGCGGTGTCCCCCGTATCATCAAGTTCATGTGCTCTTCGAGGTCTACCTTGGGACAATCATCTTATACTGCCTCCCTACCAAGACCGCCTCAACTTCATAAACTTGAAAACCCTAGAAGAATGCAGAGACGTACATAGCTGACATTCTTTTCATACATTGTCTCCTCTTAAACTCCGTCGATTGCGCGTCTCTATATGACTCGATTTTCTTTAATACTAAGGCTCGTAATCTAGGATCCTCTTCTCTCTTCTATCCAATCTCCCGTATTGGAGATGCGAAAGGTTAACTTGAACCTTACCGTTTTCGATTTTAACCGCAGCACTCCCTATCTAAAACTTGATCTCCTCCGCCATTCCCCCTAGCTTCATATGTTATGCAGACATCCTCGCAGCTATAAATGCCGCTGTTAGTTCAAGTTTTGACAACGTCAGCTCATCCGCTCCATCTTCTTTAAACGGTGCGATTCAGCTTTTAGAATATAAGAAGGATGTGGCTGCGAGGTCTTCTAAATCAACTGTTCGTATAAAGGCTACGACCCCATATGCCTTAAGGCTTGCATCAGCGAAAATATGAACCTGAATTTCCTTATAGTCTGACAATCGCCGATGCAACACTGATCTTGAAACTTTCATATTTTTTAACTGCGAGATATTATTGATGTATACGTTCCATTCAAGTCCCAAATCAGCTGGCAAAGGTTCGTCCCACGTCAATTTTAACCTCCATGCCGATTGAAACAGCATCTTTATACGAACCACCGTCGGAGAAACTATGCCTAGTGGATCATATATCCTTGCCAAAACTTGAAGAATATTTATTTTTGTACCTCCAGACCGATTTGATTCAAGAAATTGTTGCACTGAGTCTAATGGTACTTCCAACTCATCAGTGAGGACTAATACCTTCTGGGATATCGGAAAATCTTTACAGGTAATAGACTGACGTACCTTTTCGTTGTTTGAGTTCCACTTCCTCAATATCATTGAAGGTCGTTCCATTATTGCCATGGACTCCTTAAAAGCATTGTTTCCATCGTCCTCTGTACCCACACTTAAGACAAGATCGTCCATATAGAACGATTCAGAAAATAACTTGCTGGTGCTAGGATATCTTTTCTCTTCCTGTTGCAAGTGAGCCTTGATTGTTGCAGAAAGCAAGAATGGACTGCAGCGAACCCCAAAAGTGACGCGAGTCATGCGATATTCTTGCGATACTGGCGTTCATTTAAAGACGTGAGCCAGATTAAACGATGGGAATCCCTGTTATTATTCTGAGAAAATAAATTGAAACCGGCTAGAAACGTGAGGAATGTGATATATTTTAAATCACATTCTTCTTCTGCTTGGCCTCTGATGCCTATAGATTCTAAATCCCACATAGCTGACAACTTGTGATCCTTCGGAACGCAAAAAATATTACAAGCAACTGAGGCACTGCTGACGTCGGCTTCGGCAGAACGGGCAAAACATGCGCCTTGCAAAGTCCATCCAAAAATAGTTGCTACTGCTCGAAGACGTGGTGATAACTTCTGCTGTTTGCCATTAACAACTGCCCAATAGAAGTCTGCGCTGATTAGAATACTTAGCCCCTTTTCTTCTGTCAATGACTACACGAACAAGACTATCTTTATCATATCCTCTAGCTATGCAACGCGCTGTTTTTAAGAAAATATTTGCAGTCGTCGAGCTATGCGCACAGAGATTTATGTTTGCTTTCTTTGCAACATGATGATGATGATGATATGAGGGTAAATCAACGGCACTGCGACCCTTGTGGATCTATTGCGCCCCCCCTCGACTAGCGCTGTAGGGACGGTATCTGCCCAACCCTACAGCACTCCCTCCATACTAGAGGTGGGAAAATTGGATCTCTTGATTGTACTGAATCTTTTGGTTCAGTCACGACGAAGAGCCATTCAAAAGATCCGTTCATTTCGTTCGTTTCGTTCATTTGGTTCTTTTGGTACTTTTTACTGTCTGAGTGCTCTATTGCAGAAAATTTTTGATAAAGTACACTTAGAACATACGTATACAAAGGAGATAAAACACAACGACTTTGTCAGGCGATGAAAGAAACGGTACAACGCAGTATACTTTCACGGCTGAAAGAAAAAGAAAACCTTAAGTTAAAAAATTTGCGAAATAAAAAGCTAACAGCAACACAATCATCCCTTATACCGGGTGATTATTTTAAGCTGAAACTTTAAAATATTTTGGAAAATAAGCACTCTACGGAAAAAATATTCAAGATCGTAATTATGGCTCCGCGGGGGAAATAAATTAGAGCTAAAATTGGTACTCCCTTTTAGGTGGGGTGGGGCTACCTTTTGAAATTTAAATTGGAACCCCAATTTTTTATTGCAAATTTGGATTCTACGGCTAAAAGTCTGAAACATTTTTTTCGATTCATGATAGATGGCACCGTAAGACGATACTCATTTTTGCGATTACTCCTACTGAGAACCTATGAATAATTCTGCAATACGTTTGCAATAAAAATACAACGTTTTTCAGGATCACGCGATTAAATCTGTTTTTAAATTAATGAATGTTTTTCTATTTTGTTTCAAAAATACCGATTCAGCTTGAAGATTATTTCGAAAACAACAATATCTGTGTTAGGCTATTAATACTACTTTAGAATGGTGTATTTAACTATACAAGAGAAAATTGAAATGGTTCTGGTTTATGAAGAAGCAAAATGAACATTTTTTTGACGACCAATTACAATTATTTACATTGCAAACATAATGCTGAATCGTATACATAGGTTCTTAGTAGGAGAATTAAAAATGGATGGGGGTACTATTTTTAACACTAATATATTTCACCCGCAGAATGATTAAATTTTGATCTTGGAGATTTTTTTCGATGAGTTTATTTCCCGAGATATTTGAATTTCAGCTTAAAAAATCACCCGGTATTTTAGAATATTTCATTAAAAAGTAAAAAATGAAACAAAAACCAATTTGTTTTCCGTATGGGTGAGAGTGAGCCATCAGCCATAGATACCCAATGGCCCAATCCTCAATGTTTCGCTCATCATCGTCTGTTCTGTGTTGCCACAAATAATAAAAACAATACTGTTCCGTTCAATCTTCAATACGAAGGAACTGTACCGCTCTTTTGATTCACTATAGAATAGAATCGAAGAACCAGAACCAGTAGGTGAGTGAATGAACTGAAGACTGAACGACTGAACCATTGAACGACTGAGCCACTGAAGACTGAACTGAACGGTTGACATTTTGGATCACTACTGTTCCGTTCATTTCGTATGAAGTGTACCGCTCTTTTGGTTCACTGTACTGTTCCGTTCAGTACGAACGGATCAGTCACGAACGACTCAGCTCTACTCCATACCAATGGCTTTTAGGAACCTAATGATATGGAGAGGTTCTAATGAATGACGTGCAGTCTCGGAGAATGCGTGAGTTCCCAGCTGGACCCTCCGCTGGCGGATCGATGCACCGCAGTCGTTGAGAAGATGCCACGGGGTTTCCTCCGCTTCTCCACATAGCCTGCAGATTTCATCCTCTTCTACTTTAATTTTCTTTAGGTGTCCCTTCAGCCTGCAGTGCCCTGTTAGGAACCCCGTAATGATTCTAACATTACTCCTACTTAGTCCCATTATTGATCGGGACCTCTTCGGGTTATAGCCACCCAACATTTCTTTCGCTTGTCGTAGACTTGGGAGTTCCTCCCATCTTAATGAAGCGGTTTCTTTACTTATATTACGTAATTCTTCACGCATAATACGGTACCCAATTCCACAAAAGGGTTCCGGCCCTACAAGCGGAGTCTCTGCCCCTTTGTTTGCGAGCTTGTCCGCTTGTTCGTTACCTTCTATACCGATGTGTCCCGGCACCCAGTACAACTTTACTTTGTTGTTTTCACCAAGTTTGTTTAGCCTTGTTTTGCATTCTTCCTCCAGTCTAGACGTGGTGTGGACTGCATCTAAAGCTTTTAGCGCGGCTTGGCTGTCTGACATGATGGCTACTTCCTGCCTCATGTATTTCTTATTCAGATTGAATTGAGCGCATCTTTCGATGGCGTGTACCTCTGCTTGGAAGATACTCGGATAATGGCCCATTGCTTCAGAGTACTTGGTTCGTGGCCCTATTACTCCCGCACCTGTGCCCTCCGCCTTCTTTGATCCATCCGTATACCATTTTATAGTTCCTGGGTGTATCTTGTAGTCTGTTTCGGACCTGAATTCCGACTTGGTCCTTAGTTTGACTTCATAGTTCTTTTTGAACTCCAGCTTTTGCACCATGTTGTCACATGGCATGCATGCCACAGGGGTTAGCTTGGCCAGTGAATTCATTAAGCTCCTCCCTCTGCTGCCCGTGATGCAGCCAACCTTGGTCAGGCGTACTAGGGTTTCATTGGATTTGCCCTCTACCACTATATGCAGCGGGAGTAGCCCAATGATTACCTCCATGCCCGCCGTTGGACAGGTTCTCATAGCTCCTGTGATTAGGACACAAGCGAGTCTTTGTACCTTCTCCAATTCTCTCCTAGTGGTGCTTAGCTTGGTTCTACCTGCCCATGCCACTGCTCCGTAGGTGATCATTGGTATAACTATCATAGTGTACATCCAGTGCATTATCTTGGGGCTTACTCCCCATGATTTGCCTGCCACCCTTCTGCACACCATGAGCGCTCTCTTAGATTTTTTTATTACTGCCTGCTGATGTTTATTCCATAGCAGTCTCTTGTCTAATATCAGACCAAGGTACTTGACCTCTTCGCTGATTGGGATCACTTCACCATTGAGGGTTATTGGTCGCATTCGCCCCAATTTCCTTCTGTTAGTGAAGGGAACCAGTTTGGTTTTGCTTGGGTTCACCCTAAGTCCCACCTCGTGGCACCATCTGCTTGTTATATTTAGTCCATTTTGTATTATGTCTCATAGAACTTCCTCAAACTTCCCTCTGGCCACAATGACTATACCGTCCGCGTAACCCTGAGATACAGTTCCTGCTTCCGCTAGTCGCTGAAGTAGTCCGTCTACAAGGATGCTCCACAGTAGAGGGGAAAGTACTCCTCCTTGTGGACACCGTCTTGTTGTGTTAACCATAATGGTTTTGTCACCGACTATGGTTTCTGCTGTTCTGGTGATTAGCATCTCGCACATCCATTTACTGATTGTGCCGTCTACTGTTTTCTTCTCCAGAGCATTTCTTATCGCATCATGTGATGCGTTGTCAAACGCCCGTTCGATATCCAGGAAGGCGCATAGAGCGATTTCCTTACTGGCGAGTGAGCCCTCTATGTTTTCCGTCAGTTCCCACAGTGCGGTCTCCGTAGATCTGCCCGCTCTGTATGCGTGTTGACTGGAATGCAGCGGTTCTTTTACCAGTGTAGTCGACCTTACATAGTTGTCGATAACCTTTTCGATAGTCTTTAGGACAGACGAAGTGAGGCTGATTGGTCTGTAGGACTTTGGGTGTGTGGGATCCTTCTTCCCTACCTTAGGTATAAATACCACCCGAGCCCTTCTCCAGCTTTTCGGTATATACCCGAGTGCTAGACTACTTCTGAATATTCTTAGAAGGTATGGGAGGAGACTGTCTAGCCCCATTTGCATGACTGCTGGGATTATCCCATCCACACTGATTTGAAGGGCTGGAAGCTTTTAACTGCCCACCGGATTCTTTGCTCAGTGCATATCTCCGAGGCTTTCTTCCAGTCTTCTCTACTAAATCTATGATAGTATAAGTCCCTATCAGATTCGGTTCTGTTCACCGTACTCCCCGGGAAGTGACTATTCAGGAGGAGGAGAGCTCTCTGCTCCTCGTTTTCTGTGAACTTCCCTTCATGGTTTCTCAGTGAAGCTTTGAAACAACTAGTGTCTTTAGCCATAGCTTTGTAAAGTCTGGCAGACTCCTTAGTGTTTTTTACCTCCTCACAGAAGTTACGAAAACTTCTGCGCTTTGCTCTTCTCACTTCTATATTATATGCCGTGAGTGATTTCCTGTATTCCTGCCACTTGCCCCTTCTATTGGCGGTCTTGAAAAGTTTTCTTACCTGCCTACGATGGGCTGACAGTTCTTCGTTCCACCAAGGAGCTTCATTACTCCCTTTGGGTGTACTGATCGGGCAGCACGACTCATATGCGTCCGAGATTGCCCTATTCATTTCTACTACTGCGCATTCTAGCTCGTGCGGGCACCTGGCCACTCTTTGAACTGAAGCGTGTATAAGATTGCTTTGCAAATAGATTCTTAATTTCTCCCAATTTGCCCTTCTGGGGTTTCTGATAACCCTTTCCCCTATGATTAACCCTCCCAATTCAAACATGATTAATCTGTGGTCTGACAGAGTCGGTTCGGAGGAGACCCTCCACTTGTTTAGTAAACGACTCACTGTCGGAGTTCCGAAGGTGATGTCGAGTACCTCTTCCCTAACCCTAGTCACGAATGTTGGAATACTACCTACATTGTAAATATCTAGGTTTTCCTTCACCAAAAACTCTAAAAGGTACTCACCCCTCTTATTTGTGTCGGTGCTCCCCCATTCTTCGTTATGTGCATTTGCATCGCACCCAATCAGTAGGGGTTTGCTAAGCCTTCGGCAATATTCTACCAGTTCTTGAATTTCTGGTGGCGGTATTTCCTCCCTTTCCCCGGCAAAGTAGGCCGAAGCGATGACTATCTCCCGGTGTGTGCTGTCTACGTTAAACTGGCACTGGATTGCTACCACGTCCCGGGTTATAAATTCTGAAAGAGATAGATAATTAATACTATTTCTGACTACGATGCAGGCTCGTGGGGCAACCTGCCCCACTTTATAAATCACCTTTGCATCTTTGCAAGACAGACCACATATCTGTCCCCTGTAGAACCAGGGTTCCTGGACCAGCACTAGCCCCAGATATTGTTTGGTGAACAACCTGGCCACCACGGCGGCTGCCCCTTTGGCCTTATGGGTGTTCACCTGAGCGATTCGTGTACTGGTCATAACTTAGTTTTCTGAAGAGGGCAGCTGCTCCTCTCCAGTCTCTAGTTCGAGGTGCTGAATCTCCTCTAGCAGCTCATCCTCCTCTAGCTGTCGGATCGCCTCCAGCTCGTCTATTACAATGTCTGGTTGGGGAAGGGCAGCGAGGTCTTCCATAATGGGTTCCTCTTCTGCTCCCGCTTCTCCTTCCGTATCCATTGTAACTGCCCCCTGGGGGTCATCTGCTGCTTGGGTGGGAGGGTCTTTCTGCCCCTTCTCTACCTGTGTGCCTTCCTTTTTCTTCAGGCCACCCACCGATATTTTGCCATACCGGTATCTAGTGACCTGCCTCTTTAATTGCATCTCTGCTTCTGGAGTCTATGGATATTGTGGAGAATACTCCACCCCTATCCTCTCGACAACCGATGACACATATCTACGTGGAGTCCCTCATTCTGTGCTCCAATCAGGGAAATGGAACGCTCCATCCCCTGCCGATTGCTACGTGGCAGAAACACCGACATAATAGTCGGCTTGGGTATGTCATTCCCGTCCTTGGCCACGAGCTTCGGTCCCTTCCACGTCGAAAGGGTTGGAGCATGTGCCTTAAGCCAAGTTGCCGAGCGTTCATCGCAACAGTCGACAAGAATCATCCCCGGTCTGAAGTGGACGCCGTCGAAGCCAATTTTGACTTCCCAGCCCCACGCCACCTCATCCAGGATGGATTCCTCCAACGCTGCCAACTGCTCGTGGTTTAGGGTCTCCTCCGGATCATGCTACGCGAGGATAGCGACCCTGACTTGCTTAATAGCCTCCGCATAGCTAGGTTGAGTGCTAACCCCGAAGGGGGCACTGGTCGACTGCCCGGTGCCCTCCTTCAATCTCTTGTCCTCCCTAGGTGGTGGAGTGAGGACCGTTGGCCCTCTCTTCGCCCCCTGGAGAATGACGACGGGAGGTCTCTGCCCTGCAGCCGCCAACTTCCTATCGTCTACCTCCTTCCTTGCTAGTGCGGGTTCTATGCCCTGCTCCAGTAGTCGGAGATAGTGTCTAGTCCCCGCCCCACTGAGACCCTTTCTCAGGGGATCGTCCACACCTCCTGGCTGCCCCTTTGGCGGGTCAGGAGGTCCCCTCCTCTTAGAGCCTTTCGGCTTAGATTTGGGGATTGCACCTAGCGTCACCTTGGGGACAGTAGTCGGCGGACGATTGGGGATAGTCTCTGAACTAACCGCTGAGGGTGTCCCCAACTGCGGCGTCAGCCCTTGCTGCCTACTGGTGGAGGCTTCACCCTCGGGTTGGCGGGATAGCCCCAGCCGCGCCTTGGGGTTCCCCCCCCCCACCACCTTTCATCAGTCTTGGGGTCATGCCCCTTCGACCGATATCGGGTTTCCTACGCGGGTCAAGGTGAGGCCTATGCTCCGCTCGAACCGCTACTTTGCTGGTGCTGGGTTTCGGTTCGGGTTCACGGGTCGAATGCCCCAGTATCCCCCTTGCCGTAACCGCACCTCTGCCCCTAGCTGGTCTGGAGGTCATGCCCCCCCGGCCAAGCCTGGGTCTCCCGCAGGGTTCGTCGCGAAGCATACGCAGAGCTTGATCCGCTGCTACCGACGCGGGCATGCCCTGCGTCAATTTATTGAAGTTTAATTTATTTTTTTTGTCCATAAAAGATCCCACGAGTAATGAGGAAAATATTACCTCCAGCCCAGAGCCTCTTGTACTGGAGGGCCCGATATACATGGAGAGCGACAGGTATCCACGGGCTCACGTTTGCGATAGCCGGTTACCCCTGGCTACCAACCAGTCCACTGGGCACGGGTCGCATCACACCACTGGATTAGGGGGCGGTAGTTCTTGGTTCGTTACTCATCAATCCTGCTAGCGAGGGAGATCCTCAGCTTGTAGGATGAATCTTTGCAACTTAAGCCCTCACGCCAACGTCAAGGCCCCTACCATAGTGAGGGTCTTTGCAACATTAGTATCGTTGGTTTCTTTTCCCATTAGAATTTAGTTTTCTTAAATGCGGGGTCACACATTGATGTAAGATGCTTGCCATCACATTTGTTGCATTTGAGAATTCGCAAACTTCATCGACAAATGTCCCGTTTTCGCCCACCTAAAACATCGGTTGCCCTTCGAAAGGATTTCTCTCTTTTGCTGCAGCGTCATTTTTGTGTCGCACTCCTTTGTTTGATGCAGTGTAGAGCTGCAAAAAACACATTTTTCGTCACTCCAAGTAAACTAGCTGCAGTAGATGGTGGTATTCGTGTGGAAGTGTGTAGACAAGTTTCTTTGCTTTGTTCCAATGATTCTACTTCTCTTTTAAGGAAACGCATTATGCTTTGCACATTTCGGTCGCCAACAGCATACAAAGAAGAAGCTTCGGATGATGTACTGTTGTCATGCATGTTGTCTATTGGATTTTCGCTCTCCTCATCTCTTGAACGATGATAATCCAATCTAAGCTCTACGGGCAAGCAGCGCAACAATATAGATTTAAGCATAACATCATAATGTTGCGATGATATTTGCAATGCCGTTATTGTTCTTATTGAAGTTGTAATTGTATTGTACAAATTTCGCAACGCAACAACGTCTGTTTTTGAAGCAACTGGGCGCAATCCAATTAGTTTTTGCATGTGTTCGTCTACCAGTTTTTTTGTATTACCGTATTGTTCTTGAAGCAACGAGACAGCAGATTCGTGGCAAGTTGCTGAAGCAGTAAATCCCGCTATCAGCTTTATTGCTGCTCCATTCAAAACTCCCTCTAAATAATGAAATTTTTCAGCTGCAGCTAACTGTTGATTTTGATGCAACGCTTTGTTAAGCTGATCCCAGAATGGAAGCCAGTCTCTGATGTCGTCATCGAATTTTTTCAACTGCAATTTCGGTAATTGCGTGTTACCTTTTTGACATAGAGTTTCCATTTTATACTTGGGGTTTCTGGTGCAGGCATTCCACCTTCAGATTTCCTTAATTTTCGTCTCAGTTTCTGAAAACGTAGGTTAAGTCTCGCTAGAGTCGATATAGCTGAATCGCTGTATTCTGACAAACAAAAAGAAAGAACAAAAGAAAACACTACGCTTGCGAGTTGAACAATGAACAGTAACTGAGTTTATAGCTTCTCAGCTTGTAATTTTTATATTACATTCAAATGCATGTATGTGTGTACATGGAAGTTTAAGAATTAGGAATATAACTATATGTATGAATCATAAATGTAAGCATATGTATGAATTATAAAACTAAGTATGTATGAAATGTATCAAAGAAAGAAGATAACAAAAAATAAAATCAACACCTTCGTACTTATTCCTTTTCAGACTATTCTATCTCGGTACTTACTTGCAATTCACCTAGCTTTATAACTCTCTCTACCAGCGCTATCTTAATAATTCGCAAGCCAAACTCATAAATGACCCAAGTCTTTTTTTGAATTCGTCAACTATAAAAGGAAGTCTTACGGCTACCCTCCTTCACCCTCTTACAAAAAAACATCATCGACCGATCCACATACCGTTTTTGTTTGCTACATTTTTCAAACAATCTTTCGCTGACAGCATATCCCTTCCGCTTTCTTACCTCTTTTGCCTATCCCTTTCACAAGGAGAATTTCTTCAGATTAAGAAGACCTATTTCATAGCCCCGATACACAAAAAATGATCATTGAATGATGTTACTAATTATCGCCCCATTGCTAAACTTTCCCACATGCCCAAACTCTTCGAAAGTATTTTTTACGAAGCCATAAGCTTCCACTGCAAGTCTTTTTTTTCTCCCAGCCATCATGGCTTTCTGAAACGTAGATCAACCACCACTTATCTTGTTGAATTCATCTCCTCTGCACTTTTAGCCTTAGAGAGTGGTAACGAAGTGTTGCAACTGATTTCAGTAAGGCATTTGATAGGATATCTCATCAACTAATCCTCTTTAAATTGTCTGCCCTTGGCTTTGAACCCATATTGTTAAAATGGATATCTTCTTATCTGGAAAACCATCTTTATAGTTTTCGCTTTAGGTCCGTCCTATCGTCCACATTCTTGGCAACCTCTGGAATCCCACAAGGCAGCCATCTGGGCCCCTTCTCTTCATCCTAACTATAAATGATCTTGATAGGATTCCGCCCTCTCAATTTACGCTGACGATACCAAATTTTTCAAACCCATTTCTTCCCCGCAAGACTCCTATCTCCTTCAACAAGACCTAGATAACTTTTCGACCAGGTTCCTCAAAAATTGCTTAGATCTCAATATCTCCAAATGCCAATCTATTACTCTATCACGTAAGTGCAACAAACCCCCTCCCAGACATTACCTTATCCACGGTCAACCCATATCTCACGTGCAATCGTTTCGTGACCTCGGCATATTGTGCGACTCGGAACTAAACTTCCGTTCTCATATTGATGAAATAATTCTTAAAGCCAACTCAACACTTGGCTTTGTCACACGGTGGTCCAAAGAATTTTTCAATCCTTACGTGACCAGATCCCTCTACATCACTTTTTTGCGTCCCCTCCTCGAGTACGCTAGTCAGGCGGTGTCCCCCGTATCATCAAGTTCATGTGCTCTTCGAGGTCTACCTTGGGACAATCATCTTATACTGCCTCCCTACCAAGACCGCCTCAACTTCATAAACTTGAAAACCCTAGAAGAATGCAGAGACGTACATAGCTGACATTCTTTTCATACATTGTCTCCTCTTAAACTCCGTCGATTGCGCGTCTCTATACAACTCGATTTTCTTTAATACTTAGGCTCGTAATCTAGGATCCTCTGCTCTCTTCTATCCAATCTCCCGTATGGGAGATGCGAAAGGTTAACTTGAACCTTACCGTTTTCGATTTTAACCGCAGCACTCCCTATCTAAAACTTGATCTCCTCCGCCATTCCCCCTAGCTTCATATGTTATGCAGACATCCTCGCCGCTGTTAGTTCAAGTTTTGAAAACGTCAGCTCATCCGCTCCACCTTCTTTAAACGGCGCGATTCAGCTTTTAGAATATAAGAAGGATGTGGCTGCGAGGTCTTCTAAATCAACTGTTCGTATAAAGGCTACGGCCCCATATGCCTTAAGGCTTGCATCAGCGAAAATATTAACCTGAATTTCCTTATAGTCTGACAATCGCCGATGCAACACTGATCTTGAAACTTTCATATTTTTTTACTGCGAGATATTATTGATGCATACGTTCCATTCAAGTCCCAAATCAGCTGGCAAAGGTTCGTCCCACGTCAATTTTAACCTCCATGCCGATTGAAACAGCATCTTTATACGAACCACCGTCGGAGAAACTATGCCTAGTGGATCATATATCCTTGCCAAAACTTGAAGAATATTTATTTTTGTACCTCCAGACCGATTTGATTCCAGAAATTGTTG
The DNA here is from genome assembly GCA_947095585.1 of Nephrocerus scutellatus. Lineage (NCBI taxonomy): Eukaryota > Metazoa > Arthropoda > Insecta > Diptera > Pipunculidae > Nephrocerus > Nephrocerus scutellatus. The sequence continues at coordinate 88,109,201 of OX352763.1, read as the reverse complement.
CACTGAGTCTAATGGTACTTCCAACTCATCAGTGAGGACTAATACCTTCTGGGATATCGGAAAATCTTTACAGGTAATAGACTGACGTACCTTTTCGTTGTTTGAGTTCCACTTCCTCAATATCATTGAAGCTCGTTCCATTATTGCCATGGACTCCTTAAAAGCATTGTTTTCATCGTCCTCTGTACCAACACTTAAGACAAGATCGTCCATATAGAACGATTCAGACAATAACTTGCTGGTGCTAGGATATATTTTCTCTTCCTGTTGCAAGTGAGCCTTGATTGTTGCGGAAAGCAAGAATGGACTGCAGCGAACCCCAAAAGTGACGCGAGCCAAGCGATATTCTTGATACTGGCGTTCATTTAAAGACGTGAGCCAGATAAAACGATGGGAATCCCTGTCGGATTCGTTCAGCATAATTTGCAAAAACGCCTTTTCAATATCAGCTACGATTCCAACTGAGCCGAGCCGAAAATTTAACAAAATCTTTAAAATGTCTGGCAAGAGATTTGTGCCTGTGTGTAAGTGGTAATTTAGCGACCCAATGCCGTCGATGTAGCTTGAAGCATCAAAAACTATGCGCGATTTTGTTGTTGTGCTCTCGCTCTTTTACACAGGCCTGTGCGGGGGATAAAAAATTATATTTGGATTATAATTAGAGTTACCATCTACCTTTTTATTCTGAGAAAATAAATTGAAACCGGCTAGAAACGTGAGGAATGTGATATATTTTAAATCACATTCCTTCGATTTTTATTTTATTTTAAATTTTAATAAAGGCTTAAATTAAAGAATTAAAAAAGCAACTTATTGCCGCGACGCAAGTCATTCAGGGAGTCCTCCCTTGGCAATAAGTCTCTATATATATAAAAAAAAAAAATCCGTCAAGAATTAACTGCCTGCCGCATCATAATCCTCAAGTTTTTTTTTGGATATTTCGAAAGATTTCGAATTTACCCTTGCAAACGGTTGAGGATATGTTTTCTGCTGCATATAAAAGCCATCTCAGCGTTTTTCCAAGGCAATGAAGCGATATATCGAGGTCCACATTTCTTGATGCAACCTTCTATCATTGCCTGAGTTGCTATATTTTCTTCTTCTGCTTGGCCTCTGATGCCTATAGATTCTAAATCCCACATAGCTGACAACTTGTGATCCTTCGGAACGCAAAAAATATTACAAGCAACTGAGGCACTGCTGACGTCTGCTTCGGCAGAACGAGCAAAACATGCGCCTTGCAAGGTCCATCAAAAAATAGTTGCTACTGCTCGAAGACGTGGTGATAACTTCTGCTGTTTGCCATTGCGCAGACTTCTATTGGGCAGTCTGCGCTGATTAGAATACTTAGCCTCTTTTCTTCTGTCAATGACTACACGAACAAGACTGTCTTTATCATATCCTCTAGCTATGCAACGCGCTGTTTTTAAGAAAATATTTGCAGTCGTCGAGCTATGCGCACAGAGATTTATGTTTGCTTTCTTTGCAACATAAGTATCGTTGGTTTCTTTTCCCATTAGAATTTAGTTTTCTTAAATGCGGGGTCATACATTGATGTAAGATGCTTGCCATCACATTTGTTGCATTTGAGAAATCGCAAACTTCTACACTTCCTCGACAAATGTCCCGTTTTCGCCCACCTAAAACATCGGTTGCCCTTCGAAAGGATTTCTCTCTTTTGCTGCAGCGTCATTTTTGTGTCGCACTCCTTTGTTTGATGCAGTGTAGAGCTGCAAAAAACACATTTTTCGTCACTCCAAGTAAACTTGCTGCAGTAGATGGTGGTATTCGTGTGGAAGTGTGTAGACAAGTTTCTTTGCTTTGTTCCAATGATTCCACTTCTATCAAATTAGTTTTTGCATGTGTTCGTCTACCAGTTTTTCTGTATTACCGTATTGTTCTTGAAGCAACGAGACAGCAGATTCGTAGCAAGTTGCTGAAGCAGTAAATCCCGCTATCAGCTTTATTGCTGCTCCATTCAAAACTCCCTCTAAATAATGAAATTTTTCAGCTGCAGCTAACTGTTGATTTTGATGCAACGCTATGTTAAGCTGATCCCAGAAGGGAAGCCAGTCTCTGATGTCGTCATCGAATTTTTTCAACTGCAATTTCGGTAATTGCGTGTTACCTTTTTGACATAGAGTTTCCATTTTATACTTGGGGTTTCTGGTGCAGGCATTCCACCTTCAGATTTCCTTAATTTTCGTCTCAGTTTCTGCAAACGCAGGTTAAGTCTCGCTAGAATCCATATAGCTGAATCGCTGTATTCTGCTACTCTTTCGCACTCCTTATCCATTCCCTCCGGTTTGATAAGATCTTTGGAAAACACTGCCTGATCCGCAGTTCTTACACTAGCATGAACTGCACTTAAACGTTTAATGAGCGTTTCCAATTCTTCTTCTAATTCCTCTAACCCGTCTTCATTTGCAGCCGTTATTTGCGAAGAACTCGTGTCTAAAAGCTCTGTTGCCGCCTTTTTAATTTTTGTTAACTGCGCTCTAAATGCGCCTCGAGAAGAAATTTCCATTTTAAAGGTCCCTGGTTTCGGCACCAAAATGTGAAATTTAAAAAATAAATACGCTTGCGAGTTGAACAATGAACAGTAACTGAGTTTATAGCTTCTCAGCTTGTAATTTTTATATTACATTCAGATGCATGTATGTGTGTACATGTAAGTTTAAGAATTAGGAATATAACTATATGTATGAATCATAAATGTAAGCATATGTATGAATTATAAAACTAAGTATGTATGAAATGTATCAAAGAAAGAAGATAACAAAAAATAAAATCAACACCTTCGTACTTATTCCTTTTCAGACTATTCTATCTCGGTACTTACTTGCAATTCACCTAGCTTTATAACTCTCTCTACCAGCGCTATCTTAATAATTCGCAAGCCAAACTCATAAATGACCCAAGTCTTTTTTTGAATTCGTCAACTATAAAAGGAAGTCTTACGGCTACCCTCCTTCACCCTCTTACAAAAAAACATCATCGACCGATCCACATACCGTTTTTGTTCGCTACATTTTTCAAACAATCTTTCGCTGACAGCATATCCCTTCCGCTTTCTTACCTCTTTTGTCTATCCCTTTCACAAGGAGAATTTCTTCAGATTAAGAAGACCTATTTCATAGCCCCGATACACAAAAAATGATCAATGAATGATGTTACTAATTATCGCCCCATTGCTAAACTTTCCCACATGCCCAAACTCTTCGAAAGTATTTTATACGATGCCATAAGCTTCCACTGCAAGTCATTTATTTCTCCCAGCCATCATGGCTTTCTGAAAGGTAGATCAACCACCACTAATCTTGTTAAATTCATCTCCTCTGCACTTTTAGCCTTAGAGAGTGGTAACGAAGTGTTGCAACTGATTTCAGTAAGGCATTTGATAGGATATCTCATCAACTAATCCTCTTTAAATTGTCTGCCCTTGGCTTTGAACCCATATTGTTAAAATGGATATCTTCTTATCTGAAAAACCATCTTTATAGTTTTCGCTTTAGGTCCGTCCTATCGTCCACATTCTTGGCAACCTCTGGAATCCCACAAGGCAGCCATCTAGGCCCCTTCTCTTCATCCTAACTATAAATGATCTTGATAGGATTCCGCCCTCTCAATTTACGCTGACGATACCAAATTTTTCAAACCCATTTCTTCCCCGCAAGACTCCTATCTCCTTCAACAAGACCTAGACAACTTTTCGACCAGGTTCCTCAAAAATTGCTTAGATCTCAATATCTCCAAATGCCAATCTATTACTCTATCACGTAAGTGCAACAAACCCCCTCCCAGACATTACCTTCTCCACGGTCAACCCATATCTCACGTGCAATCGTTTCGTGACCTCGGCATATTGTGCGACTCGTTACTAAACTTCCGTTCTCATATTGATGAAATAATTCTTAAAGCCAACTCAACACTTGGCTTTGTCACACGGTGGTCCAAAGAATTTTTCAATCCATACGTGACCAGATCCCTCTACATCACTTTTTTGCGTCCCCTCCTCGAGTACGCTAGTCAGGCGGTGTCCCGCGTATCATCAAGTTCATGTGCACTTCGAGGTCTACCTTGGGACAATCATCTTATACAGCCTCCCTACCAAGACCACCTCAACTTCATAAACTTGAAAACCCTAGAAGAATGCAGAGACGTACATAGCTGACATTCTTTTCATACATTGTCTCCTCTTAAACTCCATCGATTGCGCGTCTCTATACAACTCGATTTTCTTTAATACTAAGGCTCGTAATCTAGGATCCTCTTCTCTCTTCTATCCAATCTCCCGTATGGGAGATGCAAAAGGTTAACTTGAACCTTACCGTTTTCGATTTTAACCGCAGCACTCCCTATCTAAAACTTGATCTCCTCCGCCATTCCCCCTAGCTTCATATGTTAGCTTTAAGTATGAGTCTTAAGTCTTAGTTTTAAGTTTTCAATCACGTTCGCTTTAGGTTTTAGCTTATAATAAGCCGAATAAATGGGGACAATTGCCCCCACCAAAATTAAAAGTAAAAAAATAACCAACATAAAACTACTATGGAAAACAGGAAACAGAAGCATTTTGGATTTGATAGACATTGATGACTTTTTGTACTAATTTTGATAGCAAATGAGCAAAGAGCTCCAATATTGGTATACTAACTTGTTTCATTGGAGTAACCTTGCTCTTGGTTGTTAATAAATTTACGTTAATAGTATCAGTTATCCTAGTGCGAATGTAAACAGCCGCAGAATATGCCAGCTCACTGGCGTCGCTAAATCCGTGAAACTGAACGTCGTCCGTTAATTTACATATAAATCGAGAAATGGAAATGGTATTCAATTGACCAAACTGATTCTGAATTTGCTGCCACTTGTGTTGTAGTTCAAATGGCAATGGCTCATCCCAAGAAACTTTAGTTAACCACAAACTTTGAAGAAAGATTTTTGGTAAACCACCCCAAAGGGTCAAATATTTGTGATGCGATGGACAAAATCTTGCGTTTAGTACAAGCCGTGTTAGCTATATCTGAGGCCTTGAATGAAAACATGTCTTGTACTGGATCCCAATATAAGCCCAATAATTTTGACCGAGATATTTTTGTATTAAAACTTATTGCCAAGGGAAAACTCCTTAAATGACTTTCGCCACGGCAATAAGGTGGGCTAAGCCCTTTATTAAAATTAAAAATTAAAATCGAAGAAATGTGATTTACAATATATCACATTCCTTACGTTTGTAGCCGGTTACAATTTATTTTCTCGGAATTATCCATGATTAATTGAAAAAAGCAATACGGAAAAACTATCACGAAACTAAAACGACACGAGCGCAAATGCTTTAATGAATGGATCATGGTCAAAGAAAACTACAAAAAACCGTGACCAAGAAAATATTACAAAAAAAAATTACATACTTGAGCTTTCAAAATTCTTCAAACCTCCATTGAAAAATTCGCTCTTTCATGAACTAGCTGACGTCTTTATTGAAGACCAACAACACGACAGCGAATGGTACCAAGGATCAGCGAAAAAGCTGGATTCAAATAGAGCTCTTGCAAATTCGCTGCGGTTCCTCGTAGCTTGCCCAAGTTCCCCGGAGCAACCTCCAATACAACGCTTTGATGAAGATTTGTAAATTGGTTTTTTTTTGTTTTTTATGATTTAAAAGAAAATAAAAAATAAAAAATTTTCAATTCCAAAAAACGACTACGACTACTATGCACAGTGATTAAATTAGCAACGATTTGTGCTTCATGGTTCTCGTCGCTTAGAACACAGCTATTCGAAAGCCACTTTCGTAATACCAGTGCGGAATCAGCCAAAAATTGCGATAGTTCTTCTTTCTTTTAATTGGATAGCTTGAACCTCATCGTATGCTCCCGTCAATACGTCATCAACGTAAAAGTTTTTTCGAAATTCATTCGTCACGGTTGGAAACCGCTCTTCACAATCACTCGCAATTAGAAACAACACTCGAATGGCTAGAAATGGCGCTGGCGCAGTACCATACCTCACCGTTGATAATTCGTAGTGGTTGATTAATTCCGTTGTTGACTCCCTCCAGAGAATTCGGTGCTACGATATGTTTGTAGGATCCATCAAGATTTGCCGATACATTTTCTCCACGTCACCACATATTGCTACTTTAAATGTCCAGAATCTAAGTAATATCGCCCATTGTGTATCCTGTAGGGTTATTATTTTTGGCAATATATATGTAGTAACTTTTAAGGCCTTAGATTTGTCAAACCGTGAACAAATAGAAAAACATGCCTTTCCGGTTGTAGCAACGTTTGACGTTGAAATACGTACACTTTCTTTTCTTCGAGATATTCCTATTCTATTTACACACTTTTCGGATATAAACGATAATTGTGAGTCCGAGTCTAATAACAAATTATCTGCTTAATTGCTTATTGCTCTAACTTCCACTCTAGCTGTTGATAACAGTGCAGTACCAATTCCATAATATGACTGACAATTCCAGGTGATTCGTTCAATATAGTCGATGTGTTTGGTTTAGCTTGACTATTTGATGCACTACACTGTCCTTTGATTTCATATTTCACTAAACTGATGGTTTGCTTTACTTCACTATGAAGGAGTGTATGGTGCTTGAGATTACATCTCACACAACGTAGTTTTCTGTGGCACTGATTTGAAAGAAGATTATTCGCCAAACAATTAAAACACAATTTTAGCCTTGCTGCTTGGCTCGGCCATTGTTCTGTATTTATTCCCTTGAATGATTCATACCATAAATACGATGGTCTCCCTTACAAAAAGTGCAACACTCCTGACTATTTGTCAAGCGATCTACATTAAGCTGATGGGTCTTGATGGTAATGGGTTTGGCAGTACTACCCCTACGTGGCTCACAAATTTCTAACGCATCGCAGCGTTCACGGACTAATATGAATAATTCATTAAAGGTTGGAAAATCTTTTCCCACTGTTCAACGTGCCCATGCCTGTTTTGTTTCCTGAACAAGTTTTTGTACCAATAGGTAAATATATCAATCATGAATCTCGTCCGGTAGCTTCATCTCCTAGCGCTCTGATACCTCGTTCTACTTCATCTGTGCTGTGCAACTTCCTCAATGCTGTGGCAGACTCGGCCTTTATAACTGGTTGATCCAGAAAGGTTTTGATGAAATCATTAAAAACATGTTCTTCTTGTCATATCACTCACATAATTTTTCCTACGATAATTTATAATTGGTTTCGGATACCGTTATGTGTCGTAGCAAATCTGCTGCCTCTCCGCGAAGATATCCCTTTAGATACTGGAATTTTCCAAGTCGTTTAGTCCTATTTTAACATATATGTACAAATCTTTAAAACTGGAAAATTCTTTATAGTCACCGAAAAAAATGTTTACACTCAGTTTAGGAAGGCGCGCTAAAACGTGGTGTTGTTCGTCTGATGATTGAGATATCGTTTGATTCACTGAATTAGTAAAACTTTCCGAAAGTGTAGCGAAAAATTCGTTCTGACCAACATCTGCGGAACATAATTTTTTCCAGTGCCAGTGCACAGCCATTCTTTCTTTAAATTTTGTTTTCACGGCTAAATGTTTTGATTCATAATCAGGTAATTCTGAAGGGATTTCAAATTTACTTAATTGGGCCTCGTAACTTACAAATTCCGTAAATGACCGTTCTAAAAATTCCAACCGTGTAGAGATATCAGCCACTGAGGTTTTCTCTGTATCTGTATCTGGGTATTTTACGAGTCTTGTTATTGACCCCTTTGCTCAGCCTCTTCTCGCAGTATATTCCTTCGCTTGATCTCTCATGTCGTGATTTTCAGAATCCATAAAGTGTTTTCTCAATTATTTTCACCGATTAACCGATATTATACACTGTAAATCAAAATTTGCTCACCTGCTGATGAATTTTAGTTGTCACTCCCACGTTGCAGCCTGATGCTAACGTTTCCCTCAGAATATGAACTGATTACTAGTTAAGTGCCGTGTTGAATTACTTAATTATAGCAAATAATAACTCTGTTCCAATACGATGTTGAATTGAATTATCCCTCAGATTTTAAGCCTTCACTTGTAATCGCCCATATTATCATATTATTCCTTAATATGATTATACTTTGTATTCACACAGTATAATGCTGACCCTTTTTTCAAAATGGTTTCTCCGGCAATTGTTGAGAAATTTTCCCCGCTAAACTATTTTGCTGTTCATCTATGTTTGAAGCTGCATCCAAGCGTTCGTGTTTTGTGTATTTGTTGTAGTTTCATATGTGGTTCAGCAACATATGTGGGCTGAGAACGCTTTGTTTACATAGGTAAATGTCGACAGTCCAGCAATTCTGGCACTGAGCGAAACTCAAGTATTTGAGAATTCTGATACTTCGGATTTAAATCTGCCTGGGTATAGCTTAGTGCCATTATTTTTCCCACGACGCGGGCTCGCAATTTATGTCCGTAGTGATGTTGCGTTTAAGCTTTTGCCTCAATCAAGCCAATGTTCCAATGCGGAATTTAATTTCATATGGCTGAGAGTAATGGTATCAGGGCGCAACATCCACTACTGTTTTCTTTATAGAAGTCCCAACTTAGACAGAGTTTTAACTCTTCTCGAGTTTGATGCACTTTCTGATTCAATTGCAAGAATTGTCACAAATGATGATAACACTGAAATCGTTATTGCGGCGATTTCAATGTACACAATTCTGGGTGGCTTAGCCATTCTGGCCAGACAACACCAGTATGAAGGGATGTTGAGTTGTTCGCTGAGTTTAAGCACCTTATTCAGCTTGTAAATGAGCCTACAAGAATACCTGATGTTGCAAATCATTCCGCAAACATCCATGACTTGTTCCTTACCTCTCGTCCTGATAATTACTCCGTCAATGTATTATCGCCTCTAGGCTCGTCTGACCATTGTGTTGTATCAGGTAATTTCTCGTTAATAAACCACGCAGTTAGAGAAAAAACTTCCAAAAAAAACAGTATGGCAATACGAGAAAGCCAATTGGGACGGCCTTAAAAACTTCTTTGGGAGAATTAACTGGTCGCTATTGTTTCTTGATAGCAACGTGGATGCCGCCGCTGGTGCAATAACAAACATCATCCTTGTTGGTATGAGAGACTACCTTCCAGGAATAAGTCTGTCAAACCAAAGACGAATGGATGGTATGACTCAAGCTGTAAAGAGGCTTCTAGGATTAGAGAGGTATGCTTTCGGTTTTACAAAGCAAACCTTACTGAGGAAAACCGAACAAATTTGAAATGAGCTAGAAATGATTGCAATGCTCATCTTCGGCGAGTCAAATTCACCTACGACCAAAAATTGAGGCAAAAATACTACAATGTCCTAAAGGTAGTAAAAATTGTTGGTCATTCGTGAAAAGAATCAAAAATACAGCCTCGTCGTCAATTCTCATTTATAATGACATTCCAGTTGTCAACTCTAAAGACAAAGCCAGTCTGTTTGCTGCACATTTTGCAGCTAGCTCCGCGCTTAGTTCTGAAGAGGTGTTCTTCCAAGCTGGCATTACCATTGCGTAAGCTTTTCCATCTATACTACTCTTCTGAACTCTTCCCGAGAAGTTGGAAGTTGGGCCTTTGTCCAGCCCATACCCAAAAAAGGCGAGCCGTCGTCTCCTTCTTCGTACCGACCCATAGCACTTACATCCATTCTTTCCAAGGTCATGGAAACGCTGATCAATTTTCAGCTCATGAAATATCTTGAAACCAATGAAATCCTTAGTAACCGGCAGTACGGATTTCGTGGGCAACGTTGCACTGGTGATTTGATGGTATATATTACCGAACAGTGGAACCGGTCTTTGCATCAATTTGGTGAAAGCAAAGCTGTTGCACTAGATATTTCCAAAGTATTTGAAAGAGTTTGGAATCAAGCTGACCTGACCTTCTGACCTAGAGAGCATAATAAAATGGGGAGAAAATAATTGAGTAGAATTAAACGCTTCCAAAACCCAATACTGTCTCCTGTCGTCAAAGCGAATGCCAAAACCAATGCCATTATTCATGAAAGGAAACTGAAAATCTCGAAATTCTTGGTATGTGCGTTAACGACAAGCTTAGTTGGAATGCCCACATATTACCGTCGCCAAAAATACCGCGAAATGTTTCGGTTTTTTAACCCGGTGCAAGAAATATTTCACTCCCTCTAAACTGGCTACTATCTACAAGGCTTTTATTCGCCCTAAACTTGAGTACAATTGCCATATCTGGTCTGGTGCGCCTAAAACCACCTTGCATCAACTAGATAGAATACAAAACCGTGCGATAAAACTTATCGGTGACGAAAACATCGCGAAATCAATAGATTCGCTTGAACACCGCAGGAACGGCTCCTGCTTGTCACTATTTTATCGCTTCTTCCACCAGCGGTGCACAAGATAAATAGCCAGTTGCATGCCACCTATTCTTGAATTCAACCGCAATACTTGTGGCGCTCTTAATGCTCATCAGTTTACCCTTAAGCCCATCTTCAGACGTACAGTTAAGTTCAGGGATTTGTTCTTCAGCCGTACAACACGTATGTGGAATGCTCTGCCAAGCTCTGTCTTTCCACATCACTATGATCCACAGGCATTCAAAACACAAGCTCACAGACATCTCCTCTTTTCTTCTACTTTTCCTTAACGCCCACGCTGTTTCAAGCATATAGCCGAACATAATTATGGTGCGAATAATGGTGCGTGCGCAAATTATAAAAAAAAGGCAATCAACGTAAATTAGCTTGCATATCGATCAGCATAAATATACACGAAGTTACGACCTAAACTGTTGTTGCGCGTATATTTACAGCCACGTGTCGCTTACGATACAGGCTGTACGTTTTCAATATGGCTGTTGTTACAATTTCACAAATTTCTCGCAACGAAAAGTTTAATTGTACGTATACCGTTGAACCATAGTCCAAACCAGCGCAATTCACTGTGCGTGCTGATTTGCACTCCCTCGTGGCAGCAAGAAGTGAAGTTTACCTCCAGTGTCTTTGCTGATTACAAAAAATGGCGTTCGTATCACATTCGGATTATTTCTCGCAGAAAAAATTTGAGTTTCACAAAATTCCAACGAAGTGTAAATTGACGATTTAATCTCACACCCAATTCAATTGAACTACATAGGATCTCAAATTGTAGACCGGGTTAATGTTTCACGGTATCAAAGACTCACAAGCTTATACCATATATTTCTTTTCCATGCAAAAATGGAAAAAACAATTATTAAGGATGTCTACAGTTTGAAAATTATGGAACTAAATTGTAATCTATAAAGGGATGACGGGGTTTGCATAACTCCCCCACCATTACCTTGAGGCTGCGACGATGATATATCTAGAACAGAAGTTTTTGAACAAAGATATTTATTTTTTATTAAAATTTTAAAAAATTATTTTCATTGATTTCCGTAATGTCCTTTTTATTATTTTCGATATTTTGTAGGTCAAAATTATCAAATTCAATTTTCAACCAATATTTAAAGTGTCTTTCCTTGATAGATACATGTAGATTCGGTAATATTATTTGGTTTTTATCTTTATTTCAAAATTTTTAAAAGTTATATTATTAATTTCAATATAACAATTTTCAAATTTAATTATATACGTTCCTTCTATAATAGTTTTAAAATTGTTACAATTATGTAAAATTACAGTTTTTTGTATATTTTTCTAATATTTAATCCTTTTCTTATTTCTTTTATTTGAGTGATTGTATCCTCCTTAAAAGTACATTTAGCTTCTTCTTTTTTAAAAATGATTTTAATAATGCATTCATTTTCCAATTGTCACCCATTCGCGAAAGGTAGGACACCGTGAAAAATACTTTTGGTGTTCCTGGGATTCGAACCTGAACCTCCTGCGCAGCAGCCATGTGCATTACCACTGAGCCACGGCGCCCACTTAAGTTTGGTTTGTTTGTCATTAATTTAATGTTGTCCCAAATATGTTCCTTCGTCTCTTCGTATTATGTCACGTTAATTATGTGGAGTAATTTTTCGTAGTTCGAGATAAGATTGATATTTTCCACCTTTATATTGACAAATCCGTTTTTTTCGTTCTGATTTCCTCGGTATAAATATCGTCAACGTAATTAAAATTATCATAGATGTATCTATCCATTTTCCAAAAGATGAAATTTATTAAGTCTTAATATATTTAAATGATTTTTATTGTTGAGTTATTGTTGTCTTGATATTTCCTTAGTTTTTTTAAATGGGATTTATAGTATTTGTGTCCTTTTGCTGTGACAATGTGTTCATCACCTAATGGTTCTGCGATTAGTTTTCTAAATTTGGCATGATTTTTGCCACCTCTTATTACCTTTAAAAATACTGGTCCTGTTTGTGGTTCGACATCTTCCCTATTTTTAAATTCTCTATATTAACTTCGCGTGCACGTGGCTGTCTGGGTGACTGGCTGGCGGCCGGTCAGATTTTCTGATCAATTTTTAACCTTCCCAAACTTCCCAAAGCCCGACTTTATTGAAAATTTGCACACATGAATATTTCCGGTGACCGGTTTCTATTAAAATTTCAGAAAGATCAGGCTGCGGGATCGGGGGGCTTCCATACAAATTTTCCATTTTTTTCAGATCCTACTATAATGACTGTGTTCTGTGTGCACTGATGAATGACGCGTGTAGGCAGCGCTGCTCAAATTTACGATTGGGGTTTTGTTGTTGCCTTGCAGCAGAGAGCAGAGGGCAGAGAGTAGAGAGTATAGATAATTTGTGTTTTGTACAATATTACGAGTATATGAAGAACTGGTTTCGCACTCAACTGCTTTCTGCTTTACAGCTTAACTCAACTTAAAAGAAATAATTTTAGTGGGACTTCGTACATCGTTGTGTATACGTCGTACTAATCGTGCGCTGTGGCTGCTATGTTTTCACCACTAAATAGGGAATTCACCACAAAATCTAATCTCCGATCAGAGAATTTACAAGTAAAATTTCGATTTTTAAATTTGCTTTCCCGTGGCACGGCTGTCTGTCGATCGGTCTGTTCGTCGTGGAATCGTGCGATTACTTTTTAACCCATTTATCAAAGTCCGATCTTATTGAAATGTTGTGGGGCCCCCTACAATTTTTTTAAAAAAATCTACCCGATTTTCCTCAAGTTTTATACACATGTGTTTCTCCAATATAAAAATTTTGGTGTCCCATTCAAATTTTTTAAAATATTAACCCGATTTTTTAAAATTTTATACACAAACAAAAATTTCTGTAAAAATTTGGAAGGGTGCTCCCATATAATTTTTTTAAAAAGTAATCCAATATTTTTCAAACTTTGCGATTAGAGAATTTACACGAAAAATTTTAATTTTCCAAGGCTTTGCTTCTCGCAACCTTTTGTGTTGAGCATGTATATTTTTGCACACAAATGGAGGGGACCTACAATTTAATGCCGGATCCGAACGGCGAATTGAGAAGCATTCCGTGACCAGTTATTACTCTCGGAACGTTTGTCACCCATTCGCGAGAGTTGGCACACCGTGAAAAATACTTTTGGTATTACTGGGATTGTTAACGAGTGAGTTGTTTTACTAACTTATATTCTCCTCGAGTTGTACATTGCTTGTGTTGTATATGTATATGCCGTTTTGTGGTGAGAATTTGGTTTTTTTTATTTACGATGACAGATGATGCTAAACAAAAGGCTAGTATTTCTTCTAAAAAAAAGTCCTAAACAAAGTTTCTACCATTAGTATTAACAGAGCAATTTCCGTTAACATGGGTCAGGAAACATCAAAGTAAGTTTTTTTTAAATCCCCGATAAATCATGCCATCATTGGAGATAGACCCTTACTGTAGAACGATTTTTTTCTTAGAATATACGTAAGAATCATTTCCCAAATTATCCTTCACGAATTAGGAGAAAATAAATCAAAAGCAAAATGAAAATATCTCGCTTTAACGAATGTAAAGTACAGTTATAAAACATAAAATTTATTGTAACGCCTTATTACAATAAGATTGTATTTTTGAACCCTGGTTACGCTAGTTTCCAAAATATTATTGATGTATATATAATTATATTTGTATTGGCTCAAATTTTTTGAGGGCTTATGACGGATAGTTTTTCTTTTTTGATTGGAATCGTTCCGAATGATCCAAGGATTTTCTTACAATACTGATTGAAAATATATTAAAGTATTCATTCTATACCAAAAACATTCGCCCTATTTTGAGAAATCTGTTATATCATTTTCATTGAGATGATCTTATTTTTCAACAACATTATTACTTAGTTCAATACATGAACTTTGACTGCAAACAAAATAAAATATTCTAATTTTAGTTGTCACGGTTGACCTACATATATTATATTTTTATACAATTTTATAAAAAAGACCCCCAAAAGATCCGCAAAGGACCCTCAAAAGAACCCAAAAAAACCTTCCAAAAGACGCCTCAAAAACATTCCCGAACGAACCCCAAAGACCCTCAAAAGGCTCCCAATTGACCCCAAAAAAATCCTAAAATACCCCAAAAGACCTCTAAAATACCACCAAAAGAACCCCCAAAAGACCATACAAAGAGGATCCGGCTAATTAAGTCAGTAATGGATTAGCAAATTAGACAAGAAATCTGAAAAATATATTTTGTTGGATTATTCTGAGGATGTCAAGCAGACTCAGGCAATCACAGCCAGTCGAGATGTGATTATTATTGAAGAAAGTACATCTCATGAGGATAATGTGATTGTAGAGAAAAATAACAAGCCAAAAATTATTTAAGAATTATCATTATCTTTTTGGGTTCATTTCATATCTCTACAAGTTCAAAAGTTGTTTAGAATGTAAAGTATATAACTTAATACCATTTTGTCAAGTTTAGTAGTAAAGTACCATTAAATAAAGGTGAAGGCATTCTATAAATGTTGTAGTGTTTTAACTAACTGACGCCCAACGTGGGGCTGCATTCTGCTGTCACTTTACTGTCAAGATAAACTTCGGGTTAAATTAAGTAATAACCAAGCTTATAATACGTAGAAGGGTTTGTGAATAGTAGTAGACAACCAAACCACTCAAAGTGAAGTGATTAAGAGTGGACAACCAAACCACCAACAGTGAATTAAATAAGAGTGGACAACCAAGCCACTAAGAAAACAGTGGAGTGATAGGGAAATAATAAGGCCCCCGAGTAGTTCTACTAACCAAAGGAACAAAAAGGAGTCAGGATAGTCTGACAGCCGCCCTAACCAGCAGAAAGCATAACGGAACCTACCCCATCAAAAACAAAAAACGTTAAGAAGAAATGCTACAAGAATTTATCATAATATTACTGTCATTTTCATTTAAGTCAATAATAAAAAAAATATATTTGTATTAATCAACAACGACATGATTTAATTCATTACTAGACTAGTAGCAAATTCCCTGCAAATACAAGGACGACAACTTTTCAATTCTTTTATGAATCCCGCGTCTAATATAAATAATGATATAGACCAATCCTTTAACTTAACTAACGATAGAAATTTGTCCGATTTGACAAAATTCCAGACTTAATAAAAAGTCTGAGAGATTTCTCTGGCCAACCCCATGAAGAAAAGTGTCGACAGAATACTTAAAATTTATGAACATCTTAAGGGCACCCCAAAATAGTATCTTATCAGTCATCAGGAACAATATTACGGGCAACGCAGACGTCGTCCTAGAGTCTTACAATACGCCACTAAATTGGGAAAAAAAATAGTGATTGTTTGGAAAAAAACAGATTTAAAAGTGTAGAAATTTGGAAATACAAAACACGTGTTTATTGATACGAAGTATCAATGTATGTATGTATGTTTGTACGTAGAGCATAACCGTAAAAGCCGATTGTAAGAAAGAGCGCGGTGCATATGCAAAATGATTGTGAGAAAATTGAGTTCAAAGAAAACTTACTTATTAAATTAGCAGAGTCGATTTCTGAGGTAAAATATAAACGCTGTAAAAAAAATTAAAAATGGGAAAAACCAAAACTCTGGGTAAAAACCAAAGTACTGAAGAGTTAAAAAAAGAGATAGAAACTCTTAGGAACGAACTAAAAACGACTCTCTTTAAACTAAACCAATATGAAAGTAATAGTAATACAACAAATAAGGGAAGTCAAAATAACTTGAACTTGAATGAGAGCCAAAATAGGTATTCGTTATTGTCGATTGATCATAATAATAGGGTAACAAACGACGATGACAACGATTTGAACGAAAGAAACTCTCTTTTGTATTTGCTAACAAAAAAGCCAGAAGCAAATCAACAGGAGAAAATTCAAAAAATTAATTCAAAACCATCTGTTAATGGAACAAAAAAGATAAAGATTCCAGTAATTGTTGTAAGTGGACAAGATATTAAAGATGTAAAAAATATATTAAAAAATCATCTTAATTTAATGGAGTTTGAACTTAAAATATTAAAAACAACAAAGTTTTAGTGCAAACCTTTAGTTTAAATTCCTTAAAGCAGGTTAAAGATTCACTAGAAGAAATTAAGTGCGAATTTTATACGTTCACACCCAGTAGTGAAAAGTTCATTTCAATAATTTTAAAGGGGCTTAGTTCTTCTGAAGACCCTGTTTGTATACTCATTGAGTTGCAGAGCTTAAACTTAGAAAATATCATATTTATTAAAGTAATTCGACTCAAAACACGTTACTCGAAAAGAGAGAAAAAACCACTGCCAATATATTTAGTGCAAGCTGCCCCAAATAGTTATTCAAGAAACATTTTTAGTATCCGTAGTCTAAATTATCAAAGAGTTTTTTGGAAGAATTTAAAAAAATCTGATGGGCTTCAATGCCATCGATGCCAACAGTTAGGCCATACTGCATTTAATTGCAGAATGCTGTACCGATGTGTCAAGTGCAGCCAAAACAATCCTATTGGACTGTGTGAAATAATTCCATATGACGAAGAGGGAAAAACCAAATTGTGCTGTGCTTTATGTGGTGGCAAATGGCAATCACCTTTCTAATTATAAAGGACGCTCTGTTCATATTGAATGGATGCAATGAAAGCAGTTAAGAGCTCAAAAGCAAAATGAAAGAACTAGCTTTCAATATAGAACATTAAATATTTTTGTTAATAAAAATATTTCATATGCAGATAATTTAAAAAAGAAAGTCCAGTTGTTAATAACAAAAATAATGCGAATCAAAATAGTAATAGTCTAAGTTGTAACAATACTTTATTAGAAGAAATTAAAAATTCTGTTAAGGCTTCAATTTCAAAAACTCGAAAAGGTTTTAGAAGAGCAAATAAAACGAATCGATTTTATTTTGATATTACCAACTGCTTTGGAAAATGAACAGAAATATAATTAATGTTATGTTAAGTAATTTAAAATGTGTGGAAGTTAACACAAATTCATTGATTTCTTTAGATAAAAGGACATACCTAATGCATTTTCTTTCCAAATATAAACCTGATATTGTCTTTCTTACAAAAACTAAGCTCAGTTGTAGGCATAAGATAATATTTAAAAACTATAATTTATTTAAAAATGACAGATTTAATTCTATACAAGCGGAAGGAACAGCAATATTAATAAAAAACCAATTAATTACGAAGAAATGTGCTTAAGTGAAATAAAAAAATTCAAATGCATTGAAACCACTGTTGTTAGAATAGCTATGCAAAACAACGAATCTGTAATAGTTTTAGCGGCATATGCTTCTAATATAAGTGCCGATTGTTTCAAAAATGAATTAACTATTTTATTTGAAAAATTACACTTAGAAAATTTAAAAAAAATTTATATACTGGCAGGCGATCTTAATGCTAAACACATTAATTGGTATAATACTGTTGGAAATTATTAGCAGAGCGAGGTTGAAAAGAAAACGATGTTGCCTTTACAAGTGATACAATCAAACAGAAAGAATATATTTCAATATAATAGTAATGACAGATGACAATATGGAGTGCGTTCATAGCTTAACAACACTCTCACTTGTTGAATAATTAAGTTATAAAAAATTAACATAACAAAAATTTAATTCAATTATAAAACAATTAAAAGTTAATTTTAATTATTTAAGATTCTTCAACATAATCCCATAGCTTTGACGCAAAAATTATGTTTGTCCTTAGTGACTGCTTTAGTTAAACTGTCGGCAACCATTTCATTCGTTGGAGTGTAGCGTATTGTTATGATTTTGTCGTTAACCTTTTCTCGAATATGGTGGTGTCGAATATCAATGTGCTTGCTTCTTGGTCGATAAGCATCCAACTCAGCTAAACATATTGCACTTTGATTGTCACAGAAAATATTAACCGGCTTGAGCAATTTGAGATCGAGTTCGTCAGCCAATTGCTTCAGCCAGATGGCTTCTTGGGTTGCTGAGGACATTGCCATATATTCGGCCTCAGTGCTAGATAAAGCGATGGCTGGTTGTCGTTTACTGGACCATGTAATAGCTGCATTTGCTAATTTAAACAGGTAACCTGTACAAGATCGACGTTTATCCACGTCCGATGCCCAATCAGCATCACTAAATCCAATGATTGAATAATCATCAGTCTTTTCATACCGAAGTTTATAATTTATTGTACCATGTAAATATCGCAGGATTCTTTTCACTGCCTTCCAATGCGCACTACCGAAATTTGAATTGAAACGACTTACATCATTTACTGCAAAGTTTATATCTGGTCTCGTACATTGCGTAAGGTATTGTAAGCATCCCACAGCTTGTTGATACGGTACGTCGTGTAAGTTTTCTTCTTTGCCATCTGACGACATACTTATTGAAAGTTTTTGATTCAAGTCGCTGGGTGTGCCAATCGGCTTACAATTTTTCATTCCAAAACGAGTTAATATTTCTTTGATGTACGAGGATTGGTCCAGCTCAATGCTGTTTTTATTTTGTTGTATGCGAATACCCACGCATTCCGTGGCAGTACCTAAATCTTTCATTTTGAACTGCGTGCATAAAAATTGCTTAAGCTTGATTAAATCTTCTTCATTTTTCCAGAATATCATCAAGTCATCTACATAACAAGCTACTATTAAATTAGATCCTCGATTAAAATAAATGCACGGATCCAATTCGGATTTTACTAAACCAAATTCCTTTAATGCAGTTTCTAGTTTAATATTCCACATATTCCATACATAGCTCGATTCAGTTTACAAGCTCTATTTGTTCCATCATTAAAACATTCCGGTTGCTCGATATACACATCTACATCAATGTCGCCTTGCAAGAAAGCGGTGACAGCGTCCATTTGATGTATTTTCAAACCATTTTCAACTGCTAAAGCATCTTATCTTAGCATAGCGAACCACAGGCGAGAAAGTTTCATTGTACTCTACACCATATTTCTGTGAGCAACCTTTCACAACCAAGCGAGCCTTGTAACGCAATACGTTGCCATCATTGTCAAATTTGTGTTTGAATACCCATTTTGTCTTGATAGCGTTTCTTCCAGGCGGTAATTTGATGAGACTCCAAGTTTTGTTTTCTACTAACGATGCAATTTCTTCATGCATGGCACACTGCCACTTTGAAGAATCATCACGTGCTGCAGCTTCTTTTACTGTTTGAGGATCAAAATCGTTAATATTATTTAATGAAAAATAACTTACATAATCATTAAATTCTCGAAGCTTTGGTTCACGCGTAGATCTTCTTAATACATTTTCAGGTGTCGCAACATCTTTTTCAGGTTGATAATCTCGATCATCAATATTATCAATTTCACCAGTATCAATCAAAGTAACATCAGTTTCAAACGATGAATCTTCATTGTTCTCATAATCTCTCACTTCAGCTGGACTCACATTGTTATCAGTTGATAACGTCACCATCGAATCACAATTTTTTTCATGAAAAACAACATCTCTACTTATTGTTAGTTGTTTCGTTTTTGGATCAATGCAACGAAAACCTTTTGTATTGCTGTCATACCCCACGAATATCATTTTTCGCGACTTCGAGTCGAACTTCTTCCTCTTTTGTTTAGGAACATGTACCATTACAGCGGATCCAAAAATTTTCATATGAGATACATTTACTTTGATGCCCGTCCATACTTCTTCAGGAGTTTTGTTTACCAAAATTGTTGAAGTTGTTCTGTTGATAATGTAGGCTGCCATTGCAACCGCTTCGGCCCAAAAACTTTTGTCCAAATCAGCATCGAACATCATACACCTTGAACGTTCCACAATCGTTCGGTTTATTCTCTCCGCAAGACCATTTTGTTGAGGAGTGTACACATTTGTAAATTGATGCTGTATACCGCATTTTTTAAGAAAAATCTCAAACTCTTTGGAACAATATTCAGTGCCATTGTCAGTTCTGAATTTCTTTATTTTACGACCAGTCTGATTTTCTACATATGATTTGAAATCAACAAATGATTCAAAAACTTCAGATTTGGACGACAAAAAATAGACAAATAGTTTTCTTGAATAATCATCAATGAATGACAAGAAATATTTTGCGCCACCAATTGAATTTTTCTCCATCGGACCACAAACATCAGAGTGGATTAAATCCAGCACATTATTTGAACGCTTACCACTAGGCTTGAAAGGGAGGCGCGATTGCTTGCCCATTGCACAAACTTCACATTTCAAGATTTCATCATTCTTGAACATCATTCCATCTACTACATTACGCATGTCACAAAGTGTTTTGTAGTTTACATGACCAAGACGTCTGTGCCATGTCAATGCACTACTTTCTCTTGATTTTGTCAACATACATTTATCAGTAGAGGTTGAAATCCTGTATACACCATCCTGTGACTGACATTGCGCAAACAAATCACCATTTTTGTCATAAATTTTACCACCATCACTATCAAAAACAATTTTATTACCTTTTTCAACAATTTTGCTGACAGATAAAAGATTAGCAGACAGATCAGGAACATGCAAAACTTCTGCTACTGGTATTGTATCATTTTTTATTGATAGAACAGTTTCACCAACACATTTCACTGGCATCTTCGTGTCGTTTGCTGCTACTATTTCAGCAGCTTTAGTGGATCTTCTATTTTTTAATAAATTTGCATCAGGCGTCATGTGACTCGACGCACCACTGTCTAAAAACCAATCTGATATATTTGATTTCGAGAACAAAGATCCAGCTAATGCTCTTTTAGCCGATTCACTTTTATAGCTTTTAACATTGTTTTGACTTTTATTCTTCTCAAAATTAGACAATGACTTCTGCTTCTCTTTGATTTTATTGCATTCAAAACTCTTGTGATTTTTACCACCACATTCATAACAAATTATACTTCCAGTATGACGATTTTTATGTTTTGATGAATTTTTTACATTGTATTTACTGAAAAACGCATTGCTTTCGTTTGTCTTTGATACATACTGTGTGTCAAGTAATTTCATTTTGATGTGATCTGCATTGATGGTTTCACTTGCCTCAAAACTCAGAATAAGAGGTTTAAATTCATTTGTCAAACCTGCCAACATAATTGCAGCCAACCAGTCATCATCTATTTTGAATCCAATGCTATTTAATTTGCACGAAATTGAGGTTATCTCGTCAATGTAATTTTGCATGTTTTCACAACTTTCTAAACGAATTGAAATGAGAGTTCGTAACAACGTAATTTTTCTTAATAATCCACGGTCTTCATACAAATTTTTAAATTTTTCCCATATCTCAAGGGCTGAATTGCAATTTAAAATGTGAACAAAAAGTTCAGGCTCCACACTCAGAGCCAACGTAGATTTTGATTCACGCAACATGTCTTCATTATTTTCTACCGGCTTTTTAGCATCGTCTGGAGACTTCTGGATACACTTATGCCATTTTTTCATATCGAAATAATTCTGCATAGCAAAACACCACATATGATAATTATCCGCACCGCGTAGTTTTTGGATGTGAAAATCCGATTTGCTGTTTGATCCTGCCATTTTCTTCTCATAAAACGTGTTTATGACGATACAAATTTTACAACAAATGTAAAATCAATCTGAATTGCGATTAAATTCAAAGTCCAGTGACTTGATTAAACAATTAACTATTTAATTGTATACAACAAATGTATTTATAATTTAATATATTCGCGATGATTTCAGATTTAATTAACTTGGGACTGGGCCCATAACCTATTAGCAGAGCGAGGTTGAAAAGAAAACGATGTTGCCTTTACAAGTGATACAATCAAACAGAAAGAATATATTTCAATATAATAGTAATGACAGATGACAATATGGAGTGCGTTCATAGCTTAACAACAGAAATCATAGGGGAAATGTCCTAAATAGTTTTATCGAAGACAACCTATTACGTTTTAGAAGTATCCTTTACGGGTCTGATTTTCCTACATATACTAGGACTAATTCATTTCTTGATATATGTATAATGGATTCAAGATTCGTACTTCAAGCCAATTGTAATAGAAAACTTAAAACAATACCCTATGATAGTGACCATGAAGCGATTTACTTTGAAGTTAATCTACCAAACCAAAACAATTTTTTTATGGAAGAAAAAACAGATAGTCTTTATTATAATTTTAAAAAACTAAATGGAAAAGCTTTCAAAGGAAGCTATGGAGTTTATATAGAAACTGACGATCAAAATGAAAGCTTAGTACCAAATGATAAAAACCTTACCAATAATGAAATAGATTATTATATTAATAAAATAGAAGAAATAATACAAACAAGTATTAAAGAAGGTATTCCTCACTATAATCAGCAAAGCAGTATTGAAAGATATGTAACTAAGAGAATACGAGACCTGAATAAATTAAAAAGTAGTATACTTACTGACATAAAAAATCTCAAAAGACGTAACAATAACAACAGCTCTGAAATAAATCTAAAAAAGTCAATGCTGGCTAATATAAATACTTTAGTACAACAGAACCTAAAAATTAATGTCAGCAATTTTTGGGAAAATCGAATCAAAAACATAGATGCTCGGATAGGAATATGTTTCCGACGCTAAACAAGTTATTTCGAAAAAAAAGTAGTTCTAAAATATCACATATAAAAATCCACGAAAACTCCCAAGAACTTCTAACTAATGCTGATATTGACATAAGTGTTTTAGAAAAAGACGATGCTTATAACTTTATAATAACTAAACAAATAGATATTATTAATCTAATTGGAGCTAACTTAGAAATAATTCATAAAAATAATGAGGTTGATACAACAGAAAATGTTGGCATTATTAATAATGTTGGACAATTTAGAAACAGGGTAGATTATGAATGCAATGTACACAAAACGATTATGAATATTAGTGAGAATTCGAGAGCTGACTTTTTAAATGAAGAGTATACAAATAACAGTTACAAATAAGCATTAATAATAAATGTTCAGCGGGAATAGATAATATACCGAATATAGTACTGAAGAACTTGACTGATATTGTAATTAAGCAATATTGCATATTGTTTAATAATGCTCTTAATAATGGATACTTTCCCAGCAAGTGGAAAGAAGCTAAAATAATAGCAATTAAAAAGCCGGGAAAAGAATCCACTGATATTAACAGCTACCGACCTATTTGCCTTATGCCTAATATAAGCAAAATATATGAAAAATTATTAAATATTAAAATAATAAAATATGTTAGAGAAAAAAATATTTTATCAGAAAATCAATTTGGATTTAAAGCGCAGCATTCGTCGGTTCATGGTATTAGTAAATTTGTATCAGATATATGCTGGCATATTAATAACAATAATTGTGTTGAAGCTTGTTTAATAGATTTGAAAAATGCATTTAATTCAGTCTGGATCACAGGCTTAATCCATAAATTATTACAATATAACTTTCCTTTCTTTGTCTTGATAGCGTTTCTTCCAGGCGGTAATTTGATGAGACTCCAAGTTTTGTTTTCTACTAACGATGCAATTTCTTCATGCATGGCACACTGCCACTTTGAAGAATCATCACGTGCTGCAGCTTCTTTTACTGTTTGAGGATCAAAATCGTTAATATTATTTAATGAAAAATAACTTACATAATCATTAAATTCTCGAAGCTTTGGTTCACGCGTAGATCTTCTTAATACATTTTCAGGTGTCGCAACATCTTTTTCAGGTTGATAATCTCGATCATCAATATTATCAATTTCACCAGTATCAATCAAAGTAACATCAGTTTCAAACGATGAATCTTCATTGTTCTCATAATCTCTCACTTCAGCTGGACTCACATTGTTATCAGTTGATAACGTCACCATCGAATCACAATTTTTTTCATGAAAAACAACATCTCTACTTATTGTTAGTTGTTTCGTTTTTGGATCAATGCAACGAAAACCTTTTGTATTGCTGTCATACCCCACGAATATCATTTTTCGCGACTTCGAGTCGAACTTCTTCCTCTTTTGTTTAGGAACATGTACCATTACAGCGGATCCAAAAATTTTCATATGAGATACATTTACTTTGATGCCCGTCCATACTTCTTCAGGAGTTTTGTTTACCAAAATTGTTGAAGTTGTTCTGTTGATAATGTAGGCTGCCATTGCAACCGCTTCGGCCCAAAAACTTTTGTCCAAATCAGCATCGAACATCATACACCTTGAACGTTCCACAATCGTTCGGTTTATTCTCTCCGCAAGACCATTTTGTTGAGGAGTGTACACATTTGTAAATTGATGCTGTATACCGCATTTTTTAAGAAAAATCTCAAACTCTTTGGAACAATATTCAGTGCCATTGTCAGTTCTGAATTTCTTTATTTTACGACCAGTCTGATTTTCTACATATGATTTGAAATCAACAAATGATTCAAAAACTTCAGATTTGGACGACAAAAAATAGACAAATAGTTTTCTTGAATAATCATCAATGAATGACAAGAAATATTTTGCGCCACCAATTGAATTTTTCTCCATCGGACCACAAACATCAGAGTGGATTAAATCCAGCACATTATTTGAACGCTTACCACTAGGCTTGAAAGGGAGGCGCGATTGCTTGCCCATTGCACAAACTTCACATTTCAAGATTTCATCATTCTTGAACATCATTCCATCTACTACATTACGCATGTCACAAAGTGTTTTGTAGTTTACATGACCAAGACGTCTGTGCCATGTCAATGCACTACTTTCTCTTGATTTTGTCAACATACATTTATCAGTAGAGGTTGAAATCCTGTATACACCATCCTGTGACTGACATTGCGCAAACAAATCACCATTTTTGTCATAAATTTTACCACCATCACTATCAAAAACAATTTTATTACCTTTTTCAACAATTTTGCTGACAGATAAAAGATTAGCAGACAGATCAGGAACATGCAAAACTTCTGCTACTGGTATTGTATCATTTTTTATTGATAGAACAGTTTCACCAACACATTTCACTGGCATCTTCGTGTCGTTTGCTGCTACTATTTCAGCAGCTTTAGTGGATCTTCTATTTTTTAATAAATTTGCATCAGGCGTCATGTGACTCGACGCACCACTGTCTAAAAACCAATCTGATATATTTGATTTCGAGAACAAAGATCCAGCTAATGCTCTTTTAGCCGATTCACTTTTATAGCTTTTAACATTGTTTTGACTTTTATTCTTCTCAAAATTAGACAATGACTTCTGCTTCTCTTTGATTTTATTGCATTCAAAACTCTTGTGATTTTTACCACCACATTCATAACAAATTATACTTCCAGTATGACGATTTTTATGTTTTGATGAATTTTTTACATTGTATTTACTGAAAAACGCATTGCTTTCGTTTGTCTTTGATACATACTGTGTGTCAAGTAATTTCATTTTGATGTGATCTGCATT
Organism: Nephrocerus scutellatus; assembly: GCA_947095585.1. NCBI lineage: Eukaryota > Metazoa > Arthropoda > Insecta > Diptera > Pipunculidae > Nephrocerus > Nephrocerus scutellatus. Next base: position 88,083,477 of record OX352763.1, on the reverse strand, counting down.
GATGGTTTCACTTGCCTCAAAACTCAGAATAAGAGGTTTAAATTCATTTGTCAAACCTGCCAACATAATTGCAGCCAACCAGTCATCATCTATTTTGAATCCAATGCTATTTAATTTGCACGAAATTGAGGTTATCTCGTCAATGTAATTTTGCATGTTTTCACAACTTTCTAAACGAATTGAAATGAGAGTTCGTAACAACGTAATTTTTCTTAATAATCCACGGTCTTCATACAAATTTTTAAATTTTTCCCATATCTCAAGGGCTGAATTGCAATTTAAAATGTGAACAAAAAGTTCAGGCTCCACACTCAGAGCCAACGTAGATTTTGATTCACGCAACATGTCTTCATTATTTTCTACCGGCTTTTTAGCATCGTCTGGAGACTTCTGGATACACTTATGCCATTTTTTCATATCGAAATAATTCTGCATAGCAAAACACCACATATGATAATTATCCGCACCGCGTAGTTTTTGGATGTGAAAATCCGATTTGCTGTTTGATCCTGCCATTTTCTTCTCATAAAACGTGTTTATGACGATACAAATTTTACAACAAATGTAAAATCAATCTGAATTGCGATTAAATTCAAAGTCCAGTGACTTGATTAAACAATTAACTATTTAATTGTATACAACAAATGTATTTATAATTTAATATATTCGCGATGATTTCAGATTTAATTAACTTGGGACTGGGCCCATAACCTATTAGCAGAGCGAGGTTGAAAAGAAAACGATGTTGCCTTTACAAGTGATACAATCAAACAGAAAGAATATATTTCAATATAATAGTAATGACAGATGACAATATGGAGTGCGTTCATAGCTTAACAACAGAAATCATAGGGGAAATGTCCTAAATAGTTTTATCGAAGACAACCTATTACGTTTTAGAAGTATCCTTTACGGGTCTGATTTTCCTACATATACTAGGACTAATTCATTTCTTGATATATGTATAATGGATTCAAGATTCGTACTTCAAGCCAATTGTAATAGAAAACTTAAAACAATACCCTATGATAGTGACCATGAAGCGATTTACTTTGAAGTTAATCTACCAAACCAAAACAATTTTTTTATGGAAGAAAAAACAGATAGTCTTTATTATAATTTTAAAAAACTAAATGGAAAAGCTTTCAAAGGAAGCTATGGAGTTTATATAGAAACTGACGATCAAAATGAAAGCTTAGTACCAAATGATAAAAACCTTACCAATAATGAAATAGATTATTATATTAATAAAATAGAAGAAATAATACAAACAAGTATTAAAGAAGGTATTCCTCACTATAATCAGCAAAGCAGTATTGAAAGATATGTAACTAAGAGAATACGAGACCTGAATAAATTAAAAAGTAGTATACTTACTGACATAAAAAATCTCAAAAGACGTAACAATAACAACAGCTCTGAAATAAATCTAAAAAAGTCAATGCTGGCTAATATAAATACTTTAGTACAACAGAACCTAAAAATTAATGTCAGCAATTTTTGGGAAAATCGAATCAAAAACATAGATGCTCGGATAGGAATATGTTTCCGACGCTAAACAAGTTATTTCGAAAAAAAAGTAGTTCTAAAATATCACATATAAAAATCCACGAAAACTCCCAAGAACTTCTAACTAATGCTGATATTGACATAAGTGTTTTAGAAAAAGACGATGCTTATAACTTTATAATAACTAAACAAATAGATATTATTAATCTAATTGGAGCTAACTTAGAAATAATTCATAAAAATAATGAGGTTGATACAACAGAAAATGTTGGCATTATTAATAATGTTGGACAATTTAGAAACAGGGTAGATTATGAATGCAATGTACACAAAACGATTATGAATATTAGTGAGAATTCGAGAGCTGACTTTTTAAATGAAGAGTATACAAATAACAGTTACAAATAAGCATTAATAATAAATGTTCAGCGGGAATAGATAATATACCGAATATAGTACTGAAGAACTTGACTGATATTGTAATTAAGCAATATTGCATATTGTTTAATAATGCTCTTAATAATGGATACTTTCCCAGCAAGTGGAAAGAAGCTAAAATAATAGCAATTAAAAAGCCGGGAAAAGAATCCACTGATATTAACAGCTACCGACCTATTTGCCTTATGCCTAATATAAGCAAAATATATGAAAAATTATTAAATATTAAAATAATAAAATATGTTAGAGAAAAAAATATTTTATCAGAAAATCAATTTGGATTTAAAGCGCAGCATTCGTCGGTTCATGGTATTAGTAAATTTGTATCAGATATATGCTGGCATATTAATAACAATAATTGTGTTGAAGCTTGTTTAATAGATTTGAAAAATGCATTTAATTCAGTCTGGATCACAGGCTTAATCCATAAATTATTACAATATAACTTTCCGCTAAGCATATTAAAGGTTATTTATAGTATGCTATGTAATCGTTCCTTCAAAATTGTAGATTATTCTGGTCAAAAAATGTTGTTATAGAGAGCGGCTTGATGCAAGGACTTGTAAATTCTCCAATTTTATTTAATATTTTTATCAATGGCATATTGGAAAAATTTGAAATCAACAACAAAAGTATTATAGCCTTTGCCGATGATCTTGTAATCTATTCCTTCGGGAAAAGATCTACAGAGATCCAATCTGAATTGCAAGTGCTTTTTGATGGAGTCATTAACTTTGTTCTTGGAATTTAAGAGTGAATTATAGTAAATAACGGGTGTTTTTTTAAGAGGTTGCCGATTTTTTTTTTGAATAAAACACATATAAAATTATGAAATGACCAAAATTTTATTTGGTAGATAATTTTTTGGCATTTAACATTTAAACACAATTTCTGGCATATGGCTACCACGACTATTTTTCACAAATGTCATTCTGGAGGTCCAATTTTCCAGCACTTTTTCAAGCATTTGAGGGCGTATGTCAGCAATGACACGTTGAATATTGGTTTCCAAAGCGTCAATCGATTGAGGTTTATCCACATAAACCAATGACTTCACGTATCCCCACAAAAAGTAATCGAGTGGCGTCAAATCGCACGAACGCGGAGGCCAATTCACCGGACCATTTCTCGAAATAATGTTGTCGTTGAAAGTTTCTTTCAATAAGTCGATTGTTTCACGTGCTGTATGGCAAGTGGCACCATCTTGTTGAAACCACATTTCATCCATATCCATATCTTCAAGATTTGACAACAAAAACTCATTTAACATGGTTCTGTATCGATTTCCATTCACGGTAACGCGTCGTCCTTCCTCATTTTTAAAGAAATATGGACCGATGATCCCACCAGCCCATAGACCGCACCAAACAGTACATTTATCAGGATGCATTGGTAATTCTTGAACGGCGTGTGGATTATCTTTGCTCCAAATGCGACAATTTTGTTTGTTGACGTATCCATTTAACAAAAAATGCGCCTCATCACTGAAGAGAATTTTACGGTAAAAAAATGGATCTTCGTTCAATTGATTTAACGACCAATCACTGAATTCACGGCGCAAACGATGGTCGTGTGGCTTTAATTCTTGCACCAATTGAATTTTGTATGGCACCAAACCCAAATCTTTACGTAAAATTTTCCATAAAGTCGATGGACAAAGTCCAATTTGCTGAGCACGACGACGAATCGATAAATTGTCGTTTTCTTCGACACTGGCCTCAACGACAGCAATATTTTCTTCTGTACGAACTCTTCTCATTATTGTCGGTGGCTTGGCATCCAAAAGAGTGAATGTAGACCGAAATTTGGTAATTACGTTCTTTATGGTGGTCTCTGACGGACGATTATGTGCACCATAAAATTCACGAAGTGCTCTATAAACATTTTTAATTGAACACTGATTTTGAAAATAAATTTCCACGATTTGAAAACGTTGTTCTGGAGTTAACCTATTCATAATGATTTGCCAAACAATACTGAGTAGAAATGCCACTTTGAGCTGTCAAAACAACTGTCATAAAATAAAACGACATCTATCGGAAAAACAAACCTCCTAAAAAAACACCCTTTATGAAGTAGTTCTTTTTAGAAATTCTTTAGATAAAGTAAATAGCAATGTTAGGAAAAATTTCAGTATAATTACTCCGGATGGCCAAATCTTAGTTAATAAAAAATTTGTTAAATATCTTGGAAGTTATTGCTTATCAAGCTTTAATTAGGCCCATTTTGACTTATGGGTGTCAGGTATGGTACAATATTAGGCCATCAAATAATAACAATTTATAAATTAAGTTAAATACACAGAATTGATAATTTTATAATAAAATTAATTAGAAATCATTATTCTAAAATAGTAAATATAACTCAAAACAGTATTATAAGCAAATGTATATATCCTAATGTCTTGTATTTAAATAAAACTTTGAAAACAGGGTTCATACCTCCTGAATTTTTTGTTTTCTTAGATGAAATAGGGTATATACAAGACTCAAGTCATATTCCAATAATATATCATGTTTTTCGTAGAGCTACTGATAAACGAATACTCTACGATCCAAATTTAAATTATACGTTAAATTCTCACCTTTGTAGATATAATATGACGATAACAGATAAAGATTGCAATATAAATAATATCAATGTTTGGTGGCTTAATACTTAAATCTAATGTTCAGCTTTCATAATTTGCACACTTATTATATATACTATAATAGAAATTGTATGGTTTTTGGCCATGTAGGTTAAGTAGTTTAAGTAGGTTAAGTATTTATTTTTCTTTTTTTTCTTTTTTGATTAAAATCGATTTTAGTTTTTTATATATGTTTTTGCCAACAGTATATTTAAAAAAGTACTCCAGTAAACTTTATAATATTTTAAATCAAAAATTATTTTTAAATATATGTAAGGTACTAGAGAAACTCTTTTATGGGACAGTAGATCAATTAAATTATAAATTACATTTTGTTTTTTGTTATTTTCAAAATAATGTACTACCTTAAAATTAATAAAGAAAGTAACAATACAAAAAAAAGGACCAGCAATTTACGTAAAAAATATTTAACAGACAGATATCGATAGGAAATAGTTAAAGGAAACAAAAACTCTATAATAACCGAATCTGGAAGAGTAATTCACAAAAGTAACATTAGAAATTAACCCTTTTCTTTTCAGACGTGCCTTTTGCACCTGCCAAGCCACAGTCCAAGTTTTTGACTTCTCAAATTCGCAAATAATAACTTTTCACATAGGACAGACGAAAATACAAGACGAAAACTTCAAACTTATACACGCCATCGACTTAGACCAGTACGACAAATTCATATCCGCAATAACCCCAATCCTCGATCTTCAATCAACCCATGACCATACTTTTATTGTCACATTTGTTGCAAAAAATTCTAAATTTTTTGCATAACTTGAGTCAAAACGTTCATTAGGTTTCGTTGGTAGTGCATGGAAATGGATTGCTGGCAATCTTGACCATGGTCGTCATCGTCACCATGAAAGAAAAAAAAAAAACAATCAATAAAAATTAAAATTGTTCGTGCAAATTCTCTACATTTGCACATTGTGTGCAAATTTTGAATAAAATTGGGTAACATTTTAAGAAATAAAATTTGGGAGCCCCCTTATCCTGATCACTCCAACATTTTTACACAAAGTGTTTCCATCGGAGATACACATGTCTATAAGTAAGAAAATCGGGTACTTTTTTTATAAACATTTTATGGGTGTCCCACCGACCCGATCACTACCAAATTTTTAAAAAAAGTGTTGTCCATCGGAGAAACACATGCGTATTTGAAGAAAATCGGGTACTTTTTTTTATAAAAATTTTAAGGGGCATCCCCCCGTCCCCGGGCGCCGATAAATTCAAAGTTTTAACAAAAAGTTTTGTCCATCGGAGATGCGTATAAAATTTGAAGAAAATCGGATAAATTTTGTAAAAATTTTTGTATGGGAGCCCCCGGACCCCTAGCTGCCGCAAATTTTAATAGAAAGTATTGTCATTGGAAATAGACATGTGTGCAATACATGAATAAAATCTGGCTTTAGGAAGTGTGTTAAAAATTGATCACAAGATTCTGCACACAAGACAACCAACCAGCCAGCAAGCCAGCCATACAGCCAGCCACGCGAAGTTAATATAGAGAATTAAAAAAATTACAGAAGTTTTAAGAAATAATAACAGGCAAGTTGTGATAAACCAGTTATATATATAACGAAAGAATGAGGTATATATACTAGAGTTCAAAACGAGATACAAAAATTATTAAAGAAGACTATAAACTTAACTTTGAAATCATAACAAATGTTCAATACAAAATCAAACTAGTTAAGGAAGAATCAGAATATATCAACTATTCTATTCACTGGACTAATTTAGGTATGATAAATTCATTTATTTTATAAAAAAATGAAATTAAACTTGCTATAGACATTCTAAATAAACAAAAGTTGCCATACAATTTAATAGAAGAAGCTTTGGACTGCTCACAAGTAAACGTTATAAGCAATAAATCAGCATTATTCTATATCATAAACATTCCCTTAACAGCAAACGAAACTTACGACAGTGTTTTAATTAAACCAAAAAAAAACAACCCATAAAAATTAAAATTTTTCATGTAAATTCTCGAATAACGAAATATATATAATGAATTCCACAATAAATTCTGAAATATAAAAACACATACGAAGCACTGCAACCCAACAACAAAATGGCGCATCAGCTCATCAGCGCACACAGAACACAGTCATTATAGTATGATATGATTTGATGGAAAAAAATTGTATGGGAGCCCCCCGATCCCGCAGCCCGATCACTCTTAAATTTTAATAGAAAGTATTGTCATGGAAAATACACATATGTGAAAAATTTGAATAAAATCGGACTTTAGGAAGTGTGTTAAAAATTGATCACAAGCCAGCCGCGGGCACGGGAAGTTAATATAGAGAATTTAAAAAGGAAATATTGTACCAGAAATTTTATTCTATGTAATCCTAAGAAATAATGAAGAAATGTATGGAGCAATACAAAAATGTAAAAAATTATAACTCTTTATCAACTTGTAATTCTAAAGATATTATAGATTTAAGAAATGACACATGTATTCCTAGCTTGCTTAACAGTCTATCAGCTACATGCAACACCGTCAATAGTCAGCATATGCCAACCATAGATGAAATCTCAACAGGCGTCTTATTACTAAACCAGTTTATCGGAACCCTACAATTTGGAAACACTACTCACAACCTCAATGGCACATTCCTAGTAAAATTCCTCAACACCACCGTAACTGTCAATGGAAGATCGTTCATTTCCAGAGAAGCATCAATGGTAAAAGCATTGCCGGAAGTACTCCAACCAAGTCCTAAAGAAAAGGAGAGAGATGATGATGAAAGATCAACAACACAAACAAAATCCGATTGCTACAAACAGAGAACGATACACATCAAGTAACCACCTACTGCCTCATATCCTGCTTCGGAATATTAGCTACAATAGCCGTAATCTGCAAGTTCCTGCCTAAAGGAAATAGTACCAAGGTCACCATCCGAATCCCTCAAGAAAAGATCCCTGAAAAACCTCACGAACCAGAAGTAGCTACACCAACCATCGCACCCCAGAAAACTGAGATGCCTTACCAAAGTTTCAATAACATCCCATATTTTTAGCGTTTGAGGGCAATCGCATTTAAGAGGGGAAGACTTAACACCAGCAGACGATGTGAACGACACCTGCATGCGTAAATACCAAATGCAACGGAAATGCTGACCAAGCGTCTGGCAAATCGAGTGCACTTCAAAGCTGTGAATCGTTCACACAAAAGCAAACGGCAGAAAAGCTAATATAATCGCTAATAATCGTGGGTTATGATCGTAAGTTCATAAATAAATCCAATGGAAAACTCCATTTTTTCAGTTTTTCCCGAATTTTCAAAGGTTTTCCCTAATTTTCCCTATAATCATCCCCTGAGTATTACGAACATTTAAAAAAATGAGCCAAATCGGTCCAGCCGTTTAGCCGTGAAAAGGTAACAGACAGAAAGACAGAGTTACTTTCACATTGACAATATTAGTATGTATATGGATATTTAAGGCAAATTAGAGTTGAATATTATATTATTCGAAACATTATGTTTGGAGGCTATTTACTCAAGTCAAAGTTATAAGTCATAGAAAAATTCAACAAAAAGTGATAAATAATGTTCAGTGCTTCAGCTTTAAATAATATTCGGCGCGACAGACCTTTGCGGTCCAAGACCTAGCTTCTCCCGACCATTTGTATTGTGCATATATATATTTTTGCACACAAATGGAAGGGCCTACAATTTAACGCCGTAACCGAAAGGCGAATTGAGAAGCTTTCCGTGACAAGTTATTACTCTCGGACATTTGTCAAACATTCGCGAGAAGTGGGACACCGTGATAAATACTTTTGGTGTTACTGGGATTCGAACCACAAATCTCCTGCTCAGAAGTCCATGCGCTTATCCACTGAGCTAAGGCGCCTACAATTCCCCAATATACATATGTTTATACAATAACCACGTATAATAAGCTGCTCTGGCAAATAAAAATTAATTCAACTTTTGCATGATATTCATTAATATTATATTGACTTCGATTTTTCGATTATTTATTTATTTATAAAATCGGACTTTAGGAAGTGTGTTAAAAATTGATCACAAGCCAGCCGCGGGCACGGGAAGTTAATATAGAGAATTTAAAAAGGAAATATTGTACCAGAAATTTTATTCTATGTAATCCTAAGAAATAATGAAGAAATGTATGGAGCAATACAAAAATGTAAAAAATTATAACTCTTTATCAACTTGTAATTCTAAAGATATTATAGATTTAAGAAATGACACATGTATTCCTAGCTTGCTTAACAGTCTATCAGCTACATGCAACACCGTCAATAGTCAGCATATGCCAACCATAGATGAAATCTCAACAGGCGTCTTATTACTAAACCAGTTTATCGGAACCCTACAATTTGGAAACACTACTCACAACCTCAATGGCACATTCCTAGTAAAATTCCTCAACACCACCGTAACTGTCAATGGAAGATCGTTCATTTCCAGAGAAGCATCAATGGTAAAAGCATTGCCGGAAGTACTCCAACCAAGTCCTAAAGAAAAGGAGAGAGATGATGATGAAAGATCAACAACACAAACAAAATCCGATTGCTACAAACAGAGAACGATACACATCAAGTAACCACCTACTGCCTCATATCCTGCTTCGGAATATTAGCTACAATAGCCGTAATCTGCAAGTTCCTGCCTAAAGGAAATAGTACCAAGGTCACCATCCGAATCCCTCAAGAAAAGATCCCTGAAAAACCTCACGAACCAGAAGTAGCTACACCAACCATCGCACCCCAGAAAACTGAGATGCCTTACCAAAGTTTCAATAACATCCCATATTTTTAGCGTTTGAGGGCAATCGCATTTAAGAGGGGAAGACTTAACACCAGCAGACGATGTGAACGACACCTGCATGCGTAAATACCAAATGCAACGGAAATGCTGACCAAGCGTCTGGCAAATCGAGTGCACTTCAAAGCTGTGAATCGTTCACACAAAAGCAAACGGCAGAAAAGCTAATATAATCGCTAATAATCGTGGGTTATGATCGTAAGTTCATAAATAAATCCAATGGAAAACTCCATTTTTTCAGTTTTTCCCGAATTTTCAAAGGTTTTCCCTAATTTTCCCTATAATCATCCCCTGAGTATTACGAACATTTAAAAAAATGAGCCAAATCGGTCCAGCCGTTTAGCCGTGAAAAGGTAACAGACAGAAAGACAGAGTTACTTTCACATTGACAATATTAGTATGTATATGGATATTTAAGGCAAATTAGAGTTGAATATTATATTATTCGAAACATTATGTTTGGAGGCTATTTACTCAAGTCAAAGTTATAAGTCATAGAAAAATTCAACAAAAAGTGATAAATAATGTTCAGTGCTTCAGCTTTAAATAATATTCGGCGCGACAGACCTTTGCGGTCCAAGACCTAGCTTCTCCCGACCATTTGTATTGTGCATATATATATTTTTGCACACAAATGGAAGGGCCTACAATTTAACGCCGTAACCGAAAGGCGAATTGAGAAGCTTTCCGTGACAAGTTATTACTCTCGGACATTTGTCAAACATTCGCGAGAAGTGGGACACCGTGATAAATACTTTTGGTGTTACTGGGATTCGAACCACAAATCTCCTGCTCAGAAGTCCATGCGCTTATCCACTGAGCTAAGGCGCCTACAATTCCCCAATATACATATGTTTATACAATAACCACGTATAATAAGCTGCTCTGGCAAATAAAAATTAATTCAACTTTTGCATGATATTCATTAATATTATATTGACTTCGATTTTTCGATTATTTATTTATTTATTAGTTATTTTTAAGGTTCATAAAGTTTCTTTTACGAAGTTCTTTACAGCTACTGAATGTATTGAGTTTTGATTTGTTGCGTGTCATTATCAAATAAAATAACTTAGTCAATTACCAATCCAACTAATCAAATGACTATATAATTTGTATACTTCAAGCAAATCAGTCAATGGCAAGTAATTAAAATATAAATATCATACATATATAAATAATTTTTGTGTAAGATATAAATTAACAGACATATGGCAAAGTCTATTATTGTAGTTACAAATGCTTAACGACTATTTCTTCTTATTACGTCAGTTGAACTACAAGTGGCAGTCAATATAGACGCAATGCCAACGTTGCTTCAAGTTAACGGACACCGCATGCAATTAAAGGGCTGCTATATGTTAAAATTCAAATTACCAGGAAGGAAAAAATTCGAGTTATCTTAAAAATAGTGAAAACCATTTGGAAATCGCTAATCACTATAAAAATTTAAAAAACAGTCGAAAGATTATAAAAAGTAATGGATTTTCACAAAGTGATCAATTGTTTAAACGCCAGGAAGTCTTACACATTCATAAAAAAATGTTCTCGGTAAGGACGCATTTAAGTTAATGTACATACAAAATATGTCTGCCTGTCTATACTAATACTATACCCAATTTAAGCAAATAAAGTGTTGTTCCTGTAGAACATTTAAAATTAAATAATGTTTAATACAAGAAATAGCTATACATGCTTTACCGGAATGCCCAACAGCCCAACGAAGACTGACTGATTAAAAACTTCAATTCAATTATGCCCTGCTTTGTCTGTTTGTGCAGTGTATCTATTATGCGGGAATAATAATTGTAGAATAATTCTGAAGTGGTAATTCTTCACGATGGTCCTTTTCAGAGAATATGGAATGGTTTCTGGGTAACTTTCTCATTTTCGACAAAATATATAATATATTTTGGCCACAATCATCATCATCATATTTAGCTCTACCCGGGTCCGATCCTGGCCTTCTACATAAAATTTCTCCACCGGTTTCGACTTCGAGCCTACGTAATCGAGTTTGGCATAATTAAACTCTCGCTGTTCTTTTTGTTTCATACATGGATACTGGTATGACCATTGTCTTACACACCCGCAGCTTGATTGTTATGGTTAGATTCCTGATTAGAAGAGTTTTGACAGACTAAAGTAGGCTTTGTGCTTTAAGCATCCGTGTGCGTATTTCTGGTTCCATGATGTTATCGGCTGCTAAAGTTGATCCGAGATAGTAAGAGGATTGTACTACTTTAAATTCGCGATCCACTGTTTTAATTGAGGGCTCAATGTTGGATGTTCTGCCCGCACACAGGGCCACCATGTACTTTGTTTAGTTCTCATTTATGTGCCAGCGTAGATTTTGTGACGCTCGCTCGATCTAGATGTAGGCTTCCTCTACAGCTCTTAGGTTTCTACCAACGATGTCAAATCGTCTGTGTAAGCCAGTTTCTGAATGGACTTATAAAGGATTCCCGTTACATCGGAGTCTGGGATCACTTTCTCCAACGCCAGGTTGAAGATGGCTTAGGCCAGTCCATCCGCTTGTCGAAGCCCGGTATAGATGTTGAATGGGCTTGGTAGTGATCCAGATATTTTTACTTGGCTTATAATATTGGTCATGGTCGACCTACATGGTCGTGTCAGTTTATTTGGGATGCCGAATTCTTTCATGGCTTTATAAATTTCTTCTCTGGTTATGCTATCATATCCGGCTTTAAAGTATATAAAAAGATGGTGTAGTGAGTTTTGAAACTCCAGACATTTTTCCATCTCCTGCATTAGGGTGAAAATCAGATCAGTTGTTGATTTACCAGGGATGAAGTCACACTGTTATGGACCAATGATGACTTTAGTAAATGGGGCTATCCTGTCTGGAAGAATAGAGGAGAAAATCTTATACCCGTTATTCAACAACATTATACCACGATAATTCCTGCACGCTGTGATATCTTCCTTCTTATGTATATGACACACGATGCGTCTTCGTCAGCCTTCTGGCATCACTTCTTCCTCCCATACTTGCACTATTACCTTATGAATTTCTTGTTCTAGTGCGGGACCTTCTAAGCTCCGCTGGGATACCATCTGCAGTATGTACAACGCGGTGCATATTGCGTCACACCGCGAGGACTCTATGGTAAAACTTCCGCACATGGTACGGTCTAGCTCTCTGTACTGTTCTTGTTAACGGACGAGATTCTTCTCACTACTTTCTTTCCTCTCTTTTGAATACAATACTGTACAAAAAAGTGCATTGATGCATGAATTTAAAATTAAATGCGGAAAAATACATAGATTTTATGATACTTGGGAAAACCAGCATCAGGTAAAATTTAAAACAAGTAAATGTAAAAAAACTTCGTTTTTCGGGTACAAGCTTTTATATATACATCAAAACACACCACACAGTCGTTTATTATTTGGTGATAATCGACAAAATATCTGTTTTTGAGGTCGGGGCAATTTCAAAGAATTTTCTTTTTTCCGCGTTTCACACGCGCCACTCGCGACTCGTGATACGCGTCAAAAGAATCAACATGGGCCCCTGACATTGAGCCGTTCAAAAAAAAGCTATCTAGGTCGTGTGGAAGGTGATTAAAAAGGACCTAAAAAAGAGACGAAAAAAAATATGCAACCATCGCTCGCGCCACACGCGTCATACGTGGAATTTTAAAACGCTATTTTGGACTTTGACACTCACAAAATTTCAGTTCTTAAGGTCGTGTGAAAGGTGGTTAAAAGAGACCTCAAAATAGTCAAAAATACAGACAAAAAATGGTCAAGTCAAATTAAATAAAAGTTTTAAAAACACATTAAAAATACTGAAAAGATTCGAATCCGAGACCTTTTTCTCCATTTAAGCGCTCTAACCACCATTTCTATTTAAAATTTATAAAAATTTAAAA